>JAZGQO010000010.1:10000-1210000 GCA_036850965.1 Patella caerulea | reverse complement strand
ATGTGGTTTGAAAAGTGCGGGTATAGACATTACTAAATTTAGACCGCACAGTACTAGGGCTGCATCTACTTCTGCAGCATTCATCTCATCTGTGCCAGTCATGGATATTCTGTCTAAAGCAAATTGGAAATCTGAGAGGACATTTGCAACTTATTATAATAAACCCATTGTGGATCATGATAGTTTTAGCAATCATGTTTTAAGTTTATGATTTATTTGTTATCATTTAATAAAATTTGAAACTTTCTCTTTTGTTTGGTTTCTGTCCTCATGTGCAGACGCTTTGAAGTCTCACACAATCACGAATCACGTGATTGGCTGATAAAATAGAACAGATTAAACGAGACTTCACGGAAGTTGAAGTTCGATCATTATTTTATCAGCCAATCTGTAGTGATGAGGGATTAAGTGCCCTCCACTGCAGATCATCCTCCCAACTTCTGTCAGTATTCCATGTTATATTTAGAAAGTTTGTCTGACACATGGGACATTTAAAAACTGATTATGTCATGCGCACAATGCTATCTCACTTAATCCCTCATCACTACAGATTGGCTGATAAAATAATGATCGAACTTCAACTTCCGTGAAGTCTCGTTCAGTCTGTTCTATTATCAGTGAGGCTGACGAGGCTGCAGCCTCAGTCCCAAAGATTTTGTAAAAATAAAATTTTTAGACTTGTCTGATACGATTAAAAACGCATAGACAATGAATGTTAGGGGGGTGTGGTTTAGGCCCAACGGGAATCAACATAGGCCCTGACCCGAAATTAATTTATAGGCCCACGCCTTTTTAAATAGGCCCTCCAGAAACTGCCGCCTCGGGCCTTAGTGGAGCGTAATCCGCCACTGGTCAACAGCGGATCGACAGACGTCCCTCCAGGAATAATAGTTCCAACATCAGGCCTTGAGATTTGACGGGCGCCCGCAGAGCGCTCGCAAATTCAAACCGGCGAACACGAATTATCGCGCCAGCAAATTATTCAACTTTATTAACATCGATCATGGATGAATTCCCCCCCAAAAAGCCCTGGTCGATTATACGATGTCACCATCACATCGCTGTTTTTTTATTCAGGAGCAAAGTTATCTTCCGAGATATGGAATTATATCATTTTAATAAATTAATGAGCGGTGCCGAGGTGAAGAAACACCAGCGAGGCTGGAAGGGAAACGTGAAATTTAGATCAGTTGTAAAAAAATACATAGATACGCATTTCTGCATATTTATTTCAGAATTTTTCCAAAACTATTTAAAAACATTGACAGTTATTTGTAAAATTACTTACAAGACTATAAAACCAACAAATATTCAAAATACAGTGAAAAAATGTAATCATTTTGTCTCCATTACAACCTCTATGTAACTCCAAAAATAGTAGCCAATCATAATTAGCGATTTACCAGTACATTCAACATGGCAGTAGAGACGATAAAGTATTAAAATCTATCAAAGAGAGGCTTGTTTTTGTTCGTTCATGTAACTTGATAGTAAATAAATAACACGCATACAAGCTGACATACGGTAGCATAATTTGTGATTGAAATGCATAGGCCTATATTGGTAGCCCAGTAGTATCTATGTGTCAAAGTTTAGTGGACTACCTATGGCATTACGGCATAGGTCGTAGCCCTCGCATCATATAGATGTCAACACGTCGTAATAACAGTAATGTAAATATAATTTGAGCTTGTCCCACCGTTCTGAGAAAAACATAGTTACTTTTGCAACTGTCCTTTAGCGAACGATAGCCTATTCGATTCGCTGACAGTTGCTGGTTAGCCCTATTCCGAAGGGGTACCAGTCAAGTCGTCCACAAGCAAAGTCGTCCACGGTGAAGTCGTCCACAACCGTTGGTGGAGTCGTCCACACCCGTTGGTGGAGTCGTCCACTATGGAAGGGTTTTTGGGTCTAAATAGGATGATCTGCTGAATTGTCTAATACTTATTATGATACCGTCAACTTGGTCATATTGCTTAAGTAAATTGTGATAAAACAAATGTTTTTTGTCATTTCCCCACTCCAACTCTTCAAATCACACTTTTACATATCATTTTGGTATTATCATTTTAAACATATCATTTTCTACATATCATTTTAAACATTTCTCTTAGCAATATGCAAATGTGGGGTGAAATTGCGTACTCAGGATTTGTCATACGCTGACCTTGAGGAGTATACTGAAAGATAGGTTACCAGGCAACGAAACATACGCCCACAACAGCTAAGTCGTCCGGGCAGTCAACAAGGGTTGTCGCATATTGTTTCTTTTATCAGTAAGGAGAACATTTACTATTTACAGCACATGATAATCTTTTTACGAGGAATAGCCCATTAAATAATTATCAGAAATGATTAGAATAGTTTTGATGGTTTGTCTCAAGGCCTTTGTCCACAAGATATTTCAAAGTGATCAAGTGCCAGAAATTATCAGATATCACTGAAAATCAACAGGCTTCTTCGTCTCATGACCTTAAAGACTGTGTATAAATTTAAAGTCAATCGGATATTAACTTTAGCCTCCAGAGTGTTCACAAGATTTTTCAAAGTGATCAAGGGTCATAATTCTGGTAGTAATTATCGGATATCACCGAAAATCAATAGGCTTCTTCGTCTCATACCCTTAAACACTGTGTATAAATTTAAAGTCAATCGGATATTAACTTTAGCCTCTAAAGCGTTCACAAGATTTTTCAAAGTGGTCAAGGGTCATAACTCTGGCAGTAATTATCAGATATCACCGAAAATCAATAGGCTTCTTCGTCTCATGACCTTGAACACTGTGTATAAATGTAAAGTCAATCGGATATTAACTATAGCCTCTAGAGCGTTCACAAGATTTTTCAAAGTGATCAAGGGTCATAACTCTGGTAGTAATTATCGGATATCGCTGAAATTCAATAGGCTTCTTCGTCTCACGACCTTAAACAGCGTTCACAATAAGTGTGGGAAATAATCCATATGATCGTACAATAGTGAGTTGAAAACCTAATTGAGCAAATGACATAGAAATAATTATTTTTGACTTTCTTAGAAGAAAATATGAAATTCTCGCTTTAATGTACTCGTCATTCAGGCCAGCCGAACATTTTGAAAATCTAGGCCTGCTGTGTCTTCATTGTTTAGCAGAACAATATTGTTACCAGATCTTTCTTACCGTAGTTAATTTGAAGCCCAGTAGATGCTAGCTTATTTGATGCTCTTCTAATCGATGTAATGGTAGCAAGAAGCACTCAGTTTCTTGGAATAAGTCTCTGGTAGTTTCTATTACTATTTCCGGAAACAGGTGGGTGTGGATTTTCCCAATATAAATCGAAAGTGAAACTAGGCTAATGATTGGTTTACAACTGAGTTTATCATAGTCTCGGTCACCCAGAACATCCTACTCTTCAACGTACGGAGGTTAACTGGGTCCGTTGTCAACATTTCACAAAAAGTTCCATTGCCCATGCGTAACCGGGATTTTTTTTATGTGGTTGATTATCCGGACAGATTGCCTGGTTAGTTGTCTCTACTTCCAACTTGTGTATCTCAAGTTTTTCATGAAGAACCTCATACATGCTTTTGGACAAGAGTTTGCCACATGTTGTTCCATCTGTAGCAGAAAGCGTTCTACCCAACGAATATTTGGGAAAAAGTTACAGCCGGTCTAAGAGACAATTAACATTGAAGTCAATGGGGAAATGATTAGTGATCTGTGGCCATCCAGTATTTTGCGCCAATTCATGTAAGAGTTGCATCCCTTCCCAAAATAAATGGACACACGTCACCAATAAATTCCTACTGCCACATAATGGCAGGCATTGACAGTTATTGTGCCATCTTGACACATAAAAGCAGAATTGATTAAAATACCTTTATGTCGGCTATTGACATCCATCGAAACATCCATTGAGGACAGCATACAAATAAACAATAGGGATCATCCTTAGGGTATAAGGAATAAGTATTTTAAGACTCAAGATTGATCAATTAAGAATTGTGGCCTGTAGACGACACAAAGATACACTAAAAGAAAATGGGCGTGGCTCTGCTCCTGGGGGTTGGGCATGCGCCCCAAACAATAGGTATGTGCCTTAGGGTTCAAAGAATAAGTGATACATTGAGAAATGTGGCCTGTTGACGGCAAACAAACAAATACAAGACATAGGCGTAGCTCAGCCCCTGGGGGTTGGAATGAACCCAAAATCAATAGGGATCGTCCTTAGGGAATAAGGAATAAGTATACAAAGCTTAAAAAAAATCCAGTAAGAATTGTGCCCTGTAGGCGCCCACCGACACACATACACATAGGCGTACGAGCTGGGGGTGCTGGGGAAATTTGGGCACACAATTTATTGTACTTTGTAAAAGTTGTATAAAAAAATATTGTGTTCTTGAATCTGTCCAATTTAACAGCGAATTTAAATTCAGAGTGTCTATAGTTAGGCAATTAAATAGAAATCTTATGACTCGAACCCTCTTTTGTTTGCAGTACAGTAAGCCACGATTTACAGTTACATAAACAACTGTTTCTAGTTGTGTATATTACTAGTAGCATTCGGATCGGAGATATTGTCGGTACTCGGTCCGTTAGCTTTGTAAAAGAATCTGCACACTTCGTTTCCATCCTACAGGCATGGTACAATGTACGTGAACCTATATTTTGTATTAATAATATTAAAGTAGCTAAGTCCCTAACTCAATATCATCCAAAATCTTCAACATTGAAAACACGAATAATTTGTCAATTTAAATCAACATTGACCCCCTAACTTTCGGGCAAGCTGACTTTTCGGGCAGGCAGATAAAGTGTGAAAAAAAAATTTCACCTACTTAGCCCGAAATCTAATAAAACACTAATTTTACGGACTGGAATAGCAGTAAAACACGTTTCGTCAAATATTCCAAAATTTTCTTGGGGTGTCTATCAAGGTCAACTCCGCTTTTTCGCCTATCGAAAAAAAACAGGTGCAGCTGTCTGTAAACCTGAATTTCTGTTTAGTTTGCTTCCCTAACTGTCCTTGAGCCCTAAAACACTAATTTTACTTTTCTTTTCATTGACAACCACGAATTTGTTCTGAGTCGACAATGGATTAAAACAGTTTGTCTGGAGCCATTCTACTTTGTGCGACAGTTTTCGGGCATCGATTAGTATTTGTAAATGCAGCTACAACAGTCTGGTTGGATGGTTGGAATTCGGAGTGGGATTTCGGTTACAAAACCATTGGATACTTTTGGAGTTACTGACATGTGCTAGAATAGCAGAAAACGCATTTGCGGTGGTTAAATTTTCAAATTTTTCTCCGGAGGGTGAGGCCCCCATACTCAGCGACGATTGATTGTTTTTAGAATTCGGGTCAGCAGGTGGACTGTATTTGACCAAATTGAAGTTACCCTAATTAAGCTAAATTTCATCACTTTGAAGTTGCTTTTTTCACGGGTTGAAATAGAAGGAAAACAGCCGTCATTATTTCAAAAATTTTTTGAGGGGGAGGGGGGGCGTCTGTAAACCCGAAAATTTTTCGGGCAATTTGGGTTCTGCCCCCCTAACTGTCATTGAGTCCGTATGCCTATAATTATTATTGTGTAACATACTAAGAACCTAACTATATTTTTGTGGCACCAACCACCACCGCCCCCCCAGTCAAAAATTTCCCCGTACGCCTATGCACATACATACACAAATACATACACACCCACCCACAGACAGGGGCGACGGCATAATAGGTCCATATTATGCATAGAATAGGCGTGCGGGGACATTTTTGACTTGGGGGGGAGGCGGGGGGTGGTTGGTGCCTAAAAAATGTAGTTAGGTTCTTAGTATGTTAGTCACGGCTTTCTGTACCCCAAACAATAGAGGGTTCGAGTAATAAGATTTCTGTTTAATTGCCAAACTATAGACACACTGAATTTACATTTGCTGTTAAATTGGACACATTCAAGAACACAATATTTTTTTTACAACTTTTGGGTACAATTGTGTACTCAAATTTTCCCAGCATTTGGTCCCAAAATGGGGGGCGGCCGCGCCCCCAGCACCCCCAGCTCGTACGCCTATGTGGATGTGTGTCGGTGGGTCGCCTACAGGGCACAATTCTTACTGGATTTTCTTTAAGCTTTGTATACTTATTCCTTATTCCCTGGGGCCGCCCCCACCCCCAGCTCGTACGCCTACGACATTATGAATGTGGACGTAGAAAAAGGAACTAGCCGGTCGCCATGTCCCTATAATGACGATACGTCAGGTCAGCTGTGAACGACTAATTTAGGGTGACCGAAGAAAATATCTTTTTGACCGGCTTCCAGGCTTTGCAACATCGTTGGCAAAAGTGTGCACCCCTCGAAGGGGACTATGTAGAAAAGTAAATTGAAACCACTGACTGTATACAGGTCTTTTACAGATAGGCTTAGAACTTTTCAGTCAGACCCTGTACATTAGAGACACCTTGCGCTTTTCACGGGTAAAGGTGTCTTCACAAAAACAGATGTCTTTACAGAAGCAAGATTTTTCACTGGCTTTTCTGCAGTAGAAACATTTTCAACGAATTTAAACACAATTGTCTGTAAATAATTTAATTTAAACATGGATAATTAACACTATGTTATGGTAAAAACGGTAGCAACCAGGGCCAATTTTAAAAGTGAACAAAGTATGATTTTACGGGGAAACTTTGATATCATTATGATCATCGACCAGTTTCAAACGTTTTGTATTGTTGAAAATATTTTATTCACCACCATGGCATCGTCGGGAACAAGTGACAATGAAGCTTTATTTGCCTTTGGGTAGACTTTAGATGCTTCTTTGTTAACCCTTGTGGGTATACGTCGCACCAAAAACGTTGTCGGCAACAAGGGGTAATCTAAGACCCCAGACATAAATAGGTTTCTGGGTGAATAATTTTATTCAAATACGATCACACTATAGCTTCATAATCAGGCTAAAACCAAATATTTCAGGTATTATCAGTGACAATAGGAATTATAAGAGTTTTTCGAAACCATACAAATCTAAAAATATCGTAATTGTCATATTCCATGTAGATGGGGTTGGTAGGGTACCTTGATTTGTTTTCCGATCTAGATTACTAGAATAACCAAAACAATATCACCAGTAAGAAAGAATCCTAATAAAACGCTAGCGCCGATTGCAGTACAGACTAAACCTCTGTAACCACCAAAATGTTGAAATGAAAGGGGAGGGGGTCCACAAGATCCCTTGGTATCCGACAATGTAATACGCGAAGTGTGATGAATGTTGCCACTGCCTCACGTCCATTCTATTTGCAGCATTATAATCGACATTAGATAGCTGACAATGTATAAAATTCTCGCTAGACAATTATGAACCAATTTCTAACAAACGTTAAGGATATGGTCGTTGAGGTCCAAAATACCCCTTGTATACACACAAGGGTTAAATATAAAAGTGTAAGGGTGTTACCGTGTTTTACGGAAATCAAACTCTGGACATTTACTTAATCATTTGTAGGTAATGGCGGCGCATTTTAAAGACTATTTTAAACAGATCAGATTATAAATTCTATCTTTTGAGGGATCAAAAAGTCAAAACTGAAACGAGGGCATTTCAAGGATTTAAAAATCTGTTAGTTATTTAATAATTACAGAAATTGTTCAAATTTGATGGGAACTTTTGTCTTATTAATCTAAATAATGCAATTGCAACGATATCAAATTCTGATATCGCCATTAATCATGATAACTGCTTTTGGAATTATCGCGATAAATAAAAGTCTACGATTATCAATTTTATCACGATAATTCTCTTTATCATGATATTTCTCTTTATCGATGAACCTGAGTGCGGATTCATAACTTGAAAAAAAGCGGCTGGATGACTAAGTCGAGTTACTTGGTTGCTTTGATTTGGCGGGTTAAACAACCAGACGTACAGTACTAACTTAACATTGAAATAAACATAATATTTTCAGTCTTGTTAACCGGGGATTCGCCGCACCGTTGCTACGGTACACCGATGTCGCGTGCGGCTTTGTTTACAAAATGTGTTTCGGGAACTTTCTCTCACCGATTTTTATTGTATAATTTTACAAGTAGTAATTAAACTATTATTTCGAATTCGATCCGGCCCCCGCACCGGTGAAAATGAACTTTGGATTTATTGCACCGACCTCCGCCCAAAAAAATCCTAAAATACCGGGGATTGCGATTATTCAACTTTGGCCGATACGATATCACTTGAAAAAAAATAATCGCGATAATGCGGCATCCCCGGGGTATCGCTGCAACCTTATAATGCATATCAATTTCATACGGATCGCATGATAACTTTGGTTATTAGAGCGTTCCCAGGGTTCCACAAAGTGAAACAAGGGCCGTAACTTTACAATTAATTAACGAAAATCAAGAGGATTCTTTGTTTCACGGATTTAAAGGATGCATATAACTTTCAGACAGATCGGACGATAACTTTTGTTGTTAGCGTGTCAACAAGGTTCAACAAAGTAAAACAAGGGCTATAAACCTAGACGTAATTAACGGAAATTGCTGAAATTCAACAGGCTTCTTCGTGTCTCTCATTTAAATAACATAGACCATATATAGTATAACCATAGCAAAGTTTAGATTCATGATAACATATGGAGTAGTATCAAAATTATAAATATAGCCCAACTTCGGTGTCTGACTCGAATTCCCATCTAACAATCAATCGTTTACAGGCCAGGGAGATGGGACCGTCGGAAGAAAATTTTGAAAACTTAACTTCCTCAAACTCGTTTTCTTGCTATTCCAGCCCGTGAATACAGCAACTTCAATGTGGTCCTATATAGCCTACAAAAATGCCAACGAAAATGAATCCGTGGACTTAAGTACTTGGTGTTAAAGCTACAATTTCATATTTTTAAGTTATATTTTTATGTATTAAAATAAAGTCTTAAAATAGATATTAGGGTTGGGCGATATATACCGTTATTTCGGTATACCGTGATAAAATCATCGGCGATTTTATCATATCGGACTTCCTTAAAAATATCGAAAAACCGGTATTTCGTGATAAAATTTTTTTATCGCGATTATGATAATTATCGTGTACCAATATCGATGATAATACCACAGAGTGTGATAATACGTATGTCGCTTGGACTCGTAAAGGAGGAAAGCGTGTTTGGCAGGTCAAGGTTGGACAGTATTTTACCCCAGTCGCAACTGTCAACTTTTTACAATGTTCTGATTATTAAGAAGCGATTTTAGAATCCTGCCAATTCTGGTTACATATTTTCGTTATATTAAAACTTAATATTCTAGTTCGACTAACTATAGGCTAGTATACCATTCTATTGATAGAATGTAATTCATCTACATGTCTAAAAATAGCATTATTACGTACGGGCATGTCAAGGGTAAATTTCCATCATGGCGTCAAGCTCCGTTAGCAACGATATAACAGTCATAACAAGCGACGATTTGCTGCCTAAAAAAAATTCCTCCATCACAAGTATTCAAATTTTGACTTCTATACACGTGTAACAATTATCACGATAATATCGTTTATCGCGATATTAGATGAATTATTATCACGATAATTTTTTTTCATTATCGCCCAACCCTAATAGATATGGTATCTATAAAGAGTTCTACCTTGTCAAAGAATAATCCTATTAATCCTATAATTCACAATTGCCAGTTGAGAAATTGGCAAAAATATAATTTTCAAATTGAAATTCAAACGTTTGAAGATAGCTATTGCATGGGGGGGGGGGGTACAAGGGAGGTAATTGTTATTTTCGGTGTGAAGGATGTATAAGTGTGGGAAATAATCCCTATGATCGTATAAAAGTGAGTCGACAACCTAATTGAGCAAATGACATAGAAATAATTATGTTATGAAATTCTCGCTTTAATGTACTCGTCATTCAGGCCAGCCGAACATTTTGTTTAGAAGAACAATATTGTTACCAGATCTTTCTTACCGTAGTTGATTTGAAGCCCAGTGGCTGCTAGCTTATTTGATGCTCTTCAAATCGATGTAATGGTAGCAACAAGCACTCGGTTTCTTGGAATAAGTCACTGGTAGTTTCTATTATTATTTCCGGAAACAGGTGGGGATTTTCCCATTATAAATCGAAAGTGAAACTAGGCTATAATTGATTGGTTTACAACTGAGTTTATCATAGTCTCGGTCACCCAGAACATCCTAGTCTTCAACGTACGGAGGTTAACTGGGTCCGTTGTCAACATTTCACAAAAAAATCCATTGCCCATGCGTAACCGGGATTTTTTTTATGTGGTTGATTATCCGGACACAGATTGCCTGGTTAGCTGTCTCTACTTCCAGCTTGTGTATCTCAAATTTTTCATGAAGAACCTCTCATACGTGCTTTTGGACAAGAGTTTGCCACATGTTGCTCCATCTGTGGCAGAAAGCGTTTCTACCCAACGAATATTTGGGAAAAAGTTACAGCCGGTCTAAGAGACATAACATTGAAGTCAATGGGGAAATAATTAGTGATCTGTGGTCATCCAGTATTTTGCGTCAATTCATGTAAGTGTTGCACCCCTTCCCAAAATAAATGGACACATGTTACCCATAAATTCCTACTGCCACATAATGGTAGGCATTGATAGTTATTGTGCCATCTTGACACATGAAAACAGAATTGATTAAAATACCTTTGTCGGCTATTGACATCCATCGAAACATCCATTGAGGACAGCATACAAATAAACATGTACATAAAATAAAAACAATATGACACACAGTAGGCTATTGCATACAAACCTCCATTGAGGACAATATACAATATATAAAATAATAAATACAAGTGGAAAAAAATTGGACAGATTCAAAAATATGAACGGACATAAACCCAAAGCACTCATAAATAGACAGTATAAAACTTGCATACGAAACATAACCTACAAAGTATAAAATCACAACCCGACAGTAAAGGCCCACATACAGAGTACACAATCTATCAAAATACAAAACAAAGCGCGCGTATGTAGCAGGATCGATGGACGACAGACTATATCCAATTTGTCCGGGTCGTGAGTTAACCATAAAGAGACAAGACAGGAACACAGCTATACAGTTTATTTACAAAACACTGAACACACAGGAACAAAACAGGCAATTATTTACAGAAAGAAGAATAAGTAGAAGAGCACTGAAATAATAATAAAACTAAATTAGCAAATATATATACAAAAGGATATAGCTTAGAATTAGATATAGAGCTTCTAATAACTAGATAACTAACTTAAAGTGATATTGCCTATTACAGGTAATAATATAATAATCAGAACTATTATACACGTAATACATATAATATTCAGAACTATATTAAAACGTAACCTGAGAAAGGTGCTCTTAACAAATGAAGAATAATAGTTAAAGAACTAATGTATGATGAAACCATATACATGTACAAAAGAGCGAATCACTAAAAGATAAAAATAAAAACCACCAAATTAGACATACATATTAAAATGTAACTTAAATCATTTCTTATTATTTTTATTGTATTAACTTATTTATAATTTATACCAGAATAAAACAGTATTTAAATTAAACAGGAAAAGTTACATATAATAATGTCAAGTCAGGTTAAACAAATATAAACCTACCTGAGTTAGTGAAATCGGTGCATCCAACATGGAGACAGAAGAAAAAGTGACTGAATTAACAAGCAAATACTAAAGTTACAACTATTGGGATATACCACTAAGTTACAATATACATGTAAGTTACAAGTTACAACTATTGTTATACAGATACTTCGGTTAAATGCACAATTAAAGGCACAATCGATACATAATTAATACAATAAACACAGATATTTAAGTTAAAGGCACACTCACTAGATAAAACTATAATCACAGATACTTAGGTTAAAGGCACACTCACTAGATAAAACTATAATAACAGATATTCAAGTTAATGAACCACTCACTAGATAAAACTATAATCACAGATGCTTAGGTTAAAGGCACACTCACTGGATAAAACTATAATAACAGATATTCAAGTTAATGAACCACTAGATAAAACTATACATGTAATCACAGATGCTTAGGTTAAAGGAACAATCGATACATATAAGGTTAACACTGATATCTTTCTTCCGAACACCATAATGAATAAGTTTTAAATAACTCTAATATTAACATTGTACTGTATCATGTTCACTAGATTTAAAAATAACTCCAACCAGAACTCTCACCTGTATCAAAAGACTGACAGATGAAAGGGATGAGAGGGATGGTGTTTTACGTCCACTCAACACAGGTCATTTTGGGACTAACATACAGTTCAATTTTATTTGAAAAATAAGGTATCTTTCGCAGTTTGAAGGATGACACACCCTGTCACATACACGTTCATATCCAAATTAAAGGTTCAACTTTATTTCAAAAATCTGTTGCAGATAGGGGTCTTTAGCATGTGGACGAAAAACCTTGCCATGTGTCTAAATTAAAAGTGGGTGTATGAAAACAAATTTAAAATTGGTTTGCAAAAATTAAGTGCATTATAAAAATTGTATAACAATCAAATTTGGAAATGGAAGTTCTCAAATTTCATCCTGTTCGCCTTCCTTCAGCCAGGCAAAGAACTGAACAACTTGTTTCATGGCAACTCCTTTTCCTTCCTGTTCCTCGGGGTCGTTACTATTAGACCACTGATTAAAGGCATCTTCAGATATAATGTCCTCATCGTACAAGGTTTCAAATAATGTTCTCAGCAAAACTGAAAGAAAGAGAAATGGAATTTAATATCCCTCACTCAATCCAAACTAGTTCATTTTTGGACTAAGATATGATTTACGGAAAAACACAACTGCCTATCATAGCAGACTACATGGGGTACATCAAACTGATCCCGCAGTAAATATTCGCTTGGCCGCTACAATCACGATAAGCATGACATCGACGAGGCTTAATAAGTACGGCATATTAACTTTTTTACTCCGACAAATTAAATTCTCAAACATTTTTTTGAGGTAAAAGAAAAATAATAAAGACGTTTGAAGTATTTGGAGTTAAAAAATATTTAGTGTAAATGGGTATTAAAATGAGTAAAATGCATCATTCTGCCCGAAGTAGTTAGGTGTTAAGTAAAGATTGCACGAGCCGTTGAGCCAATGACTGGCGCCGTCTGCAGTCAACGCACGTGCTGTGGACACTCATCTGTTACAGAGTTAATTCGTAAGTAATTCTCTGTGAAACAGATTGGGCGTACATATAGAAACTATATTTCAGTGTCATAATTACGGGTCATTATGGGGACACTTCACTTGGGTCATTATGGGGACACTTTACTTGGGTCATTATGTGGATACTTTACTTGGGTCATTATGTGGACATATTACTTAGGGATCAGTATAGAGACACTTTACTCTGGTCATTATGGGACTAACACCAGTTTTTATATTCCAAATGTGCAGTCTAAGGTAGAGAATTTTAACAATTGCAATCACAGACAAAAAAAAACTGTTCGCAAATCATTCACTTCCACAAATATCTAAATATAACTAAATAGGATAATAAAATGAATTTGAGTCCAACAATAAGCAGAAGTTAAATTACCTCCGGGATATTGAAGTTCGTTAACAAAAGCTTGTAGAGCATATAACGCCTGTATTTCAAATTCTTGATGACTATCTAAATATTCTACTAATAATGACTGACGTTGTTTAATAACATTTTCATTCACTTTATAATTTGGCCCTTCTGGAAAAAACCCAACAGAATTAAGAATTAAATATTACAGAATACTTTTAAACGTAGACAGCAAATATTACAATAGACATTACAAATAGCAAATCAGTACGAGGATTTCTGTCTGTCATCATTAGAAATAAGACAGGGATAACTATAGTTCATCATCTTGCTAATTGTCAATTTTGTAATTTGTGAAAAACATTGATTCAGTAACCTAATGATCTACTACGCCACGGGTTAAGCCATTGGGTCACCCGATCCCCCCCCCCCCCATAAAACTCATAATGAAATTGGGTTAAACGACAACAGTTAAACATACATTATGGGAGAGCAAAAACTGACTTTTGTCGGTCTTCCTTTGAGCCTCAGATGTCATAGAAATTATAAATTAGATCTTTATTTAAACAACAAGCCCAAAATGAACACTGTAGACCCATGGATGGCTTGGATTGGGCTCGGATTAAAACAGGATTTCGTCGACTGATTTAATCACTATGGCGTCTTGGGTGGGGTTTCTCTGTGACGTTGACGTCATCATACTTCCGGAAATTATTCATAAAAGACAGTGATGACCGAGGCTATACACAAGCTTCACTAGATACCGTTTAAACATTACTTGATGATCGAGACTATGTAGGTGGAGTTAACGAATGTCAATCAACAATCGGCCATAGTGGGAAAAGGGTGTCGATGATTTTAACCCCTATTTCTAGTAAAAAATTATAGTGGTAACAACTTTGTTCAGGATAAAGTTATTTGACTGAAATTTTCAATATATTCTTGTTTCAACATCTATTTTTGAACTTTTATAGCAAGAATGGCTAACTCCTTGTCAAAATCTCCCATAATGTATCTTTAACCGATTGCATAAACAGGTAATAAATAATCCAAATAGATCAATACTCACCAGATACGGCACTTTTACAGACGGCAGTCATCAATGTACGAATAAACTTGGTACTCTTCGTAGATTCATCTGGGATGTTGGCCTGAAAAAATATTTAAATTATATTCGGAACAATCCATCCAGTCAACAGAATAGATCATGTAAAGACCAACGCCATCAATGGGAGGAAATTTAAACGCCCAGAGCGAGAACTCGTTGGGCTGGACAGACAGCCCTACAATTGGGGAATCAAAAACAAGACACACGACTATGACAGAGAAAAATGTGGTTTAACGTCCACTTGACACAAACTAGGTAATTTGGGACTAACATATGGTTTAATTTTATTTCCATTTGCTTGGATAGGCGACCCTACTCCTTGTCACGTACAACTGGTGATTTTGAAACCACGCCTGCTGACTCAATGAAAGGCCTTTTTATGATACAGCTTGCACGTCACGTGCTAACCATTCAGCCACCCAGCCCCTCGACTCTATGACAGACCTTATGACCTAAGGAATATATCTGGAATCATTAGGCCAGTCCCATCACGCATCAGAAACAGATTTTTGTTCTTACCTCAATCCAATCAAACATGTGTTCATTATCAAAACTCACATCCCGTAAATGAACTAATAATTGTTCTTGAATAGTTTCAAACGATACTTTATCCACAGGAGTAGAAGGTTGAGAATCGGCAGCGACGGTAAATTCTAATTCTTTATCAGCCAAAAATTTGGTAACATTTTCAGCAGCCACAAAATCAGTCCACTGTAATCCAGAATTCTTCCATAAAGACGCAACTTTCTTGGGACCCTAGAAAAGTAAATTCAATTTGCGAATATGTTGTATCTAAACAAAGTATTTTAAAGCAAGACGCATGTGCAGGGGGTCTTTGCCGTGGAGGAACCAGAGTAACCGGAGTTAGCCTACATAAGCTCACACCCGAGATCGAATCATACTTCAATACTCCCTGTGGTGCCAAATAGGACGTTAAACACCACTTCATTTCTTAGTATAGTAGGACTTACCAATCCTCGACTAGCGTCATGCAGAATAGCCGTCACAAGCACCCCAGACTTGCCACTAGCTTGTAAAGGTTCACACGCTTCTTTCAGGAAATTTAACGGAACACTTCCATCTTGGATCATAGGACCGATAAATTCCCCTAAATACAGCCAAATCTTTGGAACATTTATCTCCATATCTTTTGCTATTTGTAACGTCTGATTCAATCTAAAATAAAATAATAAGAAAAACTTTATCATAGTTCAAATTTATTTCAATAATTCACAAAGTGTTTGGAATCATTTCTTAGTTCAAAGCTCAAGGAAGAAACTTTCTGGAAGACTTGAGGCCTTTAGTCACCATCAAGGTTCTTTGTACCGGTAATCAAAATTACATATTGAATTTGTACTTACCCTTTAAAGTAGGAATCAAGCGAGATTATTTTTTTGCTAACTAATTCATGATGAAGATGTCCGGTTTGTTGACGTGCTATAGACGATCTTTCTAACACGTGATTAATAGAGAATTCTATAAATAAATGGATATTTGCTGGATTGCTGATCTCGGAAACACACATTAAAGCTTCCTGTAAAACACAATAACCAAACTCTATATTTCACATTTAGTCATCAAATATACATTTTAGTTTATTATTATTTGGTCAATCATATTTTCTGACAAAAAGAAAACAAGACAGACATTAGGGATCAGAGTCACCATGACTACCATTTACAGAAATAAGATATTAATTTTGAATTGATCAATATTTCAAATAACACAGCACATTAGTTAAACCCTAATATACCCAGGGCAGGATGACCCCAAAACATGAATTATTAATTAAACATAAAGATTCCCTTGTTTCCATGGTAACCAAGCTTCATTATATATACCTTGAGATCGTTAATATGAAGATATTCATCAATAATTGTTTTAGTTTTCTTATCCATTTCGTCTTCTGATAAAATACCAGGAACCGGGGCAGCTTCTGGTTTATCCATTCTAGGTTCTCGGGATCGGCTACTTTCTCTACTGGCAGGATTAGAAGTTCTTCCAGTTAGATTCCTTTAAACAAGAATTTTGTAATTAAAGGTATATTATGTAAGGTACTTCTGCCTGTTCAAATGTTATATAAATTATTGTTTAGACATTTATCGACATGCCAAGTCTTTAATTAACTCTGTAGATCATCGGATGGCGGAAAGTTAAACCAATTGAAATAACCTTACAGAATTAAACGGATTAAAACATTGTCGACATTGTGACCTCTAGAGTGTCCACAAGCTAAAGTTAGATTCCTTTAAAAAGAATTTGGTTTTCAAAGATGCATTATGTAAGAGGTAAACCTGCCTGTTGACTTCAAATATTATATAAATTATCATCTAGACATTATCAACATGGCAAGCATATAATCAACTTTCTAAACCATCTGATGGCCCTCATATAATAAGAGTGAAATAACGGTCGCCATCTATTAACATCACAAGAATATAAACCAATCTAAACCAATTGAAATAACAGCCCCCTTAGTGAGCCAAAGATTAACTCATTGAGTCACAGTCGCTCCTCCATATAAAACAACCTACGTGAAGAAAATGCACTGGAAAATCCTGGGCGTCTATCTCTCCCAATATCCACATGATATGGAAGAGTATACCGTAATACAGAACACTGACCCCTTTACCTCTACGTGTAGCTGTATGGTAAATCAAGATATATACTCCAGCATACTCTAGTCGATCAATGTAAATTTATATAAGTACCTATTAGCAGGAGCGTTAGCTGGTGACTCGCCTTCTTGAGATGACGACTTTGTATGTTCACCACTACTACTTCCACGACCCCAGACACCAAATCGAGATGAACCTCCTCCGGGTCCTACCTGGATGTTTTCATCGACTGTAGTCTGAAATATCAGGTTTTATTTGAAGTTATAGTGTATAGTGTACTTTTTATTTGTGAATAATTGGATAATCTTTATCAAATCAGGCAATTTCAGTAACGAGGAATTCAACTGTCATCATTAAATATAAGACAGGGATAACTTTAGTCATCATTTTGCCCCTTTTTTCGGAACCATAGTTTGTTTTTTTAAAAAAAAAAATCAACATATGAAATTTACATTAAATCGACTTCACATTATTTACATTGGTAATTTTCATTTTTGACAGATCTATTTTACGGAGAGGTTTAGAAGCGACAGCATTCCAGCCGTCATCATCATGTTGATTATTCTGTTGTGGACCTCCTCTATTTGGGGCTGCAAATAAACAAATTATATATCAAAGATTCACGACACAAGAGCTAAATCTGCCTAGTGCAGGCTTTTATTTTGGCTTCAAATGCCATATAAACTATAATTTAGCTATTTAATTCACATGAAAGTAACAAGCTCACTAATACAAATTAATGCTTAGGACGATAAGCATGTGCCATTTTATGTCTATCATTGATCTTATTAGTGATTAATTTAGACCAAATTATTGTAAAATTAGACCAATGCATATAGCCCAAATTATTACTGACAGAATTTAATAACTGAGAAGTCACTGTGGCCAAGTTGGTAGGATGATGGCTGGCTAGCCTGGAGGTAGCGGGTTCGCTCCCTGTATTGGAAGAGAGTGCATTGGCGTTAGCCGTTGTGTTTCCCCCTTGTTGTTCGGACGGCCCTTGTGTACACATTGGCGTGCAAGTAAAAAAATCTTTGCCAGTTGGAACTTGATATAAGATTAAGCCTCATAGCAAACTATATGGTGTATGCTGTCTTCATTAACAGTTCATGTTAAACCCCATTTCATTTAATAACTGCTTTCAGTAGGCCTACCACAGATTCCAACATCAATATATATTCTACATGGGCAGACTGAGTTACTCTGGCACCTAGAACCAACTAGTTTCCTTGGGCCCCAACGTGGCAATGTATACGCCGAGAAACTAAATTAGTGTCATTTGGCCATTATATATTTTTCTTTAGACGACTAGATGGGTTTCATTAATTTTGAAAATAGAAGTTCGGCCTTGTTATTCTATAATACATTAACTTACGTCCGCTACCACGAGGTCGTCCACCATCACGGCTCTGTTTATTGGAACTTTGAGGTGGATTCTGGGATGGAAGGAAATTTTTCTGTGCGTTTTCTTTAGCAGTTTCTTTATGAATCTGATCGATAGTTTTAGGATTATTATCTTCTCTTCTTGGCACCCAGTTACACTACAATATAAATATATTATTCATCAATCCGAACATGAAATAATTTTATATATATACATTGTGTTCAAGCAAGTTATGTCCAAAAAAAGGGAAATAATAAAACAATAATCCCATTAAAGTTCAAATGAAATAGTTGAACAACGAAAAACTCACCAATCGTAAATCTATAACATCCTGTAGCATAAATCGTACTCTTGGCGACGTTTTCTTCTGTACAACAATGTTCTGCATTTTCTGAAAGTATTGATCTATTCGAGGCTGAAAGATGAAAGGGCATTTCATATAATTATTTCACTATGTACACGGTTAAACCTTAGAGAGTGTATCCTCGATCAGGCAATGGTTATCCAGCCCCAGATCTTAATGGAAAGTAACCCCCCCTATTTACTGGATTGCCTTCTTGATGTCCGACAATAGTAACCCATTGTTTCTGGGCTAATCCTTCTGTCAGCATGATAGCCGAAAATAATAATCTCCTTTTCCTGTATGTAGTTAGGATCAATTTTGCCTCCACTTTTATTACTCGACTCGACAACATCAAGTGTATTATGTCTTACCTTGGCCTTTTCTGTGTCCAATTCTTTTCCTATTGTGGTTAATAATATGCTTAAACATTCTAAATTCCCCTCATCTCTCGACCGTAATAATTTAAATACACAA
The DNA here is from genome assembly GCA_036850965.1 of Patella caerulea. Taxonomy (NCBI): domain Eukaryota; kingdom Metazoa; phylum Mollusca; class Gastropoda; family Patellidae; genus Patella; species Patella caerulea. Next base: position 1,190,549 of record JAZGQO010000010.1, on the reverse strand, counting down.
TCATGCATAATATTCCCTGTTAACATTTTTAATATGAATAATTCTCCTATAAGTCTGTAAATAGACAATCAGACAATAACCGGTGATGGAATCAAGCTGGCAATATTAGTAACAAGAACTTCAACTGTCATCATTTTCCCTGAATTCCATCCAACAAAGATAATTTTGGTTACATTTTGTATTATAAATTTTACTTTTCTTTTTATTTATAACGATATATTTCTGAAGCTTACAACAAATGAAATGAAGTAGTGATTATTGACTACTTACCTGATGTTTCCTATAGATCTTCTCCTGGCTGTTGTTGCAGCAATCTCCATTTCTTCTTGTAATTGTTTCTTCATATCTTCCTGGAAATAAAAAGTTATAGATATATCTTATACAAATTATAACCAAGAAAGGTTAAACATATCTTCACTTTCAAATCAAATTTCAGAAATGTTAAAAATTATTACTTTACAAATCGCATCTCAGAAATGTTAAAAGTAAAACATAACGCTAACGCTACAATATACGTCCACATTCCTACTTTGATTGATATGGTACTTTGTCAAGAAGGCTAGGCGTTTGGTTTGTTTAGCGTTGAGGGTCGTGCACCAACATTAATAGTTGCCGTCCTTAGAGTATAAGGAATAACTATACCAAGATAATCCATTCAGAATTGTGCCTTCCTAACACTAAAGGCAAAACGTGGGCGTGGCTCTGCCCCTGGGGGTCGGGACAATCATCAAAATCAATAGTGGACGCCCTCAGGCTATAAGGAATACATAAACCAAGTACCAACCTGATTCATTCAGAATTGGGGCCTGTAAACGACAAACACAAAAATTGGTCGTATCTTGCCTGTGTGAGTCGGGACATGCAGTTGACGTCCTTAGGCTATATGGAATACATATCCCAAGTTTAAAGACGATCCATTAAGAATCGTGGCCTGTAGACAACACACATAGACACGAAGTAAAAATGGGCATGGCTCTGCACCTGGGGGTTAGGAAATCACCAAAAACAATAGGGGTCATCTTTAGGGTATAAGGAATAGGTTTGTAAAGTTTTAAAAGGATCTGTTAAGAATTGCATCCTGTGGGCGAACACAAGACACAAAAGCATTGGGCGTGGCTCTGTCCCAGGCTGTCCGTCATGCACCAAAAATAATAGTGGTCAGCCTTAGGGTATAAGGAATAAGTATAAAAAAAGTTTTCAAGACGATCGATTAAGAATTGTGGGCTGTAGGTGACACACAGACAGACAAAAAAAAATGGGCGTGGCACTGTCCCTTGGGGTTGGGCATGCACCAAAAACAATAGGGATCTTCCTTAAGGTAAAAAGAATAAGTATTCAAAGTTTCAAGATGATACTCTAAGAAATGCAGCCTGTAGACGACAGACAAACAAATACACGAAATGGGTGTTGCTGTCCCATGGGGGTCGGGCAGGCACCCAAAACAAAAGGGGTCATCCTTAGGGTATAAGGAATAAATATTTTAAATTTCAAGATGACCGATTAAGAATTGTGGTCTGTAGGCGACACACAAAAAGAAAATGGGCGTGACTCTGCCCCTGGGGGTTGGGCATGCACCCCAAATGATAGAAATGTTCCTTAGGGTACAAAGAATAATCATTCAAAGTTTCAAGATGATACGTTAAGAAATGTGGCTTGTAGACGACAAACAAATAAATACAAGGAATGGGCGTGGCTCTGCCATTGGGGGTCGGGCATGCACCAAAAAACAATACGGATCATCCTTAGGGTAAGTATACAAAGTTTTAAGAAAATACAGTTAGAATTGCGGCTTCTAGGCGACACAGAGACACACAATAAGAACATGGGCGTGGCTCTGCCCCTGGGGGGTTGGGCATGCACCCCAAACGATAGGGGTCATCCTTAGAGTATAAAGAGTAAGTATACAAAGTTTTAAAGAAAATCCAATAAGAATTGCGGCCTGTAGGCGACACAAAGACACACGATAAGAAAATGGGTGTGGCTCTGCCCCAGGGGGTTGGGCATGCACCCCAAATGATAGGGATGTTCCTTAGGGTACAAAGAATGTGTATGCTAAGTTTCAAAATTATAAGGTAAGAAATGTGGCCTGTAGACGACAAACAAATACATTCTAGAAATGGGCGTGGCTCTGTCCCTGGGGGTCGGGCATGCACCAAAAACAATAGAGATCTTCCTTAGGGTATAAGGAATACGTATACCAAGTTTAAAGAAAATCCAGTAAGAATTGCGCCCTGTAGGCGACACAAAGACAATCGAAAAGAAAATGGGCGTGGCTCTGCCCCTGGGGGTGGGGCATACACCCCAAACGATAGGGATGTTCCTTAGGGTACAAAGAATGTGTGTGCTAAGTTTCAAAATTATAAGTTAAGAAATGTGGCCTGTAGATGACAAACAAACAAATACTAGAAATGGGCGTGGCTCGGCCCCTGGGGGTCGGGCATGCCCCAAAGACAATAGGGATCTTCCTTGGGGTATAAGGAATAAGTATACCAAGTTTGAAGAAAATCCACGAAGAATTGCGCCCTGTAGGCGAACCACAGACACACACACACACACCATCACACAGAGACAGGGGCGACGGCATAATACGTTCACATTATGAATGTGGACGTATAAAAAGTAAATCACCTCTACCAATAAGTAGTCAGGTGAATATAGGCAAACCTCTCAACAAACACCATTGAAAACTTCTACAGGTTCCACTTGGTCCACACTGGTATTTCAACCTGTTTCAAAATCCCTAAATTTTGTCGAGTGGATATTAAACCCCTTTTTCTCTCTGTTACATTCTAGGTAATATTGTGGTGTAATACCCGGTCAGGTAACAGGTCCCCTGTCAGGTGGGATAACTCGTAAAATAAAGTCAACATTGTACTCACTGAGTCAGCATCATTGATTTTCTTCTGTCGAGCTTCTAAATCTATTTCCACATCTTTATCTTTCTCAAATTCTCTCTGACATTTAGTTAGTAAAATAACCCGGAAATTTACTTTCTCACCAGGTTTGCTATCTGACGGAACCTTCAACTGTAAATATATTACAATCATTTTGTTCGGTCAGTCACCATCTCAAAACAGTCTAAGATTGCAATAAAGATAGGCTGGCACTGCCAGGCAGGATACGCCCACATTTCCGAGAGATGATAGAGAACAAACAACACCGAAAGTGATTTTCCCTACATCATTACGTCCTGTATTTCATACTGTATTGGGAGCAGCCATTTTGTTGGTCAGTTCCAGTCTGATATTCATGAAATTCGAAGCCGACAATGATTATGGTGTGACGGTACACAACCTAGAAATGTGACTTTTCGTCAAAATCGGATAAGAATTGTGACCCGTAGAGAGTCCACAACCATGATATACCATATTTTTTACATTATTCGCGTACAAACGGCGACCATTTCGTCCCGCAATTTTGGTACGATTTTCACGAAATTCGAACTCAACCTTTCTTACGGTGCAACAGTTTAATCAGAGTTTTTTTTTTTAAATCGGATAATAATTGTTCGAGAGATAGATAGAGAACAAGCAATACCGAAAGTGATTTTTCTACAATCAAAGGCCATAATTCCTTAAGTTACAATTTGATATGCGCAAATATCGACAAGAATAAAGATCTTTAGGTTATAAACAAGCATTTCAGGTTTCATCAAAATCGAATTAAAATTGTGACCTCTACATGGTCCACAACTTTGATATACCATATTTTTACATTATTCGTGTACAAACGGCGGCCATTTTGTCTGGCAATTATGGTCCGATTTTTTCGAAATTCGAAATTACCCTATTTAAATCGGATAATAATTGTGACCTCCAGAGGGACCACAAGCTAAATAAAGGCAATTTTGCGTACAATCCGGGGCCATAATTCAGGAAGTTACGATCCGATATGCGCAAATATCGAAAGGAACCAAGACCTTTGGGTAATAACCACGCATTTCAAGTTTCATCAAAATCGAATTAAAATTGTGACCTCTACGGGGTCCACAACCATGATATACCATTATTTAACAGTATTCGCGTACAAACGGCGGCCATTTTAAATTGGATAATAATTGTGTCCTCCAGAGGGACCACAAACTAAAAAAAGGCCATTTTGCGTATAATCAGGGGCCATAACTCAGGAAGTTATGATCCGATATGCGCAAATATCGAAAGGAACCAAGATCTTTGGGTTATAACCATGAATTTCAAGTTTCATCAAAATCAAATTAAAATTGTGACCTCTACAGGGTCCACAACCTTGATATACCATTTTTCAACAGTATTCGCATACAAACGGCGGCCATTTTGTATGGCAATTTTGGTCCGATTTTCCCGAAATTCGAAACCAACCTTCCTTGGGGCGTAACGGTGATATAATCACACGTTTTTTTAAATTGGATAATAATTGTGACCTCCAGAGGGACCACAAGCTAAAATATAGGCTGCCACTGCCAGGCAGGATACGCCCACATTTTCGAGAGAGGTGATTTTTCGGACAATCAGGGGTCATAATTCAGGAAATTACGTTCCGATAGGCACAAATATCGAAAGGAACCAAGATCGTTGGGTTATAAACATGCATGTCAATTTTCATCTAAATAGGTCCAAAATTGTGACCTCTATAGGGTCTACAAACGTGATTTTTCGTACAATCAAGGGTCATAATCCATGAAGTTTTGATCCGATACCTGCCAATATCGAAAGCAGCCGAGATCGTATGGGGATAAACCTATATTTCAAGTTTCGTCAAAATCAGATAAGAATTGTGACCTGTAGAGAGTCCACAAACAAATTGTGGACGAACGGGCGGACGGACAGGGGCGACGACATAATACGTCCACATGAAAATGTGGGCGTATAAAAATAATTGTGGGTGCGAGAATCCCTGAAATTCTGTGACAAAATAAAAATAAACAGCGGCTGCCAGGCAGGATACGCTCATATTTTGCAGGAGATTAATGGAGAACAAGCTAAACAAAAAGGTCCATAATTCAGGAAGCTATGATCCAATATGCGCTATGACCTTTGGGTTATAAAGATATATTTCAAGTTTCATCAAAATCGGATTAAAATTGTGACTTCTAGAGTGTTTACAACCTTGGTATACCAGATGTTTACACTACTTGCAACGACTGGCGACCATTTTGTCCGGTAGTTTTAGCCCAATTTTCACGAAATTGAAACTCAACCAACCTTACATTGTAATGGTGGCATATTCGAACGTTTTCTTTTTTTTTAAATCGGATAATAATTGTGACATCTAGAGGGACCACAAGCTAAAACGATTTTTCGTACAATCAGGGGCCATAACTCAGGAAGTTACAATCATGAATATCGAAAGCAACTATGATCTTTGGGTTATAAACATGCATTTCAAGTTTTATCAAAATCGGTTCAAAATCGTAAACTCTACAGTGTTCACAAGCTAAAAACATGATTTTTTGTACAATCAGGGGCCATAATCCATGAAGTTACAGTCCGATACATGCCAATATCGAAAGGAATCGAGATCTTAGGTGCATAAACCTATATTCAATTTCATTGAAATCGGATAAAAATTGTAACCTGCAGAGTGTTCACAAACAATTGTGGACGGACGAACGGCCTGACGAACAGGGGCGACGACAATATACGTCTATGTGAGTGTATAAAAGGTTGGGGGGGATTCGATGGCGATTGAGGATGAAACCTAGAAATACAAAGATACATTGCTGGAAACGAAAGATTCGACCACAGCAGCTAAGTCGTCCAAGCCATCTACAAAGCCTGTCATTAGAGGAGAAAGTTTGTTTTGATGTACGTACCAGCATAAGATATCTACACATGTTAGCATAGGCTACACTAAGCATTGGTTGACTCACAGCCTATGAAATATAGATAAAAAAAATGTTAGCATAAAACAAATATACCACGACTCAGAACTTAAAAGTTGAATGGAATTAAGCTAGCAATATCAGTAACGAGGAATTCAACTGTCATCATTAAATATAAGACAGGGATAACTTTAGTCATCATTTTGCTGTAATTCCATTGGACATTGCATATGAAGACTTTTTTGGCAGCACCATAAATTTCTAGCAAAATTCTCACCTGTTCAAATATTAAATCTGTGACACCTTTTAATCTTGTTTCTGTGTCGATATTTAAATCCTGAACTTGTTTTAATAAAGTCTGGAATTTCTGGGGAGTTAATTTATTCAAAATACTTTTCACACATTTGTAGATTTCCTAAAATGAAAAATCAAACCTTAGACAACCTTTATTTTATGGCAACATGAAGGATTCTAACACACAAATAAATTAGGGCTTTATTGTAACATCAAAGGGAACCCGGGCGACCCTTCCTTGGTGAGCTGAAATTCAGTGATGTCCAGCCAGTTCAGCCACATAAATATACACTATGGTTCAGCTAACTAAAACTCCATTATTATGGCAATATCAGTAACAAGGAATTCATCTGTCATCATTAAAAGAGAAAGAGAGAGAGAGAGAGAGAGAGGGAGAGAGAGTTTAACTCCACTCGACACAAACTAGGTCATTTTGGAACTAACATATGGTTTAATTTTATATCAATCATTCGGTTGCGCGTAGGGGTCTTTAGCAGTGGGAGGAAACTGGAGGACCCGGAGAAAATGCGGTTTAACGTCCACTCGATACAAAATAGGTCATTTCCGGACTAACATATAGTTAAATTTTATTTCAATAATTCGTTTGCACGTACGGGTCTTTAGCAGTGGGAGGAAACTGGGCTACACGGAGAAAACCCACGAGGTTGGACAGGCGACCAGGCTTTATGATACAGCACGCACGTGCTAACCATTCGGCGATCCACCCCTCCCCACCCCCATAAAGAAGACAGGGATAACTTTAATCATCATTTTTGTCTTTGCCAGAGCAATTTCAACTCATCTTCAGTTACTGGAGAGAGAGAAAGAAAGAAAGAGAGAGAGAGGTGGGAGGTAAGGTAACAAACAAATCCTGTTCAAGTCGTTGTATGACCATAAAACACTGTTTATTCCAAGTCAGTCGGAAACGTTAGTCTAGGATCCACAAAGTATGATCATATTGCTATGTGGGCATATAAAATATTCTCCCAAATATTATTTGAGGTGTAACAGGACTGGTTGTTATCGATTGCACTCGAGCGTCGGGAATGACTGGCTCTCATGCAAACCGGAAGTCCAGGTTCGTACGCAGGATGTCAGGTTTGTCAAGTGGACTGAAGTAAAAGAGAACACATTATTAAGTTTCAAATTCTTTATTTCATTAATTACAAAGATTTTATTGACCAATACGCGCGTCCGAGTGGTTGGTCTTCTTCTCTCCAATGGTTAACCTGCTGAAATAGAAATTATTGCGCCAAGCCCTTCTATTATGTCCCTTCACAAAACCAAAACGGACCGCCAACTAATGTCAAATCTCGTAACTTTTGAACAAAGTCCCAAGGATCAACTTAAACTAACCAAATTTATAAACAGGAATTAGCGCCTGCAGCCTCAGCCCGAACTTCAATATTCGCACAAAGGGAACAATAAATCTTACATCACCCAATCGGAACCCTAAAAATAACTAAATAACTAGAAACTCATAACTTAAACCATCTACTACAAGACTAAACTCTACTCCGGAGATCGTGCTTGTCCCGAGCGAAATGAGTGATCATTCCAGCGGAACCCGCTAGCCACCAGATACAGAGTCTCCCCTTGGGAATGCTTACCGCAGAGCGAAATATGTGAATATTCCAGCTGGAGTCCGCACCCCCCGACCGTTCCACTAAGACTCGTTCGTTCGTTCGTGGGGTTTAACGTCCACTTCCACCTGGGGTGATATCGTAGACAAGGTGTTTCCAAGGAAACTAGCCTGAACCAGCCACAAAAGTAGGGCTGGGTTGGCTTTGGTAAGACATAGTGTCTTTTCGGGGCAGCAGCCATGAGAGGTCTCATCACGGGTTAGGCTCCGGATATAGAAAAGGAAGGATGACAAGAAGACGCAATCTGGTCCGCTTTGCCATGCGTGGTAGGTTACTTGGAGGAGTAGGGTGGGACTGGCGGCGAGGCCGCTGGTCGATCCTAGTTGGCAGCAAGTAGCATTCTCAGGGCTGGGCGTTGGCTGGCCGTTGGCCCACACCAGAAACAAAAGACAACCCCGTGTTTCTAGACGTCCCTTCACGTAGGGGCGTCCTACCAGCGTTGTCCCTTAGGGTGATCACTTATGGATCCCGCCCGTCGGGTCTTGGGGGTAATACCCCAAGTCTACACAGAGTAGAACACTCTTTTCGTACCTGCGGGGTCACACTATCTGATCTAGAATACCGATCTCGCACACGAAATCATAGATTAATTCAAAGATCTCGTGTTTGCTTACTTTAGGGTCAGTAAACTAGGAACACTGAGAGCCGTGTTAAGGGATCTCAGTTTATCCGCGAGAGGTTTTCTTTCGACTGTGAGGCGGTCACAGTCGACTAGTATATGGGCTGGAGACACGTCCGTGCCGCAGCTGCACCTTAAAGGCCTATACGTACGGTGTCTGAGCGTTTCTTTCACCTTCAGCTTAGTTATTAACCGGCAGATTTTCCTGCTGGGACGATTTACGGATAACTTAGCATTTAAGGACTCATCGGATCGGAATCTGTATGTATTGAGTTCCGCAAGGGAATTCTCCCATTCAGAGCTGATGCGTAACCCGACCATACTTTTAAATTCATGTAGGCTGTAAGGGAGCTCGACACTCGGTTCTTCCAGCTGTGACCCTTTTAGGGCGAGCCTGTCTGCCTCCTCGTTCCCCCTCAGATTGATATGCGAAGGGACCCACACTATCTGGTTGCCTTTAGCCAGCGCCTCTTCATACCCTAGGTAGATCTGGGTCAGCAGTTCGGGACGGGCGTCCGACCTCTGATTGCGAATAGATTCCAGACTACTTAGGGAGTCGCTGAGGACAACGAAGTTAGATTTACTTTGGCAGGATATCCACACTACAGCTTCTGTGATCGCATACATTTCCGAAGTGTACACAGAGCACATGTTTGGTAGTCTATTTGCTACCTGTGACTCCTCCCCCGGGATGTAAATCCCGAAGCCCGTCGTACCATTTTCGGGGTTGTGCGATCCGTCCGTGTAAATGCGAGTCCAGTTTGACCAGTTTTCCTCGATATGAGCTAACGAGAGATGTTTGGCCGCCAGTGGGTTTTTCCCTTTGTCAACCCTCAGGACGAGGGAGGTATCTACCGGGGGTACAGGAAGTGTCCAAGGGGCCCTAATCGTTACATCTACACTTTGTAAGGTGAACTTATCGCGACCATAGTCTCTAACCATTTCGCCGACTGCCTGGCCATACGACTTCCGTGTGTAGTCCCTGACATTTATGAACCGCAAGATTTCGTGGAAGGCAGGACACCTTTCTCTAGATCGGCTTAGTTTTGCCCAATGCCCCAGGGTCAGTTTCTTCCTTCGAAGTGACAGAGGGAGTTCGCCTACTTCCTGTAGTAACGATTCACTAAGACTGCTTCTACTGTCCTTATATACCCTATCTATACGCTCTAAACTGTAGAATGCACGTGCATAAACTTTGACATCGCATTCGAGCCGATTCGAAACCTGCGCTCCCATTGGCCGATTTTAACCCACGTTATCCAATAGGAACTGTCGAATTACTAACCCCAAGCCAATTTACAAAATGGCGGGTTTCTATCGAATTTCCGCATGGGATGACCGGCAATTCAAGTTTAATACAATATAGAGCAAATAATAATATAGGTCAATTCTATTCACGAGACGAGAATAACTGAGGTCATAGCCAATTCAATGATCTGTAAAATACGAAACCCCCACAGAGGTAAGACTAAGAAAGCGAGACTTAAATCTCTCCACGTGTTTCAAGATGACAATGGGTTTCGGTCGGTCAGTGTAAATTGATCCTTAAAATCTAAATCGTTTACCCGTGTTCTGGCTTCAGTTTCATCAACCTCCTCACTTTTAGTGGCTCCAGAGATTCTACCTGGTTGCCAAGGATATTCAGCTTTATGAAGTTTGTAAATTTCCTGAAATAAAAATCAGCTGTTGAGTTTTTAATGTTTGCAAGCCACAGCAATACTCTGCTTTAAGAGATACTTCTGTAAAAATTGAAAGGAAACAAATAGAAAATCAGTTTATGGCTGATAGCTATATACAAAATTCAGAAATCAGTTGATGATTTATTGGTGTGAAATATTGAACTCGATAGAGACTATAGTTTTAACTGATTCCTTACAAATTTGGTGGGGAGAATTGGGATATGAGAGGATGAAAGCTACCGAGTTCCAGCATTTTTTGATATTCCATTCCTGCCTCTATATTTTGGTTCATAAATTACATAAATACTTGGACTTTAATTTTTGAGACTCTGTTCTTATCGGGATAGTCCCTTTAAATTCTAATGTTAATAGTTAAGTTAGTTAAAAGTAAATAGAAGTAAGGATTAATACAGGCGTTTTCCCAATGAAGTAAATACAGGTTTAATTTTAAGTAAACTTAAGTGTAAGAATATGATTAAGTAAGATATAATTGTATCCAATTAATATTAAAATAGATGTTATAAATTAAGGGTACTGTAATTGAATTATTAGTGGTCTGAATAAGCAAGTACACTGGTCATTTATGGGATTTAGTGTACCCTATCTTAACGCACAGCAACGCTGAACCAGACAGGGGAATTCAAGTATGCAAGAAGATATGGTTCTGGAGCGGAGTTTGCAGAAGCGTTAAATTAACGGATCACCAAATTTACAGTGCAAGAAACAGAACTGGGAATAGGACATATATTTATGTAGTGTTAGAAACAGTGAACTTATTGACATTGAAAGTGTTTTTTTTATTGTGTTGGAACGTATAACCGAGTATTTTCATTGACAGTGAATCAGTGAACTTACTATTGCAGCATGTTTATCAGTGTAATGATATTTTAGAATTAGGACTTTAAATTGTAATGGACATATTTAGAGCTTTAAAGTATTGATATTGTATTGTATTTAATGCATGTTAGATAACAGCGTTAATTAAACAAAATTGCTCATTTAACGCATTGCAAAGGGGCGTATATAACACTATAGTCTTATTATAGATCTAAGAAAGGTGTTCGGTTTAATATATAAATTCTTTACCTACATGATGTAGGTTTCGTAAATTTAAATCTCTAAACAATGATACCTTTAGTGACACAGTTGTTACATCAAACTTTTCCGACATCCGTGAATTTTGTGATGTGAATCTAAAAGCTGATTCGTATGATAAAACACCGAGAAAGATCATTGACGATCAAATCCATTAACCACTAAAACATTGACTGATAGACCACAAAATGAGTGGAGTAACAGTCAAATAGCTGAAGCAAAACAAGCAAAACAAAAGTTCTATCACGTGATAGAGCCTACGACGCGAGGCCGCTGTTGTGGGAGACTTGATCACCCAGTTCCTATGCACATATCGAGTAACGATAGGTTTATAAAGGGACTGAGTGATACAGACTTCTTTTGACCTTATTTCGGGTTTCTTCCGGGCTCGGGAAGTTAAATATCGATAAGTGATAGCTTTTTAAGTTTGATTTGTTATTAATAACGCTGTAAAAGGACCAATTTAATTACATCGGAAGGTGAATAATGATCAAATAAAGTCTCGTTGGCAATAAAAATGACATGAAGTGTCAGAACTAGTGAGTATTGTGAGATGACACCAGACAATATATCATAAAAAAAGTCAGAACAAAGATGGCGTGTGCCATCCCTTTATTATATAGTTATATACTAATACTATACTATTATAGTCAAGCAGTAGTAAGAAGTTTTATTTTAATCCCTTCAAGTCCCTGTGGATATATACTATTAAAAAAAGTCGGATATATTTGATTTTTAAGTGTTATTAAAGTCACCTAATGAAACTGACGAAGAAACAAATGACAAAATGAAATGAAGTTCACATTCATCGATTTATTCCAAATGATCGTTAGACTAAGTAAGGCACAGACTGACCATTATAAGGGTAAAATGATACCCGGGGTCAAACAGCAAAGTTACCACAGCATCACAACAAAGTCAGTAACGGGTAAATCCTCCTCTGTTTGCCAAACAAGCATTGATCCGACGTGGCATACTCCTAATGAGACGTCTAAGGTCATTTTGGTCTAGATTGTCCCATTCCTGTTGCAACGCAGCAGCGAGTTCTTGGACATTGGCAGGACGTTGTTGACGTTGACTTAACCTCTGTCCAAGCATGTCCCAGACATGTTCGATGGGGGAGAGGTCGGGACTCACTGCTGACCAAGGTAATGTGGTGATGTTCTGTTGTTGGAGGTAACCTGTAACGATCCTGGCCCTGTGACATCTTGCGTTGTCATCCTGGAAGATGAAACGGCGGCCATAACGTCGTGCGAACGGCACAACATGGACTGCCAAGATGTTGTCCCGGTAGTACTGGCCTGTAACACGCCCTGCAACAACATGTAAAGCGGTTCTTCCAGCAACAGTGATGCCTCCCCACACCATAACAGAACCACCCCCAAATCGATCATCATGTCTGATGACGTTAACGTCTTGGAAGCGCTCGTTTCGACTAGCCACACCCTCCTACGTCTGTCCAAAAAATCAACAGTGAACCTTGACTCATCTGAAAACATCACATTGCTCCAGCGTCGATTATCACAGTGTTGACGATCCCTACACCAACGACGTCTTGCCTGAATGTGATGATATCTCAAACAAGGGATCACGCGAGGACGTCGGGCGCGAAGGTGACCCCTATGCAGTCGATTCCGTATCGTCTGGCCACTCACTCTCACACCACTGTCTGTTTGAAGACGAGTGCTGATCTGATTTGCTGTGATGACACGATTTCTCAAGGCCAAGGTACGGATAAATCGATCCTGGGCTTGAGTTGTCGCCCTTGGTCGACCTGAGCGTGGTCTGTCCTGTACAGATTGTGTATCACGGTATCTGAAAAACATTCATCGTCCGCGCCACAACTGTCTGTGTTGTGCCGATCTGTAGCACGCCAAGGGCACATAACCTTTCATGTTGGGTAAGCTGACGCATATCAAAATTTGTTTTCTGGTCACTAAAACAATTAAACTGATGTTTCCACCCTGGAATTCAATGCCACAATGACTGTAACATTCAAAGTCAGAGTCGTGCAAATCTTGGGTTGGACCCCCATGATGATCCCAAGCATCACCTGCATTCCATGCGGTAGCTATTGGTGCGTTTAGGCGTCACATGTAACTGGAAATGTTTCTTCTGTTAGGTTCTATAGTGACTTTTTTCGTAGTCATTTGCATATTTTAGTATTAGGCCCCCAAAATCAAATATCCCCTACTTTTTTTGAATAGTATATTAAGGTCAATTGGCAATAGAACCCGTGTTCGTTTGGTACTTTTAGATTTGTCCGCAGCCTTTGACACCATAGATTCTACTGTCCTGCTACAAAGATTTCAGACAGACTTTGGTGTCAAAGGCTCTGCACTCCAGCTACTTGAGAGCTATCTTACTGATAGGAAACAAAGGGTTGTTATCGGCAATGTGACATCAGACTACCATAATAATTTATATGGAGTGCCACAAGGGTCTGTCCTTGGGCCCATTTTATTTACTCTCTATACTGCTCCAGTTGGTAAAATTGTTAAAAGACATAACCTTGACTAACATATTTATGCTGATGATACTCAGCTGTATTTAAGTTTTAATCCTTTAAGTGCGAATCAACATGCTGTGAGCAAATCTAAAATTGAGCAGTGTATCAATGAAATTAAGTTATGGATGTCTGTAAATATCCTATGCTTAAATGGTGATAAAACTGAATTTATTTTGCTTGGATCTAGTCATAATCTCAATTTTATAACTGAATCCATTTTGATTGATATTGATGGAAATGAAATTACTCCTATTAACTCTGTTCGCAATATTGGCGCTTATTTGGATAGTAAAATGACCAAGTCTAATCACGTGAACAATATTTGTCAATCCTGCTACTTTCATATCCCTAATATTGTCAGCATTCGCACATTTCTTTCCTCTGATTCAACTAAAACTCTTGTTCATTGTTTTATTACTTCAAGACTTGATACCTTTAACTCACTTTTATCCGCCTTACCCAATAAATTAATATACAAATTGCAAAAAGTTCAGAACACTGCTGCCCGACTTATTACCCCTACAAAAAAGCATGGTCATATTACTCCTATACTTAAACAACTTCACTGGCTACCCATTCCATATCGTATTCAATATAAGATTCTTTTATCTGCCTATAAATGTTTTCATGGCTTAGCCCCATCTTATTTATGTCTGCTTATTGAAAAACAAACATAGGATACATATTTGGGGCTTGTTGCGGTGGAGTGTAGTACGGCTAAAATACAAATTGTTATCAATTTCAATATTATCACAACAGTTGTTCCGTGTTGAAAATAGAGGTTGACCAGGTTAGATGGTTGGGGAGGATGAGATCAGGTTGGTTGGTTGGTTGGTGGGGTGGGGGGTCGGTGGGTGAGATCAGGTCAGTTCAGGTGGGTTGGTTGGTTGGTTGGTGGGGGGGGGGGGTCGGTGGGTGAGATCAGGTCAGTTCAGGTGGGTTGGTTGGTTGGTTGGTGGGGTGGGGGGTCGGTGGGTGAGATCAGGTCAGTTCAAGTGGCTTGGTTGGTTGGTTGGTGGGGGGGGGGGGGGCGGTGGGTGAGATCAGGTCAGTTCAGGTGGGTTGGAGAATATTTTGTGAACTCGGGGACAGCTTAGTTATGTGAATCCTTTTCAGCTTTGGAACTACTAACCCAATATGATGAAGACCTACCCGGGGTGGGCGTATACCAGGAGTAAAAATACCTGGCTGTTGGGGAATTCCTTGTTGTGGTATGTGACCCGACTCCACAGCCTGTTTATTCATATCATGTGGAAGGCTTGCGGGAACGGTAAACCCCTGCTGTAAATAGTCAATACAAATTTTAATAAGGCAGAGAAACAATAATATTCTGAACTAAAAACATACTTATGGAAAAACAGCTACTGATTTATTTGGGCGACGTTTCGAAGAGTATTCTCTCAACGTTTTCAAGCTAATACAATATAACAAAAAGTGAAGCAACATATATAGACAAAATCAACAACAACAAGGTTGAAACCATACATAGAAAACAACAAGATCAAAGGTCTATGACACAATGGGTTATGACATACAAAAACAAGATCAAAGGGACTAATTAACTTTCTTAAAGCCACTGAGTAGTGATGATGTATACATAATATTATATATTAATGAAGGGGATTATGGTGTTTGAAGGATAATATGTACACTTAATTAAAACACTAAAAAAGCCACAAAAAAGCACAATTGATTAAGGACAGGGGCTAATGTATTGATGAAGCCAGGTAATAATTCCACTATTGCTTAACACTGTTGACCATATTAGATTAATAGACCCCAAACTAGTAGAGAGTAAACTATGAATGAATAAAAATAACAAAGTAATTTGAGTTTGTAGCAATTAGGAATAAAGTTAAATGTTTATGATTTGAGTATTTGGTCGTAGGCGCTTGGCAAGAATATGCCTATGTCGCGGTTGAGATCTGGTGTGCTTCTTCTGATATGTATTGCCTCAATAAGTTTGCGTGTCTTTTCTACAGGAAGATTAACTGCCAGGGTTTTGTATGACTCAATTCTATGTCCTTGGTTAGATTGGAGATGTTGGGCTACAGCGGAATTGGTAGTGGTGGATTTCGATTTATGTTGACTAATTCTTTTATCCAGGGGTTGTCTCGTTTCTCCTATGTATTTCATATCACAGCTGCATGCAATTTCATAAACACAGTCTTTTGGAGGTGGAATTTTGTTGGGGGGAGCTTCCCATTAGCCTTTAGGATGTCTTGCAGGGTTCGTCCTTTGGAGAAGGTGACTTGGATCCCTGTTGGACTGAGGAGTCTCCTAAGTTGATAAGATAGCTTGCCTTAAATTGGTATAATGATTCTTACTGGTGGTTTATCAGGTTTTGGTTTGGTGGTTTCTCTGGAACTGTTAGTGGTGGTCTTGATGGTTTTCTGTACTAAATTGGCTTTGATAGTTGTTGTATTTGGTGAGGACTTCTTCAATGTGGTCCAGTTCTGTTTTGAGGGAATCATTGCTGCAGTTGTTGATGGCACGGCGCGTTAGTGCGGCTATGGTAGCTGTCTTGACACTGTGAGGATGGTTGGACATGAAGTCACGTATTGGTCAGTGTGTGTGGGTTTTCTATACACGCTGGTGGTGAGTTTGGCATCCGATTTCTTAACTAGGACATCTAAAAATGGGAGGCATTGGTTATTTTCTTTTTCTATGGTAAATTTAATTCTGTTGTTTTGGCTATTAAGGTGATGAAGAAGTAGGTTAGGATCTTCGTTCTGTTGGAGGATGACGAACGTGTCGTCTACCTTACGAAGCCATGTTGTTGGTTGAACTACTGAGGTTGACAGGGCACTCTTCTCAAAGCTTGTCATATAGATCTCGCTGAGAATGGGCGACAAGGGACTTCCCATCGGTAGTCCGTGTATCTGTTCAAAGTGGTCTCCTCCCCAGGAAAAGTAGGTAGAATCTATACACGATTTGGTAAGCATGATTATATCTTCTGTACTCAGGTCGGTATCCAGTGGGCTTTCCAAGGACGCGAGTCTGTGTTGTAGTGCTGCAAGGGATTCATCACGAGGGATATTGGTGAAGAGATCTATGACATCATATGATAACAGTTGTACATTGTTTGGTAGGTTTTGTAGTTTTTCACAGAAATCTTTTGAATCTTTAATGAATGAGGCGGCTTCTTTACCTAATGGAGAGAGGAGTTGAGACAGGTGCTGGGCAGTGTTGTAATATACCGAGTCCCTGGAGCATACTAGAAGTCTGGCTTTAATTTCCCGAGTTTTCCGAGTTTTGTACCTGACCTTATTAGAGCTTTCCCAGTGTTCCACAAAGTAAAATAAGGACTATAAACCTAGATGTAATTAACGGAAATTGCTGAAATTCAACAGGCTGCTTGAAATGTCACTCATTTAAATACCATAGAACATAGTATAACCATAACAATAGTAACAAAATTATAAATATAGCCTAACTTCGGTGTGTAACTCGAAGAATTCCAATCTAACAATCAATCGTTTACAGGCCAGGGAGATGGGACCACCAGAAGAAAAATATGAAAACTTAAAGCTGCAATTTCATATTTTTAAGTTTTGTTATAAAATTTATCAAAATAAAGCCTTAAAATAGATGGTATCTATAAACAGTCCTACCTTGAATCCTATAATTCACTATTGCCAGTTTGAAGATAGTTATTGCATGGGGGGAGGGGTAGAAAAACATGGAAGATAATTGTGTTATCATTTCCTGTGTTAATGAGTTATAAGAGTGGGGAATAATGCCTATGATTATATAATAGTGAGTTGACAACCAATTGAGCAAAAGACAGAAATAATTATGTTTTGGCTTTCTTTGAAAATATGTAATTATCGCTTTAACTTCCTCAAACTCGATTTCCTGCTATTCGAGCCCGTCATACAGCAACTTCATGTAATCGTTATTCAGGCCGAACGTTTTGAAAGTATAAGCCTGCTGCGTATTTATTGTTTAGCAGAACAATATTGTTACCATATCTTTTTTACAGTTGTTGATTCGAACCCCAGTTCCTGTTAGTACTAGTAGCCTATTTGATGTTCTTCAAATCTACGTATTGGTAGCAACAAGTACTCGCTTTGTTGGAATATGACAGAGGCGGTTTCTATTATCATTTTCAGAAACGAGTTTGGGTTCTCCCATTATAAATCGAAAGTGAAACTAGGCTAATGATTGGTTTACAAGGGGTGGGACGATTTAACTTAATTATAACTAACTGAAAAGGTTATAGATCATGTCCAACTTATTAAATAGATGTGTTACGGTCATAATCATAATTATCCAATGAAAAATAGTGTACTTTGATATCTTTTTGCCACTTTCCTAGTTTTGTATTTTCGTATAGGCCAAAATACAAAACTCGGAAAACTCGGATATTTAATAGTAACTGCCATATTGCATTATTTTGGTTAAAATCTAACTGAAAAGGTTATAGGTCATGTCCAACTTATTAAATAGATGTGTTACTGTGATAATCATAATTATCCAATGAAAAATAGTGTATTTTGATATCTTTTTGCCACTTTCCGAGTTTTCCGAGTTTTGTATTTTCGTATAGGCCAAAATACAAAACTCGGTAAACTCGGATATTCGATTATAACTGCCATATTGCATTATTTTGGTTAAGATATAACTGAAAAGTTACAGATTATGTCCAACTGATTAAATAGATGTATTAATAAAATAAAACCAAGTACGAACAATCCAAACCATTAGGCAAAAATCGAAGTCCTAAGGAACGTAATAGGCAAAATAGTTAGGCAAAGTAGTGTAATCAGCAAATGGACTGTTCATCGTGTACGAAATACACAACAAACAGTGGTAACAGGTGTCCGGAAGAGTAAGCTTACCCTGCCTGGCGCGCCACACCCGCCATCGCTGCATCCAAACTACTAGGCAAAATGTAGGTAAAATAACGTGATTGGCCAATGGACTATAGGTATGCAAAATGCACGTGATGAACATTGTTATCGGTGTAGTAGACATAATCAGAGAGATGGTAAATAGGATACGCGTCAATTAAATATATCAAGAATAATAGCTGAGAGCGACATGTTATATTTACCAATCAAGTCAATATGACGGCCATAAAACTTTTTAAAGGATTTTATAAGTTTAGTGCGTAAGTATCCTTGTAGTTGAAGCTTGGTGGACAAATGTCTCGATCTACTTAAAAAATCAGAATAGAAAGAACAAGCTCTCGCGTATCGTATAAGCTGAGACACAAACACTCCATAAGCTGGTGATACCGGAATGTTACTACTAATAAATGGAAAGTTAACAATCGGAAAGTCAAAGTCATCACGTTTATCATACAATTTAACACTGAGTCTATGGCAATTGTCAAAATCGAGACGCAGATCCAAGTAGGAAGCGTAATTGTCACTGTCAGTAGTATTTTTAATTTCAAGCTCATCAGGATATATGAATTCTACATAATCACTAAATTTAGGATTATTCAGTGATAGAACATCATCGATATACCGATAAGTAAAATTAACTACTTTCGCCAATTTAAAAAAAAATAATTTTCCAACTTTTTCTTTTTCCTTGTTTTATGATTTGACTCGATTGAAAACACAAAACTCGGAAAGGTCGGAAAAAATTGTCCGACTTTTTTGTTTGAATAGAAAACTCGGAAAATATTTTCCGACCTTTCAGTTTGAAACAAAAAGTCTGACAATTTTTTCCGAGTTTTGTGTTTTCAATCGAGTCAATTCATAAAACTCGGAGAGGAGAAAAGTCGGAAAATATTTTCCGAGTTTTGTACCTGACCTTATTAGAGCGTTCCCAGTGTTCCACAAAGTAAAATAAGGACTATAAACCTAGATGTAATTAACGGAAATTCCTGAAATTCAACAGGCTGTTTCGTGTCACTCATTTAAATACCATAGAACATAGTATAACCAAAACAATAGTATCAAAATTATAAATATAGCCCAACTTCAGTGTCTGACTCGAATTCCAATCTAACAATCAATCGTTTACAGGCCAGGGACATGGGACCATCGGAAGAAAAATTTGAAAACTTAAAGCTGCAATTTCATATTTTTAAAATTTATTAAAATAAAGCCTTAAAATAGATGGCATCTATAAACAGTCCTACCTTGTTTAAAAATAATCCTATTAATCCTATAATTCACAATTGCCAGTTGAGAAATTGGCAAAAATATCATTTTCAAATTGAAATTCAAACGTTTGAAGATCAGGCGCGGATCCAGTGGGGGCCGCACCCGGCGCACGCCCCCTCTATTTTTTGAGGTGTCGAACAATTTTTAGCTCCATATATTCTCGCGAGAAAGGGGAACGAAAATAGTTTAGGTTGGAAATCGTAATTTACAGTACTAGTACGAAATTAGTCCTTGTGGGCATTTTTTACACTCAAAAATCACGGCTCCGGGCTTCGCACTCCCAAGCTGGTGCAGCACGCCCTCTTTCTGAAAATCCTGGATCCGCCCCTGAAGATAGTTATTGCATGGGGGGGGGGGATAGAAATACAAGGGAGGTAATTGTTGTTTTCGGTGTGAAGGATGTATAAGTGTGGGAAATAATCCCTATGATCGTATAAAAGTGAGTTGACAACCTAATTGAGCAAATGACATAGAAATAATTATGTTATGAAATTCTCGCTTTAATGTACTCGTCATTCAGGCCAGCCGAACATTTTGAAAATCTAGGCCTGCAGTGTCTTCATTGTTTAGCAGAACAATATTATTACCAGATCTTTCTTACCATAGTTGATTTGAAGCCCAGTGGCTGCTAGCTTATTTGATGCTCTTCTAATCGATGTAATGGTAGTAATAAGTCACTGGTAGTTTCTATTATTACTTCCGGAAACAGATGGGTGTGGATTTTCCCATTATAAATCGAAAGTGAAACTAGGCTATTGATTGGTTTACAACTGAGTTTATCATAGTCTCGGTCACCCAGAACATCCTAGTCTTCAACGTACGGAGGTTAACTTGGTCCGTTGTCAATATTTCACAAAAAAATCCATTGCCCATGCGTAACCGGGATTTTTTTTACGTGGTTGATTATCCGGACACAGATTGCCTGGTTAGCTGTCTCTACTTCCAGCTTGTGTATCTCAAGTTTTTCATGAAGAACCTCATACATGCTTTTGGACAAGAGTTTGCCACATGTTGCTCCATCTGTGGCAGAAAGCGTTTCCACCCATCGAATATTTGGGGAAAAGTTACAGCCGGTCTAAGAGACGAGAATTAACATTGAAGTCAATGGGGAAATGATTAGTGATCTGTGGCCATCCAGTATTTTCCGTCAATTCATGTAAGAGTTGCACCCCTTCCCAAACGAAATGGACACATGTCACCAATAAATTCCTACTGCCACATAATGGTAGGCATTGATAGTTATTGTGCCATCTTGACACATGAAAGTAGAACTGATTAAAATACCTTTATGTCGGCTATTGACATCCATCGAAACATCCATCGAGGACAGCATACAAATAAACATGTACATAAAATAAAAACAATATGACACACAGTAGGCTATTGCATACAAACCTCCATTGAGGACAATATACAATATATAAAATAATAAATACAAGTGGAAAAAAATTGGACAGATTCAAAAATATGAACGGACATAAACCCAAAGCACTCATAAATAGACAGTATAAAACTTGCATACGAAACATAACCTACAAAGTATAAAATCACAACCCAACAGTAAAGGCCCACATACAGAGTACACAATCTATCAAAATACAAAACAAAGCGCGCGTATGTAGCAGGATCGATGGACGACAGACTACATATCCATTTTGTCCAGGTCGTGAGCTAACCATAAAGAGACAAGACAGGAACACAGCTATACAGTTTATTTACAAAACACGGAACACACAGGAACAAAACAGGCAATTATTTACAGAAAGAAGAATAAGTAGAAGAGCACTGAAATAATAATAAAACTAAATTAGCAAATATATATACAACAGGATATAGCTTAGAATTAGATATAGAGCTTTTAATAACTAGATAACTAACTTAAAGTGATATTGCCTATTACAGATAATAATATAATAATCAGAACTATTATACACGTAATACATATAATATTCAGAACTATATTAAAACGTAACCTGAGAAAGGTGCTCTTAACAAATGAAGAATAATAGTTAAAGAACTAATGTATGATGAAACCATATACATGTACAAAAGAGCGAATCACTAAAAGATAAAAAAAAACCCACCAAATTAGACATACATATTAAAATATAACTTAAATCATTTCTTATTATTTTTATTGTATTAACTTATTTATAATTTATACAAGAATAAAATAGTATTTAAATTAAACAGGAATTGTTATATATAATAGGTTACACAAATAAACCTACACCTGAGTTAGTGAAATCGGTGCATTCAACATGGAGACATAAGAAAAAGTGACTAAAGGTGAAACAGGATGTTAGGACAGTAGCTAAGTAACGGAACAGTACTCACCATCTTTAAATAGCAACTTTAAACTATACACCTAAGCAATTATAACAACTGGAAAAGCAAGACTACATGTACAGGACAATATACAGGACAATAGAAACTGACTAAAAGATTTAAAGGGATTATAACACCTAATAAAATATTTAAAGAGCCTATAACACCCTACTACACGCACATAAAAGTAAATAAAATATCATGCATACATGTAATTAACAGTTCAGATGTCTCTCCTCAGAAAAGAGAAGTAGGCAAAGGCCGCAACACTTGTGGCTATAATACTCAGTAGGTCGAATAGATTTTCAAATGAAAAGGTTAGATCAGTATTGTCAAGAATTGGATACCGACGTATCTGTCTGTGAGTTAGTCTAAGATATTAGTAGAATAATGCAAGCTACTTCATTACACTAGTTTTCGTCACACATCATGTAGGTAAAGAATTTATATATTAAGCAGAACACCTTTCTTAGTACTAAGGTACTCTCATATTGTTACACTCTCTATGCATCACCATCTAGCCTCGTTCTCCAAGTCCCTTGTTAGAAATGGGGCTGAAACGGATTATGGTACACGATTCATGTACCAATGATACATTTTTTATTTTGTCTTAAAAATTGAACATCAGAAGCCCATATTTTACCGGTAAGATCAGTGTTGATTTGAATTGACAAATAATTTGTGTTTTTGGATGATATTGAGTTAGAGACTTAGCTACTTAAAGATATCTACCCCTTTCAACGGCAAGCTGGTGAGTACCTAATTGTAGGGTAGACATCGCAATTTTGAACTTCTTATTATTAACAACCTCTAGATATTTTGGAGTGTTACTGAATTTCTTTTTGAATAATCCAAAGGTTCTGAGTTTATGAATGGCCCACAAGATTCAGCAAGGAGTTTGTTAAACTTACTTTCTTTTGAACTTTTAATATTCTGTCTCGAAAATGTTGTTTGAGAAATGTCATATTTTTTGATATGATGCAATAGCCATGGATGTGTAATCTTGCTGTTGAACCTATTGTGGTGTTTTGAGAGACTTGATTTCTCTGTTATTATCTAATGATGAAAGCTAAATGTTTGGTACACCTCTGTGTATATTCAATGCGGTTGTGTAAAGATTGGATAATAACATCCCACACCCACATACATGTTTTAGCAGGCACAAGATATAGACAACCTACGTGAGTTATTATTGGTAATTAACAAGCAAATACTAAAGTTACAGCCATTGGGATATACAACTAAGTTACAATATACATCTAAGTTACAAGTTACAACTATTGTTATACAGATAATTCGGTTAAATGCACAATTAAAGGCACAATCGATAAACACAGATATTTCAGTTAAAGGCAGACTCACTTGATAAAACTATAATCACAGATGCTTAGGTTAAAGGAACACTTACTAGATAAAACTATAATCACAGATATTTATGTTAAAGGAACACTCACTAGATAAAACTATAATCACAGATGCTTAGGTTAAAGGAACACTTACTAGATAAAACTATAATCACAGATATTTATGTTAAAGGAACACTCACTAGATAAAACTATAATCACAGATGCTTAGGTTAAAGGCACACTCACTAGATAAAACTATAATAACAGATATTTAAGTTAATGAACCACTAGATAAAACTATAATCACAGATACTTAGGTTAAAGGAATAATCGATACATGTAAGGTTAACATTGATATCTTTCTTCCGAACACCATAATGAATAAGTTTTAAATAACTCTAATATTAACATTGTACTGTATCATGTTCACTAGATTTAAAAATAACTCCAACAAGAACTCTCACCTGTATCAAAAGACTGACAGATGAAAGGGATGAGAGGGATGGGGTTTTACGTCCACTCAACACAGGTCATTTTGGGACCAACATACAGTTCAATTTTATTTGAAAAATAAGGTATCTTTCGCAGTTTGAAGGATGACACACCCTGTCACATACACGTTCATATCCAAATTAAAGGTTCAACTTTATTTCAAAAATCTGTTGCGGATAGGGGTCTTTAGCATGTGGACGAAAAACCTTGTCATGTGTCTAAATTAAAAGTGGGTGTATGAAAACAAATTTAACATTGGTTTGCAAAAATTAAGTGCATTATAAAAATTGTATAACAATCAAATTTGGAAATGGAAGTTCTCAACTTTCATCCTGTTCGCCTTCCTTCAGCCAGGCAAAGAACTGAACAACTTGTTTCATGGCAACTCCTTTTCCTTCCTGTTCCTCGGGGTCGTTACTATTAGACCACTGATTAAAGGCATCTTCAGATATAATGTCCTCATCGTACAAGGTTTCAAATAATGTTCTCAGCAAAACTGAAAAAAAGAGAAATGGAATTTAATATCCCTCACTCAATCCAAACTAGTTCATTTTTGGACTAAGATATGATTTACGGAAAAACACAACTGCCTATCATAGCACACTACATGGCGTATATATAGAAACTATGTTTCAGTGTCATAATTACGGGTCATTATGGGGATACTTCACTTGGGTCATTATGGGGACACTTTACTTGGTCATTATGGGGACACTTTACTTGGGTCATTATGTGGACACATTACTTAGGGTCAGTATAGAGACACTTTACTCTGGTCATTATGGGACTAACACCAGTTTTTATATTCCAAATGTGCAGTCTAAGGTAGAGAATTTTAACAATTGCAATCACATACAAAAAAACCTGTTCAAAAATCATTCACTTCCACAAATATCTAAATATAAATAAATAGGATAATAAAATGAATTTGAGTCCAACAATAAACAGAAGTTAAATTACCTCCGGGATATTGAAGTTCGTTAACAAAAGCTTGTAGAGCATATAATGCCTGTATTTCAAATTCTTGTTGACTATCTAAATATTTTACTAATAAAGACTGACGTTGTTTAATAACATTTTCATTCACTTTATAATTTGGCCCTTCTGAAAAATAACAGAATTAAGAATTGATTATAGAATACTTTTAAATGTAGACAGCAAATATTACAATAGACATTTTAAATAGCAAATCAGTCCGAGGAATTCTGTCTGTCATCATTAGAAAAAAGACAGGGATAACTATAGTTCATCATCTTACTAATTGTCAATTTTGTATTTTGTGAAAAACATTGATTCAGTAACCTAATGATCTACTACACCACGGGTTAAGCCATTGGGTCACCCAATTCCCCCCCCCATGAAACTCATAATGAAATTGGGTTAAACGACAACAGTTAACCGATTGCATAAACAGGTAATAAATAATCCAAATAGATCAATACTCACCAGACACGGCACTTTTACAGACGGCAGTCATCAATGTACGAATAAACTTGGGATTTTTCGTAGATTCATCTGGGATGTTGGCCTGAAAAAATATTTAAATTATATTCGGAACCATTCATACACTCAACAGAAAAGATCATCAATGGGAGGAAATTTAAATGCCCAGAGAGAGAACTCGTTGGGCTGGACAGACGGCCCTACAATTGGGGAATCAAAAACAAGACGCACGACTATGACAGAGAAAAATGGGGTTTAACATCCACTTGACACAAACTAGGTAATTTGGGACTAACATATGGTTTAATTTGTTTTCCATAATTTGCTTGCGAGTTGGGGTCTTTAACAGTGGGAGGAAAGTGGGGGATCCGGAGAAAACCCACAAGATTGGACAGGCGACCCTACTCCTTGTCACGTACAACTGGTGATTTTGAAACCATGCCAGCCGAGTCAATGACGGGCCTTATTATGTCAATGACGGGCCTTATTGCACGTCACATGCTAACCATTCGGCCACCCAACTTCTCAACTCTATGACAGACCTTATGACCTAAGGCATATATCTGGAATCATTTGGCCCTTCCCATCTCGCGTCAGAAACAGATTTTTGTTCTTACCTCAATCCAATCAAACATCTGTTCATTATCAAAACTCACATCCCGTAAACGAACTAATAATTGTTCTTGAATAGTTTCAAACGACACTTTATCCACAGGAGTAGAAGGTTGAGAATCGGCAGCGACGGTAAATTCTAATTTTTTATCAGCCAAAAATTCTGTAACATTTTCAGCAGCCACAAAATCAGTCCACTGTAATCCAGAACTCTTCCATAAAGACGCAACTTTTTTGTGACCCTAGAAAATATATATCAATATTTATAAATATTCGGTATATAAACAAAATAGGTATTGAAAAATGAAAATTTCCATGTAATTATTTTATGTGAAGTTACCAAAGAATAAGTTTTGATTATGTATTTCTTCTTTAAACTTTCAAATGGCAGCAGTGTTTCTAAATCTACTTAACACAACAAGCAGATAGCCCATAGAGTAGAGTATCGGTTTGTCTTATGAATACATGTCTAAATAATCTAGAACAAAAAGATCTACAGTAGGCCTCTTTACTTCCTTATTTGGATATTCTATTCACTGCGACGTTGAAGTACGACAGTAGGAATAAACAAGATGTCAGCGAGATAATCAACCAAATAAGGTCACATGATAAGACTTACCAATCGTTGACTAGCGTCATGCAGAACAGCTGCCACAACCACTCCAGACTTGCCACTGGCTTGTAAAGGTTCACACGCTTGTTTCAGGAAATTTAATGGAACGCTTCCATCTTGAATCATAGGACCGATCAATTCCCCTAAATACTGCCAAATCTTTCGAATATCTATTTCCATATCTTCTGCTATTTGTAACGTCTGATTCAATCTAAAATAAAATAATTCTACGTCAATATACTTTACAATGGTTCAAATTTATTTTTATAATTTGTTTGTGCGTAGGGGTCTTTAGCAGTGGGATGAAGAGAGAGAGAGAAATGGGATTTAACATCCACTCAATACAAACTAGGTCATTTTGGGACTAACATATGGTTCAATTTTATTTCAATAATTCGCTTGCGCGTAGAGGTCTTTAGCAGTGGGAGGAAACCTGAGTGCCAGGAGGAAACCCACGAGGTTGAGAAGGCACCCCTATCTCCATGCCACATACGCTCACACCAGGGCTCGAAACCACAGCCGCAAGCCAGAGGTGACCGGCCAGCTAGAGGTCGAAGCGCGGCACTCCAGCCCACCCCAACCCTCCTGTGGGATGAAACTGGAGGACCCAGAGAAAACATAACACTCGACTCAATGGCTGAACTGAAATGAGGTTTAAGCCCCTACTGGGCCAATGCCGACAGGTATACCCTATGGTTATTATCTGCATCGAGGCTCTACAGCCACTTCTTATTTCACTCGTCCATCGTCGAGTTACTATTCAAAGAGCAAGCATGCCGAATATAATGCCAGTCAGATTCAAATTTGAAGAATATTTTCCTGCAAAAAAAGAATCTAACATCAGAAATCTTTCAATCAGGTATATCATTGTCGGAAATAAAATGAATTAAGATCAAATACTTCCCACAATGATATACATGCCAAATTTAATGTCAATCAATTTCAAATTGGAAGAACTTGTTTGAAAAAAGATGCTCCCAGAAACCAAAATTACAACAAAGTGTTAGGAATCATTTCTTAGTTCAGAGCTCAAGGAAGAAACTTTCTATAAGACTTGAGGCCTTTAGTCACCATCAAGGTTCTTTGTACCGGTAATCAAAATTTGTTAAATTTGTACTTACCCTTTAAGGTAGGAATCAACTGAGATTATTTTTTTGCTAACTAATTCATGATGAAGATGTCCGGTTTGTTGACGTGCAATAGACGATCTTTCTAACACGTGATTAATAGAGAATTCTATAAATAAATGGACAGTTGCTGGATTGCTGATCTCGGAAACACACATTAAAGCTTCCTGTAAAACACAATAACCAAACTCTAAATATTTCACATTCACTCATCAAATATACATTTTCTGACAAAAATAAAAATACATAGACAGAAAAACGATCTAGCATTACAAATCTTAAAATCTGGTATAATATTGGCAGAAATACAATGAAATAAGACGTTAATTCGAATTGATCAATATCTTAAACTACTGATCTGAGTTCTCCTGGTATACTGTGTAATATACCAGGTAAGCCAAACAATAGTTTATCCACAAGTATTATACCTGGGAGCACCCCAAAACAGGAATTCTCAAAGTTACATTATGGGAGATTTGATAGCAAGTTGGCAGTACTCACTATAATAGTTAAAACCTACATAATGTGAAGGCAATTTGCTGAAAATTTCTGTCAAATTGGTCCACTATGAACCGAGAACCAAGGGAATAAGTTCCGCTTAGCCTGGATGATCATTACTAAAGTCGGTACGACAAAAACATAGTCTCTATTATCCATTTCATCATTAAATCATGAATGAAAATTGAGCCGCAAATTGGATCATAATCCAATAAAAATCTCCTGCTAGGAATGACATTGAGTTGATTATGGCCTGGATAAGATAATTAATGTCTAATTAATAGTTTATATAAAGTTTCAGGCCTACAGAAAGACTTACAATAGACAGATTTAGCTCTTGCATAATGTATGTTTAATTATACATAAAGATTTCCTTGTTTCTATGGTAACCAAGTTCCAGTGTGTTTACCTTGAGATCGTTAATATGAAGATATTCATCAATAATTGTTTTAGTTTTTTCATCCATTTCGTCTTCTGATAAAATACGAGGAACTGTGGTAGCTTCTGATTTATCCATTGTAGGTTCTCGGGAACGACTAAAAAAATTTATTAATGATGCATTATGTAACAGCTAAATCTGGCTGTTGGTTTCAAATCTTATATAGATTATTTATCGACATTTATCGACAAGTCTTTAATTAACTCTCTAGACCATCGGATGACTGACAATTAAACGGATTAAAACACTGTCGCCATTGTGACCTCGAGAGTGTCCACAAGCTAAAATGCGATTTTTCGTACAGTCTAGGCCATAATTATGGTCCAATAGATGCCAATATCGAAAGGAACCAAGATCTTTTGGAGATATTCATCAAATCGGATAAAAATTGTGACCTGTACAATGTCCACGGACAGACAGGGGCGACAGCATAATACGTTCACGTGTTGCCATATAAAAACATTTTAGGAAACCTGAATTATCTAGACAAACAATTCTAGTTACTAGTAATTTAAGTACTTTTCACGAAGAGCTGTAGCCATAGAATCCATGTGTCGTCTGTCACTACGACCCCAAACACCAAATCGAGATGAACCTCCTCCGGGTCCTAACTGGATGATCCCATCTACTGTAGTCTGAAACATAAGGGTTTTTTTTTAAGTATTAGTATACTTTTTTGTTGTACATATAGTTAGGTAATCTTTGTCAAATCAGACAATATCAGCAACGAGGAATTCAACTGTCATCATTAAATATCAGACAGGGATAACTTTAGTCATCATTTTGCCCCTTTGTTTTGACCATAGTATTATTTTTTTTATTTTGTTGCGTTTACTTAAAGAAAATACTCCAACCGAAGAAAACACAACTGAATCGACTTCAAATTATTACCTGGGTAATTTTTATTTTTGACAGATCTATGTTACGGAAAGGTTTAGCGGCAGCGGTATTCCAACCATCATCATAACGTTGACTGTTCCATTGTTGTCCTCCTCTATATGGGACTGCAAACAAAAAATTATATATTACAGGGCCATTGGGTAAGATCCGATAATGAGCTAGCAGTTCTCGCTATAATAATTAAATAATAGATAATCAAAACAGAATATGCTGAAAATTTCAGTCCAATAGCTTCACTCTGAATTGAGATATAAGCGATTCAGTTTTAGGCTAGCCTCGATCGTCATTACTACTGTTGGTACGATAATAAAAAAGAGTCTTGATTATCTATTCCTACGTTAAAACATACATCAAGAGTCATTATGATCTGGATAAGTTCATTAATAAAATTAATTAGTGTTTTATTCCATTAATTAATGTCTAATTAAACACATAGTTAATATTTAGCTTGATACATAAAATTAAAACACTTATATTGAATTTTAAAACGTGGCATTTTAATAAAATTTAGAAGTAATACATCTAGATAAGTGTTTTAATTTTAGTGAAATCTATTTCTATATGTCATATAAGGATTATCTTCATACATGTTTAATTTAATTTAGACTAAAAACAGGTATAATTAGACCGATGCTGAAATTGTTACTGCTAGAATCAAATAACCTCTTTCAGGATTCAACAATTGTTAATATTATTCTCTCTCTATATATATATATAGAGAGAGCAATGGGGTTTAACGTCCACCCGACACAAACTAGGTCATTTTGGGACTAACATATGGTTTAATTTTATTTCAATAATTCGCTTGCGCGTAGGGGTATTTAGCAGTGGGAGGAAACCGGAGTGTCCGGAGGAAACCCACGAGGTTGAGAAGGAACCCCTATCTCCATGCCACATACGCTTACACCAGGGCTCAAAACCACAGCCGCAAGCCAGAGGTGACCGGCCAGCTAGAGGTCGAAGCGCGGCACACTAGACCACTAGCCCCCCCCCCCTATTCTATATAGAAGAGCCATATAATAAAACTATTCTTGGTTAAAAGCAAATTTCTGTGTGTGTTTTTCTTTCAATAATTGATGAATGAAACCCAGAAAGCTTCAATTCTATGGCGGTATATTAGTGCCAAAATTCTAACATGCTTTCGTCTAATTTCTTACTTCTATTCATGTAATTTCTAACCTCCATTCATGTAACTTCTAACTTCTATTCATGTAATTTCTAAATTAAGACAATGTATAATTCAACTTCTTTATTTGTTCAGTGTAAATATCAATTCTATTTCATCTTATTTCTAATATTGGGGCGAAAAATGTCTACTTCATTGTGGTGTTACATGTTAAGCATGAACGGCAAACAAATTTAGAATTTTGATACATCTACCTAGCAACCATCATTATGACATCGTTTGGTGTCGCCACCGTGTGCTCAGTTTGGGAATTGAGCACCTGATCGGGACCATTCTATTGATACAAACGACTCCCTCTTCGTCAGATTGAGTGGCTTGCCTGAGTGTTAAAATTGAAAACAACATCGGGAGAGAGAGATGGGGACATGGGGTTTAACATCAACTCGACACCAACCAGGTAATTTCGATATTAACACCGTTCAATTGTATTTCAATAATTCGCTTGCGCGTAGGAGTGTTTAGCAGTGGGAGGAAACCGGAGGACCCGGAGAAAACCCACGAGGTTGGAAAGGCGGCTCTGCTCCATGTCACGTAAAAACGGGAAATCGAAACCACGCCAGTTTATTCAATGACAGACCTTATGTTACAGCGTGCACGTGCTAACCATTCGGCCATCCTACCCTCTAAACAACATTGAACGTGATATAAATGTATGGTTTGCAAATATTATTTCGAATACCGTGGCTAAGTGGGTAAGACGCAGGCTCGCTAGGCTGTGGGTCGGGAGTTCGATCCCTGCATTGGTCGAAAAAAGTTTATCCAGATTTTCTGGCGTGGTTCCCCCTTATTAGTGTCTTGTCGTTCCGATGGGATGAAAACCCGAGGTTCCATGTACATGTTGGCGTGCACGTAAAAGATCCCGTGACCGTTAGACTTCGATATAAGTCCAGGTCGTAGATCCGCTCTCCGGGCAACATTTCCCTAAAGCACACTGTATGGCGTATGTCCGTCTGTCTCCATTAGCCCGGTTCGGAACAAAACAGTAGGGCGTTAAACCCTCTTTCATTTCATTTCATTTTCTATTTCAAATATAAGCTAAACGGGATTTGGAGAATTTTATTTTATTTTTTTTTTACGGTTGAGCCAATAATTAATATCTATATGCAGTTGGTCTATATTAACACAGGGTATAAATGTTATGGATAGGCCTACACAGATACTGAGTTTAATACTAAGTGACCTCCCTCTCTCTCTCTCTCTCTCTCTCTCTCTCTCTCTCTCTCTCTCTCTCTCAGCACTCCTTCCAACCTTCAACCAAACGAAGAATGGGTCGTTTATACCAATTATGGTCCCGATCAGGTGCGCAATCATCCAATTGAGCACACAGTGGCGACACCAAACGATGTCATAATGATGGTTGCTAGGTAGAAGTATCAAAATTTTAAATTTGTTTGCCGTTCATGCTTAACATGTAATACCACAATGAAGTAGACATTTTTCGCCTCAATAATAGAAATAAGATGAAATAGAATTGATATTTACACTGAACAAATAAAGAAGTTGAATTATACATTGTCTTAAATTAGAAATTACGTGAATGGAAGTTAGAAGTTACATGAATGGAGGTTAGAAGTTACATGAATGGAGGTTAGAAATTAGACGATAGCATGTTAGAATTTTGGCACTAATATACCGCCATACAATTCTGGTCTTTTACATTATGATGGTGGTAAACTATTTGCCTATGTCATACCTTCATAATAACAAACTTAGGGCATCAAAATGTCGTGAAATAGGGATTAATATCCCTTACAGTGTGCTATGAGAGAAATTTTGCCCAGAGAGCATCTGTACCGCCTACTTTCATATCAATTTCCAACTGTCAAGGGTTGTTTTACATGCACACGGGACCTCAAGTTTTCGTACCATCAGCATGACCATATGTTGTCTCTTGCTAGGCCCTCTGTCCCAGGCCCTATGTCCTACATCACTGACTAGTAGAGAGATTGTCCGTCTGGAATATATCAACTTACGTTTTTGTCTGGCATGTTCACTTGGATTTCCGTCAACTTTCTTCACACCATCTCCACTATGATTTTCGTCAACTGCCTGTGCATAATCTCTTTCCATTCGACGTTTACAATAATTATTGAATTTTTTCTTTAATTCATACAATATATACCTGTCATCCTCTTTCTCAAAATAAAACGAATCATAAATATGCATATTCTCTTTTCCAATACATTGACGTAAAAGTGCGCACTTGATAGCGTCATCCGTGGCCTCTAAACCATTATCCTCTAAATATTGGTCGAACTCCTGCTCAAATACTTCCCACTTTACTGTTAAACCATCTTGATCCAGTTGTGGTAGGCTTGGTGGTTTTAACGGAGGCCTGACTTCCATGTTTCTGGGTATTAAGGGAGGCCTGTAATCCATGTTTCTAGGTTTTAAGGGAGGCCTACGTTCCATTTCTCTAGGTTTTCTGTAAACTTCTCTCGGCTAAAATACAGGTTTGAGGGTTACTATAACAACATATTTTGTCTGACAACATGAACCTACCAACAGCTAAATTGTCCGAGCAGTTATGAGTTAAACATGACATGTCAAGTATACCAAATTCTAAGAGAGATATGTATGGGGTGAGCCTCTGAGAATATTATGAAAACAAACTATATAAAGTACATCTAACCTTATGGAAAACTACAAAATCATTTGATTCTAGTAGTATTAATGGTGTGTACATTGATTAGTGATTCAATTACTGATGTGTTACAATGATTCATGATTATGAATTAGTGATGCATTACTTTTTTTAATGGTGTGTTACATCGGTAAGTGATGTGTTACTTCTATAGTCATGTTATCTGTTTCATCGATTGGTGTTACATCAATTGGTGATATGGTACATCGATTAGTGATGTGTTACATCGATTGGTGTAACATTTATAAGTGATGTGTTAGATCAATTAATGATGTGTTAATCTATTGGTGATGTGTTAAGTCAATAAGTGATGTGTTACATTGATTAGTGATGTGTTACATCGATTGGTGTAACATTTATAAGTGATGTGTTACATCAATTAATGATTGGTGTAACATTTATAAGTGATGTGTTACATCAATTAATGATGTGTTATACCAATTAGTGATGTGTTAGACCAATTAGTGATGTGTTATACCAATTAGTGATGTATATCAATTCAAAGGAAAGGAAAGAAATAGAATGGAGAATCTCATCAACAAAATTTTGTCATTTTGGGACTAACATGTATTTTGTTCTATGGTAGAGAGAAGAACTTTGCCTGGACAGTGGCATTTCTGTCTACTTATCGTTGATTTCCAACTGTCATGGGTTTCGCTACCGTACAAGCCAATATGTGTATTGGGTGGATCTCAGTGCTCGTTTCCATGTGCCTGGTGTGGCCCCAAGTATAAGAACAGATTAAATAAGGGAAAGACTAGGGCTGACTGAGCTCACACAAAAAGGGGCCCCAAAATAGTAATATATACAAAAATATCTATTTTTAAATTTTTTTTAGTATGTTTGTTTGTGTACAATATTGACATTTGATGGACAATTAGAAGATGGCCCCCTTTTCAATGTTAATTCAAGGGCCCTAGTCACATTTTCAACCAGGAACCCTATGTAAGCTTCATCCGGCCATGTAGACAGCAGAAGATTATTAACATCAAAATGGTTTAGACAGGACAATATTTTGGTTAATCCTTGAGACAGGTAAATATGGTTAATCCTTGAGACAGGTAAATATTGATTAAAATCACAATAATTGGTAATTTACCTGTTTTCTGGCTTCAGTTACATCACATTTAGTTGTTTGCACCTTTCTACCGGGCGGACAAGCATTTTCAGCTTCATGTAGTCCAATAATTTTTATGGGTTCATCATTTCGAAGTTGACTGTTTCTTTTCTTGATCATCTGACTAGTGCCGGGCTGCAAATATAATTTGCGAGAAACTGATAAAATTCTATCAATTAATTGTAAATTAATTGCAAATAGAGTTGTTTCACGATTTATTCAGGTTATTAAACAATCTCATTAACATACACATCGTGTTTCGTTTTTAAAACTTTCGAGGGCCCCTACAACATGACATTTGACCTGTTGTAGTGGGGAGGTCGCGCTACGGTGTCACATGAGCAGCTTTTGACTCTACAACAATGTTGACATTGCTAGTGGTTTACCCATAGT
This sequence comes from Patella caerulea, assembly GCA_036850965.1. Taxonomy (NCBI): domain Eukaryota; kingdom Metazoa; phylum Mollusca; class Gastropoda; family Patellidae; genus Patella; species Patella caerulea. Next base: position 1,155,647 of record JAZGQO010000010.1, on the reverse strand, counting down.
TCCATGCACCTCACCCCCAAAACTTGCTCTGACAGACTGTTTGATAGGCTAATCCCTCACATCATCCAGGTCACGGGTTATAAAACAACTCTCCCAGATCCTAGTGTAGTCCATATTCCACGCAGTGTTGCGTTTGATTAGAGGTAATCCCACTACACACTGCTAATATATGTGGACATTGTTGTTTTAAATCATCTACCAACCATTCACTAGCTGCCCTACAAAAGCTTTACATTTAAAACGAGTGCCAATATTGGACCAAATATGTTTACATAACGTTACGTCATGGCTCACGATTTTATTATGCCTAATTAACCCGTGCATAGAAGAATACTGCAGTAAAACTAATTGCGTGACAAACGAGGCTAACAAGTCGAATGAAATGTAAACAATACTGTTTGGAAACGAACATACTTTCATCGTTTTTAATACCTTAAATCACTGTCCAAAGTTTTTAGGGAAGACCCAGATTAAACGAAGGACTGTCATGTTGCTGTACTTAAGTAATAGCTTTCATTGAACGAAAGAATATACACACTCCCGCATAAGATCAAGCGACAGAAACTATTCCAGCAATGACCAGAGAGGGATTTCTCGGCCATTGCTTCAGGAATATGAGTGTAGTCAAAACAAGTAAAACAAAATTTTGAACTATAAAAAAGCAATGAAATAGAGAGAGAGAAAAATGGAATTTAACGTCCACTCAACACAAACTAGGTCATTTTGGGACCAACATATGTTGTTTTTAAATTTTATTTCAATAATTCGCTTGTGCGTCAGGGGGAGGAAACCGGAGGACCCGGAGAAAACCCACGAGGTTGGACAGGCGACTTTACTCCTTGTCACCTACAACCGGGGAATCGAAACCACGCCAGTTGACTCAATGACAGGCTTTATGATACAGCACCACGAGCTAACCATTTGGCTATCCAACCCACCCCAAACAATTCTCAACCATCGTGAGTTTCCTCCGGGCACTCCGGTTTCCTCCCACTGCTAAAGAACCCTACATGCATGCAAATTATTAAATAAAATTGAACCATATGTTAGTCCCGAAATGACCTAGTTTGTGTCGAGTGGACGTTAAACCCTATTTCTCTCTCTCCCCCAAACGAAATAGGATCTGTGTTTTAATCAGATTGGGGTGCTTTAATTATTCATGTCCTACTTTCTGCTCCAACTTGGGTAGGAAGAATAAAATGGTGTTTCATGTCCTACATTTATTCATGGTTTTTCTTTGTCAAACTCTCATTGCTACACCTCTGATGAGGGCAAACCAGTCTGGAAAATCCTGATCAAACCAGACTGGAAAATCCTGATCAAATTTTAACTCAACTCAGAACATTCTTGTTTCAAAATATTTATCTGTTAATCATCAGTGAATATAAAAACCGACAGCATCGTATATACTATTCTTTAATAATATTAACAAGCTTGATGGTGATCATCATTTGTAGCATAGATGTAAATGCATGTTGAAATAAAATGCGATTTAACCTTAACCTCCTTCTGTTCTGCTGAATACAGCCATACGCCATACAGTGTGCTTTGAGGCAATTTTTGCCTCGCAGCGCACTGCGACCTACTCTTGTATCGAATTCCAACTGCCAAGATATCTTTTACGTGCACGCCAATGTGTACACAGTACCTAGGTTTTTTTGTCCCATCCATGCAACTAGACCAATCCCCCTCCCCGTCCTGCATCACTGACAAGGATAAACCATGTCGGAAAGTCAGGATGAACTTCCTCGGCCAATGCAGAGATCAAGCTAATTGAAAAACACTTACCCTTTCAGACATTGTTTGAAGGAAATCTGGAATAAGATCTGGTACATTTCTTTCAGCAGAAAACAGTCCAGCAGGCTGAAATATTAAAGATACATTATGATAGATTAGATAACGAGTTGGCAGTTCTCACTATAATAGTTAAAAATTAGATAATGCGAAGGCAGTTTGCTGAAAATTTCAGTCAAATTGATCCACTATGAACTTAGAACTAAGCAAATGAAAGTTCCGCTTAGCCTCGGTCATCATTACTGAAGTCGGTAAGAAAAAACAAGTAGACTTGGTTATCCATTTAATCGGTAAATCACGAAGGAAATTTTGCAGCAAACTGAACAACAAAAATCTCATGCTAACCTCAACATTGAGAGATGATTATGGCCTGGATAAGTTAATTAATGTCTAATTAATAGTTTTTATAACATCTGTAGCATAAAAGCAAATACATACTGAAAGATATTTACCCTTGCTAACATTGTTTGAAAGAAAGCTGGAGTAAAATCTGGTACGGTATTACTTATGTCCTTCCTGTTGGCAGATGACCTCAAAGCAGGCTGAAATGGAAAAGGCTTTATTATTATATACTAGCAGGATATCAGGCTTCACTCAGGGCCCAGAATTGCTCCTGGTCCAAATTCACTCAAATTCTTATATACAGAACCTTGGTAAGGTTCTACACCTAAAAACGTTGAGCTAGACTTCATGATTTCTGGTAATGAGTTCAGTGAACTCCCCAAACAATCATCACAGCTCTCAGGAAGCGATTCAAAAGATTAACCCATGTTTTAAAACCCGACTTGAAACCTGAAATATTGACCTTATCAAGAACCTTATGAAATATAGACCTTATCTATGAAATACTTATCTTATTTAGAATGAAATACTGACCTCTGACTCATCTAGAATGTAATACTGACCTTATCTAGAATGAAATACAGACGTTATCTAAAACGAAATACTGACGTGATCTAGAATGAAATACTGACCTCATCTAGAATGATGTCAGGTAAATTTGGTAAGCCTTGTGGTTTAGAGATGGAGTATTTACTAAATTGTAATTGTAGTAAAAACTGTCTATCATAGGTTATCATACCCTCTTGATTCAGGGGACTCCACTGATCTGTCAAAAGAAAACCATAACATAAAGTTTAAATTCTACAGCAACTATAGGGATCTACTCCATAGCATATTATACTGAAAACTGCACCACGGCAAGTATAGAGATCTACACCATAGCAAATACTGAAAATTGTACCACAGCATATAGTGAGAACTGTACCCCAGCAAGTAAAGATATCTACTCCATACCATATACTGAGATCTTCTCCATAGCTTATATTCAAAGGTTTTTTATAGCTGAGGCGCTGGAGGCGCCAGCATCCTCGCGAAAAAAAAAATCAAAGAAGTTGAACAAATAAAACAGGAGAAAAATGCTAAAACCGATGAGAAAAATGAAATTTACCCTAGGTATGGAGGGCCCTAAAGGCAGACAAAAGGGCCCCTCGTATTACAAAAGGGTCCCTCTGGCCAAGGGAAAGGGCCCCCCGTGCCCAAATCAATCGTTTTCTTTACACTGTTACTGTCGAATCCACTACTGAATGAGAGTGCATTGCATTGCACTGGTATGAAAATCATCAATCAAGACACCCCCCTCAAGGACCCTCGCGATAGAGGGCCCTCAATATAGTATAGCCTCCGCCATGATAAACCTTAAAACACCCCTGCTTATAGTGAGATCTACTCCATAGCATATATTAAGATCTGTACCACAGCAAGTAGGCCTAAAGAGATCTAGGCCTACTCCATAGCATATATTGAGATCTGTACCACAGCAAGTAGAGAGCTCTACTCCATAGCATCTATTGAGATCTGTACCACAGCAAGTAGGCCTAAAGAGATCTAGGCCTACTCCATAGCATAGATCTGTACCACAGCAAGTAGGCCTAAAGAGGTCTAGGCCTACTCCATAGCATATACTGAGATCTGTACCATAGCATACCGGGATATTGAGAAATAAAATGAAATGGGGTTTAACATGCTATTATTCTAATCCGACTGGACTAATGAAGACATGGTATGATACTAGATATGTCACGATATGTGGCCATGTTTAACCACATGATTCGTCCATTTATCCCAAATATTAATCACCAACAGGGTGATTGTAAGCTTTTCGGGTCCATTTTCAGTCCCAAACGTCACTATTTCGTGGTCAAATGAGTTCCAGCTTACCTCAGATGTACGTCTTTGACAACTTAGACTAATCCTGGTCAATCATAATATAAAAGATATCTCAAAATCCCCACACAGCAGCAGCATAAAAACATACTTTATCAATAAACCTCTGATACTATGGAATAGTACCGGACATTTTCAACATTTATGCCGGACATGTATTAATAAATTCATTAAAAAATACAAACCGGTGCTGTACAAATCGGTGCCTTATTTCCAGACTTAAGTTGAAGATATTCAAAAATCCCCACACAGTAACAGCACAAAATCAGACACGTGGTTAAATGAGAGGTTGTTTATTCACTTATCAATAAAACTATGATACTTAGATGTGGATGTGAGGCATTTCCTGTCTAGTATTCTCATAACTACATGTAGATCAAACAGTAATTTATAAATATGAATGGAGATTTATTGTATATAAATTATAACTTACTTGTAGGTGGTGTCTGTCCTCTTGGTGGTCCACTAAAATAATCGATTAAGGAATCAAATTATATCACACTAGGCAATAACAAATTTAATGGTTATTGATTGTCCATTTTGGATACTTTCATATCAAACACAAGGATAAGCCTAGCTGGATTATTATTATTAATTATTTTTTATAAAGGATACGCAATGTTTCTGGCTATTTCAACTAGGGGTGATGCGGATGCTTCGTCAAAGTTCATCGTGATAGGCTACATCAAAATCTCATCTTAAAACTTAACTCAACTGTTTGAAGATCTAGGCCTGCTGTGTCTTCATTGTTTAGCAGAACAATATTGTTACCAGATCTTTCTTACGGTAGTTGATTTGAAGCCCAGTGGCTGCTAGCTTATTTGTTATTTTTCAAATCGATGTATTGGTAGCAAGAAGCACTCAGTTCCATGGAATAGATCTCTGGAAGTGTCTATTATCGATCATTTCACGGAAACTAATATGGGTTTTCCCATTATAAATCGAAAGTGAAACTAGGTTAATAATTGGTGAATAACCAGTTTGGTCACAATGGTCGCCTACTGTTGCATTCTGGGAACCTGGCGACGAATAACGTCTAGTTTTACGGATAGTACAAAAAATCGAGAACCCATGTGCATGTAATCATGTACGTACGTAAAAAAAAAAAAAAAACGCAATTGCTGTTTGTACAAAATAATCCCGTAATACTCGAATCATGGCATTACCCGGGAAGTTAATATTTACGCTATAATGTTTAGAATTAAACTGAACTTCTACCCAGACAGCTTCTAAGTTTTTAATAATCAAATCAGTGCGTGGTTTGAAGTATAGGTTATTTTTGACGTATATAGCTACTCCACCACCCCTACCATTTCATTCATTCATTTACCCATTCATTTGTCCATTCATTCATTCATTTATCCATTCATTCATTCATTTATCCATTCATTCGTCCATTCAATGTCGTGTTCATCGTCGTCGTATATGTCCCGTAAAATGAGCTGAGTTTGGAAATATCGTCAGACGTATTTAAATACAATTTGAGACAACTATCATTAATGACCAGTGCCGGACTGGGCCCGCCTGTCCACCTGTCCGTGACAGGTACGCCTAAGCTCATTAAAAAAAAGTGGGCCTAAGCATTTCAAGATAAAAGAAAAAAAAGAAAAAAGAAAAAAACAGAAAAACGTGAAAGAATGGAGAGGAAAAAAAAGGAAAAAGGAAGGAGAGGACAGGAGAAAGAAAAGGTAGGGGAAAAATGACTGAGTGTGGGCCTTGGTCAATGATCTGGCAGGTAGGCCTTCGGTCCACCAGTCCGGCACTGTTAATGACTTGAGATTCTTTCCCACAAAACTTTTTATCGGGTTAAATTTGTTATTTTCAATAAAAGTATGCGGTAGCACGATTTAACCAAATAAACCGAAATCCACCATTATTTCAAATTTCAACTTAAATAATAAGACAAAAATTTATATCGATAGTCACTTTTTTTTTAAAGAGAGAAATGCAACACCCCCGTTTGATGTCAATTTTTATAATAAAATAATACGATCACATTAGCCTAATTGTGATATCACACTAGTCTATGCGGGCCCGTAGCCACCGGGTGGGGGGCACTATCCCCTACCCCACCCAAAATCGAATTACCCCCCCCCCCAATATTTCGCCAAAAATAGTTGTTCTTAGCCACATCCTCAGCCCCTCCAAAACATTCTGTAGCGCACCCCCCCCAAAAAAAAACATTATTCCGTACCCCCCCCCACCAAATTTTATGAGCTGGCTACAGGTTATGCTTTGGACCCCCCCCCCCCCAAACCCCGATCTAGATCCGCCCCTGATTCAATTAATAATATAGGCTACCATGCATTCTTTGTGGCAAATTGTTGTTTTTAATTATAAGAGTAAAGTTTTTATGTCAAAAGTGTTAAACAAATCCAAAATTAATTTAACTCATATCACAATAATTTATTTCGATAGTTATGTTAAATTGTCATTTTTAATTTTTAAAATCGTAACGTTTTTGTGTTAATATTCCCTGTCAAAATGTGATTCCAAGCAAGATTTTAAGGTGTAACCAAGGGACATAACTCGTGTATTCCACGAAATCACTTGCTTTGAAATTGCCAATCTGTTCCACAGAGAATTACTACGAATTATCTCTGTAATGGATGCCTGCCCAAAACACGTGCGTTGACTGCACGCCTCTTAGTCATTGCAATGTTTACTTAATACCTGACTGCTTCGGGCAAAATTATGCATTTTACTCATTTTAATACCCATTTACACTAATTAGGAAATATTTTTTAACTACAAATACTTCAAACGTTTTTATTTATTTTTCTTTTACATAAAAAAAATGTTTGAGAATTTAATTTGTTGGAGTAAAAAAGTTAATATGCCGTACTCATTAAGCCTCACTCATTAAGCCTCGTCGATGTCATGCTTATCAGTGATTGTAGCGGCTAAGCGAATATTTACTGCGGGATCAGTTTGGGAAATTGCATTTTGAAGGATAATTTGAAACAAAAACCATACGATTTTAAAATAAAATGACAATTTGATATATCAATATCAATATCAAATAGATATAAAATAATATTTAATAATATGAAATAATGGTGGATATGGCAAAAAAAAAAAATTTCAGATTCGTTAAATACCGGTAGGCTACTTAACCATATAACAGAGAGAGAGAAATGAGGTTTAACATCCACTCGATACAAACTAGGTCATTTTGGGACTAACATATGGTTTTTAATTTTATTTCAATAATTCGCCTGCGCATAGGGGTCTTAAGCAGTGGGAGGAAACCGGAGTGCACGGAGGAAACCCACAAGTTTGAGAAGGTGCCCCTATGTCCATGCCACATACGCTCACACCAGGGATCGAAACCACGGCTGCAAGACAGAGGTGACCAGCCAGCTAGAGATCGAAGCGCGGCACTCTAGACCACTAGGCCATCCCAACCCCCCAAACAAACTAGGTCATTTCGAGACTGACATATGGTTTTAATTGAATTTTATTTCAATATTTCACATGTGTGTAGGGGTCTTTAGCAGTGGGGTGAAACCAGAGGACCCGGAGAAAACCCACGAGGTTAGAAAGCTACCCTACTCATTGTCCCAACTGGGGATTCAAAACCATGCCAGCTGACTCTATGACAGGGATCAAACACATGTGGCTCCATTTATCTGAAAGGAAAATTTGGATGTTGAACAAATTTGATAAAGATCTTATAGAAATCGGAACTCAACTGCATCTCCTAGAACCCTGAAAACCAGGGGTTCAGTTCATCATGTCTGAACTCATTCTTCCACACCTAATTTGAAAACCAATCGAGTTCATCCTCACACTGCTCCCAGATACCAGAAGGTGACATGCTAATGCATCTCACCAAGTAGATAAAAAATTCATTTGTCAATCATCAAACATCAGTATAGGCCTATGGGCCTAACTACGTTCTCGTAGCTACTCACGGAGGTAATCAGATATGGACAGACAGCTTTTTAAAGACTATTAATAATCTTGGGAAAAACAAATATCATTTGGCTGTGTTTTTTATTTATGCATAAAAATATTTCAACAACAAAAATCAACAACATACATTAAATTTACAATATATTTATATATTGTATAGTATTTATATATTCAAGCAATAAATCATCCCAACCCTTTCAAAAGCTTTCTCTTATAAGATAGGTTGCCAGGCAACAAAACATTCACCCACAGCAGCACAATATATTATTATAACTGGGCCCTGTTTCTCTAAATCTTAACTAAAGATAAAATCCAAATTTTAGTAGATACTTCAATTTTGATTGGCTAAGCACTAAAATCCATTTAATATTATCCATTTAAATTACTAAAATTTGGATTTTATCTTAGTTAAAATTTCGTGAAACAGACCCCTGTACTTTTAGCACCATATACAATTATACCAAATTATTCTTTAAAGGAGCTCAAACTCTGTTTATAGAACACCTGATGCCACTTATCATTCGAGGAGTTCACATGGTTTAAAAAACTCTTCTCTTTTAGTATGTGAACATACAGTAGATCTAGCAAATGAATTGGTACTTCCATCAAAATACTAATTCATGTCTGGATTTTGATGGAAGTGCCAATTCCTTAAACATACATTATGCAAGAAATAAATCTGCCTATTGCAATTCTTTCTTTAGGCCTGAAATATTATCTAAATTATTAATTAGACATTTCTTGGGCATTAATCAACTAATCCTTAACATAATCAACTTTCGATGTCATAGCTAGCCTGCGATATTGACTGGATTAAGATTCAATTTGCTGTTCAACTTTCATTTATGAATTTAATCATAAAATGGATAATTGGGACTATGTTTTTAACGATAATAAAGGTTAGGCCAAAAATTCAATCGCAATGTTCCCTATACATTATCTAGTTTTTAACTATTATAGTGAGAACTGCCAGCTCTTTAACTAATCTCCCATAACATATCTTTAAATGTATTATGTTTAATTTTATCAACCAGTAAGGTTGTTTAATTCTGTGAGTTATTGTGTAGGTAAATACTGCTAAATCTTTTCATAGCAGACAAAAATAATATTTAATTGAAGCAATAAACAAAATATACATATTATATCAAATATTTCATTTTAACAAATACAAAGTTAATATAGATTTTTCAAATTTTAAAAAGAAATGATTCTTTATATATGCGTTTAAGTAAAAAATAAAATACAATAATTGCTTTTTAAAAAAACATGTAAAAATGAGCGATCTTTATCAAATATGAAAGAAAGTTACGATATAAATACACTTGTATGAATAAAACAATATTTTATGATTTACAATATAAAAATCTATCACAATAGTAAAATGCTATAAGGCACAATTTGGCACTGGAAACAAACTGAGAATTGAAATAAAATGAAATAAAGTTCTAAAAGGACAATAACAGTCTTGCTGACTTGGCAGCTCCAGAAATAAATAATAGTCTAATTTTAAGTACCGGTACTAGATGTTTAAGTGTCCTACCTGTTGTGTAAATCCATTACATCCTATTTTACTTGTCCAGAGGGTTCGAAAATATTTTAAAATCTAAGTCACATTTAGTTGAATTTTCGAATTTTTTAAATTAGGTGTGTTAAGATCAAATTTGTATCATCAATTAATTGGAATATTGTAAAATAGTACAATTTGTTGACCAGAATGAAGATTGGAACATATAATTCAGTTACAACAAGAGTGGTATTCAGCCTTTAAATTCTAGCAAACTGGACTAATGAAGATGAACATGTCACTTATAGCGTGGCATATGTCACTCAGCATAGTATATGTCACTTATAGCATGACGTATGTGATTCTTCATTAGCCTAATCAACAAGATCTTACACCACAGTAAATCAAATTCCACAAATATTCAATAATAACATCAAACAGGTCATTTTAAGACTAACATATGGTTTACTTGTGCGTAAGGGTCTTTAGCAGTGGAAGGAAACCATATCACTATACTTGCTTTTAAAAACATTGAACCAAAATGCCAACAAGATGCAAAAAAAATGGTAAATGAGGTTAATGACTTTTGAAATGACAACAAAATGTTCTATACCAGCCTCAGTCTTGATTACCAAGACTCAACAAAAGCTGTCTGCTTGAAAACGATACGAAGATACATGTCAAGTTTCATAATTAGTAAAACCCCAGACTATAAAAACTCCCGGCTCATTTGGCAAGTTTCCTAAAAATACATCTGTCTCCCATGTCACCCTCGATGAAAACAGGGGAATCGCGGTGGCTAAGTGACCAAGGCGCTGGCTCGCTAGCCTGGAGGTCGACTGTAATTGTATCCCTGCATTGGCCGAGAAAGTTCATCTCGATTTTCCGGCGTGGTTTCCCCTTGTCAGTGATGCAGAAGGTCCTGACAAGGACTGCTGCCTAGTCGTTCAGATGGAATGAAAAACTGAGGTCCCCTGTACACATTGGCGTGCATGTAAAAGATCCCTTGGCAGTTGGAATCTCATGAGTAGGGCGTAGCGCCGCTGCCCGGGCAAAATTTCCCTCATAGCATACTGTATGGCGTATGCCCGTCTTCCATTAGCCCAGGTTAGGTGCAGAAGAGTAGGACGTTAAACCCCATTTCATATCATTTCCATGGAAACAGAGAACAGATGGTAAGCCCCACAAAAGACCGAGCGAACAAACAAACAGGAAATTTCATTTCCAAGTGATCATTCATCATGAGTAAATTACAAGGGAGTATTTATTGTGAGTATTTACCAGGGAGTATTTATTATCCCATCACTGAATAATTAACCAGGGAGTTTTCATTACATCTGAATCAGTCTCCGCCTAAAGTAGCGGCGTATTTACGATATTTATACGCAGCCTCTGGATGCTTTCTCATGTGCCAATTTAACGCATTTCGTTGTCGACATCGATACTCGCAAAAGTCACATTTCATTGGTTTTTCGTCTTTATGTATCAAAACATGCAATTTGAGATCTTGCTCAGATGTAAATTCCTTTTCACATCCCGGCCATGGGCAGACATTTTGTCCACTTATCGAATGTTTGATATGTAAATGTTCTTCAAGTTCACAATTTTCTTGAAATTTATCGTCATACTCCTCTTCCTTAGTCTCTGTCAGTTCGTCCGCCTGCCTACGGAACAACTTTGAGCCGTTTTCAACGGCTTGTGATTTGCTTTTGTCCGAATGGGTTTTCATATGGTGATTCAGACCTTTCGTCGTAAAGAATATTTTTCCGCACTCCTCACATGAATGCGTGTCTAGAGTAATCTTCTCGTTGCCATGGATTTTGAGTCTATGATCGCTGAACGCATGAAATGATTTGAACAAACCGTCACAAAGATCACAGGAAATGCTATGGCTGCCATTTGCATTTATGCTGCCATTTGAAACTGTCAGTGTCTTTTTTGAACATTGCTCGCAATTTAGCTTCGCTTTCTCAACGTCAAAATCTTTGTGGGTGTATCCAATGAATGGAGTGTTGCAGGTGGCGCACTTCATCATCATTGGATGGTGTTCTCGTTGATGTTCGATCTTGCCGTCTGCCGGTAAAATAGCGTTACAAATCTTACAGTGAAACAATTCCTGAAACATGTTCGGAGAAACGCAAACATCGTCTGTCTCCATGTCTGTTTGCTGTAAATCAAATTCCTCTTCAGCAGTCACAGGTTCAGTTGGAGTCAACAAAGTTTTTTTTCGCCTGTCCGGACCCCTCGTGCCCCTTCCACCCCTTGGTTTGATTTTAAAAGACGTCCACATGAAGTCGCTGCCACGTTTGACCTCAGTTGACTGTCGTCGTCTCGGTCGAATGTTGACCAAAGATTTTGAAGAAAGGAGCATCTCTTGATAAATGGAGCCGTTCTGTTCAACGGATGAGATGTTGGATTCTGGGACAGACGTTTGCGATGGAGAATCGACTGGTGACGAGGTTGGTTCTGTCTTGATAAGGGACAGCATCTCAGGATGTGATGATGATGAGGCGTGAACTTGACTACAAGGTACTAAAGGTGCTGCCTTGGTTACTACTGCAGGAATAGGCACTACCATATCTCGAACATTTGTAACGTGGGTCTCTGCGGTCATTTTCTTCACCTTTTTTTCTGCAAGCAGATGGGAGAGGACAGGAAGTTTTGGAGGTCGCCCCCTGCGCCGCACTGGCTTTCCTACAGCTGATATGGTGGCGTTTGGATAAACCATCATGACCGATTGGGACGTGGTGGCCGACATGATGGTCTGAGAACTGGCAGGAAGAAGAAGGGTGTTGTTTGGGTTGGGAGATGCTGTACTTGGAGACAGAACTGAGGATGGTATTGATACTGATGAATCAACTACCGGTGTATGTTGTACAGTCACCCCGACGGAGGAAGTGGTTTGTGGCTTGGCTGTTAGTGGGGGCTTATTTCTGGACCTACGACTCCATGGAAGCTTCAAGATACTGGTGTATACGCCAGGAAAAAGGGTGTTTTCTGCAATGATTTTCATCTCACCAGGTTGCGTTTTTTGTGGACGAGCAACTCCACCACCTCTCGGTTTGCGACCAGGTTTCATCCGCCTCGGAGGAACAGGGACCTGTGGTACGGGAGAAGGGCAGCTTTGGGGTTCTGCTTTAACGCTGATTAAATTTGTTCGGACTCCTTCCAACATTTGAGGTGAGGGCATAAAGGGCATTGCAATAAGGTTTCCGATTCCGTTCAAAAACAACTGATTATTTACCTCGGTTAAATTTTCATGCGTAGGTATGGTTGCTATGGAAACACTAGTCGTTGGTACCTGCATGTGCAGATCTGGCTCGGTTTTAATAGGAACACTACCACACGGTTCCATTTTTATGAATGGCAGGTTGTTATTTCGCATGGGTGTAGTTGGTAAGTGCATTGTTAATGGTGACGCATTGGCAACAAAGTTTCGTTGATTTGGAGATCCACCGCGACTATGAGTTGGCGTTCTGTCAACGGTGAGATCCAACGGTTGATCAAAGTCCATATCTTCGTCTGGAGCGTTTGTTTGGTTGATCCGAGATTCGGCAATGATTTCATAATTAGCTTCAGGTTCCATGCTATTGTTACCATAGCTACGGTTGCTATTCTTTTCATCATGTTCACTCTCACTGCCTGACACAGACTGACTGAAAAGATAAAAGAGATAATAAATAATTTATACCAATGGTTGAAATTTACAAATATGGGGGTGTCAGATGGCCAAATGGTTAGCATTAGTTCAGCTCTGAATGTCGGTCTCATTACACTCACCCTGAATGTTCAGGGACTGCCCTATTCAATCAATGACGAAAATAATTGGAGCCCAAGTCAATTTTACTGGGCAACTTTTCACTGCTAAACGATGGGGTGAGTGTAATGAGACCGACGTTAAGTGCTGAACTAGGTGAGCATGTGCACGCTGCATCATAAGGTCGTCATTGAATCAACTGGCGTGGTTTCGAATCCCCGGTTGTACATGACAAGAAGTAGGGTCACCTGTCCAACCTTGTTGGTTTTCTCCAGTTTCCTCCCACTGCTAAGACCCCTACGAGTAAGCGAAATATTGAAATAAAATGGAACCATATGTTAGTCCCGAAATGACCTAGTTTGTGTCAAGTGGAGGTTAAACTCTCTCTCGCTCTCGAAGCGAGGAATTAAAACCATGTCAGTTGAATCAATGACGGTGCACGTAAAGAACACTTGACAATTAGCAGTTGTTTGGTACACTCTATTAACACATTTTTTTTAGTGTTTTCCAGGATTCTATCCAGATTATCGCCCTTTCTGTTCAAATTGTTTCAAGTTCTAACCCATGGCATCAACTGGCAGACTGTCGCAATTCAAGAGATGACCACGGTCCAAAAAAATTGCATTATTTCTGTTAGATATTTCTTGTAAATGATATTTGTACAGTTTGAGTGAATCCTGTATCATTACAGGTCTGAGACTGTATAGGGGAGTGGAACGCTTACAGCTGACCCCCGGATCCATTCACTAGAGTGGATATTTCTTGTTTATTTATTGCAATGTCTATCTTGTGGTATTGGGGCTTTAACTGTTTAATCTGTCATATCCCCCCCCCTAAATCTTATTTGTATCACCTCTCCCCTTCCAACTTCCAACAAGATCCTATTTATGTAACTGTTATACCCCCTCCCACCCCCTATTTGTACAACTGTTTTAACCCTCATCCTCCCCTATCCCGTTCCCTGATCCTATTTGTATAAGTGATTTACCCCCGTTCGTTCGTTCTTGGGGTTTAACGTCCACTTCCACCTAGGATGATATCGTAGACAAAGTGTTTCCTAAGAAACTAGCCTGAACCAGCCACAAAATGTAAGGCTGGATTGGCTTTTAATAAGACATGATTTACCCCCAACCCCCACTCCCTATTTGTACACCCTCTCCCCCTCCCCTGATCCTATTTGTATAAGTGATTTACCCCCAACCCCCACTCCCTATTTGTACACCTTCTCCCCCTCCCCCGATCCTATTTATATAAGTGAATTACCTGTGGTATTCTTTAAGGAGTTTTCTCATTAGTTGAGTAGTATTGAGATGAGTTGATGATTTGAGTTGTAAGAAATCTTGAAAGAGATCTGGTGGTATTGTCAACTGTTCATCCTCTGATTCCTCATCACATTCAACCATATTTAATACCTGTAATAATATAATAATATCATTCAGAGAGAGAGAAATCCACTCAACACAACCTATGTCATTTCGGGACTAACATATGGTTCAATTTTATTTCATTAATAAGCTTGCAATGGGAGGAAACCAAGGCCGTATGTTGAATTTTAAAATTGGGGGTGCAGCAGAGTGTAGGGGCGCAAATGTAATTCCCAAGTCACTAAGCAAATGTGGTGGCGCAGACGCGGACCCAGAAATGGGTGATAGGAGGGGCACTATGGGGGTGGCAATATGGTGAGTCACATCATATCTTGGGTCCGTCCCTCAGAAAACTTTGAATAACAACGCTGCTGGAAACACGTCTTTCGGCCACGCTGGTGATATCTAGGGGCGGCAGATTTTTTGCAACCCTCTTCATACCATCGCCTGGGTTGGCAGACCATATCCTACACATAAATGATATAAGAAAGTATCGATTAGGGCAATTAAAACAAATCCACTGGCCGGGGCCCCCTTAAACCCAACCGACTGATCAGTACCTTATCACTGTGTGATTATAATCATGTGTATTATTTCATAACTGCACCCCAGCTAGATACGGCCCTGGAGGAAACTGTTGCACCCGGAAAAAACCCACAAGGTTGAACAGGCAACCCTATTCCTTGTCAGGTACAAGCGGGGAAACGAAACTGCACCACTTGACTCTATGACAGACCTTCTGATGCAACAAGCATGTGTTAACCATTCAGCCACCCACCCCCCTACATACACTGTTAACGACCCCTACAGTACACCAGTGAATGATTGACATACATATATATTAACTAATTTGTTAGTCCCAAAATTACCTAGTTTTGGTTGTATGGACATTAAACGTAAAACATTTCTCTATCTCTCTGCACGCATGAACCGTACAGTAAAACATAGTAAGCAGGCGTCCAAGAATCAGAGAATATATAATAACATCAGTGGAACGAAGTTCAGTGAAATTAAATGGGGTTTAACGTCCTACTTTTTTTATGATAAGTGGGCAAATAAGAAAGAGAGATAGAGAAATGGGGTTTAACGTCCACTCGACACAGACTAGGTCATTTCGGGACTAACATATGGTTTAATTTTATTTTAATAATTCGCTTGTGGGTAAGGGTGGGTAAGGGTCTTTAGCAGTGGGAGGAAACCGTAGTGCACGGAAGAAACCCACGAGGTTGAGAAGGCGCCCCTATCTCCATGC
Organism: Patella caerulea; assembly: GCA_036850965.1. Lineage (NCBI taxonomy): Eukaryota > Metazoa > Mollusca > Gastropoda > Patellidae > Patella > Patella caerulea. Next base: position 1,139,832 of record JAZGQO010000010.1, on the reverse strand, counting down.
CACATACGCTCACACCAGGGCTCGAAACCACAGCCGGAAGCCAGAGGTGACCGGCCAACTAGAGGTCAAAGCACGGCACTGTAGACCACTAGGCCATCCCAAGTGGGCCAATAAACAAATTTTGTCAAGATAGTGAAACTATATACACATGTCTATTGGGGGATTGGGTTGCACTTTAGATCCTAGGGTCTGTCATTGCTTCAAGTGGCAAGGGTTCAATCCCATAAACTGTAAGTGACAAGCAGTAGAGTTGCAATTACTATTATAGACCACAGAGACAGAGAGAAATATATTAACCTCCACTCATTCAACACAATCCACGATACTGCAGGCTAACATGTGCTTCAGTTTTTCACCTCTGGCTCGCGGCTGTGGTTTCGAGCCCTTGTGTGAGCGTATGTGGCATGGAGATAGGGGCACCTTCTCAACCTCGTGGGTTTCCTTCGGGCACTCCGGTTTCCTCCCACTGCTAAAGACCCCTACGCGCAAGCGAATTATTGAAATAAAATTAAACCATGTGTTAGTCCCGAAATGACTTAGTCTGTGTCGAGTGGACGTTAAACCCCATTTCTCTCTCTCTCTCTCTCTCTGGTTCAATTTTATGTCAATAGGTGTCTTTAGCAGTAAGAAGAAGAAACCAGATAAAACCGATAGGAGTGAGCAGGTGACCCTACTACATGTACTTGTGAACAACTTGAAGTACGAGCAGGAGTTGAAACAACACCGCTTGCATCATTGACAGACCTTTTGATCGGTCTGTCTTTAATTGTGATGGGTGGGGGGATAGCCGAATGGTTAGTACATGCTTGCTATATCATGACGTTTGTCAATGAATCAGCTGGCGTGGTTTCGATCCTCAGGTTGCACATCGCCTATCCAACCTCGTGGGTTTCCTCCGGGTTCTCTGGTTTCCTCCCACTGCTAAAGACCCCTACGCGCAAGCAAATTATTGAAATAAAATCAAACAATATGTTAGTCCCAAAGTGACCTATGATGGTGGCACTGCTTATAATCCTCGTGGGTGGTGGATCATAAAGCCTGTCATTGAGTCAACTGACGTGGTTTTGAATCCCCGGTTGTACCTGACAAGGAGTAGGGTCGCCCGTCCAACCTCGTGAGTTTTCTCCGGGTCCATCGACTTTCTCCCACTGCCCAAGACCTGCATGCATCACCGAATTATTGAAATAAAACAGAACAATATGTTAATTAGTCCCAAAATGACCTAGTTTGTGTCTGGATGTTAAACCAATCAGTCTGCCTATATTCATGATAGTGGCACTGTGTATGTTTGTCTAACTATGTCTAATTATAGAAATACCACAACCTGATTTCATACCAATTACATGCAGTTCCAGGCTCATATACATGCTGATTCAAGAAGAGAGAGAGAGAGAGGGAGAGAGAGAGAGAGAGAGAGAGAGAGAGAGAGAGAGAGAAATGGGGTTTAACTCCACTCCACACAAACTAGGTCATTTCAGGACTAACATAATGGTTTAAATTTATTTCAATAATTCGTTTGCCGGTAGGGGTCTTTAGCAGTAAGTGCCGGAAACCGGAGAACCTGGAGAAAACACAAGAGGTTGGACAGGCAACCCTACTCCTTGCCACATACAAATGCAGCCCCAGTCCTGACTCACATACATGCCGATACAAAACACCCTCTACACAAACTGATTCCATTTTGGTTTTATTTTTCAAATTCATTTTTTGCTGAGAAAGCTGGCAATATTTTAATTTCAATAAAACGAGGAATATAAGAATTTGGTACCAAATTTGTTCAATATGATCATAAAAAGCTGTGTTTTTTTTCATTTTAAAATTTGATTCAAATGGTACAAAAATATTTTAATTTCTATTTTAATAAATTGTATTAAAATTTCAAATATTGTGTTAAAATTTAAAATATCAAAAAATTGTGTTAAAATTTGTGTTAAAATTTTAAAATATTGTGTTAAAATTTCAAAATATTGTGTAAAAATTGTGTTAAAATTTCAAATATGTGTATAAAAACTAAAATATTGTGTAACATTTCAAAAATTGTATAAAAATTCAAATATTGTATAACATTTCAAAAATTGTAAAGATCAATGATAAAGATAAGATACTAACTTGTGGAGTTTTTATATCCAAAGATCTCCTGTTTGTTGGTTTGTTGCTCTTTCTTCTGGATGACATTCTTCCTTATTAAAACTTCTAAATCAGGCGGGAGAGTTAAAAGTTGTAATCCAGGAATTGTAGGAATAATAAATGGTTGAAATTAAAAACACGGGGACCACTAATCTATATCCTGTTTATCGGAATACTAGGACATCTTTATCGTATATGGAGTAATGCACGCGAATATCCACGTGCAGTTTGCCGTTATTTACTAGAAGTGGAATGTTTCCAACAGTTACATTCTCGAACTGATCACTTGAAAAGTTTGCCACGCGACCACACCTCCCCAAATATCACCACATAACAAATGAATCCAGTGTAATTTCTTGAGCTGTATTTTCACCTTATTTACGGTCTGTATGGCACAGTAAATTCACGTCTTCTTCCTACCAATCACATATTTGGCAACACAGAAGAACTTTCCCTCGCGCAATAAAAGTTTGTTTTCGTCTAATTGTAAGAGGCCTACTTCCCAATTGGAGTGAAAAGTCATTGAAAGGATACGATAATAGGTCTCCATATCCCATATAAGGTGGTGTTAACCCATACCTAGATCAGCTTTCAGACGTACACAGCTGGTATTTTGGCAATCATGGCAAAGCTTCTGTGCAGGAAGGAGCACGCGCATCTTCACTCGTTATCCATATAAGGAAGTTGTGATGGAATTCTCGGGTATTAGCTCTCGTGCCTTAAACTATAGTTGCCAAGGAAACTAGAACAAATTTAGACTCAAGAAACTTACCAATATATTGTGTGTTGATAACGAACCTGACGTAACTTACCTATGAATTTTAAACCATTTCTTAGTCATCTGAAATAATAGAGAGATACGTACCAAACAACAGTATACTGCCAATTGCATAAACTGTATATTTATTTATAATTAGGCTACCGGTACCGTTTATAAAACATTTGGTAAATAGATAGTATGATATAATCATATGTAAATAAATACGTTTCACGAATTATTGACTCCTTTTAAAAACAGTTTTATTTGAGTATCTTCTATTTCATATAAATTGGGTATTTTTTTCATAGAATATACATGAAAATTAATTGTATTTAATATAAATGTTGTTTTTTTTTCATAGAATATAAATGAAAATTAAACCGTTTTTGTCTATTCCATAATATATGTAATAGGGATTTTAAAATTATATTGTGTGTGTTATAGGGAGGTTGAGGTGGGGTTGGGGTGCAGGTGGGGTGCAGGTGGGTGGGGTGGGATGGGGTGGGGTCTTTCATATTAGTGGTCAGTCATTAATTTGTCCTCATAAAAAGTTCCGTGTATCGAATAACTCAACTAACGCAAAGAACTGGACATTAAAAATGGTTTTCTGATTCCATATTACATGTTCGCTAGGGGGTTGGGATGGTCTAATGGACTAGAGTGCCGCGCTTCGTCCTCTAGCTGGCCGGTCACCCCTGGCTTGCGGGTGTGGTTTCGATCCCCGGCGAGAGCGTATGGCCTCGTGGCACTCTGGTTTCCTCCCACTGCTTAAGACCCCTACGCGCAAGCGAATTATTGAACTAAAATTAAAACCATATGTTAGTCCCGAAATAACCTAGTTTGTGTCGAGTGGACGTTAAACCCGATTTCTCTCTCTCTCTCTCATGTCGGGTATGTTTCCTTCGTGGAATATTCTATATATTGTGCAATACTTACATATATCTGCATGTTGATAGAACTAGTAGAACTAATAGCAGGATATTACAACAACTCAATTTATATTGAAAAAATCACCGGTTTATACTCGTTGCACGACGCACGACGTTTCCACGAGTTATCAAGCACAAAAAAAAAGAAATAAAAATGCCACTCATAGAGAATATTTGTTGTCACGTCGTTTTCTTCATAAAATGTCCCAAGGAGAACTAATAGAAGAAGGCTTCTTCATAAAATTTTCCATATAGGTAGGGGCGATATTATTACCCTATGCTTTATAATTTATATACACCTTTTGGATTGCCATTGAGGGTTGCATACCCCGGTCTGGTACGGGCCCGTAGCCAGCTCATAAATATTTAATTTTTTTTTTTTTTTTTTTTTTTGGAGGAAGGGGGGGGGGGGCTACAGAATTTTTGGAGGGGCTGAGGATGTGGCCGACTAAGAACAACCCTAAAAATCATTATTGTTGGCGAAATATTGGGGTGGGGCGGCTACTGGTACCATCGGTTCACGAAATATAAAGTAATATATACACGGGGAGATTCACGATGGCTAGCCTGGACTCTGGAGGTCGGGTTACTCATTGTCAGTGATGCAGGGCGAAGAGTCCGCAAGGACAACTGTCTAATCGTTCGGATGGGACGAAAATTTGAGATCCAAATGTACACATTGGCGTGCACGTAAAAGATACATTGACAGTTGGAATTTAATATAAGAGTAGGCCGTAGTGCCTGTGTCCGAACAACATTTCCTTCATAAGTTCAGTTCGGAACAGAACAGTGGGACGTTACACTCCATTTCATTTTTTTTTTATTTCATGTATATGTATACACCGATAGATGGATATAACATGTATATATGTATATAGTATTCAACGTACCAATTAAACTATTGCTTATTACTCGTCGTAAGGTAACACGATAATTGTGGCAAGAGGGGGGGGGGGCTAGTGGTCATGAGTGCCGCGCTTCGACCTCTAGCTGGCCGGCCACCTCTGGCTTACGGCTGTTCGAGCCCTGGTGTGAGCGTGTGTTTCCTCCCACTGCTTAAGACCCCTACGCGCTAGCGAATTATTGAAATAAAATTAAACCATATGTTTATAGTCTCGAAATGACCTATAGTTTGTGTCGAGTGGACGTTAAACCCCATCTCCCCCCCCCCTCTGTCTCTCGTGGCAAGAAAGAGAGAGGAGGGGGGGGGGAATTACAAATGAGATAAAACAGGATGACCAAATTCCTCTCTACACATATGCCTAACGACTCAATTTTCCATTGCTCCACTCATTGCAAAGGTCAGCTTAGGCATGGCCCTGAGGGGCCCAGACCCAAGGCCCCGCACCCGCACCCGTCCCCGCGGCTTAGGGGTCCCGCTGTTCAGGGATAAAAGACGAAAAAATTAAAATTCCAGATGAAAGTTTCACGATAATCGATCTCAAATTGCGACGTGAGAGCGGAGACGGAAATATCCCTCAACCATCTCGGTGAGTTCCCCGTCGATACATGCCATTTCCGCGCATTGTATGACATTCGGATTGAACAGATTCCGAATTTAATTACATATTATGTAATAATTATTCTTGTATTACAGACCGTTTAGTTGTGTGTTACGCATGCGTGCCATTCAAAAAGATATGAAATAATCTTTTCGTGGCGTTCGGGGCCCCGCGATTCTAGTCAGGCCGAGGGCCCCGCTCCGGTTAAGCTGGGCTTTGACTCATTGTTAGATACGTTCAAAGGTCACGTTTGAAATATGAAACATTGACTTCCTCATACTGTTCTGTTCCAAACTTGGCTAATGAAGACTCAGTTTTTCGTCTCATCCGAACGACTAGACAGTCGTACCTGATCGCTGACACGTGGGAACCACGCCGGAAAATCGAAATGAACTTCTTCGGCCAATGCAGGAATCGAACACTACCCGACCTCCAGGTTAGCGAGCCAGCGTCTTACCCATTTAGCCAAGTGATAACACGATGTCTACCACCAAGAGGAAAAAACGAGCCAGTAACAGATGTGATTTTAATCAAGCTGTAATAAAATTCAAGTTTAGTTCAGTAGGGGGTCGTTAGCAGTGAGGGCAGGGGAGGCGGTCTTCATTAACTCAGTCGGAGCAGAACAGTTGGAGGGTTTCAAACCCCCATTTTTTTTCATTCATATTAAAGGGACAATAACATTCTTGCTGGCTTGGTAGCTCCAGAAAATAAATAATACCCTTATTCTAAGTACTAGATGTTTAAATGTCCTACCTGTTGTGTAAATTATCCATTACAACCTATTTTACTTGTCCAGAGGGTTCGAAAATATTTTAAAATCCAAGTCACATTTGAAAAGGTTTACGTTAGGCTTTTCAAATCAATTAGTTGAATTTTTCCAATTTTTTAAAAATAGGTTTGTTAAGATGAAATTTATATCATCATTGAATTGGAATATTGTAAAATAATACGATTTGTTGACCAGAAAGGAAGATTGGGACATATTATTCAGATACAACAAGAGTGTTATTGGGGCTTTAATGGTCGCGTTTACAGGGGTGGATCAGAGGGGGGGGGGGGGTTCCCCCCTGCTCAGCTACATAAAAAAAAAATAATGCCTTGCATCAATGAAATTACATCACAAAGTGATCCTACATCAGTATAAAAACGATTTCTCTGTTTAAAAAAGCTCAAAATTTGTATGTACGACTATGTAATTTAGAGGCGATGGTGGCAGATTTCCGTAACAGAAACCTGGCAAACCCCCCTCCTGCAAAAATTCCTGGATGTAAAATATCAAACCAAAATGTCTCTAATATGGAGCAAAAAATTCTCATTGCAGTTAAGCCTATATTATAAAACCAAGAAGTTTATTTAAATTTTGATTGTAATATGTATTTAAAATAAATAAGTTTTGTGGGAGAAATCGGGTTTTTTCGAAATGGCTGAAAATGAATTCCGGTAATTGTTTTTGAATTTCGGTGTATTCCGGCTTTTAGTCGGGTCCGTATAGATAGATATATATCAGTCAACAGCTTACAGTGTATATATGGTTTGTTCGCAGTTTAGCTTATTTATGTAGATTCCATTCGCGGTTATTGACCTAAGGAATAATCTAGACACAGCTTCTGTTTCAAATACGGAAATCTACACTGTTTATTTATTTTTCTATTTGACAACTATTTGCATTTAGGGAATAAAATAATTAATAAAATCCTATCTGCCCTGGAGAAATAAAAGAACATAATTTCACAGATTATGGTCACGTTTTTAACGGATCACAATTTTCATTAGATTTTGATGAAACTTTAAATGCATGTTTATAACCCAAAGATCTTGGTTCCTTTTGATATTCACGCATATCAGACCGTAACTTCCTGGATTTTGGCTCCTTATTATACGAAAATCGCTTTTTGTTTCAGCTCATTCTCTATCCATCCCTTGCAAAATGTGGTTGTATCTTGCCGACAGTGCCCCCCCCCCCCCCCAAAAAAAAGGAGCCTACATAAATTTACCATCAAATAGGATAACCCCAGTATACTCTCGAAAAATAACCTCAGGTGGCCTTGCGGGGCGAATTTTCTGGAACTGTAGTTTGAGTTTGAGAATTATACACACTGAATTAAAATCAGAATTGTGGTTTTCATACTTTTCCTTTTATATTCACTAAAGATTTTTTTCTGCGTTTGGCCAGAAAATTTATGATAATTAGACGGTCGAAAAATTCCCCTTTCCATTCATCGGAACTGTTCGTCCTTGTCCGCGGGCGCACAAATCGGGAAACCCGTTGTCGGGAGGTATGGGGGCTGGTGCAAGTAGCTATAGGTTGCCAACGAATATTTTATGCAAAGCCGCAAACACACATCCTGCGATTTCATCTCATAAAAGTGGTCCACTATAGTCTCTATTTGTATGGTTTGGAACTAAAACCCTATTTAGTGCCCAACTGTTAAACGCCCACGTACGTCAACTATATTCAGATTGTTGTTGCTGCGTTCACATGGCACCACACATTCCACTTTTCGAAAAATGGATGAAATAGTCTTAAATAATGATGCCGACCAAAACATTGTTGCGCATTTATATAAAGCAGAGTGACTACAGGGCTAGACATTAATTATTAAATTTTTATCCATTAGCGTAATCAATTTAAACAAATTTTGATACCTAAAAATTGATGACAATATAAATACTGGGATTTCGGACAATGTATATTGCCAAATATTGTAGTCCTTTTTTTCTTACGTGTTCCTTGTGGTAGGGGCACTTGGGTTAAGTTGGTAAAACGCTGGCCTGAAGGTCGGGTGTTCGATCCCTGCATTGGCCAGGAAATTCATGCAGATTTTCCGGCGTGGTTCCCCAAGCTTGTCGGTAATGCAGGACGGAGGGCCTGACAAGGAAAGCTGTTTAGTCGTTTGTATGGGACGAAAAACCAAGGTCCCGTGTTACATTAGCGTGCACGTAAAAGCATGGTCTACAGGCTCGGTAACAGTTGGGGGGGGGGGGGGGCAGAACCCGAAATGCCCGAAAAAATTTCGGGTTTAGAGAGAGCTCCGGTTTTCCTCGATATCCTCTCCCACCCCCTTAAAAGAAAATTTTGGAATATTAAAATTTGATGGCTGCAGACAAGTTTTCCAGCTATTTCAGTCCGTGAACAAAGCAACTTCAAAGTGGTCTAATGTAGCCTAATTCAAGATGGCTGACTCGAATTCCAAACAATCGTTTACAGTCCACGAAGACGTGCCACAAGCGCGTTTTCCTGCTATTCCAGTCTGTGCATATAGCAACTCCAATTTGGTACAAACTACCTGTCTGACCCAAATTCCATGCAGCCAATCAATCCTCGCTGCGTTTTGGGTCTGACCCTTCCGGAGAAAATTTTGAAAATTTAACCACCGCATATGCGTTTTCTGCTATTCTAGCCCGTGTAAGCAACTCCAAATGGGTTTGTAACCGAAATCCTATGAATTCCAACCATCAAACCACACTGTTGCAGCTGAATTCACAAATAATAATCGATGCCCGAAAAAATGTCGCACAAAGTAGAGTGGCTCTAGAGATTTTTTTTTGTATCCATAGTCAACTCAGTACAAATTCGTGGTATTCAATTAAAAGAAAAGTAAAATTAGTGTGATGTTAGGGATCGATGGCCGTTAGGGAAGCAAAAGTAGAAATGCCCGACAAAATTTCGAGTCTATATAGACAGCGGAACCTATTTTCTTTGAGAGTCAAAGAAGCGGAACTGACCTTAAGTTTGCGCCCCCCCCCCCCACAAGACAATTTTGACGGCCGCAAATGAATTTTCCTGCTATTTCAGCCTGTAGAATTAGTGTTTTATTTTGCCTTTTTTTTTTGCCAAGTAATGAAATAATTTTTTTTTCACTGTCCGGGCAAAATTTCCCTTATAGCGCACTTTATGGCATATCCGTCTTTATTAGCCCAGTTCGGAGCTGAACAGTACGACGTTACGCCCCATATTTCATATCATTTCGCTTGTTCCATCTGTCCGAAAAATCTGATTGGCCGAAAGTTTTGATTTTTTTTTTTTTCCTTGTATTTTTCAAATTTTATAATCTTCTTTATTTTCCTTCTTGTGTGGTGCAAAATCACATAATTTGAAAAATATGAAGAATCAAGCTAAACCAAAAAAATTAAGAAAATCACATTGGTGTAGCTGAAGAAGGGTGTTCCTGTCCTCGTGCACATGTGATATTTTATGGGATCTGCCCGGCTTGAAAAAAAACCTGACCCATATTTTGTAGAACGTTTTTCACCGAAACGAAAATAGGTGTGCATCATTAAAGGTTACCGATAAATAGATAACAAGCAATGACAATAAATAAAAGGATGCACTTTTTTTGCTTTACCCTAAATTACATGTAGACCAATTGACACAGACTGCTATTGACGTATGGTTGATAATATTAAAAGATTGAGAAAAAAAACAGTATTTCGTCTAAATTTCCGGTTGTGAATTTTAATGTTACGTAATGATAGCGGTGTTGATCGCAGATTTGCGTTCATTGAGAACGTTTGAAAACTCTAAATCTTAAAGTGGTTAGTGTTTTATTAATAGGCATTCGATTCCATCCCCTCTAAGCATTGCACTGTCAAATGTCGTTGTTTGTCTTTAAATTGTTCCGAATGCAAAATTCGTCTACTGAAAGACGGCCATTTTCTACAACAATGGCGTGACCTAAAAATAGAACCAGACTCGTTTATTTATGAAATCGTCTTAAAGGTGTAGCTTAATGGAATTTTTGCTAAAATAAATTGACACTTAAAACATCTAGATTCGTTAGATAAACAGCAAATATTATTAATTTTTAACGAAATTTCAATGGGAAGAATAAAAGAGTAGTGGCGAGACCCTATATATATACTTAGTACTTTACTACTTAGTTCAAACCCCATCTGTCATTCTCAACCCACAGTGTTTCGAGATGGTCCTATTTTAAACTTACATGTAGAAAAGCCGAACGTGAATCACCCCAAACTGATCCCGCAGTGAATATTCGCTTTGCCGCTACAATCACTGATAGCATGACATCGACGAGGCTTAATGAGTACGGCATATTAACTTTTTTACTCAGACAAATTAAATTCTCAAACTTTTTTATGAGGTAAAAGAAAAATAAATAAAGACATTTGATGTATTTGTAGTTAAAAATTATTTCCTATTTAGTGTAAATGGGTATTAAAATGAGTAAAATGCTTCATTTATTTGCCCGAAGCAGTTAGGTGTTAAGTAAACATTGCACGGGCCGTTGAGGCAATGACTACGAGGCGTGCAGTCAACGCACGTGTTTTGGACAGGCATCCGTTACAGAGATAATTCGTAAGTAATTCTCTGTGAAACAGATTGGAATCACCCTTGCAAAAAGTAAGCAATGTTGACAATATTTTTCATCAAACCAACGATTGATTATTGTTATTTATAATATTTCTGCCACATCCAACTACAATTAAGCAGATAATCCTACCAGACACGGGTACAAATCCCCTCTTTTTAAATCATAGCGATAGTAGATTGCTTTGTCCGACATTTTAACTTTACGTTATTAACACATAAAAACAACGCTAGATTTACTCTATTGTCAATATTTGCTGATAAATGAATGTTGTTTCAGTAGATTGGGCTGCGTATGTGTAATCAGTACTAATAGTATAAAATTAACGTATTTTAAAGATGGTACATGCATTAATAAAGAAATTTAGTTTGCTACTTGGAACAAAGGCATCCAATCGTAACTAAAAACAAGCACATTAGTATTGAGTATTCTCAACGTTTTTAGTTACGTTCTCATAGCTATACCAGACCGGGAATGCCAAATGCATAATTATAATTACCCAGTACGAGATTATAATTACCAAGCCATATGTCTTACCCTAATCATAACCCACAAGGTCACAATCCTTGGCAACAGAGAGAGAGAGAGAAATGGGATTTAACGTCCACTCGACACAAACTAGGTCATTTCGGGACTAACATATGGTTTAATTTGATTTCAATAATTCGCTTGCGCGTAGGTGTCTTTAGCAGTGGGAGGAAACCGGAGTGGCCGGAGGAAACCCACGAGGTTGAGAAGGCGCCCCTATCTCCATGCCACATACGCTCACACCAGGGATTGAAACCACAGCCGCAAGCCAGAAGCGCGGCAATCTAGACCACTAGGCCATCCCAACCCCTCCTTGGCAACAGTCACAAGCTCTAACTCTGTTTACATCTTGGCGGCCTTGATGAGTTATGCATTTGGCCTGGTAAAATAAATATAGCCATGCTTTGGCATTGCGGCTATTTTGGCTCTAGTTAATTTAGTTTGGCTGGCTGTTCTCTTGTAGGCCTATATAACATCTAAATATGTTATATCATTATACGCCCACATTGAAATGTGGTCGTATATTGTCGTCGCCCCCTTCCGTCCGTCCGTCTGTCTGGCATCCACAAGCAATTGTGGACGCTCTAGTTAGCCCAGTCGGAGCAGGTAGGACTTGAAACCCAATTTCATTTCATTTTATATTTGCCCTTTTTCATAAGCCCAGTTGGAGCAGAGCAGAACAGTTAGTTATTTGATTGGACAATATTAGATTGATTTTAGTTTTAAGCCAATCAAAATTGAAGTATCTGCTAAAATTAGGATTTTATCTTTAGTTAAAATTTCGTGAAACAGGGCCCAGAACAGTAGGACGTTAAACCCCATGTCATTTCATTTCTTACCTTGTGGGTTTTTTTCCGACTGTTGGAATTCAAAATAATAATAGCGGACCGTAGCTCCCCTGTCCAGGCTTATATTTATACAACATTTCGTTTCTGTTTCAGTAGTGGATCAAGAAAACAGTAAAAATCTAAACAGCATTATGGAATCTGAAGAAACAGTGGAGAATGAACATGAGAATTCTCCAAAAGACGAACCAAGAAGGCGAAGTGGGCGACAAACCCGGGGTATCAAAAAAAATTACAACCTCTATTTGGATATTGGCTCAGCTTCGGAATCAGAAGCAAAAGAAGATGCCTCGGGAAGTGATGATGATTTTGATCCCGTCAAATATGACGAAGGGCTTGTTCAGAAACTCAGAGTCGAAGAACGCGTTGCTAAAGATTCTGATTGGAGTCCATCGTCAGAGGAAACAGAAGACAGTGTGAGCGAAGATAATTTTTCCGAAGACTGGGATGCAGAAGTGGACAGCGATGCGGAGGAAAAGAAAGCTCGATTATTGGCTGACGAGGCTGTCGTCTACAAGTGTGAGGAGAGCTTCGAATACCAATACATGTGCTCAAAATGTCTGGAGAAATTTGATTCGGAACGCGTGGCCGGATGTCATGTTAGAGAACATAATTATCCCTTCGTTTGTTCGGAGTGTGACACCAGACACAAAACAGAACATGGCCGGGCTCATCATTTTAAAGTTGTTCATGTTGAAGAGCATAACTGCAAGGAATGTATGTTCAGTACGAAGACATACAAAGCAATGAGAGAACACCAGAAGAAGAAACATCCAGGCCCGAAATATTGTAAATACCCACACATGTGTCACGTCTGCGGACAGATGTTCGGAAGAAATGAGGACCTGTGCGTTCACGTTTACAAGGATCATCAGATAGGGGAACCCCCGGTCAAGAATCACGTCTGTGAGACCTGCGGTAGAAGTTTTTTTCAACAAAAGGAGTTGAAGAATCATAGTTTTAGCCACATGAAAAAAAACGTCAAGTGTAAATTCAAAGGTTGCAGTCGTTCGTACGTGTCAGCAGAGAGGATGAAAAAACACTACGACAGCGAACATCTTGGATTGAGGAGTCTTGTTTGTACTCATGAGGACTGTCAATTGACGTTTAAATCTAAAAGAGTACGGCAAGAACATATCAATATGGTTCATTTAAAGTTACGGTCCATCAGCTGTACTTGGCCCGGCTGCACAAAGACTTTTTACGCACACAAACATTTGTTAGTTCATCTGCGAATTCACTCGGACGAAAAACCGCTAAAGTGTGAGCACTGTGACTATCGTTGTCGACAAAGAACAGCTCTTAACTGGCACCTGAAAAAACATGGTATATTTAAAGAAAATCAGAAACGGGACTACGAAGCAGAAAAAATTCTTTTGCAGGGTCGTAAAGGAAAACCGGGCCGCAAAGCTAAAACAGACGGCAAATCTAGGAGTGCGTCTGCCAAAAAAATATATCCTGAACAAGTGAAACAAGTGGTAAGGAAATTAAAAGTTTGAATGGAAATATTTTTTATTTCGCTTAAAGTAAAGAGCTAAATGTGCCTATTGCAAGTCTTTTGACCTCAAACATTACATTGTATATGAATCATAAATTAGACATTTAATAATGCACAGATTTCAATGGATTGAAACATTTCGTTTAAAATGAATTATCAAGACTTAGTTTACTATCATAACGATGTAGCAATAATAATTGAGACTCCGCTATTCTCCAAATTGCTTTGATATTATCGTACCCAGAATCTATCAATTTGACTGAAATTTGCAATATGTGATTGGTGACAGCGAAAAGAGTATTAATGACCAAAATTTTAAAAATGAGTTATATATGTCATCGTAAAGTGGGTGTCCTAGGCTGTCTAATCATACCAAAATCATTTCTCTACCTTACTCCATAGTCGAGATATTCAAGTTAAAAGTTTGGTATTCCAGAAAGACCTATTTCCACAAAACTTTGTTTAAAGATTATGTTCAAAATTTCTGCTATGCGTGACAAAAGAATGTATGTATGCATGACAAATTAGCAAGTAACTAGAAATCTACTTGTGCGACTTAAGACTCATTTAGCTATCACCAGTCACATATAGTTATTTTTTATAATCTATTTTTTTATTAAACTATTCTAAGAACTGTCAGCTCTTTATCTAAATGTTACATTTTACACCCTTAAAATGTGTTGATGCTTTAAAATGACCCGTGATCATGTTTTGGATACATGGAGCCCCTATGGGGTTTGTTTGATTGGCCAATACCTGATCTCTTGTTGGGATTTAAATGAAATAGAGAGAAAGAAAAATGGTGTTTAACGTCCACTCAACACAAACTAGGTCATTTCAGAATTAACATTTGGTTCAAATTTATTGCAATAATTTGCTTGGGCGTAGGGGTCTTTAGCAGTGGGAGGAAACTGGAGGAAACCCACGAGGTTGAACAGGCGACCCTTACCCCTTGTCACACACAACCAGGACATCAAAACGAGGCCAGTTGACTCAATGACAGACCTTATGATACAACATGATACAACAGCCCCCATCATCCCTGATTTAAATGAGGGTACATGTGTGTTCAATTGATCAGTACCTGCAGAAGTTACGTGCCGTTAATTTTTTTTATTTAATCATATGCTTTTTTCCTGGTCCTCCGATTTTCTCCCACTGCTGAAGACCCCTGTGTAGTAAGCAAGTTATTGAAATAAAATTGAAACCATATGTTAGTCCCATAATAACCTAATTTTGTGTCGAGTGGATGTTAAACCCATTTCTCTCGCACTCTTTCTCAGTGACCAAAATAAAAAGGAGAAACTTAGTTTGCTTTTTATATTTTAGAAACTTAAGGAAGAGAAAACCAGAAAAGGGCCAAAAAGGAAAGCAACAAATAAAAAAAAGGGAGAGACAAAAGAGAGTGACCAATCAGATCTGGAGGCTTTAAAAGAACGAGTCGCCCTTCTGGAGAAGCAGACGGAACAAGACACGGAACATCAGAAAGACGCAGTTGGTGATCTTAAAATATCAGAAAATAGTTCTCAACTAATCACAGAATCGCGTCCAGATGTAAAAAATAGTTTGCCTCCAAAGGCAGAAAACAGTTTGTATCCCGACACAGAAAATAGTTTGTGTCCCGACACAGAAAATAGTTTGTGTCCCGACACAGAAAATAGTTCTGCAAACGAAGTGAAGGTGAAAAGCCCACAAATTACAGACACGGATGTGAAGCCTCCTGTCTTCGGTTTAATTCCGATGTCAAGTCCACTTCATCAAAACCCTCCTACGCCACATGATCCTCCAGAAATGAAACAAGGGCTGGGTTATCCACCAACTGTCAATCAAATGAGTTTCCAGCCCCCTGCAGGTCCTCAAACTACTGATTATCAAACCCCTCAAGGCCAGAGAGGTTCTTCAGAGGCTTTTGGTCATAACATGTTTGATTCTCAAGCTACTACTGTTATGAGTCCCAATACAGGCACCTTTAATCAGTACCTTCACGGAGCCCCTCTAAACAATTATTCGCAATATCCACCCACCGCATATGTTCATCAGGACCAGAAGCCACCAGTTGTAAATCCTTTCCCAGGTGAAACATATAATAACTCTTCCCAGGGTTCCCACATCTACGCTCCTCAGCTGAATATAAATGACAGTTCTTTTAATCTGCAGACCAATTTTTACCAACAGAATCCTGTAGATTCTTTTAATTCAAATTATCCGGTAACTAATAATAATCCATATACAGGTATTGCCCAACAACATCCACCTGTAACTAACGGTCCATATAATACCCAACAACATACACCCGTGGTTGAGAGTCCATATAATACCCAACAACGTCCACCTGGGGGCACATCAACAAATAATTATATGTATCAATAATCAAAACATTCAAAAGGATTTTCTAATCAAAGAACATACCCACTAAAATGAAATAATCCTTTCGTCGTGTTAGGGGCCCCACGATTCTAGTTAAACCCAGGGCCCTATTTCGGTTAAATTCGGCTTTGCAGTTGCACCCACATGAAGAATTATGACATTTTTTTTGTTGTTGAATATTTATTTCTGTTTGTAAATTTGTTTTATTGGTTGAGATTTCTAGCTGCTTATCCTTGGAAGCAAGGGAGCTGGAGAATTGTTAAATTTGCGTTCCAGTAAAAGAACCCTAAAATGAAATGAAATGGGGTGTTTAATGTCCCAGTGTTCTGCTCTGACACGGTTAATAGATACGGACATACGCTATATACTGTGCTATGAGGGAAATTTGTCCAAGCCGTTTTACTATGACCTACTCTTATATCGAATTCAAACTGCCAAAGGATCTTTTACATGCACGCCAATGTGTACACGGGACCTCGGTTTTACGTCCCATCCGAGCAACTAGACAGCGGTCCTCGTCAGGCCTTCTGTCCTGCATCACGGACAAGAGGAAGCCATGTCGGAAACCCCTGATGATCTTTCTCAACCAATGCAGGGATTGAACACCCGACCTCCAGGATAGCAAGCCATTGTCTTACCCACTGAGGGAGGTTGGATGACTGTATGGTTAGCGTGTGCGCGCTGTATCATAAAGCCTGTCATTGAGTCAACTGGCGTGGTTTCGAAATCCTGTGTTGTATGTGGCATGGAGATAGGGTCGCCTGTCCAATCTTCGGGGTTTTCTGCCGGTCCTCCGGTTTCCTTCCACTGCTAAAGACCCCTACGCGCTAGCGAACGTTAAACCCCATTCCCCTCTCTCTCTCTTTCTCTCTCCTACCAACTGAACCATTGTGACTCTTCCTTATTATAGTAGGCTGTTAAACAGTATGTCATTTTATTATTCTGTTTCCATGGTGACTCAGTGAGTAGGACAATAATTTGCTAACCTGTTTAAAGAATTTATCATGTAGGGATTGGATGGGGTTTAGATCTTAAGGTCTGTCATTAAGTCAAATGGGGTTGTTTCAAATCCCTTCTTCTTCGTAATGGGGAATAGGGTCATGTTTCCAACCTCATGGGTTTTTTGCAGGTCCTCTGGTTGCCTCCCAGTAAGAGATCTGCATGCAAGCAAATTATTGAAATAAAATTGAACCGTATGTTAGTCCCGAAAAGACCTAGTTTGTGATTAGTTTGATCTATCTCCTGTTTTCAATGTGTGTGGTTTTCTTTGAACAACTTTTCCTGTTAACGTAACTATGCCCATTTGTCATTAAAATGTATTTCTCACAGATACTCCACATTAAAGGAGCTAAATTGCTAACATTTGGGACCTAGAAATTGACAAGTTGGTTGCAAAGAATATAATACTACACATAATACTGTAATATTAATGTATATAAACTGATTTACATTCAATGGTTTCTGTATTTAATCTAATTTCAAATCAGTTATGTTCGGCGAAATAAGCCAGCAGTCTAAATCAAGTGCAAATTTATAGCGTCTGGTTATTCCAGTCTACATACGCCGTTTGATTTGGTGCAATGTGTTTAGCCTCGTCCCTTGAGTCTCGTGTTAAAACTGGGGCTGAAACGCATTATGGTACACAATTCGTGTACCAATGGTAAAATGTTTATTTTGTCTTAAATATTGCATATCAGAATCCCATCGTTTTCTGGTAAGATCACAGCATCAATGTTGATTTAAATTGACAAATAATTCGTATTTTCAATGTTGAAGATTTAAAGACTTACCTACTTTAATGTGCACCATGATTGATTATTTAACATTTAATAAAGATATCAAAATATAAATGCTAGATAATATCCAAGCTTGGATTCCATCAGATTTAAGCAAGCCTATCATCAAATTTTCTTTGACAACAAAATGGTGACAGCCTAATTGCATAGCCACTAGCCAGCAGAATAGAGTGAACAAATGTAAGTAGCTCCCACAAAACCAGGCTGGCAGCATATTTGATTAGTGCACAGCCCAAACTTTCCAAAAATGCAATTCATTTTAAATTTTTTAGAGTTGAGTTCGGCTTATTTATAGCAACAAGAAGGCATTACACAGATTATGCTTTTGTGCCCGTAGTACAAAATGACGCTGTGCGATAAACGTCTGATTTCGTGGGATCGGATTACAAATTTCAATTCCACATATCTGTGTAATTTTTGGACTATGATTCGCCATTCACCATCCTGTAGTTTGTAAGATATTCCTATTGCGCTAAAATGACGCAGCAGGACATTAAATGATTAATTATTATATTCTAAAATGATATGGTTTAATATATTTCATTTTGTTAATTGGTAATATATATATCACTTGTGAGATAAAATAAAATTAATATCATAATAAATGTTATATTTTTAAAACTATTAATGTTTTTGGTCATTATATTGTTAGACATCTGTTTCCAAGTGTGAAATGAAATGAAATGGTGTTTAAAGTCCTACTGTTATCCACCTAACCTAGGCTAATGGAAGACGGGCATACGTCATACAGTGTGCTATGAGGGTAATTTTGCCCAGACAGCGACGCTACATCCTCCTCTTAATCTTATATCGAATTCCAACTGCCAAGGGATCTTTTAGTGCACCCAAATGTGTACACGGGACCTCCGTTTTATCGTACCATGCGAACGACTAGACAATTTAACTGTCCTTGTCAGGTCCTCCATTCTGCATCACTGACAAGGGGACACCAATTGTAAAAATGTGGCATGCTGTATCACTGTTTGTATGTATCTATCTAGGGATGCCTAGATTGTTCTGTCCTGTGGTGTACCACGTTTAAATTCAGTGTGGGTGTCACGATTTAACCCCTTCTCATTGATTCACGAATTGAATTGTGATCAGATGCTGAAACAATATATCGTAATTCTTTTTTACGTAATTATCCATGTCACACTCTTAATTATCCATGTCACACATTTTCCATAGGATATGACTAAAAATATCAATTATTCCTTTATCCTGTTGTTTTCTGGGTAAATATTTACTTGGTTATGAATCGTGATACACATCGTATCGCAGAACCTGAATCGAAATATGTATTGTATCAGTGGCAATACCCAGCACTATTTTAAATTTACTCCTACTGACTTCGCTGTGCAACAGAGGTGTACATTGTATGTATTCCATGCTTGGGGTTGATCGGGGTCTGATTCCAGACGGGGAGAATGAAAATGTTTAAACAGGATATTTATGTGCCTTGCTTCAGTGGTTTTGTAAGCGCTTTATATTAATCAATATTTTATGAGGTTTTGGTGGTTCGTTCAGTGGGTCTCTAACCAAGAGGTTTAGAGTTTGGCCCTAGGGTAGCCTACAATATCGTGAACCTTAAATATTATGAAATGAAATTGGGTTTGACATCCTACTGTTCTGCTCCGATACAGTATGCTGGGCAGCGGCATTATGGCCTACTCTTAATTCGAGTTCCAACTGTCTCTTCCGAACGAGGAGCAATAGGGTTTAACATCCGTCGTCCACTCAACGCTAAGTAGGTCATTTCATGACTAACACACGGTTAATTTTATTTCAATAATTCGCTTGCGCGTAGGGGTCTTTAGCAGTAGGGGGAAACCGGAGAAAACCCACGAGGTTGGATCATCCGAACGACTATACGGCTGTCCTTATAAAAGTTTCATATGCTAATGAAGTGTTGGCTGGCAGCTCATGTTTTTCATCAAATATGTAATGGATGTCTTATACTCCTATGAAAGTAAATTATCTTTTGTATAAAGTTTTTGACACTTGCCCTTTAATTTTTATGACAAAATACTGGAAGACAAAATACATAAGTGGGAGTTACCTCCCTTAGGTTAACAAACATGGATTTCCGGTTTGTCAGAGAGAAATGTTTATTTTGTAAAAACTACCTCTAAATCAATGAATTTCCAGGTTAATTTGCGTTTAAAGCCTTCAAAATAATTGGCGTTGGCTCATTTATAGCCAGCAGACGGTGAGTTGACTTTTATTAAACTTACAGCATTTGTAAGGATGTCATTGATGCAGTTCAAAACGACAGCTTTTTGACGTTTTATAAAATAAACTCAGCACTGGCTGTCAATCAATGTCACTGATTATATGTTGTTTCTTACATAAGAAAAGAGAGATTTTACAAAAACTCGTAATGTTTGTAGAGACTAAGCTTACCGGTACTGTATCATGATTGAAATAACCCTGTCTTTACACACACTAGGCCTATTGCAAGGTTTTCCTGCTGTTACCGCCACCGGTGCACCGGGCGGCACTTGAACCAAAAAGCGAAAAAAGTAAAAGTACTGTAACTGTAGAGATCCCAGTCTTACAGGGTCCTAGTTGGCATCTGTGACTGATATTTAGTGGGGTTGGGATTGCCTAGTGGTCTAGAGTGCCGCGCTTCGACCTCTAGCTGGCCGGTCTCTGGCTTGCGGCTGTGGTTTCGATCCTTGGTGTGAGCGTATGTGGCATGGAGATAGGGGTGCCTTCTCAACCTCATGGGTTTCTTCCCACTGCTAAAAGACCCCAACGCGCTAGCGAAATATTGAAATAAAATTGAAACCATATGTTTGTCCCAAAGTGACCTAGTTTGTGTCGAGTGGACGTTAAACCCCAATTCTCTCTCTTTCTCTCTGATATTAATATTTAGATATTTTTGAAATTGAGCTTTTTAATTTTAGCTAAAACTTTTTTTAAAAAAAGTTTTAATTTAAAACATTTGTTGAATTGCTTGACAAGTCTGTTATCTAAGTGTTTAAATAAGCTTTGAAATCTTTGTAATCTTTGCCAGTTGGTGAAAAAATAATATTCTATTTCCATTTGAGTACAGAATATATTTGGTTGACAAAGGTTTTTCGCAAATAGTTTTACGTCCACAAAAGTAAATTATAAATACATGTAGTTGATAATCGTCATTTGATTGACAGATCGTCAATCACTTGAAAACTACGATATTGTGAAAGTTAATCTCCAGGATTATCCGTTGTAAAAAGGGGCGGGGGGTTGCCAAATGATTAGCATGTGCACACTGTATTCTATGGTCTGTCATTGTGTTAACTGGCGTGGTTTCGATTCCCCAGTTGTACCTGAAAAGGAGTAGGGTTGTCTGTCCAACCTCGTGAGTTTTCCCCAGGTCCTTCGATTTACTCAGTCCCACTACTAAGGAACCCCTCCTAGAGCACAAAAACTGATTATTAAATTAAAATTGAACCATGTTTTAGTCCTGAAATGACCTAGGTTGATTCAAGTGGAGGATAAACCCCATCTCTCTCTTTCTCTCTATCTTTAAAAAAATAGTTAAAATCCTTTTAGTGCATTGTATTTGTCAACGTTTTGCGTCCACGGCAGACGACATGGCACTGAACATCATCAACACAAGCCAGTACTGCGAATAATTTTCAATGCAATCTTTTTATTAATTGCATTTATATTCTTGGTGAGAGTGATGATCCCTTGTAGTTTTTTTTTTTATTCTATAATATCAAGATGATTCTTCCAATCTGATTAAGATACAGATCTATATTTTGTTTGTTTTTTTTTTGTCCCCCGCCTTTCGAAGAAAGTTGGGGGACTATTAAAATGGGTTCGTCCGTCTGTCCGTCTGTCTGTCCGTCTGTCTGTCTGTCTGTCTGTCCGTCTGTCTGTCCGTCACACTTTTTGGGACACAATAACTCTCTTCCTAATTGAGCTAGAATGTTCAAACTTGGTGTATGTGTTTATTAGGTCAATGCCTTGATGGAGTTCGAAGATGAGCATTTTCTGTTTAGGGTAAGCAGAGATAAGCAATTTGATTGGTTGATGCTTTGGGACACGATAACTTTAGTTCTAATTAAGTGAGATTGATGAAACTTGGTGTATAGTTTCATTATAGTAATACCTTGACTAAGTTCGATAATGAGCATTTTCTGCTCAGGGTAAGCAGAGCTATACGCAATTTGATTGGTCGAGAATTTGGAACACAATAACTCTCCTTCTAATTGAGTTAAAATGTTCAAACTTGGTGTATATGCTTATTAGATCAATGCCTTGATGGAGTTCGAAGATGAGCATTTTCCGCTTAGGGTAAGCAGAGATAAGCAATTTGATTGGTTGATGCTTTGGGACACGATACCTTTAGTTCTAATTAAGTGAGAGTGATGAAACTTGGTGTATAGTTTCATTATAGTAATACCTTGACTAAGTTCGATAATGAGCATTTTCTGCTCAGGGTAAGCAGAGCGATACGCAATTTGATTGGTCGAGACTTTGGAACACAATAACTCTCCTTCTAATTTAGTTAAAATGTTCAAACTTGGTGTATATGTTTATTAGGTCAATGCCTTGATGGAGTTAGAAGATGAGCATTTTCCGCTTAGGGTAGGCAGAGATAAGCAATTTGATTGGTTGATGCTTTGAGACACGATAACTTTAGTTCTAATTAAGTGAGAGTGATGAAACTTGGTGTATAGTTTCATTACAGTAATACCTTGACTAAGATCGATAATGAGCATTTTCTGCTCAGGGTAAGCAGAGCGATAAGCAATTTGATTTGCCGAGACTTTGGAACACAATAACTCTCCTTCGAATTGAGTTAAAATGTTCAAAATTGGTGTGTATGCTTATTAGGTCAATACCTTGATGGAGTTCGAAGATGAGCATTTTCTTCTTACGGTAGGCAGAGATA
Organism: Patella caerulea; assembly: GCA_036850965.1. Lineage (NCBI taxonomy): Eukaryota > Metazoa > Mollusca > Gastropoda > Patellidae > Patella > Patella caerulea. Next base: position 1,117,259 of record JAZGQO010000010.1, on the reverse strand, counting down.
AGCAATTTTTGGATGACACTTCGTGTTCAGTTTGATTGGTCGATACGTTTGAAAAAAATAAATGTGCGATTAATTAATATATGTCATCTATTTATTTTGGGATTTCGGCGGGGGACATCAGCCTCACTGTTGGCTTGTTATACTTATGATGGCCTACACTACATGAAGATCTGAACGGTTGTATTAGAAATAAACAAAGCAAAATGGAGGTCTTTTTCGTCGCCATTTTGAATTTCCGCCATTTATAAATTCAATAATCAGACTCAGTATCATTAAAAACTTATTAAAAAACAACATACAAACCAGCTTTGACATATTTCTGTGGACTATTACGCCAAAAACCGCTATTTGGGGGTGGAAATTGGGATAGGAACCTTCAGGGGTTATGTACAGGGGGGTTAGAGGGGTCCGATTCCAAAAAATTTTTTTGTTGAATAATCAGTATCGTAGGCCCCATGTTTCTAAGGGGTCCTCGATCGAAAGTAAAATTATCAACCCCCTCTAATAAAGATCTGTATCGTCATACGAGCGTTTTTTGACCCTATGACATCTGAGATTGATTAATCAATGAGTGTTGACGTTTCTAGTGGTTTACTCACAGCGCTGTGCAGAGCGCTAGCACGCCAAGACCTTGTCATAACAGACAGCTTTATTGACTAACTCCTCACATCAACTAGAATGCCTGTTATATAACAACTCTTCCAGATTCTAGTGTTGTAAAGACAAGTAAAACAAAATATTGACTATAAAAAACGAAATGAAATTGGATCTGTGATTTAGTCAGATTGTGATGCATACACCGTTCAGCGGTGTGGAGTTAAAAATCCTCTTTTTAATTCTAAACGAGACAAAAGTTGTGAATTGTTTGTTTTTATTTTGAAACAGCATTCTAATATGATGCATCCACTGTTCAGCGAGGTTCTAACTCATAAAGATTTGTCGAAGGCGGGTGAACTGTTTACGATAGAAGATAAAGATATCGAGCATGATTTATCAGAAGTTGTGGATAGAATCTATGAGATCGCAGATCAGAAAGGATATGAGGATAGCGATAACGATCAGAGTGTCGTTGAAATCTGTATAACCCGAGTTACCACGGCAATAAGGTAGGCTTAAAGAAGATAAGAGTAAGACAATTTAAGTCATTGTTTTCTATTAGTAAGTGCAGGAGGACCGCACTACACGAAAAACAAAAACCTATAAGATTAACCTGCGGAAAATATCAAATCAAGTGAATGGATCCGGGGTTGGTCTGAAGAAAGTTCTCCTTAATTTGCAAGAGTCAAATGTCGCTCGTCTGAAATATTCTCCTTATTTGGACAAGGTGGGGGAATTAGTAAATAAGGAGCGATAAATCATAATATGGAGAACCAGACCTAAATAAATGGGTTTAGCGCCTTCAAAATTTAATTTAGCTACCATATGTAAACTTCTCAAAACAGAAGCGGTATCTGATACTAGAATTGTAAGAATTTTGTATCGTCGTATCATCATTGAAAAAATATTTTTGTATAGAAAGACAATGAAACATATTTATGTATTGAATAAAGATTTAAATAATAATTCCATGCTTAGCTGCACTCAATTTTCTCTTGGTACCATAATAGACATCTAAATATATTTTTGTTTAGGTTTGATTTGATCATATAAGATAGACTTGTACAAGAAAACTTGAGCATGAATTGGACATAAATCTTGATCAACTAGTTTGCCGTATCACATTTAAAGCTCCAATAGCATTTTTTTAAGTTATATTTTTAAAATGTATTAAAATAAAGCCCAAAAATAGATTGAACCCATAAACAGTCCTACCTTGTTAAAGAATAATCCTATTAATCCTATAATTCAGTACTGCCAGTTGAGAAATTGGCAAAAATATCATTTTCAACTTCAAATTCAAATGTTTGAAGATGGCCGTCCATGGAGAGGAATGGGAAAACAAGGGAGGTAATTGAGTAACTATTTCCTCAATCACCCTGTGTCACCCTTTATAATGCCCAAAAAATTTTGCCCAGGACCGTATAATAGTGAGTTGACAACCTTTTGAGCAAAAGACATAGAAATAATTATGTTTTGACTTTCTTAGAAAATGTGAAATTGGAACTTTAAGAAGATGTGCTACTGTTGTTGAAATATCAAGGCTTCGTTTCATTCGCGGTGTAATGTTAATATTTGTTATATTTATAGAGAGACACAGAGTATTGAAGAACACGCCCGCGCTCTGGTCAAACTATTGGAGATGTGTCATAGACACACCCTGACGACCAGTCCTAGAGATGAAGATCCACCACATGCTAAAATAGCCTCTGATATCATGTCCTGTTTATTTCTGGTAATTCACCTTAATTAGGATTAATTGCCTGTCCAAACTCATGGGTTTTCTCTGTGTCCTCAGGTTTCCTTGTACTGCTAAAAACACCTACGTGCAAGCGAAATATTGAAATAAAATCAAACCATATGTTAGTCCTAGCAGAAATGACCCAGTTTGTGGCGTGTACAGGTCAAAACCTCAAACATTCTCATGTAAATATGTATGGTTACTAACATTAATTATCCATGGAAACAAATCTAAAAAATAGGTTGCCAGGCAACGAAACATACGCCCACACAGCAGCCAAATCGTCCGGGCAGTCAACAAGAGTTGTCACATATTAAGGAATTATCAGAAAATCATTAGAATTTGTTTGGTTTTTATAATCAAACCTGTTATTTTTTAAATCAGATAATAATTGTGACCTCCAGAGGCACAACAAGCTAAAAAGGGTGATTTTTCGTACAATCAGGGGACATAATTCAGGAAGTAATGACCCGATGGGCGCAAATATCGAAAGGGACCAAGATCTTTGGGTTATAAACATACATGTCAAGTTTCATCAAAATCGATTCAAAATTGTGACCTTTATAGGGTCCACATATTTTCACACTATTCGTGTACAAACGGCGGCCATTTTGTCCGTCAATTCTAGTCCGATTTTCACGTAATTCGAACTCTCTCTTCATTACCATGTAACGGTGATATAGTCAAACGTTTTTTTAAATCGGATAATAATTTTGACCTCCAGAGGGACCAAAAGCGAACAAAAGCAATTTTTCGGACAATCAGGGGCCATAATTCTGGAAGTTACGATCCGATGGGCGCAAATATCGAAAGGAACCAAGATCTTTCGGTTATAAACATACATGTCAAGTTTCATCCAAATCGGTTCAAAATTGTGACCTCTACACTGTTCACAACCTTGATATAACATATTTTCACACTATTCGCGTACAAATGGCGGCCATTTTGTCCGTCAATTTTGGTCCGATTTTCACGAAATTCGAACTCAACCTTCATAACCATGAAACGGTGATATAATCAAACGTTTTTTTAAATCGGATAACAATTTTGACCTCCAGAGGGACCACAAGCTAAAAAGGGCGATTTTTCGGACAATCATGGGCCATAATTCAGGAAGTTACGATCCGATTGGCGCAAATATCTAAAGGAACCAAGATCTTTGGGTTATAAACATGCATGTCAAGTTTCATCCAAATCGGTTCAAAATTGTGACCTCTACACTGTTCACAACCTTGATATAACATATTTTCACACTATTCGCGTACAAATGGCGGCCATTTTGTCCGTCAATTTTGGTCCGATTTTCACGAAATTCGAACTCGACCTTCATAACCATGGAACAATGATATAATCAAACGTTTTTTTAAATCGGATAACAATTTTGACCTCCAGAGGGACCACAAGCTAAAATGGGCGATTTTTCGGACAATCAGGGGCCATAATTCAGGAAGTTACGATCTGATTGGTGCAAATATCGAAAGGAACCAAGATCTTTGGGTTATAAACATGCATGTCAAGTTTCATCCAAATCGGTTCAAAATTGTGACCTCTACACTGTTCACAACCTTGATATAACATATTTTCACACTATTCGCGTACAAATGGCGGCCATTTTGTCCGTCAATTTTGGTCCGATTTTCACGAAATTCGAACTCAACCTTCATAACCATGGCACGGTGATATAATCAAACGGTTTTTTAAATCGGATAACAATTTTGACCTCCAGAGGGACCACAAGCTAAAATGGGCGATTTTTCGGACAATCAGGGGCCATAATTCAGGAAGTTACGATCCGATTGGCGCAAATATCGAAAGGAACCAAGGTCTTTGGGTTATAAACATGCATTTCAAGTTTCGTCCAAATCGGTTCAAAATTGTGACCTCTAAACTGTTCACAAGCTAAAAAACGTGATTTTTCGTACAATCAGGGGCCATAACCCATGAAGTTACAGTCCGATACATGCCAATATCGAAAGGAACCGAGATCTTAGGGTGATAAACCTATGTTTTAAGTTTCATTGAAATCGGATAAAAATTGTGACCTGTAGACTGTTCACAAACAATTGTGAACGGACGGACGGACGGACGGACGAACAGGGGCGACGACAATATACGTCCACATGAAAATGTGGGCGTATAAAAATGGAAATCTGTATCATAAGTTCACTTTATTGACGTCAATCAGAAATAATTATGCTTAATTACACATTTACTATAAACAATATGAGATGATATATAAATTACCTTTAAATGTTTATAAACATACAGGGAGGTTGGGATGGCCTAGTGGTCTAGAGTTCTGCGCTTCCACCTCTAGCTGGTCGGTCACCTCTGGTTTGCGGCTGTGGTTGCGAGCCCTGGTGTGAGCGTATGTGGCATGGAGATATGTTAGTCCCAAAATGACCTAGTTTGTGTGGAGTGGACGTTAAACCCCATTTCTCTCTCTCTCTCACATCAAAATTTTTGGTAAAGATTGTCTGAGAACCATATTTTTTTTTTTTGTGTGGCCTTATGTAACTAATGGTTACTTGAATATTGATTAGAAGTGAGACTTCCTAATTGAAATTATAAACTAGGCAAGATTCATCCACATTTTGCAAGAGGTGGATAGAGAACAAGCTAAAAGAAAACATGATTTTTCAGATCAATCATGGGCCATAATCCGTGAAGTTACTGTCCGATACATGCCAATATCGAAAGAAATAGAGATCTCTGGGGGATAAACCTATATTTCAAATTTCGTCAAAATCGAATAAAGATTGTAATCTGTATAGATTGTCCACAAACAAACTGTGGATGGTCTGGGGCAATAATGATATAGAAGTCCACATGAAAATATATGATATATTACAGCACTATAACAAGTCAGCCGTGATGAAATTAGCCATTCCAGCAGTTGTACATTATTTAGATTGTGATAATAAGGAATTAGCATGTAATGTTTCCAGTTATCTTTCCTTGGCGGCCATTGATAATGCCGATCTGTTAGCCAAACACATGCCTTTACTTGTAACCAGTGTATTAACAGGTGAGCTGTTTGTTTTTAGATCAATAAAATATACTTAGTGCCATAGAAAACGCATCACTTACATGTAGTTATTCGTATAACAAAATGATCCTGTAAACATATCTTATTTATTTTGCTTCTAATTGTGAACAATATTCAAATGGGAACACATCAATAACAACACATTTGTACATTTATGGATGTTTAATTTGTAATCAACGGTACAAAGTCAGAAGAGTCAAAACCAAAAGTATGATGGTTAATTGTGCTGCACAGCGTGGGTAAGAGCTAGTGGAGGATACACACGCTACTGATAATTAACCATCTTTGTCGTACTTTTGGTTAGATGATTTCTGTCAGGGGTGCTTGATTTCCAGCCTGGAAGGTTATGATTTGATGGAATTGCAATTACATGTCATGTGTCCTGGGATTGTTACAGATGTGATGTGAGCAGAATCGTGACATAAATCGAACATTTCAGCTGGAGAGTTCGAGAGGGAAAGGGGGTGGGTGTTGGATGGGTGAATGTTTATCAACAGCGGTATCATAAGATGTGTCAATGAATCAACTGGTATGGTTTGGATTCTTTCAGTTTCCTCCCACTGGTAAAGACGCCTACGTACAAGCGTATTATAGAAATACATTTATTAGTCCCAAAATAACCTAGTTTGAATCTAGTGGATGTTAAACCAGATTTCCCTCTCTCTTGTAGCGATTGGTTGCTATCTGATCGAAACACAGATCCTGTTTCAATTCGTTGTTTTATAGCTCATAGCTCATTGTTATATAACCCGCGTTCTGGATGATGTTCAATCCCTAATTTGGTCATGCATGTTTCACTCAACAGCGTTCATAAAAAGCTTAGAATATCGTTAAGTCTAAAATTTCATTTTTGTTGAAATTTGCAGAATTCTTCATGACAATAGTATGACATTCCCCGATAATTTAACGTTTGTGTTTCAGGAAATTATCTACTGAGTAAAGTTTTACCCCAGATTTTTACCCAGAATCCTGATCCTGTTATCCGCCATATTGATTGTCTGGTGGGAACGTTAGATAAATGTGAAGTCATAGAACAAGTCAGTTTAATTCAACTGTTTAGTCTCGTGGCTAAACATCAACCAGAGGTAACGACACTTCATTTTTTATGGAGGGGGGGGGGGGGTGAATGGTTTAACACAATCGCTTTAGATGGTTAGGTCTGTCAATTGCAATGAGTCATGTGGCATGGTTTCGATTATTTAGGGAATCACCTGGGTAAGACGCTGGCTCGCTAGCCTCCAGGCTGTGTGTTCCATCCCTGCATTTGCCGAGAAAGTTCATCCAGATTTTCCGTTGTGGTTTCCCCTTGTCGAGGATGCAGGACAGAGAGGGACAAGGACAGCTCTCTAGTCCTTTGGATGGTCTGAAAAACTGAAGTCCTGTGTACACATTGGTGTGCACATAAAAGATTCCTTGGCAGTTGGAATTCGATATAAGAGTAGGCCATGGCACACTGTATGGCATATGTCCGTCTTCTATTAGCCCAGGTTAGGAGCAGAACAGTAGGACGTTAAACCCCATTTCAATTCATTTCAATTATTTGGGGGTTGGGTGCCTGAATGGTTAAACATCAATCACAGGTAACATTCGTTCATGTAATTATTTGAGGGGTAGGGTGGCTGAATGCTTGTGGACTTCAGATAATAAGGTCTGTCCATGAGTCAACTGACATGGTTTCAATTATTTGGTGGCTCAATGGTTGATAATAAGATCTGTCCATGAGTCAACCGGCGTTGTTTCCATTCCTAGCATGTCTGTGTCAAGGAGTGGGCTCGCCTGTCCATCCTCTGAGTCCTCCGGTTTCCTCAAACTGCTAAACCCCTGTACACACAAAAGAATTATTGAAATAGAACTGAATCATATGTTAGTCCCCAAAAGCCTTAGTTTGTGTCAAGTGGATGTTAAACCCCATTTCATTTCTTTTTTGTTTGAATATAATTTTAGGTCCTGGACAAACATTACAACAAGTTGTGTGAATTTTTATCCAGTGGTTTAACAGCTTCTACGGTTATAACTATTTTTGTTGACATGGCCAAACAGAATCCGTCAGCCTTCGTGGATAGACTGGATGACCTGAAAAAATTCATGGATAACCAGCCCCCATTAACTTATTCTGTCATACAAATTATAGGGGCTGTTGGAACCCTGAATGAGGTAAGAACAAACTTACGCTGCCACATTCATGAACTTGTGCAGCTGATATCTAGTCATTCGGATGGGAAAAAAAATTTGAGTTCAAACATTGAATCATTAGTAGTTGTCATGGCATAATTCCCAAATAGATTTTCCATCGTGATTTTCTTTTTGTGCTCGATAGATGGCCTGGCAAATAAAAGCAGCTAGTTGTTGGGATGAGACAAAAAACCAGGATCTGTGGGGTGCAGGTAATAAAGCCCTTGGCAGTTTGAATTTAATTGCTGTCCAGGCCAAATTTCTCTCATTTCACACTGTGTCATGTATTCCTCCCTTTTTAGCCCATTTGATGCAAAATAGTAGGATGCTAAACCCCATTTAATTCGATATTTGACAATTTAACCCTTGTGCGTATACAAGGGGTATTTTGGACCCCAACGACCATATCCTTAACGTTTGTTAGAAATTGGTTCATAATTGTCTAGCGAGAATTTTATACATTGTCAGCTATCTAATGTCGATTATAATGCTGCAAATAGAATGGACGTGAGGCAGTGGCAACATTCATCATACTTTGAGTATTACATTGTCGGATACCAGGGGTCTTGTGGACCCCCCTTCCCTTTTGTTTCAACATTTTGCTAGTTACGGGTGTCTAATCTGTTCTGCAATCGGTGCTAACTTTGTATTAGGATTCTTTCTTACTAGTGATATTGTTTTGGTTATTCTAGTAATCTAGATCGGAAAGCAAATCAAGGAACCCTACCAACCCCATCAAAAGACTATTCTGCATGGAACATGACAATTACGATATTTTTAGATTTGTATGATTTCAAAAAAATCTTATAATTCCTATCGTCACTGATAATACTCCGAAATATTTTGTTTTAGCCTGATTGATTATTGTTCAGTCTTGATATGAAGCTGTAGTTTGATCGTATTTGAATAAAATCATTCATCCAAAAACCTTTTTATGTCTGGGGTGTAAGATTACCCCTTGTTACCGACAACGTTTTTCGTGCGACGTGTAGGCACAAGGGTTAAATAAACTACAGATCTATATTTAGTGGTGTTTTTTATACGTTCGATGGTCTCTACTACATGGAGATCTGACCGGTTGTAGTAGAAGGTCGTGTCAGTGGTCATACAAGAGTCTTTTGACCCTATGACGTCAGACATTTGATTAACCAATCAAAATTGATGTTTTCTCATTGTTTACCCACAGTTACATGTACCTCACGCCCAATACTCGCTGTAACAGTCTGTTTCATTGGCTAAACCCTCACATCATCCTGGACGCGGGTTGTAAAACAACTCTTCAAGATCCTAGTGTAGTAAAGACAAGTTTAGCAAGATTTTGAACTATAAAAAACAACGAAATAGGATCTGTGTTTTTATCGGATTTGATGAGGTGGATATTTTACTTGTTCTCTTTACAGACGGAAGCTGATCGATCTCTCAAATATTTCTCCTCCATGTTGGCATCATCGGAAGATTCAGCCATTCCCATGATTCTCCAGGATATGCGTGCTATAGGTCTAACCCATCCTGAATTACTCACACCATATATGGAAGAAGTGAATAAACTATCGGAGAATGCGTCAAGTGCTGTCCGTATTCTCGTCCAATCAATGAAAGACGATCAACAAAAATAGTATGTGAATCATCCGAACTAACAAATTTCACCGACACTCTCATATCTTGTACACAAATATCATCTGTATTCTCTTCCGTCATGTATGTGAATCATCCAAACTAACAAATATCACTGACACTCTGATAGCATGTTCATAGAATTATCTGTATTCTCATTTACCATGTATATGAATCATCCAAACTAACAAACATCACTGTCACTGTCATAGCATGTATATATATGTATTCACGTGTGTCATAGGGTGTTCACGTGTGTGCTTACCTCATTCCGTCATGGAATCAGGTGGCGTAGGTTTGATCCCCCGTCTTTTATGTGACCTGGAGTAGGGTTGCCTGTCCAACCTTTTGGGTTTTTCCTGGTCCTCCAGTTTCCTCTGACAGCTAAATACCCCTGAGCTTGCCACTAGCGAATTATTGGAATAAAATTTTACCACATATATTATTTAGCCATATTTGGGTTATCTGGAGGTTTAATTCCCATTTCCCTCCCTTCCCTTCCGCATGCTTTTTGGTTTCTTCTTGTGAGAGAGAGAGAGAAATGGGGTTTAATGTCTACTCGACACAAACTAGCACTAGGTCATTTCGGGACTAACATATGGTTTTATTTTATTTCAACAATTTGCTTGCGCGTATGGGTCTTTAGCAGTGGGAGGAAACCGGAGTGCCCGAAGGATACCCACGAGGTTGAGAAGGCGTCCCTATCTCCATGCCACATACGCTCACACGAGGGATCAAAACCACAGCCGCAAGCCAGAGGTGAACGGCCAGCTAGAGGTCGACGCGCGGCACTCTAGACCACTAGACCATCCCAACACCCCTTCTTGTTCTTTTATATTTATTGTACATATAATCATCTACATGCTTGTTTATCGTTTATTTGCACTTGCATTTAGGTTGCTCTCTGGCTTTCAAATCTGCCTGTCATTGAGTCTATTGGCGTGGTTTTGATTCCCCGGTTGTATGTGACAAGGAGTAGGGTCGCCTGTCCATTCTCGTAGGTTGTTGTATTTATTTGTGAACTTTCTTAACCTCTCTTTAATTGTCGTATTTTGTTTTCTGATTTTATTTCATTTCTTTGTCATTTTCTTCATTGTTTTCACCTGCTCTGTTCGTCTGTCCATCAGCCACAACACAATTTCTTGTAAATGATCAAGAGTGTTTAGGTTATCATCCAACATAAAATTCGTACACAAAGTTAATGAGATGAAGAAACCTATTAATTTCGGGGGTGGGGGGTGGGGGGGTGGATAGCCGAATGGTTGGCACCTGCATGCTGTATCATAAAGCCTGTCATTGAGTCAACTGTTGTGGTTTCGAATACCCGGTTATGCGTGACAAGGAGTTGGGGCTCCTGTCTAACCTTGTGGGTTTTCTCCGGGTCCTCCGGTTTCCGCACAAGATCCTAATGCACAAGCGAATTATTGAAATAAATTTAAACCATATGTTAGTCCCGAAATGAACTAGATTGTGTCGAGTTGACATTTAATCCCATTTCTCGCTCTCCCTCTTCTATTGGTTTTCAATGATTTTTATGTAGTTGAATGGGATGAAAAATCTAAGGTTCGGTGTACACATAAGAGAATCCATTGCTACTGGAGCTCGAAAGCGCATGGCACAACATAAGCTTGTCTTCTAGTGATGGTTCCATAATAGGTTTTAATATCGGTAATTGGCCGATAAGTTTTCTAACCTCCCATATTTTTAATAAGCTTCTATTCTATTTAATACACTTCAACGACTTAGCTGTCGGTGGTCACAACACTCCCCTGTCTTTATTTGTGTTTGAAATATTTAAAATGTTTTTGTCTTTTTGTGACTCGGTTGTGACAAGTAAAAATAAAATCAGTATGAATGAAATACTTTGGGTTTATATTTATAAATATATATAGGATTGTTATAATACTACTAATTCCTCTTTCATACGGCCTGTCCAGCTTCATGGGTTTTCTACGGGCCCGCTGGTTTCCTCCCACTGCAGATGACTCCTTCGAGCAAGTGAATTATTGAAATAAAATTGAACCAATTTTTAGTCCAGAAATGACCTAGTTTGTGTTGAGTGGAGGTTCAACGCTCTCTCTCTCTCTCCCCATAGATTTAATGGTTTGTTTTACAGGCATTTTGATTGTTCCCGGATCTCTCATTCATTTACAGTGCATAAGATATCTCTAAGAAAATGAATTAATATCAACTTTAGAAGTATTAAATCCTTCAAGTTGTGTTATTATGAAACATTTCCTCCTCGTTTTGGTGTTGCTCAGTGGTCACGTATTTGTGTTACATATATAACGACCTTCAGACATCACAATACATTGTTTATGCTAATCTCTCAAAGTTGTGCAAAGCGTTACTATGCTATTGTCCATACCGAGTCCACGATCTGGTACGTGCAGATAAGTTCGGATACGCTTCAATATGATAAACACGGTCGCTATGACTAGCCACAATATATGATTAGATCTGATAGGATCACAACGATCACACTATGATTTAAACAACAATCTTAGCAAGAATGGTGATAATGGTAACCTAGGATTAGGAGTAGGTTATGGGTTCACAGAAATTTATAAGATTTGATTTATTTTCTAGTCTAACAGAGAAAGAAATGATATCGGTTTCAAGTCAGACCGTTACTGTTATAACAGTTGGTAATCCTCCAAACGCTACACATCCTAGCGGTACTGTATCTGTTAAAACTACAGTTGTCTCCCCTAACACGGCAGATAGCGATCTCAGTTTACCTAAGTCTGTCAGGTATGTACCACTTAAACTTCTTACGTGACTGTATCAAGGTGGGTAATGAAGACGGGTATGCGCCATACAATGTATGAAACACATTTTACCCAGACAGCTTGTTGCTCACTTGACTTTAGAAACCAAACGCAAACTTTTGTCCCAACAAAACGGAAACGTTCGGCGCAACATCATTCTCTTCTTACAATTGCCATTTGGCAGGGGATCTTTAATGTGCTTCTTCCAATTGTAAACACAGAACTTCAGTTTTCCATAACATTGGAATGACTATATGGCTGAATGTTCAGGACGTGCCAGCTGTATCATAAGATCTGTTATTGAGTCAACTGCCATGGTTACCATTCCCAGGTTGTACGTGACGGCCTTGTGGGTTTTCTCCCGGTCCTCATATTTCTTCCCATTACTAAAGACCCCTACACGCAAGCATATTATTAAAATAAAAGTGAAACAGATGTTAGTCTAGAAAGACCTAGTGTGTGTAGAGTGGGCGTTAAACCCCATTTTTTTGTACCATTCAAATGACTAGGACCCTTCCTTGTCAGGCCCTGTCAACATTGGAGGTGAACATGAGACCCTCTCATTAGCGATACATGTTTTGTTTGCAGGACTAGTGAAAGAGAATCAGAAAGAACGAGTAGTCCAGCGTCTACCCTCGTATCGGAGAGATTATCTATCAACAGTAATCTTACTACAGCTTATTTAAATCAGGTAATCTCTAAATATTCATTTGTTAGTCTCAAAATATTCATTTGTTAGTCTCAAAATATTCATTTTCATTTGTTAGTCTCAAAATATTCATTTGTTAGTCTCAAAGTATTTTTTGTTGTTCTCAAAATTTTCATATCTTAGTCTCTAACCTTTTGTACTTGTACGCATAAAATAACAGTTTAAATTTAAGTAAAGAGATATGGAACACTGCTAGGGCTGGGTAAAATATCGATATAAATCGATAGTATCGATTGGAAGGCACAGAAAAGCACTATCGATAGTGGTGGGTTACTATCGATTATCGCTCTTCGTCTAATTTTTCTTGAGACTGAAATGTCAATGTTTTCTTTCAGTTTATCATAATACACCACTCACTTTAATTACTATCAAGTATCAATGTAACACATAACAAAATTGTGACTGCTTATTGAACAGCCGTTTTCATAAATTCACTCTCATTGAAACATTACTTTAGTTTTAAAGAAATTATTGTTGAATATCGCTAAATCGGAGATAACGGATGTGTAAATAAAGTTAGAGTTAATTCCCTTTGCAAGCTTCAAAATTCGTCTGTACAGTTCACTATTTCTGTATGTGTGCCTCACTAATACAGTACCCGGTACAATAAATAGCGCACATGGACGACAAAACGCTTGTTGATTTTCCCTGCAAAGCTAAAAGTGCTGTGTGGAAACAGTTTGGATTTTAGACAGGAGCAAACAATCTTTCGCAACTTCGTATGGTTTTGAACTTTGAACTTACACGATTACTGTATCCAGTCTTGATGACGACCGTGAAAATAAGTTTGTTTTCGATACTATCGATTATCGACCGACATTTCATTGCCGATTATCGATAGTAAAAATCACTATCGATACCCAGCCCTAAACACTGCTGGCTGGACAAAATATCCAACATAGCATGCTGCATGCCTGTCGTCCAGTCCATAGTCGGGTGGATGCTGTAATATGAAGAGTCTGACAACAAACAGCGTATTGTCATTTCACCAAAAACAGTTGGTGTACTCGTAAAAGGACTAGGGTGATTTTGTAGTAGGCTGAATTTGCTTGTACACAATATTTAAATCTCCCTGCATGTGCATAGTTGGTAGTTTTATATTATATATTTTGTTAATAATGTATGTTGGTATCTGATTGTAGAACGAACCAGTGCACGATGGGGTTCAACATTTCTGTGAGAAACATTTTACCACCATACAGAATTACGTCGAGAAAATTAGTGCACGAATACCTCTTCCTAGTAAATGTAGTGTTGTTAGTAAGTACAGACTTTAATATTAGCACACCTCTTCCTAGTAAATATAAGTTCATTACTACAGACTTTAATATTAGCACACTTCTTCCTAGTAAATGTAGTGTTAGTAAGTACAGACTTTGATATTAGCACATCTCTTCCTAGTAAATAGAAGTTCGTTACTACAGACTTTATTATTAGCACACTTCTTCTTAGTAAATGAAGGGTAAGAGAAAGTACAGACTTTATTATTAGCACACCTCTAGTAAATGTAGTGTCGTTAGTACAGACTTTGATATTAGAGCATTTACACCTCTTCTTAGTAAATTACACACTTTAAAAGGGGAAGACCAGCGATTTTCAACAAGACTTTCATAAATCTTAATTTTTAATATAGAGCCTGGTGAGCGTGTTGAACGAACTATGTTACTTTCGGTTTTAATAAGAAATAATTTCTCGCTTACAAAAACTTTTTGCTTTTGTTAAAGAGGGGAATATTTAACAATATATATTTAAGCCTTGTTGAAAATCGTTGGTCTTCTCCTTTAATATTAGCCCAGTGTGGGGTGTATGTCTGTCTTCATTAGCCAAGTTGGATGTTAAATCCCAATGCATTTAATTTCTATTTTTCTCCCTTTTTTTGTTTATAGATGGTAAACATCGATGTGATACCGCTTAAATTGAACCCTGACTTTAATATGGGCACCCTATGTGGTGTATGCCAGTCTATTTATTAGCATTTAACTTTTATTTTTCTCCTTTTTTTTTGTTTATAGATGGTAAACATCGGAGATACGTTAAACTACATTTTCAGTGTGCTAGTCAACTTGATCATTGTTTATATGGAAAATCTCAATTCAGCTTGGATACATTTCATCCCAAAATATGGCTTCATCTAATGTTTCTCTCTATACAGGTAAATCATCTAATGTTTCTCTCTATACAGGTAACTTACATGTTCCTCTCTCTAAACAGGTAAGGGCCACGGTTGTACGTGACAAGGAGTAGGGTCGCCTGTCCAACCTCGTGGGTTTTCGCCAGGTCTTCCGGTTTCCTCCCACTGCTAAACACCCCGACGTGCAAGCGAAATATTGAAATAAAATTAAAACCATGTTAGTCCCGAAATGACCTAGTTTGTGTCGAGTGGACATTAAACCCCATTTTCTCTCTCCTACAGGTAAGAGGATCATTTGGCTGAGTAGGTAAGACGCTTGGTCACTAGCCTGGAGGTCGGGTGTTCGATCCCTGCATTGCCCAAGAGAGTTCATCAGGAATTTTCAGGGATGGTTTCCCCTTGTCAGTGATGCAGGACGTAGGGCCTCACAAGAACAGCTGTCTAGTCGTTTGCATACGACGAAAAAAAGAGGTTCTGTGTACACATTGGTGTGCACGTGAAAGATCCCTTGGCAGTTGGAATGATATTGAAGAGTAAGCCGTAGCATCAATGTCCAGAGTAACCCAGTTTGCAGCAGAACGTTAATCCTCATTTTATTTTATTTTCCATATAAACAAGTAAATTACATGTTGCTATATTTAGAATGATGGCCGAATAGTTAGTACGTGCACATTGTATCATAAGGTCTGTCATTGAGTCAACTGGCGTGGTTTCGATTCCCCAGTTGTACGTGACAAAGGGTTAGTCTCTGCTTTCCTCCCATTGCTAAAGACCCCTTCCTGCAAGCGAATTATTGAAGTAAAATAGAACCATATGCTAGTCCTGAAATGTGTCGAGTGGAGTTAAATTCCATTTCTCTCTCATATATGATGAACTCTATCCGAATCTTGAATAGTGCCTTACATTGTCTATGAATTTTTTCTCATGTTATTTATATGCTATTTTCTAGGCCCAGTCATCATCTGCGTTAAGTCAACGTGATAACAACGTTACTTGTTTAAAAGTTTGCTGGGATGCTTTAAAGGGTGAAAAGTCGGATGGAACATTTTTAACGTTAGTGACATCAGCATTTCCTTCTGTGAAGGTAAGAAAATGACACTTCATACGTAATGTGAGTTATCTATTATTATATCCTAACCAGCATTCTAATCACATTTTGTTCAAAACAGTTCTTTTGGTTTTTCCAGAAATATATTGGACATTTTGTGTTAGACATATTTTATGTAAATATGTGAAATTATACGGAGAGCTGCCTGTTCCACCCCCTAACCCTGTTTAAAATTTGTCTTCTTATTTCCAGAAAAAGACTAATTTAAAGGAGCTAAATCGCTAACATTCTGGACTAGAAATCGACACAAGTGGGTTGCGACGCATGTAATACTGTAATATGAATGTATATAAACTGATTTACATTCAGTGGTTTCCGTTTTTACTCTAATTTCAAATCAGTTATGTTCGGCGAAATAAGCCAGCAGTCTAAATCGAGCACAAATTCAGTCCAGTCTACATACGCCATTTGATTTGGTGCAATGTGTCCCTTTAGTCTCGTTGTCGTACTTTTGGTTTTGACCCCTCTGACTTTGTACCGTTAATCACAGATTAAACATCCATAAGTGTACAAATGTGTTGTTATTGATGTGTTCCCATTTGAATATTGTTCACAATAAGAAGCAAAATAAATAAGATATGTTTACAGGATCATTTTGTTATACGAAAAGCTAACTGATGTGTTTTCTATGGTGCTCAGTATAATATTAATACAATGTTTTTATTATTTGACTAGGATCAGGAGACATTAACACAAGAATTACACGAAGCGAGATACTTTGATATTTTTGAATTTAACGCTTTAATTAAACAGTGGAGTTGTTTTATGTGTAATCATCCAGAAAAAGTCAATGGATTATTGCAGGATGGACTTCCATTAATAGCAGTAAGATTTCTGTTCATTATCTTTTATTACTATCAGAGTTCTCCCCCTTTATTATTATGAATAGCTGTGGTTGTATATTCTATTGAAGCAGGGTTGGATGGCTGCAAGGCCGTATCATTGAGTCACTCGGTGTGGTTTTGATTCCCTGGTTGTACGTGACAAGGAATGTGGTCGCCTTTCCAATCTCTTGAGTTTTCTCCCACTGCTAAAAGACACCCATGTGTAAGCAAATTATTGAAACAAAATTGGGCCATATGTTATTCCCGAAATGACATAGTTTGTGCTGAGTGGACGTTCTGTTGGTCAGCAATTTGAAATAACTGTTCAGACCAAGTATTTGCTGGATGGTGTATGTCTTGTTGCCTGGTAACCTAGGTTTTTGTTTTATCAATTATTTGCAGGGTCAGTTAAAAGAAAAGAAAGGAAAATGGAAATTTCTAAAAAGATGGAAGACTCGATATTTTACTCTTTCAGGCGGACAATTTACCTACAGTAAGAGTGATCTGGTAGGTTGTGTTACATTTGAATATGGGGGGTTGGGATGGTCTAGTGGTCAAGAGTGTCGCGCTTCGAACTCTAGCGGGCCGGTCACCTCTTGCTTGCGGCTGTGGTTTCGAGCCCTGGTATGAGCATATGTGGCATGTCTCAACCTCGTGGGTTTCCTACGGGAACTCCGGTTTCCTCCCACTGCTAAAGACCCCTACGCGCAAGCGAATTATAGAAATAAAATGAAACCATATGTTAGTCCCGAAATGACCTAGTTTATGTCGAGTGGACATTAAACCCCACTTCTCTCTCTCTCACATTTGAATATGAATGATAAGAGTGGTTATTAACACCTGGTTATCCTGGGTGTCTGTGACTAGTTTCGTTCTTATTGAACTCGTCACACCATTTGCGTTTGTAGGCTGTTATTTAAACCATTTGGGGGGGAGGGGTTGGGGGGTTGCCGAATTGGTTAGTGTGATGTATCATAAAGCCTGTCATTGAGTCAACTGATGTGGTTTCAGATCCCCGGTTGTTCGTGACAAGGAGTAAGGTCGTCTGTCCAGCCTCATGGGTTTTCGCTAGGTCCTCTGGTTACCTCTCATTGTTAAAGACCCCTACATGCAAACAATATATTGAAATAAAATTGAATCATATGTTAGTCCCGAAATGACGTGTATATATATAATTATTATTATTGGCTGTTTCAGCGTAAAGAGACGTTACCTGTGAGTAAGATACAGAGTGTTAAAGCCGTCAGGAAAGGAATACGCGACATACCGAAAGCCTTTGAAATATTCACCGAAGATCAGACTTATGTATTTAAAGCCAAAGGACATCAGAACGTGGAACAATGGGTTCAGTGTTTACATATCGCGGTGGCACATTCCCAGAATGCTCAAACTACCGATACGGACAAAAAGGCTCCGGATAGGCCTAGAAGTATGGTGGTAGAAAGGCCAAGGTCATTAATAACAGACACCAAGTTATAGCGGTAATAAAACCTGACTAGCCTTTCGTGAACTTTGTTGGGAAGACATTCAGGGAATACTCAATTGAACATTCTTGATCCCAGAAATAGTGAAAAAATTAAAAGAGGGGTTCGGGCCACAATGCATGCGTGTATCGAATAAGAGAATATAATGTGACCTTTCTTTAATAGTTCAGTCGACGCAGTCGTAATGTGTCAATCAAGTAAACGCTACTATCTCTACATTTCACCATAGTTGAGACGTTTATCTCAATTAGAAAACAAACAAATGTTTACAGCACAGAGATTTAGTTCCATCACAAAATGGATACAGCTTTGATGATAGTGATAGTCATTTTCTGACGTTAAATTAACATTAAAAAGATGATTTAAATGATGGTAAACCCAACTGACCATTTAATGTAACGTCTACCTAAAATTAGCGTTAAGATGCTATTTGCGTTAATTTCTTGAAACAAAAATCTAATCTAATAGAGCTTCAAATGACTAAATTATCACAATGATATCTTTATTTATTTATTTGGAGGAAAAACTTTCTAATTTTATAAACTGTGATAGAGAAATATCAAAAGTTACATCAAGAATTAGCAAGCTGGATGTAACCGAATGGTTTAACATGGGAGTGTTAGATTGTATGATGTCATTGAGTCAAGTGGTGGTCCAACTTCTTGAATTTTCTCCGGGTCCTCCGGTTTCCTCCCACTACTAAAGACTCCTACATGCAAGCGAATTATAGACATAAAATTGAACCATATGTTAGTCACGAAATGACCTAGTTTATGTTGAGTGGACGTTAAACTCCATCTCTATCCCCTAATCTTCCTCAAATAGATAACTTTGAAGAAAATTCTTGATCTATATTTATTTCTTTAAGAACAATGTTTTAAAAAGCCTCACATGTTGTCATAATCTGTATTTTTCACAAAAACATCCGCATGATTTATAAATCCAGTTAAAAAATTTGAATTTACGCAAATCATCATTGCTAAGCTTCACGGCCATGGATTCATAGATATCATGACCCAATTTCATCCAATCAGATTGTTTGCGACCGTATCATAGTCAACCCCTTCAATCTTACTGCTTTACATCATAGAAATTTGGTCTGTCATTATTGTCACTTGTTTAAAATCAGAGATAATACAAGTTGAATCAAATGTGCTAGGTAATCTATTAAAGTTACATTATGGCAGATAAGATAAAGAGCTGGAAGTTCTCACTATAATAGTTAAAAACTAGATAATGTAAAGGAAAATTGCTGAAAATTTCGGTCAAATTGTTCCACTCTTAACCAAGAATTTAGCGATTGAATTTTCGGCCTGGCCTGGATGATCATTAGTAAAGTCGGTACGACAAAAACATAGTCTCTATTATCCATTTCATCATTAAATCATGAAGGAAAGTTACGCCGCAAATTGGATCATAATCCAATAAAAATCTCAGGCTAGCCTTGACATCGAGAGTTGATTATGGTCTGGATAAGTTAATTAATGTCTAATTAATAATTAAGGTAACAAAACAGGCCTAAAGAAAGACCTACAATAGGCAGATCTAGCTCTTGCATAATGCATGTTTAATAGAGATGATACAGGCAGGTTGAATCAAACATGTCCAGGGAAACTATGGAACACAATCAAACATATCCCAAACAATATGGTGTAATAATAACAAAATTTATATTGCGCAACAATTCATCCCACTTGGGGAGTTGGGGATGCTCTAGGCGCATGAAAGTGTTCACATGGGTTAATTATAGAGACTAAACAGCCAGGTTTTCACACTTGATTTGAAGATGGACATTGTTTCACATTTTTGAATGGAAGGTGGTAACGAATTCTATAGAATTGATGCATTATACTAAAAAAATCCAGTGAACCGAATTTCTTCATCTTCTAAACTGGTACATCTAACAATAATTTACTCTCAGTCAGTGACCTATTTGGTTTGTAGTGTGTCAAGAGATTCTGAAGATATTGTGGTGCCGTTTAATTTAATGTTGTTTAAGTCAAGGTTAAAATTGTACAGTCCATATATGGTAGAGCTAGATTAAGCTTAGATGGGGGGCACCTGGCTGAAAATGTCATTGAAGCCCTTGGGTCAACATAGAACAGGGGGTATGTTCTGGTCATTGTCCGTCAGACAGATAGATTTATTTCGCACAAACATATACAACATAATAATCAGAATATTATTATTAATTTATAAAATTAAAGGTCCTATTTTATTGTTGAATTTCTAGAGTTTATTGACCGTTTGTTAATTGTAATTAAAATATGACATTATATATTTATACATCATTGTATTTACTAATAACTGATGTATTAATACTCTGTTAGTAAAACATTGTAGGTCCCGTTTTCAATCCCCTAAAAAGATCCCTTCGCAGTTGGTATTCGAAAGGCTGTAGTGCCACTGTCCGGGCAAAATTTCCCTCATAGTACACTGTATGACGTATGCCTGTCTTCATTAGCCCAGTTTAAGTGAACGGTAAGACGGTAAACCCCATTTTAATTCATTTTTCATGTGTCTTTATTAAATTTAATTGCGTGAATGTCATTACCCTCTCCAGCAGTGGTCAGAGATTTATTATAGTCCACAAGAGGTATATATTGTACCCTTTTTCCTGTTTTTTTTTTTAGTTGTACCTTTCTTCCTGAGCTGTCTTCCAAGTTGAAAGAATATGGTTCATGATGAAACGGTACAGCTAAAAACACCTCATACACACTCTCAGTTTATATAGTATATAAGGGCATGGAATATGGTCGTCCTTGATATTGTAAAGATAGATTTATTGTAGTGCATTAATATGAACTATTGATATAAGTGTTTTTCATACTATTCCTAACTCATCTGATACCACCTAGTCTAGATAGATGTTGTGCATGAGACAGGGTATGCATACTGTCTCTAGAACATCTGATACCACATATAGTCTAAGATATTGATAGATGTTGTACATGAGACAGGATATGCTTACTCTCTAGAACACCTGATACCACCTAGTGTAGATATACAGTATTGAAAGATGTTGTACATGAGACAGGGTTTGCTTACTCTTACTAGAACATCTGGTACCACCTGTTCTAGATATACTGTATTGATAGATGTTGTACATGTACACGAGACAGGATATGCGTACTCTCACTAGAACATCTGGTACCACCTGTTCTAGATATACAGTATGGATAGATGTTGTACATGAGACAGGGTATGCTTACTCTTACTAGAACACCTGATACCACTTGTCAAATGTCTGATGTCATAGGGTTAAAAGTCCCTCCCTGTACAATCTGTCGGACCTTCATGTAGTGTAGGCCATTGCAAGTATAAAAAAACAAAAATGATTAGACCATTGATATTGTGAAGACGAATTAACGTTAACGTGAGTTATTTGTGTATTGTACTGTTCTTCATTAACGACCCAGGATGTACATAATAACATCAAGAGTTTTCCTTTTCAATTAAATTCACTTTTTATCTAAGTCATGAAACACTATTTATAAAACCAATTGTTTAATATGTTTTCCTGTTTTATTATTGTGTGTAATTTAGGTTTCCTGTTTCTGAGGGGAAATTAGGAAATAAATCAAAGTACCGGTACTATTTTATATCTCTTTCTAGGACACTGAAATGGTTGTTAAATAAAGAGTCTGTTCAAGCAAAATTTCACTCC
Source organism: Patella caerulea (assembly GCA_036850965.1). NCBI lineage: Eukaryota > Metazoa > Mollusca > Gastropoda > Patellidae > Patella > Patella caerulea. The sequence continues at coordinate 1,095,392 of JAZGQO010000010.1, read as the reverse complement.
ACACTGATTGGTGTACATTGTACATGTATACTCATAGTCATCTTTATAAGCCCAGTCCATACAGAAAAGCAGGGCCCTGTTTCAAGAAATTTTAACTAAAGATAAAATCCAAATTTTAGCAGATACTTCAATTTTGATTGGCTAAGAACTAAAATCAATCTAATATTGTCCAATCAAATAACTAAAATTCAGATCTTATCTTAGTTAAAATTTTGTGAAATAGGCCCCTGGATGTTAAAGCCAATTTCTTTGGGTGTTTGGATGGCCGACAAATTTTAAGAGATTGTTCTGTAGTTTCATCCGATGGGTGACTCTGTTATGTTGTTAATTATTTTATTAAATGTTTATATGAAACGGTTGTGAAATGAGTGATTCAGATATTGTTGCAATAAATTTATATATTTATAAATATTCTATTTATAGTAATAAAATAATATAATGCTAATATCATGTTGTTTTTATTCTAATCCTTCTGTGAGCGAGCTCACTAATCAGTCTGTGTGACACTGTGAGTAAGGTGCTAGCTCACTAATTTATCTGTGTGTCTCAGTGGGCTAGCGCACTAATCTATCTGCGTGACTCAGCTATCTGTGAGTAAGGTGCTAGCTCACTAATTTATCTGTGTGTCTCAGTGGGCTAGCTCAATAATGTATCTACGTGACTCAGCTATCCGTGAGTAAGGTGTTAGCTCACTAATCTATCTACGTGACTCGTGGGTTAGCTCACTAATCTATCTGTCTCTCAGTGGGCTAGCTCACTAATCTATCTGTCTCTCAGTGGGCTAGCTCACTAATCTATCTGTCTCTCAGTGGGCTAGCTCACTAATCTATCTCTATCTGTCTCAGTGGGTTAGCTAACTAATCTATCTGTGTCTCAGTGAATAAGGTGCTAGCTCATTAATCAGGAGAATTACTGGTTCGATCCCAGTGTTGGATGAGAAAGCTCCTGGGAATTTTTCATTGTGGTTTCCCGTTGTCAATAGTGTAGCACGAAGGACCTGGCAAGGCACAGGGTCTAGTTGTTCAAATGGGATGAGAAACCAAAGTCCTCTATACACTATGGAGTGGATATAAAAGATCCCTTGGCAGTTTGAATTTGATGAATGACAAGTTTGTAAAAACATTGCTGTCCCGGGTAAAACTTCCCTGATATCACACTGCATGTGTGTATCCCCATCTTTATAAGCCAGGTTTGCACAGAACCCCATTTCATTTAACTTCATCTTCTACATTTGCCGGGGTTTGGGACGGCCTAGTGGTCTAGAGTGCCGCGCTTCGACCTCTAGCTGGCCGGTCACCTCTGGCTTGTGGCTGTGGTTTCTAGCCCTGGTGTGAGCGTATGTGGCATGGAGATATGGGTGCCTTCTCAACCTCGTAGGTTTCCTCCGGGCACCCCTACGCGCACCCCTACGTGCAAGCGAATTATTGAAATAAAATGAAACCATATGTTAGTCTCAAAATGACCTAGTTTGTGTCGAGTGGTCGTTAAACCCCACTTCTTTCTCTCTCTTTACATTTGTCATTTTGGAGTGTTCGAGTGGTACATGTATTACCCCTGCCACTAAAGCTATTGCTGTCGTTTTAGTCCCAGGGATTTCTCAAGCCCTGTTCTCACTAAGACTTATCAGGGTTGGGGCCTACAATGGAGTCTATCAATTATCAGGGTTGGGGCCTAGTTATCAGGGATGCTCATGTGGGATGTAAATAAAACTGAAGAAGCACGTAAAGGAACCCTTGACAGTTAGAATTTGATGAAGATATGGCAGAAATACACCTGTGACCTTTAAAAAAAACAAACAAAACAAGGACCCCGACAAACAAACCCCAAACATACATGAGATCTACAAATAACAAAATAACTATATAATATCATGAAATTATAAAATTTATAACCAGAATAAAAAAATTATTGTTCTCAAAAAATTTACAATAAAACAAATTCCTAAAAAAATAAAATGACTGACCTGCAGTAAAATGAACTACGATAACTAATCCTATGACAGATTAAGCGGGGTTGGCACTCGGGGGATTTTTAAACTAGCTTAAAAATTTGTCATCTGAATGGCATATAATGTAACTATGGGACTCAGGAGGTTTATTGCAGTTGTCATGGGGTTATTTCGGTTGTCATGGTTTTATTTCGATTGTCATAAGTTTGGTTGTCATGGGTTAATTTGGATTGTCATGGGTCATGTTATAAGTCCATTACTATTTAAAACATTCAAAAATATTAATTTAAAAATAGAAAAATAAAATGCTAAGATATCATAATTAAGATTACATGCATATAATTGAAACCATGTATATGTCATAATTAAAGTCTAAATAGGGAAGCTACTAAAGATGCACTATGTACATGTAAGACAATTCTTGCTATACATTTAGTTCCAATACAAATACCATAATGTCTGTCGTTTGAAGAACAGTATAGTCTCCATTGTCATTGGAATTTACATGTATATAATATTTATGGTCTAAAAAAAGACCAGCATTTGTGTACCAATGGTAAAAAAATTATTTCGTCTTGAATATTGGATATCAGAAGCCCATATTTTCCTGGTAAGAACACACCATCAATGCTGATTTAAATTGACAAATAATTTGTGTTTCCAATGTCAAGGACTTTCGATGATATTGAGTTAGAGACTTAGCTACTTTAAGCTTAATGATATTGAAACTTTTATCATTTGCCCAAACCAACACATCAAAATCAAGGACAAGAGTGTTGAACGATTTCATTTAGCCTTGTATAAAAGCAGAACAGTAGGACATTAAACTCCATTACTGTTCCAAAATCAAGAGGTCAAGGACTAGGGCGTTGAACCATTTTATCCAAATGATGGCTCTAGGACAATTCGTCCCCGAACAATTCGTCCCAGACAATTCATCCCCAAGGACAATTCGTTCCCAGACAATTGGTCGTAGGACTATTAGTCCCCTAGGATTATTCGTCCCCTAGGACTATTCGTCCCCAGACAATTCATCCCCATGGACAATTCGCCCCCGGACAATTTGTTCCCTGACTATTCGTCCTCTAGGACAGTTTGTCCCTGGGCGACCATAATGGTACATATGTGGTTCCAATATCAAAAACTGTCCTGACTATTTTTAACGTCTGCTTACACTGATCTAATCTAATCTAATCTGGTCGTTTTAACATCCGCTTCCACAAAAGCGATATCGCCTACACGGAATTAATCTCTAGTGGATTCGACAATTTTTCTGAGAGAGATGGGGTTTAACATCCACTTGACACAAACTAGGTCATTTCGGGACTAACAAAAAGTTCAATTTTATTTCAGTAATTCGCGTGCGTCTAGGGGTCTTCCTTTTGCAGTGGGAGGAAACCAGAGGACCTGGATAACACCCAGAAAATTGGACAGACTACCCTACTCGGGAAAATTGAAAGGATTGACTCCCCAAACCCACGCACACCTACACCAAGAGGTTTCAGAATTGGCAGGAAGGGGGGCTACTTATTTCTTCCTTCATCAGGCCTTCAAAATGAATAGTCCTAGGGGACGAATTTTCCGGGGACGAATAGTCAACGGGGACGAATAATCTTCGGGGACGAATAGTCCTAGGGGACGAATAGTCCTAGGGGAGGAATTGTCCAGGTACCAATTATCCGGGGACTTATAGTCCTTGGGGACGAATTGTCCGGGAACGAGTTGTCAGGGGACAAGTTGTCCGGGGACGAATTGATGATGGAGAAAATGATGCTGCGGCATCTGATAACCAGAAATTGTTTTTTTATTTTGCGTTACTCTGACCATACTGCACCATTTCTTCTTCTTCCTCAGGATATTCTAAACCCACGTGTGTATTGTCATTTCTTCCGAGGTTTTCTTTTCCATATTTAAATTCTTTATGTAACTCATATAACATGACGACGATAACGAACAAATTCTTCACGATGAACGTGGAAATATCCTGATCTAACCTGTGCCACAGTACCAGACGGATCGACAATAACGGAGCGTTGACGATGAACAGTAACAATAGTCGATGCAAAATGTCAATATTTCGTGGAATAACTTTAAATCCGAAATGAATTCGACTTAATGTCATTAATGGAAGAGTAGGTAGAATTAAATTCACGCATGCGATTATCAAAATACCTTCTTCCAAACCAGGTAGCAGTGCATCTTTCGCGGATCTCACAAAGAATACGTCCAGAATGTCTACAGAGTCTAAGATGTCGAAGACTATAGTCTTGGTTAAATGTTCTATTTGGTTCTCGCGTCTGCTATGATGTGGTGCATTGTGATGCGACTGTAGAAGAAGGAAAAAAATCACGGCTGCCAGAGAAATCGTGACTTTTATTGTATTCGGACCAAAGAAATCCTCTTCTTTCAGCTTCCAGGCAATATCCTTGAAAATAAGGCCAACTCGTATCGCTAAAAGGATGGAATAGACAAGCCAGGCGAAATAAACTAATGGCAGGCTGCCAACTTGAACTGGGGTAGTTGATGTACGCATTAAATTCAAATGTCGGTAAGATATTACAAATGTCATAATGAATACGAAAAGAAGTGCAAGATCTGCGGCTATCCAGGCGTACCAATACCAATTGTTATATTTAATGAGGTAATAATCTAAAATAGTTCCTTGTAAGATTACTAACAAGATTGTGATAATCCGCGTAGGGATTAAAGCACATTTATCCATTATGCTGATTTGTGTCTTTTCTGACTGATTTATTAAAAGTTTCTGACTAAAGGTTTCTGACTGATTTTTTTCAAGTTTCTGACTGATTTATTAAATGTCTCTGATTTAACTAGCAATAATAATTATCTTATTTAACAACGGTATAATATTAGGCCTAGAAACCTAGCCTTTAACAACGGGAGAATATTAGGCCTAGAAACCTAGCCTTTAACAATGGGAGAATATTAGGCCTAGAAACCTAGCCTTTAACAACAGCAGAATATTAGGCCTAGAAACCTAGCAATTCAAATGGCATTCAGATCAAAACAAATCAATTATCGCAGTCAAGTTTGAAATTTAAAGAATTTCACTTCAACACTAAAACATACTGATTCTTTCTCATCCATATTATTACACCCGAGATGTTAGTTTGGATTTGAAACACAACAAAAATTAGTCTCAGTTTTTCCACGGTCTTGCATCGAACACTAGTGACATAAGCATGACACTTTATACATTGATGTCTTTAGGATTTGATTGCCAGGAAATGATTGATCCTTAGGAATTGATTCATCTGACAAGAAATGATTGATCTTTCAAGGCTTGTGTCTTTAACTTCTTTAGCTTCATGTTTCCTGTAATAAAAAGGAAAATAATTTAGAAATGAAATGAAATGGGGTTTAACGTCCTACACTGTATTATTCTGCTCCTAAACAGGGCGGCGGGTTGTGATGGCCTAGTGGTCTAGAGTGCGGCGCTTCGACCTCTAGCTGGCCGGTCACCTCTGGCTTGCGGCTGTGGTTTCGCCCCCAGGTGTGAGAGTATGTGGCATGGAGATGGGGGCGCCTTCTCAACCTCTTGGGTTTCCTCCGGGCACTCCGGTTTCCTCCCACTGCTAAAGACCCCTACGCGCAAGCGAATTATTGAAATAAAATTAAAACCACATGTTAGTCCCGAAATGACCTAGTTTGTGTTGAGTGGACGTTAAACCCCATTTCTCTCTCTCTCTCCTAAATAGGGCTAATGAAGATGGGCATACATGTATCCCATACAGTGTGCTATGAGGAAAATTTTCCCGGACAACGGCGTGAATGTCAATGTATACACAGAACCTCAGGTTTACATACCATCCTAACTACTAGACAGCTGTCATTATCAAGCTACATTTTATAAATTCCAGAACCAAGTCTCAGATTCGCCAAAAATATCTAATTTTTATGGCGTAATGCACAGTAAATAATCACGTAAGTTGAAATCAAATAGATGAGAAGAGGCCCATCAAAAGTAAAATTTTACCAAGCAGTTATCAGTGCCACTGGCTTGTTTATATCATTGTCAAAAGATGTTGACTGTTGTCACGTCTTTGTATATATACTGAACAAACTTGAACTATTTTTGTGGACAGATATTCCTTTTATAGGGATTTTCCGGGGTGGTTCCCCCTTGTCAGTGATACAGGATGGAGAGCCTGGCAAGGACAGCTGCCTAGTTGTGTGGATGGGACAAAAAAACAAGATCCTATGTACACATTGGCGTGCACATAAAAGATCCCTTGACAGTTGGAATTTGGTATAAGAGTAGGCCGTAGTGCCGCTGTCCGTCTTCATTAGCCTGGTTCGGAGAGAAACAGTAGGATGTTAAGCTCCATTCCTAGATTGAAGACCTTCAACACCAACAATTTTCTAGTTTACACAGGACTCCTGTCTTGCTCAAATCATGCTCAGAGTCTTTAGTAGCGTTTAGATATCTCAACTTTTACAATATTCTAGTGAACACAAGATTTCAAAATACCTCAAATGATGATCAGCAGCTCTATGTAAAAATTGCTGTATCATGTAATTTAACCTATTGTAACAGATAAGATATATATCTTAGTGCATCATGTACCGGTACAACATATATATTTAGGTGGAGGTTACATTGATTGGAAAAGAGATAACAAGTTTAAAGTTCAAGTTCATAATTTGGGAATGGGATGTACCAACCCTCTTGTTTCAGACATCTTGACAAGTCTTGACAGGCAGAAATAAAATGAAATGTGGTTTAATACCCCACTGTTCTGCTCCGACTGTAATATGCCATATAATGTAAGGGAAATTTTGCCTGGAAATCAGCGCTACAGCCTACTCTTACATCAATTTCCAACTGCCAAGGCATCTTTTACGAACATGTAAAAGTGTGCATGGAGCCTCTGTTTTTCATCACATCCCAATGACTATACACTGTCCTTGCCAGGCAATCCATCCTTCATCCCTGACAAGGAGGAGCCAAGTCGAAATATTCCAAATGAACTTTCTCGGCCAATGCAGGGATCAAAGACGAGAGCAGCAGGTTAGTTAGCCTACGTCCTACTCACTGACCCACTGGGGCTACACAACTGGGGCCTGTTTCACAAAATTTTAACTAAGATAAAATCCAAATTTTTATCATTTGATTATAATGTTAGATTGATTGTAGTGCTTAGCCAATCAAAATTGAAGTATCTGCTAAAATTTGGATTTTATCTTCCGTTAAGATTTCGAGAAACAGGGCCCTGATTTTCCAATGGTTAGATCAGTGATTCTCAAGCAGTGTGCCACAACACACAGGTGTGCCACAAGATCTCCCTAAGTGTGCTGCAAAATTTTGAACGGCACACTTAACAAAATGCGAAAATACAACTGATTTCTTAATGGTTTGATCAAAATATCATGGCTACCTGCAGATTATGTCAAGTTCATGAGATGTAAACAGGTGTAGCACTAACCCTACCCCGGGAAGAGTTGGATGGCTAAATTGTTAGCGCACGCACGCTAATTCATAAAGCCTGTCATTGAGTCAACTGGTGTTGAGTACGGTCGCCTGTCCAATCCCATGGGTTTTCGCTGGGTCCCCCAGTTTCCTCATACTGCTAAAGACCACTACGCACAAGCGTATTATTGAAATAAAATTAAATGATGTTAGTCACGAAATGATCTAGTTGTTTTGAGTCCACGTTAAACCCTATTTCTCTCTCTCTCTCACTAACCCTACCCCACAATTCTTGGCAATAATCACATGCCCTAACCCTGTTTATATTTCCTGTCCTTTACGAAATCTGGAGGCGGCATTTACATGTATATTTAGAACTGACCATACCTACCATTCTGTTATAAAAATACATACATGTATGTAGTGATGTAGAGCTCCCTACATAAAATTGGAATTTGTAGAGAAATCTATTCAAAATTGACTCAGATTAAGCACAAAATCATGGACGTTTCGTATTTCATAAAGTCCATGTCAAAACTAACACAAAAGGCTGGTAAATTTGTAAACTAAAAAGTTACTAAACAAACTGATGGAATTGACAGATGAGAATCAGCTTAAATTTGGTTTCTGGCAATCAAATATTCACGCTTATTAACATTTCCTGAAAATATCAAGTAGCCCATCCTTAATATAAGGTCCATGGTGAATTGTATTGTACCAAGCTGTGTCAAACTTTTACAGAATTGAAAAAGTAAAAGCTATATATATCTCAATACAACTTACTTAACTTACCGGTACTTGTTACTATTAGCCCATATTACTATTTGGCGGATAATGCAGATAAAATAAAAAGCCTTCTTTTACAGTTGCCAAATTATCTAGTCTGCCATTGTCAATTGGCAAGCTTCGAAAGGTCAGTGTTTGGCGGTAAAATTTTATAACCGTCTCGTTCCACTATACAAATATTGACCTGTGTGATTCATGAGCTCTATTGTATATAATATTGCTAACACATGGTTTACATAGATTACTCAAAATCAAATGATTTAGACATGAGGCGGCTCATATTTTTAGATTATTGCGTCAAGAAGACCTTTCTTTTGTAACTTTTCTTCTATTTATCAAATATATTGAACCACAATTTGGTTGCGAAATAAACAATCATGCCAAATTCGTATGGTACCGATAGGCTACTTACTTTTGAGTTGAGTGAACTTTTAAATGTTTTAAAGTTTGCAGACCGCAACTTCCGTGTTGATAAACAAACCATATAGTTTGGGTTGTCCAGACAGCAAAAGCCTTATTCTTTTCTGCAAGATGTCTTGATAACCAAGGCGTAATCCTTAGTAGGTCAAGCACTTGGGGTTAGATCAAGGCGACCTACAAATTGGCATAAGACGATAAATTTAATTAGTCCATATTAGTGCATTGAATATGAAACAGAAACGGAATTCGATATTTTATACTTTTTAATAGGGTCTTATAATGAAATTATGTTAAAATTAATATCGTTATCGTTGTTGAATGGCGGAACTATTTACTCGCGGAATGTTCAATCGTTGTAAACAAGCCGTGAAGGCGGAAGTAAAAGTTGGATGCTGACGGAATACCGCAATAAACAAACAGTTTCAAAACAGACCTGATTTTCGCTTATCACAGACTAAAGAACCGAAGTTTTACCGATGTCATTAAGTAGATAAATATGGTGTTATAATTAGGTAACTAGTTTTTAACATTTTAAAAAATATTTTGTTCAATTTATAACTTTTGACGACCTGAGATTCAACTTTGTCTTATCATCACCCCAAACTGTCAGATTTATACTATACTCACAGTAGTGATGGGGAAGTGACTTGATTAATGGGGAAGTGAGTCACTTGTCAAGTCCAGTGCGAAATATAGTGTGATATAGAAGGTTTAGTTTTTTATATTAAAATATCTATTTACAAGCTTTACAAGCGTCTTCAGCTCTTGTACTTTGATTTTAGGTAAAAAAAAGGGCTGTCAACCGGGTGGTTGGGTGGCAGCGGCGTATAATAAGTTTCTCTCTGGGTCCTCCCACTGCTAAAGACCCCAACATCCATGCAACTTATTTAAATTTAAAATTGAGCTACAGGTTAGTCCATAGTTTGTGTTGAGTTGACCTAAACTCCTTTTCTCTCCCTCTCTTTCTCTCTCTCTCTATGGTCTATGAGCTATCATTTTTGTTTCACCCTTGATTGATGGGCCTCTGTTTATTTGGATAGCATCCAAGCATGGAGATTATCAACTGTTGATATTTGGTTTGCTTAAATGTTAAATCCACACACTCTAGATCAGTGACCCCAACTAATAATTCCATTCATCGAGTGGTTTCACGATTATTATTTGATATCCGGCTGGAGCCCAACGGCCCAAATTCATTATTAGCCCAAATTAGCCTGTCTTCATTAGCCCTAGTCAGAGCAGAACAGTAGGACATTCAACACAATTTCAGTTCAATTCATATTATATTTAGGTTGTCTGTTCATGTTTGGGTTGGGTTTTTTCAGATAAAATCATAAAAGATGCCACCAGTAGTTGTTTTACCGAATGTGTCAACAAACGTTTCCCAAGATGGCTACCTGGATATTGACTTCCTCTTACCAACGGGAATCATGGTGGCCATGAATATTAACTTTTACTCTGCATTGGATGTTCTTAAACAGGTTTGTTTATTTAGGGTTACAGAGTTGCTAATAAGTGGCGAATGGTTGTTTGGGTTAGAAAACGGGCAAATGACCCTTCGTTCCTGTGTAAATCGGTCTGTTTTTTGTATAAAATTCCAGGCCTGGGGTACATGGGATAGACCTTCTTTTATGTTTTATGGGGCTATAGGTATTTCACTCGAAAAGTGTATGGCAATCACATCAAAGTACTGAGCATTTAAGTTAGTCTATAAAATATTCAGAATTGAACGACCAGGTCTGACACTGTTCTTGCCAGACCCCACCCCACATCCTTCCCCGGGGGGTTGGGGTGGCCTAGAGTGACGCGCTTCGACCTCTAGCTGACATTAAACCCCATTTCTCTCTCTGTCTCTCTCTCACATCCTTCCCCAACCCCAAACTGAATGATTATGTGGGACATTCTCAGCTAACTCTGGGATCGAACCTGAAATTACCTGGTTAGTCTGCCAGTATTATACTACGGTACTGTAACATATTCGCGGAGTCACCCAGAAAAAAGTGATCAGTATACAAGCAAATCCAGATATGATTAAAATACAGTTTCTATTTCGTTTCGTTTTTTTTTAGTTGAAAATTTCGTTTTACTACACTAGGATCTGGAAAAGTTGTTATATAACATGCGTTCTAGTTGATGTGAGGCATTAGCCAATGAAACGATCTGTTACTACAAGCTTAAGGCGTGTTTTGTAAGGAACTGTGGGTAATCCACCAGTAACATCAATGCTGATTAGTTAATCTGACTTCATAGGGTCAAAAGTTGCTCGTATGACTTGACGTGAACCCCCACTAAAACTTGTAAGATTTCATATACTTTAGTTTGGACCATCGAAAGTATTTAAAAACAAAACGAAATATAAATCCATATTTTGATCTGATTGAGCGAACCCATGTCAAAATAAACTTTACAGTAATTTGTATTCCATATAATTGGTTCATGTTTTCTCATTTAAAGGGGCATTATTCATGATCTAAATCTGCCTATTGCACTACTTTCTTTATGCCTTAAGTGATGGATTATTAATAAGACATTTATTGATTTGCCAAGAACATAATCAACTCTTGATGTCATCGTATACTTGAGATTTTCAACACCTTGTAATAGGATTTATGATTAATGATTCAATTTGAAAATGAAAGAATTGAGGCTTTGTTTAATATCATAGCAGTGACCGTCGTGACGGCACTGTTCTGCAATTGAAGATAACTCCTGTCAGAAGGAAGTAATCTTAATGAAATTTTCAACATATTGTATTCCCTTTTCATTATCTTTTTTTGACTATATTATATTATATTGATAACTGTCAGCTCTTTATCTAAATCTGGGGGTTGGGATGGCCTAGTGGTCTAGAGTGCCGCGCTTCGTCCTCTAGCTGGCCGGTCACCTCTGGCTTGCGGCTGTGGTTTCGAGCCCTGGTGTGAGCTCATGTGGCATGGAGATAGGGGCGCCTTCTCAACCTCGTGGGTTTGCTCCGGGCACTCCGGTTTCCTCCCACTGCTAAAGACCCCTACGCGCATGGAAATATTGAAATAAAATTGAACCATATGTTAGTCCCGAAATGACCTAGTTTGTGTTGAGTGGACGTTAAATCCCATTTCTCTCTCTCTCTATCTAAATCTAACATAATACATCTTTAAGTTACGATACAGCAGACCTGGAAATAAAGGTTTTAGTTAGGCCTATGCCTGACAAAATGTCTGACACTAATGAAATACTACCTGACATGTGCTGGACATGTGTTAAAGAGACAATAACACTATTGCTGGCTTGGCAGATCCAGAAAATATATAAAAAGTCTTATTCTAATCTAAGTACTAGATGTTTAAGTGTCCTACCTGTTGTATCCATTACATCCCTTTTACTTGTCCAGAGGGTTCGAAAATATTTTTTCAAACCCAAATCACATTTGAAAAGGTTTACGTTAGGCTTTTCAAATCATTATGTTGAATTTTTCCAATTTTTTAAATCAGGTATCTTAAGATGAAATTTGTATCATCAATTAATTGGAATATTGTAAAATTATACAATTTGTTGACCAGAATGAAGATTGGGACATATAATTCAGTTACATAAAGAGTGGTATTGAGCCTTTAATGATATCAGCAAAAAAAACCCAATCACTGCCGGACAAAATGACAGGCACCAGAGGTTTTGTGCCTGACATTGTTAGTGACAGGTGCCTTCTTATTTCCAGACTTGCACAGTTTAGACCCCCATTATTTCGTTTATTTGTGATGTTATTTTTTCAAATTATTATTTCAGAATTTATGGAGAGAAGCCCAGAACTTGCCACTGAATAGTCTGTTAAAAGATAGTGATTCCTATTGTTTTATTTGTATTAATCAGTTGGGGGAGAAGGTAAATATACCTTTTATTTGTGTAAATCAGTCATTTTTAGACTCTATGGCACCGACTTCCTGTCTTTCTATAATACATTAATGGTGTCTAAATCAAACAGTTTTGGAGATATTTGTTGTTTTTGATCGACAGTCACCATCTTGGATTTGGTCCAGTCCCCAGTTTTGGTAAACTTTCTTTTCCTTACTTAGAACATCATAACGAGTCAATAGGAATCAAAAAGCCTTTTGTTGCGATTTGTTCTACGTACGACACAATCCAGCAGTCGTTTGACCAACCTGATGTTTTATATAGAAGATATTATAGGGTATACATACAGGTACCAGTAGAATAGTTCCTGGAAAAGCCTTGATGTTTGCCTGACACTAAGTGACATGTGACTTATTTCAAATCTTCTTTATACTAATATTTATAATATATATGCGGTTTGTCTATCTGTCTGTTCAGGGTTGTTAGCTACACTATGGCTGTCCCGGTCCGACGTTTCGTGCATAGGTGTAGCACTGACCAGAGAGTAACAAAGGTCTGGTAGCAGTGGGCTACCGCTTCGATTTTGTAGTTATAGTACTACCTGTTTAGGTCTACTGCTAGTATTTTGTATTATATAATTCTATTGTAGGAACTTCCGGTTCATGGCTATACCCGTACTACATGGGGGGGGGGGCGTTGGGATGGCCTAGTGATCTAGAGTGCCACGCTTTGAGCTCTAGCTGGTCGGTCACCTCTAACTTGCGGCTTTGGTTGCGATCCCTGGTGTGAGCGTATGTGGCATGGAGATGGGGGGGGGGCTTCTCAACCTTGTGGGTTTCCTCCGGGCATTCAGGTTTCCTCCCACTGCCAAAGACCCCTACGTGCAGGCTAATTATTGAAATAAAATTAAACCATATTTTAGTCCCGAAATGACCTAGTTTGTGTCAAATGAACATTAAACCCCATCTCTCTCTCTGTACTACATGTACGTCAGGTCTACATCGAGTATTTTGTATTATATAATTTTATTATAGGAAGAGCTATTAGATGAAAGTCAGTGTTTAAACGATATTCAACCATTCAGTTCATTTTTAAAATTAGTTGAAAAACAGGGAGATGAACAGAATAAAACACTTGCTCGGAATATTAACAGCTTGGTTGGTAAAGGTAAGATACCATCTACTTTAATCATGGATCGATAATCAGTATCAGTAATTGGCCAATAAGTGCCCAATCGGGAGATATCGGTGTCACACGATAAATTGCCATTTTGCCGATACTAATACTAGAGTTGCCGATATCTGTTCAAAACGACTCGGTAAATACTTTTAAAATATTATCGGAGTTGTGAACAAATCGTTTTGTTTCACACACGGTGCCGCTAAATAGTCACACGCTTGTTGCTTTTTAAACGTAGGCTACGGGTAATACAAGACTCATAGCAGCCGTAGAAAGGAAATCATAAACACTACAAAATCCTTATCAGTCTCCTTTATCGAAATTGCTACGCATTTTTTTACTTCGTTTTGTCTAGTTCACTATATTGTCTGTCACTATCATAATGAGTAGAAGTTTTGGAAAAGGTGGAAAATATCACATAGTTTGCGCGTGGTGGAATGAAGGATGAAAGGGGGGGGGGGATATTCCTTTGATGTCACATAATCACTCTCTAATGCATGTACATTCAGGCTTTAGCGATTTATATTGTTATGCTTTGCTATTGTGTCGACAAATAAAACTCATAATAAAGATCATACTTTTTTTAATGAATACTATTATCAACAAATAGGTTCCCATTAGATGTTTTATTTTTAACATAAGTTCTAGAAATGCCTGGGAGAATGTCACGTGATAGCCACTGTTGACAAACAGGTCAGGAAGTTATCACTGTCTCGACCATTAATGATATAGCAAATAATTAAGTTCATAATGGATGGTGTATATTTGATTGCCTAGGAAGCGTAGCCCAATTATTAAATCAAAAACTCAGGGTTCGTGTTTGGTTCACGTAGTAAAATAGTATCATGCGTTTCCCGACTAATGAAGACAAATATCTACATAGATTATCATGCCATTCGAGACATTTAAATGTGTAATAGTTTTATATCCACCACTATCGGTAATTTATCTGTATCGGCAGATATATTTCGCTGTCAATATCTGATATCGGTAAAACCGATAGGTGCCATATCGGACCATCACTAATCTACTTAAAGCCAGGCTGACACTTGCACGACTTTGGTCACGATTTTGTCGTGCCCATCAGTGTCCACATTGACACGAACTTGCATGACGAGTTCACGCATAGTTTGCGCATATTTTGCGTATTGTTTACGCACTTCCCGCATTGTCACGATGATTTTGTGCAAATCGGACGGTGTCGTGCTGACTTGAGTCGTGCCTATGCGTGCCACGGAATCGTGCAAGTGTCAGCCTAGCTTACCTCACAAAGTCTAAAATATGTAGGCCTATGAATAGCCTGATATTTTAATGTAAACAATGTTGTTACTAAGTGAGGTGAAAATAAATAGGGTTTAACATTCTACTAAGAGGCATATTTTGTTCACTACTCTTAAATTGAATTCCGATTGTCAAGCGTTTTGATGTGCGTGCCAATGTGTGCACGAAACCTCGGTTGCCAGGCCCTCCGTCCTGCACCATTGACAGGGGGGGAAGCATGTTGTAAAATCTTGATGAACTTTCTTAGTCAACACTGGTAATTGAACACCGGCTAGCAAGGCAATGTCTTACTCACTGAGGCACCATGGCTCACAAATACATATGGTTGCTAAGTGACCAAGACACTGGTTCGCTAGCCTGGAGGTCGGGTGTTCGATCCCTGCATTGGCCAAGAAAGTTCATCTCGATTTTCCGGAGTGATTTCCCCTTGTCAGTGATGCAAAAGGAGGGCCTAACAAGGACAGCTGCCTAGTCGTTCGGATGGGACGAAAAAGTGAGGTCCCGTGTACACATTGGGGTGCACGTAAAAGATCCCTTGGCAGTTGGAATTCGATATAAGAGTAGGCCGTAGCGCCGCTGCCTGGGCAAAATTTTCCTCATAACACACTGTATGGTGTATGCCAATCTTATATTAGCCCAGGTTAGGAGCAGAACAGTAGGACATTAAACCCCATTTCATTTCATTTACTTTGATTGTAAATATAAACATAAAATTGGGATAGAATATTATTAATAATGTACATCGATTTTAAACTTTGGTGTCATATTTTATTTATAGGTCCTCAGAAAATGGAAGCTTGGTCACCAGCAGAAGTGAGTGAATTCCGTCAAAAGATGGTCCAACATTGTGACAGGATAATCCAAAATAAGAAACAGCAGGGATGGGTGGAAAAATTGAAATTAAAACATCCACCAATGTTACGTAGCACATGGAATTTACCCGAACGTGTACAAGCTAATTTAAGCAATGATTGTATAGCTGTAGATGTTAGAATAGAGGATACAGGAGTAAGTATTAATTTAAATTAGTCTGTCCTTTAAAGTGGGATAGTCTAGGTAGGGGAGGCCCACAGTTAACCCTCTAGTTTCAACAACACCAAACTCTTGATGAAGTTCAGGTCATTTATTTAACTAAGGGAGATAACTCTATTCAGCGTTTACAATGATTTATTATAAATTTGAATTACACCAATCTATGCTGCATGTGTTTGAGGTAGTCATAGAAGTTCTGCTACTGAATGCAAATTGTTGATAAATGATAACAACTAGAGGATGACCAGACACTGTGGTAGTTCAACGCCACTTTGCCCAGCATACTCACGGGTCCGAGCTATCCCTATATACTAAATTACTACTTCGGGACAGCCCTAGTGTAGCCACGGACCGTGAACAGACAAACAAATGGCAGTCACAGATATTAATATAGGTGATATGTATTGTTTAAGCAGCATTTAGTAGCTGAATCAAAACTGAAGTATTTACAAAAAAATTTGATTTTATCTTCAGGTGAGATTTCAAGAAACAAGGCCCTTATGTAATATACTTAATGTTTTTAATCAACAACAATGAAATTTACCTGTAGCTCTGATGCATTATACCAATATATATAGTTCTGATGCAATATACCAATATATTTAGTTCTGATGCAATATATGAATTCTTCTTCATTTTAGACGACTTATAAATTGAAGACGTCCGCTATGGGTACACCATCAGATTTGATTGATGTTGCTTTAAAGAAGATGTCTTCCACGGGTCAGAGAGTCGGTAGTTCAGATTGTTATTTATTGAAGGTAGTCGGACGGGAAGAATATATCTACGGTGATTCACCCTTACAGCAATTTAAGGTACACGGACTTGCCAATTGTCATATTTTATTATTGAACAGTTTGTTGGTATTGTTAATTTAGAGAGACAGAGAGAGAGTTTGTTGGTATCATTAAAGAGAGATAGAGAGAGAGAGTTTGATGGTATTGTTACCAATATAGCGAGGGAGAGAGAGAGAGGGAGCAGAGAGAGAATCCCCTTGACACAAACTAGGTAATTTTGGGACTAACATATGGTTCAATTTGATTTCAATAATTTGGGCTTAGGGGGCTTTAGCAGTGGGAGAAAACCTGAGGACCGGGAGAAAATCCACGAGGCTGGACAGGTAACCCTAATCCTTGTCACGTACAACCGAGGATGCTCTAACCATTCGTGGATCCAACTCTCCAGTTGATTTGATTTATAAAGACATGTTTCTCAGAATATATTCTCTTTCGCAACAATTCAAAGTAAATACAGCTTTTATATGCCTACATTTTGTATCAAATTCATTTTTATTTTCTTTCAGTTTGTGTATCAGTGTTTAACTAAAAATCTTTGTCCTGAATTCTGGTTATTAAACAGAGAAAAGGTTGTAGGTGAGATATAAACATGAAAATATAAACATGAAAATATAAACATGAAAATATAAACATGAAATCTGGTTGATTGTGTGAATAATAAAACTAACACCAGAGCCTCAAGCGGGGTGTATGGTCTCCTGCCAAAAAATATTGATGTCTTTTCTGAAGGAAATTAACTCGTAAATGTATAGGCTCTTACCTGGGTCTCTTCTGTACAGGCCCCTTATGATCGGGTGTGTGGGGAGGGGGTGTAAATTGTTCCTAATAGCTACTAATTTATTTGGACGAGGTTTCGAACAGTATTCTGTCAGCTTAATATCATATGCGGGTTGATGGCCGAAAGGTTTGCGCATTCACGTTGTATCATAAGGTCTGTCATTGAGTCAACTGGCTCATAAGGGGCCTATACAGGTAGTAGGGTCACATGTCCAACCTCATGGGTTTCTATGGGTACTCCAACTGCTGAAGACCCCTATGCGCAAGCTGAAAATAAGATTGAACCATGCGATATAAAATCTTTGAATTGTGAGCAGTTGAATGTGCAATCTAATTAAAATATAGATCTATATTTCGTTTCGTTTTTATACGCCCACATTGAAATGTGGTCGTATATTGTCGTCGCCCCCGTCCGTCCGTCCGTCCGTCGGTCCGGCGTCCACAATTGCTTGTGGACGCTCTACAGGCTAAAGTTAATATCCGATTGACTTTAAATTTATACACAGTGTTTAAGGTCATGAGACGAAGAAGCCTATTGTTTTTCAGCGATTTCCGATAATTAGTGCCAGAGTTATGGCCCTTGATCACTTCAAAAAATCTTGTGAACGCTCTAGAGGCCAAAGTTAATATCCGATTGACTTTAAATTTATACACAGTGTTTAAGGTCATAAGACGAAGAAGCCTATTGATTTTCAGCGATTTCCGATAATTAGTACCAGAGTTATGGCCCTTGATCACTTCAAAAAATCTTGTGGACGCTCTAGAGGCCAAAGTTAATATCCGATTGACTTCAAATTCATACACAGTGTTTAAGGTCATAAGACGAAGAATCCTATTGATTTTCAGCGATTTCCGATAATTAGTGCCAGAGTTATGGCCCTTGATCACTTCAAAAAATCTTGTGGACGCTCTAGAGGCCAAAGTTAATATCCGATTGACATTAAATTTATACACAGTGTTTAAGGTCATAAGACAAAGACGCCTATTAATTTTCAGCGATTTCCGATAGTTAGTGCCAGAGTTATGGCCCTTGATCACCTCAAAAAATCTTGTGGACGCTCTGGAGGCCAAAGTTAATATCCGATTGACTTTAAATTTATACACAGTGTTTAAGGTCATGAGACGAAGACGCCTATTGATTTTCAGCGATTTCCGATAATTAGTGCCAGAGTTATGGCCCTTGATCACTTCAAAAAATCTTGTGGACGCTCTAGAGGCCAAAATTCTTGTGACACTATAGAGGCCAAAGTTACTATCCGATTGACTTCAGATTGATACATAGAGTTTAAGGTGTTGAAACGAACCAGTATTTTGATTTTCAATGAATTTAGATAACTGAACAGCTAAATCCATGATATTAAATGTTTCATGTATATACTAATTGTTAGCGTGGGGTAAAACTTTATAAAAAGCAATCAAATTCTAATGATTTTCTGATAATTACATAATGAGTTGTTACTCTTAATCAGTTTTTAGTGTATTACAAATGTTTCATTACCGAAATTAGTAAAAATATGCGACAACCCTTGTTGACTGCCCGGACGATTTAGCTGCTGTGGGCGTATGTTTCGTTGCCTGGCAACCTATCTTTTATACTTTCAATGGCCTACACTCATGTAGATCTAACAAGTTATAGTGGGAGCTCACGTTCTATGACGTCAGGTATCAAGCACGGGACATTTGATTAGTCATTCGATTAACCAATTAGCGACCACCATGCTTTTTAAAATCTACTTTTGTTTTGTTTCGATTTCTATCCGCTGGTAATATTTACCCACAGTTCGACAGACCATTTGATTGGCTGACCCCTCATTTTAGGCAGAACACGAATTAAATAACAAGTCTTCCAGATCCAAGAGTAGTAAAGACAAGTAAAAACGAAATTTTGAGCTATAAAAAACGAAACGAAATTGGATCTGTGTTGTAATCAGATTGTTGAATGTGTAGATGTGTATTATAAGTAGAATACTATAAAATAGAGCAGAATGTGGATAATAAAGATCAATAGGCTATTGATGTTGTAACTTTACCAAATTTTATTACAAATTACAAATATAATATGTCTTATTTTGTTCCTGCGCAAAACTGTTTGATTGAAGGGGTATTTTAGAATATTTTCGTTGAGTTCTCTGTTTTCTCTTCAGATGCACCTCCGGCAGTACCTCCACGTAGAATGAGTACGATACCTCGTCAAGTCCGTCCTGATAGACCTGATATCAGCGTATGGAACATTCCACAAAAATATTATGTGACCGTTAAAGGTATCAATAAGATACAGCTACCGGATAACATTAAGGTACGTTGGGTTATTACGTGGGAAGCAACTTGGGTTATTACATTGAACTTGGTTTATTACATAGGAGGGAACTTAGTTCATTACATTGAACTTTGTTTATTACACGTAACTTGGGACAGTATCGGGGGTGGGGGTGGGAGAACTCGGTTTATTTCATTTGATAGAACTTGGTTTATTTCATTGGGGGGGCGGGGGGATTTGGTTTATTTCATTGAACTAAGTTTATTACATGTAACTTGGGATATTATATTGGGGGGGGGGACTCGGTTTATTACATCAGAGCGAACTTGGTTTATTTCATGGGAGGGAACTTGCTTTTTTGCATTGAACTTGGTTTATAACATCGGCGGGAACTTGGTTTATTTCATGTAACTTGGTTTATTTCATGTAACTTGGTTTATTACACCGGAGGGAACTTGGTTTATCTTGTGTGTTTTCTCTGGATAGTTTCATATGTGTTTAGTGGATTTTAAACTCCATTTTTTTCTCTCTTTCACTTTGATTAATGAAGCATATTGCAATACAAACATTTTTTATGTAAAAATTATTTTCCATTTTGGCTGAAATGAAAGTGAGTTTGAGTCGTGGGTATTGTATTTCAGGTGAAGTTATTTGTTGGTTTATATCATGGTTCGGAACCACTGTGTATTATCTGTGAAACGCCTGAAGTACCAGTTTTAAACAGTAGCTGTAATATGACCATAGATTTAAAGTTTAATATAGCTGTAGCTGATTTACCCAACGCATCACGTATCTGTTTCGCTCTTTACGCATCCGGTAGAAAAGGAAAGGTGAGGTCGTCATGTTTATAATTCATACTTTACTGTTGTATGACTGTCGTTATTTTTACATACACACAAATATGTACATAGGTAAATCTCCATCTAACTTTCTGTATGAAGGATTAGACAACACACTATTGCGTTATGATATGTAACAGCTAATATAAGAGATAAAAGTGGCTTTGAAGACCTAGTTATCTCAAGTTTCAGTGACTAGTTTTGTTTGTGTAGAACTCTTCAGACTGATTGAATTCATGTGGCAGGCGTTTATATTTATACTATTCCGAAACCCCGGTGGGGTTTCCATGGTTACTAATAGGCGAGGTTATCGGGGTTGGCCCCTTGGCGGGGTTTGCAAATGTTTACCGGGGTCAGCAAGTCGCTTACCGGGATTTTACAAAGATTTGACAACTTGGCTGGGTTACCGGGGTTGGCCCCTTGGAGGGGTTTGCGAATTGTTACAGGGGTCGGCAACTCGCTTACCGGGGTTGTACAAAAGTTTGACAACTTACTGGGGTTGACCTCAGCGGGGTTTGTAAATATGTTACCGGGATCGGTAGCTCGCTTGCCGAGGTTGTGCAAAGATTTGCCCAAGTTTGTAACATTGTTACTCGTCACTCAAACCATTTTTTTCTTTTTTTTTGATATGTAACAGTTGTTATCCTCCTGAAGGCTGGAACACTATTAAAAATTATGATTTATTTTACAGGATATGACTCCAGTAGCGTGGGTAAATATTCCAGCATATGATTTCAGATCGCGATTAATTCGAGGTGATAGAGAAATGGACATGTGGTCTGTAAAAGATGATTTGGTATTTGAAGAAATTTGTAATGTTTTAGGTAGGTGGGTTTTAAGATCTGGCTTGTCTTGATAGATGTTGTCGGCTCGTTCAATGTGTAATTAGTAACTAACAAATCTATCCTGACGAAATACCATAATATGAATAAATGATTTCCAGTTTATAAAATACCTTAATATGAATAAACAATTTCAGGTTTATAAATAATGGTATATTATGTTATATTATATTGGGAATCAGGACAACTGCCTGCGAGGACACCTAGCAGCAAGGACAACTGTTGACAAGGACAAGTGATGACTCAGACATCTGTTGGCAAGGACAAATGTCGACTAGGTCAAATGGCAGCTAGGGCAATTGTTGGCTAGGATCATTGTTAGAAAGACAAATGACTGCGAGGACAACTACCAGAAGGAGAATTGGTGGCCAGGACTTGCCAACAAGACAATTTACCTGTCTTGAATCTACCAGCAGGACAACTACAAGAAATATTCCTCACCGACAAATGTCCAGCAGATGGTTGTCCTGGTGATTACATGTCCTGTCGTCAAGTATCCTAGATGCTCATATTACTAGATTACATTATTCCATTACAACCTGGATATATTTGATTATTTCAGGTACTGTATCACCGAATCCATACGGACATGATTCAGCTACATTATCTGTTAGTTTTCCCGATTATGGTGTTCAAGCTGATATTATATATCCTAAATTTGACAAGGTAATTTCTGTCTAACCTTTTCAATTATTCATATATTGGTTTTTTTTTTCATCATGGCATTTATTGATATTTTTAAAGGGTGTTAGAATGTGTTCTGTTATTGTAGGTGTTAGAATGTGTTCTGTTATTTTAGGTGTTAGAATGTATTCTGTTATTTTAGGTGTTAAAATGTGTTCTGTTATTCTGTGTGTTCTGTTATTATAGGTGTTAGATTGTGTTCTGTTATTTAAGGTGTTAGAATGTGTTCTGTTATTATAGGTGTTAGAATGTGTTCTGTTATTATTGATGTTAGAATGTGTTCTGTTATTTTAGGTGTTAGAATGTGTTCTGTTATTGTAAGTGTTAAATTGTGTTCTGTTATTGTAGGAGTTAAATTGTGTTCTGTTATTCTAGGTGTTAGAATGTTTTCTCTTATTCTAGGTGTTGGAATGTGCAGCAAGAAATATGGAAGCTGATGGAACACCAGGATCTGTGGTAAGTCTGACTAATTTTCACTGTAGTGTATTTCCTATATTATCGTTGACATAGACCAGTCATATATTCTTTTTGTATTCTGGTGCTACTCTTCCAAAAATCCCTGACCCCATTACTGCTAGCACGACATATCGTTGAATTGATGTATCTCGATTTACCTTCTCACAATTTCTGTATTGAATCCATTTTTTTTTGCGATTCCCATTTTTATGTGTTTTTTTTTTATGTCGCTTCAGTAACTAACCTACCCCCCCCCCCCCCTTAATTAAACACTGTTAAATTGTTTTGGTCCTTATTTTGATCTGTATGATTATCGTGATATAAAACAGTTTTATTTCTTTGACTTCGGCAGTACTAAAAATTTGCGTCCCAAAAATATCAATTATTCATTTCTCCTGTTGTTTTCTTGCTAAATATTGACCTGGGGCCTGTTTCTCGAAATCTTAACTAAAGATAGAATCCTGATTTTAGCAGATACTCAAATCTTTATTGGCTAAGCCCTAAAATCAATCTAATATTATCCAATCAAATTACGAAAATTTGGATTGTATCTTAGTTAAAATTTCGTGAAACAGGCCCCAGGTTATAAATCGTGATACAAATTGTATAGTGACTGTAGTTGCAATGCCCAGCACAAGACTCCCTCCTGGCACACAGTTTGATAGATCATCTTGTTGCGCTGTGTCGTAAGTTCAGCAGTCATCGAGTCGGACTGATGTGGATTCGATTCCCTGGTTGTATGTGAAAGGAGTATGGTTGCTTAAACAAACGTGTGGATTTCACTGGGTCCTCCGATTTACTCCAACTGCTAAAAAGCCTTTACAGGCAATCAAATTATTGAAATAACCTTCAACCTCAACCATGTGTTAGTCCCGAAATAACATAGTTTATGTTGAGTGGACATTAATCCCCATTTCTCTCTTTCTCTCTTTCTCTCTTTAAAAGTAAAGCACGTAGAGTATCCTCGCCGATAGTCGCCTAGTATCATACTCAGTAATTGTGATTTTAAAAATTGTTTCTTGTGTTAATATGTTCATGTACTAAATGCCAATCAAAAAAGTGTATTGTGGTTGATGCGACTGATCACCGAGTGGCTGCCATTACAAAAATATCCAACACCATAGCAACGGCTGGTCATTCAGATGGGACGAAAAATTGGGTCCCGTACACACATTGACATCCACATAAAATATCCCTTGGCAGTTGGAATTCAATATAAGATTTGCCCATAGTGCCTATCTACATGTACTTAGAGGGAGTATTTAATATTTATTAAGAAAAAAAAAATCAAACTACCAGTTTTGAATTAAAGTAGATTTAAACTAGGCCCATCAGGTTTCTCCGCTACCAGTAAAAGATTGTGGCATCTTGCTACGCTCAAGCAGCATAGATAGTTAAATTAATGACCTGGCCCCTAGTTCACAAAACGTTCTCAGAGTTACGTTACGAATTTATTCAACTTTCAGTCAATGTTTATGAGGCTTATGGTTGATTCAGAAATGACAAAAGTTTTATAAAGGGATAAATTTTAGAATAAAATAAGGTGAGACTGCTTTGTGAACTCGAGGTCTGGACCTCATGAAGAGTTTGCAATTGTTTATTTTACAGACGATGAAAGTTAGTAAGTCCCATATAGAACAGTTGAAACTTATACTGGAACGAGATCCGTTAACACAGCTGTTTGAACAAGATAAAGATTTATTGTGGCTGTTACGGTATGAATGTTGCGATAAATACTCACACTCTTTACCGAGATTACTCAACTCTGTAAAATGGAATAACCACGTCGACACAGCTAAGGTTAGTACAGATTTACACATTTATATTTCGTTTCGAGGGCCTAAACTACATCAAATCTGACCAGTTGTTTTCGGAAGTCATATGAGCGGTTTTTGACCCTATGATCTTGGGCCCTGGGCGAAGCAAGGTATCAAGGTAGTGAAAAATAAAACTGAAAAGAGAACAGATTTGAGATTGGGTTTGAATACTCCATCTATACGGAGCTGCAGTGGCAAAGTGAGTAGGGCGCAGGCTCACTATCCAGGTTCACTCCCGGTGTGACTCAGGTTTACTGCCGGTGTTAGCTAAGAAAGTTTCTTGACAGTTTCCGATGTGGCCTTTCCCCATCAGTGAAGCAAGCCGAAGATAAATTGATCTTCCCTTGACCAATAAACTCTGAAGATTTGATGACCAATGATTGAAAATGGAATATTTTGTTTTAATTTTCAGATGACAGCTTTGTTGCAGAACTGGAAAATGTTGCCAGTAGATTATGCACTTGAACTTCTGGATTTTAATTTTCCTGATAGAAATGTCAGAGAATTTGCCATCCGCTGCCTTAATGCCAATTTAGAGTAGGTATAATTTTTGTTACTCAAGTCTGTAGCAACATGGGGAGGACAAAGGGAAAGGCAAAAAACTGCATAGACATTTGGATGGTATGAAAAAAACCAAGGTCCTGTACATATTGGTGTGCATGTAAAAGAACCCTTGGCTGTTGGGATTCGATATAAGAGTCGTCTGTTTCCCTCATAGTACACTGTATGGCGTAGGCCCGTCTTGAGCAGTAGGAACAGAACAGTATGGCGTAGGCCCGTCTTGAGCAGTAGGAACAGAACTGTATGGCGTAGGCCCATCTTGAGCAGTAGGAAGACATCAGTATGGCGTGCAATCTGATTAAAATACAGATCTATATTTAGTTTCGTTCTTTTTAAAGGGGTTGGGATGGCCTAGTGGTCTAGAGTGCTGCGCTTCGACCTCTAGCTGGCCGGTCACCTCTGGCTTGCGGCTGTGGTTTCGAGCCCAGTTGTGAGCGTATGTGGCATGGAGATAGGGGCTCCTTCTGAACCGGGTGGGTTTCTTCCGAGCACTCCGGTTTCCTCCCACTGCTAAAGACCCCTACGCACAAGCGAATTATTGAAATAAAATTCAACCATATGTTAGTCCGGAAATGACCTAGTTTGTGTTGAGTGGACGTTAATCCCTATTTCTCTATCTCTCTCTTTCGTTTCTTGTTATACTTTCGATGGCCTACACTACATGAAATACTGACTAGTTGTAGTGGGGGTTTGCGTCAGAGATCATACAAACGACTTTTGACGCTATGGAATCTGACATTTGATTAACTAATCAGTGTTGATGTTGTTAGTGGGATACCCATGGTTCCGTGCACCATACGCCAAGAATGGTCGCAACAGACCATTTCATTGGCTAATCACACACATCAACTGGAACCAGGTTAAATAACAACTCTGCTGAATCCTAGTGTAGTAAAGAGAGGTAAAACGAAATTTTGATTATAAAAAACGAAACGGAAAAGGATCAGATTAAGTAGGACGTATTTCAAAACAGCAGCTCTTTAACGGGGACGTTTGGCTCGTTATCCGGTTTCACTTTACGGACTGTCTGATCTGAGATTCTACGCCATACAGGAATTGCTGTTGCAAAAGAATTCGCTGTTGAAATCGTTTCCACCAATGACATAACCAGAAGTTACGATCCAGGACAGGTGGGGTCACTCTTGTTTGACCTGAGCTTGGGAGGTCACGTGTTGAACTTCTCTGTCAGTACCTATCCTAAAAGCGAGGCATGGAACTTAGGGAAACATTCAGCAGCCTGGCTACATCAGTCTGGAATTCACCTGCTTGTAAGTGGCATCACTTGGTTCGTGGCGTGTTTACATGTGCAACCGATTTTAAAGGCCTTAGATTTAGGTTCCATGCAAAAAGCTCAAGAAGTTGTTAGCCTCTTGTGTCTTGGTGTAATCAACCGAAAACAAATTTTGGAAAAAAAGTATGACCAGTCACAATTAGTGACCCTACCTTTAAAACCAATAATGAATTTCTTTTATCCTTACATAATGACATTTAAACAAATATGATTTATGGAAACAATGACCTCATTCAAATAAAAAAAAATGTTGAAAAATGGGCCGGGCATTTCTTTTTTGAAGAGTAATGTTGAAACGTTTTTTATAATACAGAGATGCCGAAATGTCGCAGTATCTTCTACAGTTAGTTCAAGCTGTGAAGTATGAAATCTACCTCAACTGTCCTCTTGTTGAATTCTTGTTAACGCGAGCTGTTAAAAACCAACATATAGGTCAACAACTCTTCTGGCATCTCAAGTAAGTAGGCCTACATATTCGGGTTATACTTGAAATCTATTACGGATGGTATTGTGTTAGTATACGGTTGTTATTGGATGGTATTTGGTTGTTATTGGATGGTATTAGGTAGGTATTTGGTGGTATGATGGAATTGGGTAGGTATGGGATGGTATTGTGTTGGGTTAATGTTGTGCTAGTATTGTGTGAGTATTGGGTGGGTATTGGATTAGTATTGTGTGGTACTGGGTTAGTATTGGATGATATTGAGTTAGTATTGCGTGGTATTGTGTTGAGTATTGAGTGATATTAGGTAGTCTTGTGTAGTATTTAGTTTATTTTTATACGCCCACATTGAAATGTGGTCGTATATTGTCGTCGCCCCCGTCCGTCCGTCCGTCCGTCCGTCCGTCCGTCCGTCGGTCCGGCGTCCACAATTGCTTGTGGACGCTCTAGAGGCTAAAGTTAATATCCGATTGACTTTAAATTTATACACAGTGTTTAAGGTCATGAGACGAAGAAGCCTATTGTTTTTCAGCGATTTCCGATAATAACTACCAGAGTTATGGCCCTTGATCACTTCAAAAAATCTTGTGGACGCTCTAGAGGCCAAAGTTAATATCCGATTGGCTTTAAATTTATACACAGTGTTTAAGGTCATGAGACGAAGAAGCCTATTGATTTTCATCGATTTCCGATAATTAGTGCCAGAGTTATGGCCCTTGATCACTTCAAAAAATCTTGTGGACGCTATAGAGGCCAAAGTTAATATCCGATTGGCTTTAAATTTATACACAGTGTTTAAGGTCATGAGACGAAGAAGCCTATTGATTTTCAGCGATTTCCGATAATTAGTGCCAGAGTTATGGTCCTTGATCACTTCAAAAAATCTTGTGGACCCTATAGAGGCCAAAGTTAATATCCGATTGGCTTTAAATTTATACACAGTGTTTAAGGTCATGAGACGAAGAAGCCTATTGATTTTCAGCGATGTCCGATAATTAGTGCCAGAGTTATGGCCCTTGATCACTTCAAAAAATCTTGTGGACGCTATAGAGGCCAAAGTAAATATCCGATTGGCTTTAAATTTATACACAGTGTTTAAGGTCATGAGACGAGGAAGCCTATTGATTTTCAGCGATTTCCGATAAATAGTGCCAGAGTTATGGCCCTTGATCACTTCAAAAAATCTTGTGGACGCTTTAAAGGCCAAACTTATCATCTGATTGACTTCAGATTGATACACAGAGTTTAAGGTGTTGAAACGAACAAGTATATCGATTTTCAATGAATTTTGATAACTGAACACTACTACTACTACTACTTAGTGTTTAACGTCTGCTTCCACATAAGTGATATCGCAGACAACTTATAACTGAACAGCTAAATCCATGATTTTAAATGTTTCATGTATATATACTAATTCAATTGTTAGCGTGGGGTAAAACTTTATAAAAAGCAATCAAATTCTAATGATTTTCTGATAATTACATAATGAGTTGTTACTCTTAATCAGTTTTTAGAGTATTACAAATGTTTCATTACTGAAAAAAGTAAAAATATGCGACAACCCTTGTTGACTGCCCGGACGATTTAGCTGCTGTGGGCGTATGTTTCGTTGCCTGGCAACCTATCTTTATAAATCATTAGTGAGAGAGTTTTTATATGGCCTAATCTTGTTCCATACTCCTATTCAGATATTATAAATAAAAACATTGTTAAAAATTGTGGTCTCTTTTACATATCTGAAATGCACGATCCTGTATACCATTCAGATACCCTTAATAAAAATATTGTTAAAAACTACTGTGTGGTTTCATTTACAGATCTGAAATGCACGATCCTACAGTTATGGTAAGGTTCCGACTGATATTAGAAGTTTATCTGCGAACCAGGAAAGATCATTTATTAATTCTACTCAAACAAAGCGAAGGTTTAAGTAAATTAAAGGCATTAAATGAGGTGGTGAAAAATAGCAAATACAATCTGCAGGAACCAGTAAGT
This sequence comes from Patella caerulea, assembly GCA_036850965.1. Taxonomy (NCBI): domain Eukaryota; kingdom Metazoa; phylum Mollusca; class Gastropoda; family Patellidae; genus Patella; species Patella caerulea. The sequence goes on along the minus strand of JAZGQO010000010.1, from coordinate 1,066,726 downwards.
TGATGTACTTTACATTAGTCAGAAGAAGAAGTCAAATTAATTTCATCAATTTCCATTAATTACCACTAGAGTTAAGGTTCTTGTTTCACTTTGTAGTACCTTGTGAACCTACTAAAGTTAATAACCGATCAAAGCTTATTGATAATTAAATCCAGAATGGATAATCAAGACTTTGGTTTTTATGGTACCAGCTTCAGTAATGATGATCAAGGCTTGGGCTAAAATTCAATCGCTAATATCTCGGTTAAGAGTTGATCAATTTGAATGAAATTTTCAGCAAATTGTCTTTGCATTATGAATTTTTATAACTATTATAGTTGGAACTGCCAGCTCTTTGTCTAATTTCCCATAATGTATCTTTAATTGCTGTGTCCATAGAACCAGAATATTCATATGTCTATTTATCATTGTAGAAACAGAAAGAAAGAGCGAAAGATGACATGAAGAAAATCTTGAGACAGAAAACTTATATAGAATGTCTATCCAACCTGTACAGTCCTTTAACACCTATATATAAACTTAAAGATCTCTTGTAAGTTAAAAAACATTTCAAATTCAATTTGCTTGTCTTCATTTTTATACGCCGACATGGATATGTGGTCGTATACGGCCATATCATTCAGTCTTGCGGATCTACCTCGTCATCAGTGGTGCGGGATGGAGGACCTGACACGGACTACTATCTAGTAGTTAGGATGGGACAAACAAACAAGGTCCTGTGTAAACATTACCGTGCACGTAAAAAAATCCCATGGCAGTTGTAATTCGATATAAGAGTAAGCCCAAGTGCCCAAGTCAGAGTAAAATTTCTTTCATGGCGTATGCCCATCTTCTGCCGCGGGTTGGGATGGCCTAGTGGTCTAGAGTGCTGCGCTTCGAACTCTAGCTGGCTGGTCAACTCTGGCTTGCGGCTGTGGTTTCGAGCCCTGGTGTGAGCGTATGTGGCATGGAGATAGGGGCACCTTCTCAACCTCATGGGTTTCCTCCGGGCACTACGGTTTATTCCCACTGCTAAAGACCCCTACGCGCAAGCGAATTATTGAAATAAAATTAAACCGTATGTTAGTCTCGAAATGACCTAGTTTGTGTTAAGTGGACGTTAAACCCAGTTTCTCTCTTTCTCTCCATCTTCTGCCCATCTTCTGTAGCCCAGTCTGAGCAGAAAACGTTAAGCCCCATTTCCGTTCATTTCATGTTTCCATTCATCTCTTTGCTTGAAAAGTAGGGTATTAAACTTAAACCTTATTTTTTATTATTTTATTTGTCTGTTTTTAGAACGGATCAGTGTTCTTTTAAGAACTCTAAGAAACGTCCGTTACATTTAATTTGGTCGAATGAAGATCGATGCGGAGCCAACATCAACCTCATATTTAAAGATGGGGATGGTAAGTTGTAATAGTTCTCTTATTTTTAATCTTATTTTTAAAAGATACATAATGGGAGATAAGATAAAGAGATGGTAGTTCTCACTATAATAGTTAATAACTAGATAGTGTAAAGGTAATTTGCTGAAAATTTCAGTCAAATTGATCCACTAAGAACCGCGAATGAATGTTCCGCCTAGCCTCGATCATACTTACTAAAGCCGGTATGACAAAAATCATATTTTCAATTATCCATTTGATCATTAAATCGTGAAATAACGTTATGCAGCAAATCGGATCATAATCCAACAAATACTGCAGACTAATATTGGCATCGAGAGTTGATTATGGTCTGGATAAAAAGACCATTACTATTGGTAATTACATTTCAGATTTACGACAGGATATGTTGACATTACAAATGTTACAAATTATGGATGGAATCTGGCAGGAAGAGGGACTAGATCTCAGGTAATTTTAAGGTAGTCTATATTAAAGGGAGGGAGGAAGGGGTAATTATAAGGTAGTCTATACTAAAGGGAGGGAGGAAGGGGTAATTATAAGGTAGTCTATGATGAAGTAAAGGGAGGAAGGGGTAATTATAAGGTAGTCCAAGGCCTGAAAATAACGATTTTAGATGTACCTAATGAAACAGAAGCAGACATTTTCTACTTAGTGTTGGACATGTATTAATAATATCAATAAAATAGACAAATCAGTGCTGGATAAAATGACTGGAACCAGAGGTTTTGTACCTGACAAAAAATGAATCTGTGCCTGACATTGTCAGTGACAGGTGCTTTATTGATGAGATATAAACTATGTGGACTTGATTTCCAGCTTTTAAGTGACAAGTAGCCCCCTACCAACGTGCAAGCAAATTATTGAAATAAAATTGAATTGTATGTTAGTCCCATAATAACCTGTGTTGAGTGGATGTTAAACCCCATATCTCCGTCTCTTTTCCTTATTACATTCTTCCTGTGTGTTGTATATTATTTTCTATATTTAGAATGAATCCATATGGTTGTCTAGCAACTGGTTTAGAACAAGGTGTTATTGAAGTAGTGACGTTATCCAATACGATAGCCAATATACAGAAATGGTATAATAAAGGAGCATTTGAAAAGAAAGCTTTATACGAATGGTTAAAAATGTACAATACAACACCAGAGAGGTAGGAAATATAATATAACTTTTATTGTAGACCCAGGTATGAAATATAATATAACTTTTATTGTAGACCTAGGTATGAAATATAATATAAGTTTGATTATAGACTCAGATATATAACTTTTATTATAGGCTCAGGTATGAAATATAACTTTTATTATAGACTCAGATATGAAATATAACTTTTATTATAGACTCAGAGAGGTATGAAATATGCTATATCTTTTAATAAGACCAGTGTGTTAATTAATGTGTTTATATTTATTACAATATGAATAAGGCCAGTGTGTTAATTAATGTGTTTATATTTATTATAGTTTAAATAAGGCCGATGTGTTAATTAATGTGATTATATTTATTACAGTTTGAATAAGGGGGGTGTTAATTAATGTGTTTATATTTATTACAATATGAATAAGGCCGGTGTGTTAATTAATGTGTTTATATTTATTATAGTTTTAATAAGGCCGATGTGTTAATTAATGTGATTATATTTATTACAGTTTGAATAAGGGGGGTGTTAATTAAAGTGATTATATTTATTACAATTTGAATAAGGCTGGTGTGTTAATTAATGTTTATATTTTATAACAGTTTTAATAAGGCTGGTGTGTTAATTATTGTGATCAGATAAGGCTGTTGAGTTATGTTATATGATTATATTTTATTACAGTTTGAATAAGGCCGTGGAGGAGTTTATGTTATCGTGTGCAGGATATTGTGTAGCGACCTATGTATTAGGTATTGGTGATAGACATAATGATAATATTATGTTAAAACAGTCCGGACAGGTGAGTACAGTTTACACTCCGGTTCGGTGTTACAGGACAGTTTACACACCGGTACAGTGTTACAGGACAACTGTAGCAAGGGCTGGGGTTATACTGTGGAATCCCCTATTAACACCAGTTGTAGGCCTTTTATAAATTGGTCTGAATTAACCAAAACAACTATGTTATAATCTTTAAGTGGCATTTAGCGATTGGGAAACACTGAACACATTAACAGAACACAATTTGTATGGGAAACAGTGATTTTTTCCCACAAAAATTGTGTTCAGTTAACTATGTTTTTCTGTGGAATCCTGTATTAAGACAAGGTGTAGAACTGTTATAGATTGGTTCTAAAAGTGGAACGGTCTTAATACTCAGATATTTCATATATCTTAAGACCATATAAATTTATTTGGAAATAGTCAGGGTCATGCAAAACAACTGTTTTATGCTATAAAAGTCTGGGTGAAGTAAAACCGCTGTTTTATAATAGAGAGTACCAGGTGTACACTAACAACTGTGTTATAATAGGAATGACCGTTAGTTTCAAAGAGAATCAATCTACACTGCCTTATATGAAGGAGTCGAAAACCATGGTTTAAATAAGTGGCCAGACAGATTATGGGTGTATAGTAAATAATGGAAAGGTTTAGTAATAATGATAATATTTGTATTCAATCCACCAGGGAAAGCTCTCATTTTGTATTGTTAATCATAGTGACTGCATTTCAAAACTGACCGTGGCATGGAGATAGGGGTGCCTTCTCGACCTCGTGGGTTTCCTCCGGGCACTCCGGTTTCCTTCCACTGCTAAAGACCCCCACGCGCAAGCAAATTATTGAAATAAAATGGAACCATATGTTAGTCTCAAAATGACCTAGTTTGTGTCAATTGGAGTTAAACTCCATTTCTCTCTCTCTCTCCAAACTGACCTAGAATCGCATTATCGGATATTTTTTTGAAATGTATTCCACACAACTGATGTTAAGATGTACTATAGATAGTTTTATTTGTATTATTTTCAGTTGTTCCATATTGATTTTGGTCATTTCCTGGGAAATATCAAGAAGAAATTTGGTGTAAAAAGAGAACGTGTGCCGTTCGTACTTACAACCCATTTTGTTCATGTAATTAAACATGGCGGCACTGACAGCTTCGAGAAGTAAGTTACCTGGGCAAACATCTCTTCAAGGGGGGGGGGGCTGAATGGTTAGCCTTGTATGATAAAGCCTGTCATTTAGTCAACTTGCGTGGTTTCGATTCCCCGGTTGCATGTGACAAGGAGTAGGGTCACCTGTCCAACCTCATCAGTTTTCTCCAGGTCCTCCGATTTTCTCCCACTGTCAAAAACCCCTGCGCGCTAGCAAATTATTGTGATAAAATTGAACCTTAAGTTAGTGCCACTACTGACGACTATGAGGGATAAGTGAATTATTTAAATGAAATTAAGTATGATGTTAGTCCCGGAATGTCATGGTTTGTGTGGACTGATGATCCACCTCTCCCTCTCTCTCTCTCTCTCTCTCTTGGGGGGGTTGGGATGGTGCCGCGCTTCGACCTCTAGCTGGCCGGTCACCTCTGGCTTGCGGCTGTGGTTTGAGCCCTGGTGTGAGCGTATGTGGCATGGAGATTGGGGCGCCTTCTCAATCTCGTGGGTTTCCTCCGGGCACTCCGGTTTCCTCCCACTGCTAAAGATCCCTACGCGCAAGCGAATTATTGAAATAAAAATATAAAAAAAAAAACATGTGTTAGTCCCGAAATGACCTAGTTTGTGTTGAGTGGACTTTAAACCCCATCTCTCTCTCTCCCCCCTCTCCCTCTCTCTCTCTCTCTCTCTCTTGAAATAGTCTGGTGAATCGCAAACACTGATATGATTTAGAATAGTGTATTTTATCTTGACATGGACCCATTATTGATCAGTGGGTTTTATGATATTTATTTTTTTTTAATTCTAATTCTAGATTTGAAGAATATTGTGATAGAACTTGTCTTATAGGTTTTATGATAGTTGATTCTCTCATTTTAATTTCAGGTTTAGAGATTATTGTGAGCAAGCTTATCTTATTTTACGTAAAAAGAGTCATCTTCTGTTCTCTCTGTTTATGATGATGTTATCGTCCGGGATACCACAATTAACGTGTACCAAGGATGTAGACTATTTAAAAGAATCACTTGTGCCAAACCTCAATGAAGCAGATGCTCGCCTACACTTCCGAGCTAAATTTAACGAGGCTTTGAGAAACAGTTGGACGTCCAGTGTTAATTTCTATATTCACATGAAAGCCAAGGACAACACATAGTTTATTACCCACAATCTGATTAAAACACAGATCCTATTTCGTTTCGTTTTTATAGTTCAAAATATCGTTTTATTTGTCTTTACTACACTAGGATCTGGAAGAGTTGTTATACAACCTGTGTTTTGGTTGATGTGATGGTTTAGCCAATGAAAAGGCTTGTTGCAGCGAATTCTTGTAAATTTTACTAGAAACATCAATGCTGATTGGTTAATCAATGTCTGACATCATGGGTCAAAAGCCTCTTGTATGACCCCTGACATGACCTTCCACTACCACAGGTTAGATCTTCATGTAGTGTAAACCATCGAAAGTATAAATAAACGAAACGAGATATAGATCGGTATTTGAATCAGATTGTATTAGCCAGATATTCTGGTTATTATTCCTCACAGTATTATTTTTATTATTGATGAATGAAGACAGTTGAAATGTTTTGTTATTCTACTGTCTCGATGAGAAGGACGTTAAACTACATTTCATTTTAAACCAATTTTACCGTCTGCTTTAGTAAGACGTTAAACACCATTTTACCGTCTTCATTATTCCAGGTTTTGCAGAAAAGTAAAACATTTATTTAAACTCCCATTTTGTTTTATTTTCAAACAACTTTTGCCATCGGTTTATTTGGTAGAGAAAAGTAAGATGCTCCATCTTATTTCAGTGTAATTTTTAGTTCTTGAGGGTAGTGATCATTTCACAAAATAAAAACAAAAACTTTAATTGTAGGGTACTGGTGATCTATGATCACATGGTGTATTAGAAACTTAAATTAGACAATATTTTAGTTTGTCACGGATTTCTCAACCTGACATTCAGAGTACAATACAGGTAATTCATTACGAAAAAACAACTTATTATATATTGTATGTTTTAATCTAAATCATTCCTTTTAATTTATGCTTTAGTCGACCTGTGTTCGTGTCGTACGTTGGGCAAAGCCATGATTTTAAAAGTGTGATAGTTTTCAGTGTGACAAATTAGGCATTAAAACTAAATGTTTTGGGGCCTGAAAACTTTATTCCACTTCTTTTCATTCCATACTATTCGTTTATTTTGTTCAAATATTTTACGCAAACATCGAAATGACTTAAAATTAAACAGTCAACAACGAAACGCAAATATACAAAGACAATAAATGTAAACTCAGCAATAATTTACTAAGGATCACAATTTTATACAAAATATTATTCTATCTAGAACCTAGCTGACAATCTGCTGTAAGTGTTGATTTTGTTTTAAAGATGCAGTATGTGAAATCTCTACAGCCATTCTGCGATCTTCTGCTATGCCAAACACATGCAAGTGGCATTTAAGTTTCATGCACAGATTTACTAATATTTCCTCCGTAGAATGTCCATAATAGCATATACAGCAGGTAGTCATCTGGGCTTTACATTCCTAAATTGTTTTTAAAATTTTTTTTTATATGTTTACATTTAAATTTGTCTGTGTTTTTCACTTCTCTGTAAGTTGACGCTATTGATTTTCATTGTTTTTTTAATCATCACCTCTAGAGTTATGCCCCTTTGTTACGCAATATTGTTACAGCTTTTAAGGCTTCAATTGGTCACACAACTTTTAATATTACACAGTATTCATCTTCAGAGTTATGCCCCTTTGTTACTAAAACGTAAGACAATTATTGTAGCTTCCCGAGTTATTCCCCTTTGTTCTAAAATGTTGTTAGAGACCCCAGTTATGATCTTATCTTTTTGAAATTGGTTAGTTATTATCTAATCCTGTAGTGGCATTCAACGATTTGAAACATAACAAAACAGACACAGTTATATGAGACAATAATCACTGGTTTGTTATACACTAGCACGACGTTTCGATAAGTATCCTCTTGTCGTTATCAAGCACAATAAGAGGATATTTATCGAAATCTCATGCTTGTGTATTATAAACCAGGGGGGTTCGTATGCCCAAGTGGTCTAGAGTGTCACGCCTAGACCTCTAGCTGGCCGGTCATCTTTGGCTTGCAGCTGTAGTTTTCATCCCTGGTGTGAGCGTATGTGAAATGGAGATTGGGGATCCGAATCAACCTCGTGGGTTTACTCCGGGCACTCCGGTTTCCTCCCACAGGAAAGACCCTTGCGCGTGCGCTAAGATCATTTAAATATGCAAATAAGACAGCTTGTCTCAGATATCACCTTGGGTGGAAGCAGACGTTAAACATTAAGTACAACAACAACAGCTTGTGTATTATAAACCAATGATTGTTGTCACATATAAATGTGTTAGCGCTCAGTGGGGTTAGTTCTCTGGTTCACCATGGATGGCATGGATTAAAATGTATTGAATCTAAAAAACGCATGTTAGATAGGCCATGTTTTATTCAACCTCTCTAAGTACAAAAGATTCTACATATGGGAGATAACTCTCGAGTACTCCAATCAAGACCAAAGGGGGAGAACGCTTCCATGAAAGGAGACATTACTATGTGACATTAATTTTTTTGTGTTTATAACTACTTCATGACTCCTCTGCTGTTCTGTTGTCTTGGTACCAATATTCAATTAAATTAAAACATGCATTTGATATAATTTTATTTAAAAACTCATATTATACAAAAATAAACACACTTATTTGGATATACTACTTCTGAATTTTATTGACATGCCTTGTTTCAATACACATACAGGTATCGTTTGCTTGATAACGATACCTGTATGTGTATTGAAACGTAGCATGTCAATAAAATTCAGAAGTAGTATATCCATATAAGTGTGTTTATTTTTAGTGAGATCTATTTCTATATGTCTTATAATGATTATCATATTATACAAGGTATAGAGTTTCATAGGCCTAAAACTTATATGGTTATTACATCCAAAGGCTCACAATATGATTGTAGGCCTCTATTTATAGATCTAATACTTATATAATTATTATATCTAAAGGCTCAAATTATGACTGTATATTCATAGATCTAATACTCGTAAATTTGTCGCTCTAATACATCGAAAGGCACACAATATGACTGTATATTCATAGATCCAGTTGTCGTATAATTATTACATCGAAAGGCACACAATACAGTTGTAGATCTGCAGCTCTAATACAGCCCTCGATTAGTTGCTCTAATACTCGAAAGACACACATAAGATTTGTCAAGTTCAATAAGTTGATAGCCGATCAGCCCAGTCTTTTACTTCAATATTTGATTTCTTTTACCAGCTGGTTATTTTGTTACATATTTTGTCAATCTCAAATTATTTTCAAACAATATGACAAAATTTTGCATTATCTTAATCTTAGATCTTTAATCATAAACAACTAAATTTAGCTGCATTTCTCATAATAAACTAAAAACAAACTTGTGGAAAATAGCTACTTATTTGTTCTGGCGACATTTAGAACAGTATTCTCTCAATCTGACTCCACCACAGATCTTATTTCGTTCTGTTTTTTATCGTTAAAAAATTTATTTTTACTTGTCTTTACTATACTAGCATCAAGAAGAGTTATTATATCTTCATGTGTGTTGGACATCAAAAGTATAATTAAAAGAAACGAAGTATAGATCAGATTGTCAATGCCCCTTTTCTCTCAACATCGGCCAAATATATTATTAGCTGTATTTTCTATAAGTTTATAGTTTATTGCTCTATCAAAATGACTGTAAAAGATTATGTGTTTGTCGTAATTAAGATTAAGCTCTTAGAAAAATCTAATTTAATGTAAATTAATGGACAATAAAGCTCTCTAGATGTCTAATTTCAATGCCTGTCAGTCAAGACCAATATATATTATTGAACCAAGAGCCCTGATTTGAAATTATCATTTTCATTAAAATATCAAATTACTCATGACTTAATCCACGCCAAATACGGAGGCTACTCAGATTGATTTTAACTATTTGACCTTTAATGAAGAAAACAAAATCAACGCTGGATAATCTTTCAGGTTTCAATTAAAGTAGATATAAACTAGGCCCAACAGATTTAAACTAGGCCCAACATATTTAAACTAGGCCCAACAGATTTAAACTAGGCCTATCAATAATAATTCGCGGACAACAAAATCAAAATATCAACACTAGATAATATCGCAACTTGAATTCTGATTTAAACTAGGCCCATCAGGTTTCTCTCTACCGATAAAAGATGGTGTCCTCTTGTTATAGGAAGTAACATTGTGAGATGAAATTTAGATTTATCATAACTTTGTAAATACTGACTGGTGGCAGCACCGTGATACATTTGAGTAGCGAAGATTGATAAATTTAAATTAACTGAGTAAATATTAAACAGAATTGAATCATTTTTAGACGGATATCGCTATTAGAGATTAAACTGTATGCCAGGGATTCTATAGCGCTAAATGCCTTTAGTGGGAAGTGCCGCTTTAAATCAAGCGAGATGAATCTGTTTTTGGACAAGGCTATCAGGGGCAGATCCAGGGGGGGGAGGGTGGCGTCAGCCACCCAAACAAATTTGTAAAACAACGCTTTGAGAAAAGTAACAGTTGTGTGTGCTTTATCGGTAATAATCTAATGGAGGGGTGGGATTGGCATTCAAGTTCGAAATAAGGATATAAATATTGACCCCAAACAAGGTGTTGGAATTCTCTCTTTAAAAAGATCATTGTGTATGACTGTACGTATGCCTACATAATTCAGAGATGATAATGCCATCATGCATTGTCTGATTTCTGAAACTGGAGCCTTGCAAACCCCTCCAGCAATAATTCCTGGATCTGCCCCTGATTATCATGGATAAAAGGAGCACAATGTCTATAATTGTTGTTAAGTGTTTGTTTTTGTTACAGAAGAGAATGAATTATTTTATTATTTACGTATTATTAAATTTTATATTTTAATGACCACTGTTTATTTATGTTGATGAAATTGTTAATTGTTTGTTTCTGGCTAGCTAGAAATCGCTGTCTTATATTTGCTAGGGCCTTATCAGTTGGTTACAATACTTTGTTTTCTGATAATAATTTCGTAGGGTATGTGTGGTTTAATGCTCAAGAACAAGACATTAAGTAATATATTGAAATGTCCCTTGTGTTGTTTCAATATATTACGCAATTTCTTAAGCCCATTAAACAACTTAAAATACAGCATGTGCTTTGCGCTGAAATATCACAGGGGACCAAATTTTCAACTAGTGTAAATAATGTACGCTTGGAATTGTCCGTACCGTTATTTGAAATAATTGTATGCCAACGTCACATATTTGAAGTCTGTTATTACAAAATCTTATCCAAGGGGCCACATTAAAGATGTATTATCATCTGCCTATTGCAAGGCTTTTTACTCACTTCAAATGTTATATAAATATAAATTATTTAAAAAGATTAAATAGATAAAGAACTAGCCATCATGCTAAAATAGTTCCAAAAAAGATAAAATAAAATGAATAATAGTTTGAATATTTCATTCAAATTACTGTATTGCGAGCGAAGATATTATTCTTTGAAAGTTTGACAAGAGGTGTGCAATAAGTCTCGCACCTCCATTTTGGCTTAAATCAAAATATTGCTGAAGTGTTCTAATCTGTTTAATATCAGAGAAATCTGATGCCATCGAGAGTTGATTATGGCCTGGATAAGTTAATTAATGTATAATTAACAGTTTATATAATATTTAAGGCCTAAAGAAAGGCCTACAATAGGCAGATTTACCTCTTGCATAACGCATGTTTAAAAGGCTGAAGTCATTTAGGTTTAAATGAAATGTCGGTAAACTATTACAGTGTTCTATTAAAAAAAAACAAAATCCAAATACCGATTCAAGATAACCTCCCGGCTTGAATTCAGTCCGGGTTTTCATAATCCCACTTTGATTCAATCGGATTTAAAATAAGCCCATGAGGTTTTTCGTTAACAATACAAGATAGCAACATAGATCAAAATTTTAAAATTTATTATATCTTAGTAGGCCTACATGCTGTATGGAATATTGAATTTCGAACAATAAACCTCACCTGTTCATTTCAGTTTGATTCAATAGGATTTAAACTAGGCCCATATGGTTTTTCGTTACCAATACAAGATAGCAGCATACCAGTAGATCAAAATTTTTAAATTTATTATATCTATTTATTATACATGCTGTATGGAATATTGAATATTGTTTAAACTGACATTCCTATTAGAGATTCCTAAATGTTTACGAAATACTAGTATGCAGGGATTCCTATAGTGCTAAAAATGGATGCAATCAGGCCTATAATAAAAAGCTTGTATTATAGACTGGTTTTTAAAATTTATTTATAAACTGTTAATGAATAATCACATTTTTGTTCTGTAAAATATTCTTTTCATGCTTTTATCAGTATTTTTATATGAAAATAAATGAAATATTTCTGTAATAAAAGTAGTTGATTGATCTGAATGGAAACCATGCTCGGATGCCCTGAAGCTTCAACTGTTCTGGACACTCTTCGAAACCATACTCAGATGAAATCAGGTGTTTTAAAAAGATTGGGGGGTGGGGTGTTGGATGGCGGGATGGTTATCATGTGCACGGCGCACGCTGTATCATAAAGCATGTCATTGAGTCAAATGGCTTGATTTTGAATTCCTGGTTGTACGTGACAAGGGTCCTCTGGTTTCCTCCCACTGCTAAAGACCCTTAAGCACAAGCGAATTATTGAAATAAAATCAAATCATATGTTAGTCCCGAAATGGCATAGTTTGTGTAGAGTGGACGTTAAACCCTATTTCTTCACATCGCTTATCAGGTTTTCAGAAAAGAGTAAGCTTATGGAGAGATATCAGGTGTCCTTGTGCGATATCGGATAAATTTATCGTGGGATATCAAGTGTTTCATGTGATTTATCTTCAGATATGGAGTATCCTTGAAAGAGTAAGCTTATCATGTGAAATCAGGTGACCAAGAAAAAGAGTAAGCTTGTCATAGGAAATGGGGTGTCCTGGAAAGAGAGTAAGTTCCTTCCCATATCAGGTGTTCTTGACATAGTAAAATTCTCTTCATGTAACATCCAGTAACCACCAAGGGTTCTTTAGTAACACCTTGACCGGCGTTCATTTCTACGCCTGAAAATAACACCAGGATGGAAAACCCAGGACCGCGTGTGAAAAAAATCAAAGAAAACACGATAAGCAGTATGGACAATTTAATTTCACTTGTCACAGATTAAGCACAGTTACAGCACATCAATCAAATTATGTGGCCATGTGTTTACATGATATTTTTAAAACTACATATAAACGCTATTCTTTTGTACATCTTTAGTTTCAATATTTAACAAAGACAAACAACATCAAGTTATTCGCGAATTCTCTTAATGTCGTCACACGATTCACAAGCACTACTATACTGTAATGGTAGCACGATTATAATGCATCTGTTTAATTATTAATAAATAATACATCTCTTTATATCTGACTTCAGATCATTCTTCGAAACTCGTTTTTTGTTAGGGAGTTTTTTTCAGTTCACCGTGCATGGCAAAATAAGGAGATATTTGAATAGCAGTCGGGAAAAAGCACCTGCGGTTCGCTGCAACCTTATTCCATGTCGAATAGGAGCTGGAGAACAAAAACCATGTCACTTGACTAAATGACAGACCTAAAGATCTAAACTACAGGCATAAGACCCTTCGGCCGCCCAACTCCGCAAACGAGTTTCAAAAAATGTCTTTTGCTAAAGTCTAAGACAACATACAGATAAATTCATAAGTTAATGAAATGGCTTTGAGTAACAATGTACACGGATGAATATCCTCAAAAACTATTCCATGCCTACTTCATACCAAGAAGAAAAGTTATAAAGAAACCACAAGAATTATATGAAGGGCACAGGGGAAGACCGATCTAAGTCACTTGATCAAAGTCACTTTTTCAACGAACTACAGTTAATGGCGTCATCTGGTAGAAAAATGTACAACCTTTCTGTGGAACAAATAATTTCAGGTAAAAATTACCAGAGTCACATCGCACCAAGGCTCTTCTTAAATGACCACCCAGACAAATAAGTCCATCGTACGCTTTATTTGACCTTACATTCGCTAAAAGGTGGAAGGCAGTTGTACTGGTATTATGATTCGTATTAAACATCATTTTGAAGTTGTAATTAAACCCACTTGTTGTTCGGTTCCCGTCAATCATTCTAGTCCAAAAATTTCTTTTGCCTTTTATGCGAAAAATGTGACTAAGATCGTTCTTCGCCTGGACTCTTCATATGTTTACCTGTTACATGTATTTGTTCATACAGAAGTTGTGAGATATATTGCAGTGCCAACGACTGCCATCTCTCATAACACACTTTATCATCAAAAATTTATCAACATATTGTTTTAAATAAGAGATTGAATATCAAGAAAGATTGCTAATTGAATATAATATTTTATCAGAATGATTTAATATTAATACATGATCGAAAATGATTTGGGATCACATGACTTGCTCGTTCGTTGACCAACCATGATCAAGCAGACGTATTCAAATGAAACAACAAAATTAAGTGAAATAATATTAAAAAGGCCCACGGCCTTATTCACATCAACTTAAACAGAAGTCTTTTAAGGATATAGACTTTTCATTGGCTGAATTTTAAAAATCGTAGCACATTGTTAAGCTTTAAGCCAATGAAACGAAAGCATTCTAGTTTACGTTTCTGTGAGCAAGGCCACTCCCCTGTTTTGTGTCACATCTTTTATAATTCTAATCAATGGTAATTAAAACATTCAAACAATGTAAGAATTATATACATCATATAGCTCACATCATTTTCATTATTTTCCTTGAAAAAAAGGAAAACTTACTCGTTCAAACTCACATCTATGCCAGAGTTTCCAGAAGCGAATCCGACAGATAAACTATTTCAAGGGATTTTACACAACATCAACCAGTAACCATGGAATCAGAGCAATATTGTTTGCAAGAAATAAGCTGGTTAGAGTAGCTTCCCTTTATATCTCAAAAATATTATTTCATAATCTACAAGGTGCAATATTCTCATTGTTCTATTGCTACTCATATACAACATGGTAACCCGAAAAAAAAAAAAAAAAAAAAAATCTTTTTCATCATCCAAATTATCACTTGTACGAGTATTCTGTTCCAGTTTGTGCTAAATAAAAAATAACAACTTCGACAAAAACTTAAATATGTATATATATACATAGAGAGAGGGGGGGGGACTTGTTGGTTAATGGGGTTATATAGTTACTAAGGTCATTATGTATGAGGTGCACGGTGGGATAAAATATCTTTAATGCATAAGGATCACAGAGGTTTGAGTTGGTATACTTCCATTTGTAAACCCCCTAAGAGCCCCTCTACTTTTCTTTACCTTCTGACGGAAACCAATCGGGAGAAATAGAAACCAATTAATAAACATTTCTGCATAAAGATGGCTGCATCCATCATGACAAACGTTCGATAATAAACATATCCCATCCCAGCCTCGAACGACTACAGTTAAATATGATGACTGCATCCATCATGAGAAACTTTCGATAATACCAAATTCCATCTAAGCCTCTGACTACTAAAGTTAAACAAGACAATACTGATGTATTTGTGACATTGCGTATATTTGACAACACTATTATCAATCATGTAGTGACCAATGAAATGTTATCGTATATATTCATACATATATATATATATATATTAATAGAAATGGCTTTACGAAAACAGCATCACATTTAATACCAACATTTATAAACGACAACAATTTCAATTCTTAAAAAAAAATAACACAATGGCTGATGACTGGGAAGAAAACAACTTAACAGGGACAAGTTATTTAAAATAACAAGAAATTTATATGTTTAATTAAAATAATTAAAGTGAAGTTAAATGAATGAAGATCTTATTACAATATCGTCTAAACTTCAAATTCACATCAACCTGATAATCATCGTACAGGGTTATCATAAAGGGCCAATAGGGAGAAAATCATGGTCTTAATTCAAGGGTCAGAATGAGAAAATCATGGTCTTTATTTAAGAGTTAATAGGAGAAAATCATGGTCTTTTTTTAAGAGTTAATAGGGAGAAAATCATGGTCTTTATCAATAGGGAGAAAATCATAGTCTTTATTTAATCATCATGGATTAATTACACAAAATATGGACTTATAATCTTTACTAAAACATCCAATTATTGCAAGCATGATATAATTATGTATTGTTAAAAATCATACGTTTCACATTAATTTCAAGATTTAATTATCAGTTGATTTTATATCACGACTGTCAGTGAGACGATCATTTTATTAAAGAGATCATAGACAATCATATTTAATATGTTTTTATTATCACGTTGTCAGGGAGACGATAATTTCATTAAAGACATCATATATATTATATTATTTATGGTACACCACACCGGATCAGAAATATATTACAACAGGCAATAATATCCTGGGCCTAGTTTCTCGAAATCTTAACTAAAGATAAAATCCAAATTTTAGTACATACATGTATTTAAATTTTCATTGGCTGAGAATTATCAATCTAATATTAACCCATCAAATTACTAAAATTTTGATTTTAGTTAAAATTTTGTGAAACGTGCCCCAGGTTTACGATATTACAAGAAATAGTTAAGGGATATTTTCGGACTATATTTTTTTTATATTAATAAACCCTTGTGTTTGGGGGCGTAGGCTACGCCTGTGTCCATACAAATCATTGATAGCGACCCCTTTTCATACCCAGGAAACCAGTGTATATAAGGGATCACCTATCACTGACTTGCAGGATTTAAATTCTTACATATATCAAGATAAATTACAAATTTACGAGATGCAATTCATATGGAAACAAACGATGAAATTAACCCTAGAAATATCTTGCTAGTATTAATTTCATGTTGTACCGTCTAAAATGAGTACATCAACAAGAAGACTAGATGCTAAAATACAGACTCAAATTGTCCAATAAAAATGTCTACTACTAAACAACGTTTCTCTAATTTCAGTACGGCTGACACCTATCCCTGATCAAGTTCCCCCCACCCCATCAAATAACTCCCAATAAAATACCTTATATAAAAACAAGTTCAGGATACATTTTATGAACAATTTGTAGGAATTTAATCTTTTAATCTAATTTAACGCCAAAAGCTGAATGGACATAGAAATAAATAATTTGACACGAACGTGGTAGTAAAATGCATAAATACAAAAAAAAAGGTTAACCACTTGTAGCACGATTTCTATGTGGAAATACCGACATACTGTCAGCGATAACTTGTGTCGTGGACCCTAACACTTTCAAATGTATTCTGGTGAGATGACAGCTATATAGAATAATATTAAAGACATGAAAAGATCACATGTGCGCTGGCTAAAAATCACTGGCATTCTTCCGATTCTAATTTCATGTGTTGTACTTTTCCCATATCAAAGGGTTCTCCCATAATTCTCTGAAACGTATCCAATACATCTTCGCACGTGGTTTCAAAATGGGTTGTTGCATCATATGACTTGGTCATGAATACCTGAAAATATTATATTATTAGGGTCAAAAATAGAAAATGAAAATTTCAATCAAATTATTTTATTCTGAGGGTAGCTATGCGATAAAAGTCCCTTCAACACAAACTAGGTCATTTTGGGACTAACATATGTAGGCTGTAGGGAGAGAGAGAGAGAAATGGGGTTTAACGTCCACTCGACACAAACCAGGTCATTTTCTGACTAACATATGGTTTCATTTTATTTCAATAATTCGCTTGCGCGTAGGGGTCTTTAGCAGCGGGAGGAAACCGTAGTGCCCAGAGGAAACCCACGAGGTTGGAAAAGCGCCCCTATCTCCATGCCACATACGCTCACACCAGGACTCGAAACCACAGCCGCAAGCCAGAGGTGACCGGCCAGCTAGAGGTCGAAGCGCGACACTCTAGACCACTAGGCCATCCCAACCCCCCAGGCTGTAGGGGTCTATTAGCAGTGGGAGGAAACCGGAGGACCTGGAGAAAACCCATGAGATTGGACAAGCAGCCCAACCTTCTTGTAACTGTGGGACTGAAACCAAACCACTTGACTCAATACAGATCTTATCGTCCACTCGACCCCCGACGCTTCTAGATCATATAAAGAGTTTTTTTAAGTACCTTGCTATCTTTACCATCATCTGTTGGCATGATTAGATCACTGACGTACACGAACCTGTAAATAAAGTTTTTATTATTATTATTATCATATGTAGATTGAAATATTAACATAAAACAAGTAGATTTACTCCACGTTATCTTCTATCAGCATTGACGACACCAAATATCAATCAGCGCAACTTGCTGTTTTAACTTAACTTTATTATAACGAAGGAAGAATATAACCCCTCTTCTTATTTTCAAAACATTAATGTTTACACTGTGTTTGAATTCACATTTTTACCTTTTTTAAGGCCTTTTTCTTAATTATGTAAATAATCTTAATCAAATCCACCTGTCAATAATATCCATAGCCAATTAATTTGACATTAATATTGACATACGGTAAGTAATACGCTGAGTATAAACCTTTCGTTTTTGCAACAACTGGGTTATGCTATGAGGGGCATTTTGACCAGGCAGCTGCTCTATGGGATATTTTTATTGTGATATTCAAACTGTTAGGAGACCTCAAAAACCTCAAAGTTTTGTATCAATGACAGGAGAAAATTAAGCAGTATCTTAGCACATACTTTCTGAATTACGGAAGCAGTAACACCCAGGACATTTCTACAGTACTCTGGTCCCCAACGATTTTAAAACGTCAGGGAGGGAGAATGGAGTTTAACGTCCACTTGCCATCGGGACTAACATATGGTTGTATTATATTTCAATAATTCTCTTGCATGTAGGGATCTTTAGCAGTGGGGAGAGGACCTTGAGACAAGCGACGCTACTTCTTCTCACTTACAACCAAGGAATCGAAACCATGTCAGTTGGCTCAACTTTATAAAGGGAACAACCGCACAATGTCACTGAAGCCTGATAAGTTCACAGAAGAACGAAACCAGTAGTGTGACCTCCAGGATAGCGAGCCAGCGTTTTGCCCATTTAGCCACCAAGATCCCCCGGTAAATAATGCAAGTGAAAGTAGCCTCACAGGAGATGAATCAGAGACAACTAACAGAATTATAAAGAAAGGCTGTGATTCACACCCCTGTTAATTGACCCCACTATATTCATTGTGATACTTTATTGTCAACCTCATCAGACCATAACATGTTCACGCTTCAATGTACAGAATACTTCGGCACGCTTTGCTTGTGCACGCTTTACCATGACAACAAGATCTACCACTGCGCACACAAAAACATCTCATTACTATTCATATATTCAAAGGTCATGAGTATTCACATTAACAATCCTGACACCTCGGACTATTTAAAATGTAACTTACTTGTCCTCTAAACTACCCAATAGATCTAGACCGGGTTTTAATTCCTCTTCAGGGTTCTCGGTTTCTACTGTAGTACTAACTATAGCTAGGTAATAGCCTTTAGAGCAGACTTGATGAGCATGGGACACCACGCAGATATAAATATCTACAAAAATAAAATATACAATTATACATCAGACGGAGAGAGAGAAATGGGGTTTAACATCCATAGACACAAACTAGGGCATTTCTGGACTAACATATGGTTTAATTTTATTTCAATAATTCGTTTGTGCGTAGGGGTGTTTAACAATGTGAGAAAACCGGAGGACCCGGAGAAAACCTGTGAGGTTTGACAGGCGACCCTGCTCCTTTTTCATGTACAACAGGGAAATCGAAACCACGCCAATTGACTCAATGACAGATCTATGATACAGTACGCACACGCTAACTATTCCCCTCACAACCCAAACAACAATATTTTTAACACCCCCAGACACACCACTGGGAGTAAACATGTACAATATAGCTAGACACGTCACTGGTAGCAACCATGTTAAATATAGCTCGATACACCACTGGGAGTAGTCTTGTTCAATATAGCTAGATACACCACTGGTAGTAAACATGTACAATAGAGCTAGATACACCACTGTTGACAACAAGAATTTGCAGACAGCAATTTGAAACAAGAGATAGAAATGGAGTTTAAAGTCTGCTCAAAAAGAGAAACCAGGAAAAAATTCACAACATTGGACAGGCGACCCCTACTCACTGTCACTCAAAACCAATGACCTAAAGCAAAAACAACAGACAATTCAACCATACAAATTTGA
Source organism: Patella caerulea (assembly GCA_036850965.1). Lineage (NCBI taxonomy): Eukaryota > Metazoa > Mollusca > Gastropoda > Patellidae > Patella > Patella caerulea. The sequence goes on along the minus strand of JAZGQO010000010.1, from coordinate 1,046,981 downwards.
ATGGTTTATGCTGTATGATAAAAAATGAAAGTAGACCAACCTGACTTCCTGTTGACCTGATGTTGAGGAATGATCACTTGACATGATTGATTATCTTTAGTATTTGGAATAGGATGATTCATTATGCAAATAGCTCTTACAACCTGAAATATGAATATTCATTATGCAAATAGCTTTTACAACCTGGAACTAAACATATTCATTATGCAAATTAGCTTTAAGCACCTAGTATTCTTCTTGTAACGTACAAACTATGAATCGAGACCATGCCACTTGACTCCCATCTTCAATAGAAGGCTTGATCTCGCCTTAACTACATACATCTGTATATTTCGCCACTAAGTTCGATTGTCACAAGTCCAGCTTGGGAACCTATCAGATTCATCGGTCGTCGTGAATACCAAGTCTCGTGCTTTATAGCTAAAATGCCTACATGTGACAATCGAGTTCAAAGTTCAAAGATCGATCAATGTCACGGTTGCTGTTTTCCCACGAATTTCTCAATTTAAAAAACCCAGTTTGTTTATAGTGTGTTTGGTGCCATGAACTCTGATTGGACAATGCTAATTAGTCACTTGTAAAAGATACTAGCGCAAAGTTCGGGGAATTGCTGAGTATTCAAGCAACAGAGAGATGTTGTAGAACTCGCGAACGTTGCTTAAGGAACATACTAGACTCAATGACAGATCTTACTATTTAACATATCACCCCACCCCGATGAAATAGGACAATCCCTCACCTCACCGACCACCCTCCCTAATGTAACAGGATCTTCAACTTCAACACCCCTCTCCCACAATGTAATAAGATAATTATTCACTTCATCGACCACCTTGCCCTGATGTAACAGGATCTTCAACGCCCCTCCCCCGATGTAACAGGACAATCACTCACCTCACCAACTTTTTTGCCCTTTTCTTTACAATAAGAGGGATCACAGACGACACCAGTACAATGTGCTGTTTCCCCGGCTGCTTTCACACCTACAGCTACACCATCTTCAAATACAATCTCAGCGTCTGGTCGATCTAACATGTACGTACCACCATAAATAGCACTCAATCTACATATACAAATCATATTTAATTAGTCTCGATCATCTTAAACAACTAATAACATGTCTGGTTACATAATCTGTATTGAATAATAACTGTCTTATTGTTACTCTGTATTGACTGATAACTATGTTATTGTTACTCTGTATCGACTGATAACTGTGTTATCGTCAAAGTCTGTATTTTCCGATTATTTTTAAATAAAGAAATTTTATGGTTGACGTATGGTTTTGACAGTGAATGTCGTTCCAGGATACAAATTATTGGAGTTCAGTCATTAGAGATAAGTATATTGAAACATTTACCTTGCGAATCCTTGTGGTAATTCTCCAAGACCATAGAGAGGATATAGATATGGTGATTTACCATATCTAGCTAAGGAACCACTGTATAACTTACACCTCTTTAACAATTCTACAGCACTACCAGGTTTCTTCATATAACTAGAAAATATACAATATACTTAAACATACATAAAACATACATTATGGGAGATTAAATAACGAGTTGGCAGTTCTCACTATAATAGTTAAAGATAGGTTGCCAGGCAACTAAACATACGCCCACAGCAGCTAAATCGTCCGGGAAGTCAACAAGGGTTGTCGCATATTTTTACTTTTTTTGGTAATGAAACATTTGTATTACACTGATTAAGAGTAACAACTCATTATGTAATTATCTGGAAATCATTTTAATTTGTTTGCTTTTTATAAAGTTTTGCCCCACGCTAACAATTAGTATAGGAGACATTTAACATCACGGATTTAGCTGTTCAGTTATCAAAATTCATTGAAAATCAAAATACTTGTTCGTTTCAACACCTTAAACTCTGTGTATCAATCTGAAGTCAATCGAATGATACATGTAAGTTTGGCATCTATAGCGTCACAAGGTTTTTTGAAGTTATCAAGGGAAATAACACTGGAAGTAATTATTTGAAATCTTCGTCTCATGACCTTAAACACTGTGTATAAATTTGAAGTCAATCGGATATCAACTTTGGCCTCTAGAGCATCCACAAGATTTCTTGAAGTGATCAAGGGCCATAACTCTGGCACTAATTATCGGAAATCGCTGAAAATCAAAAGGGTTTCTTCATCTTATGACCTTAAACACTGTGTAAGAATTTAAAGTCAATCGGATATTAACTTTGGCTTTTAAAGCGTCCACAAGATTTTTTGAAGTGATCAAGGGCCATAACTCTGGTAGTTATTTTTGGAAATCGCTGAAAAACAATAGGCTTCTTCGTCTCATGACCTTAAACACTGTGTATAAATTTAAAGTCAATCGGATATTAACTTTAGCCTCTAGAGCGTCCACAAGCAATTGTGAACGCCGGACGGACGGGGGCGACCACAATATACGACCACATTTCAATGTGGGCGTATAAAAACTAGATAATGTAAAGGCAATTGGCGGAAAATTTCAGTCAAATTGATCCATTATGAACTGAGAATTAAGCGAATGAAAGTTCCGCTTAGCCTTGATCATCATTACTAAAGTCGGCCAGACAAAACTAGTAGTCTCGGTCATCCATTTAATCGTTAAATCGAGAGGGAAAATTTTGAAGTAAATCGAACTACCATCCAACAAATATCGTAAGCTAGCGTTGACATCATAAGTTTATTATGGTCTGGATAAGTTAATTAATGCCTTATAAATAATCTATAAAACATGTCAGGCCTAAGAAAGACCTGCAATAGGCGGATTTAGCTCTTGTATAATGTTCCTTTAATATAGAGAGAGAGAGAAATGGGGTTTAACGTCCACTCGACACAACTGGTCATTTCGGGACTAACATATGGTTCAATTTCATTTCAATAATTCGCTTACAGGAAGGAGTATTTAGCAGTTTCCTTTAATATAACTACAGGAGTATTTACAATATACTAAATATCACAACATGTCATATACAATACTCAATATCATTACAAGTATCACCACATTCTTTTACTCCGGTCTGGGGTTTGGGATGCCAAATGATTAGCATGTGTACGCTGTATCATTAGGTCTGTCATTGTGTCAACTGACATGGTCAGATTCCCTGGTACTACGTGAGAAGGAGAAGGGTAGCCTGTCCAACCTCGTGGGTTTCCACCGATTCCTCCGGTTTCCTCCCACGGCTATAGACACCTAATCTCAAGAAGAATTTTTGAAATAAATTTGAACCATGCGTTGAGTGAGTAATCGGCTTGCTAACCTGTTGTAGGACGGAGGGCCTGGCAAGTATACAGAGGACTGGTAGCGAAATACAGAGGACTTGGAACACACTGGCACGCATGCAAATTAACCCTTGACAGTTGGAAATTGATAAAAGATTAGGTCGCTGTCCGGGTAAAATATCCCTAATAGCACACTGTATGGCATTAGCCCAGTAGACGTAGAAAAGTATGGAGGTCAAACCCCATTTAATTCTGACGCCCCCCCCCTTCCCCTCCAACGCCCCCCACCCCTTCTCCCCTTCGACGCCCCCTCCTCCTCCCCTGATTACTATAAAATAAACATACTCATCGTTAAGATACAGAGCAATAGCGTGACCTGTAAAATCTGTTGTATTTGTATCAACACCAAATTTTTTATATACATCAGAAGCAGTAGATGTCTTAGGATCTATTTCCTTCCATGTAGCTGGATTATCCTCTTCAAATTCTTGAGCAAATATCAAGAAATTTCTAAATCTTCTCTTTTCAAATAATCCCATTAAAGCTGTAGAATACATAAATACCAATCAATAAAATAAATGTCATATTTTTGAAGGATATAAGTTGATTCTCATGCTGTTAGACCACTCAGCCATTACCCCACCCGAGTTAAGACCAATGGGCCTTTCACCCACTCCCACGTTCCACTTCTGGGCCAATCCCCCACCCCTGTTAACTATTCTCCCACCCATGTTAAACCACTGGACTATTCTCCCTACCACAGAACAATAAAATAAATAACTTACATGAAGCCAACGCCTCTTTCTCATCTGCTGGTACCTTGAAAATTTTGCCACCTTTATATACGTAACTACCTTCTACAGACTTAAATTCCAGATATCTTGTGACCCCGGTATAAATTAACATTTTAACAAGTTGACCTGAAAAATACACTCATTTCATCACTATCTAAGAGAGAGAGAGAGATAAAAATGTGGTTTAATGTCCACGCGACACACAATAGGTCATTTCGGGACTAACATATGATTCCATTTTATTTTAATAATTCACTTGATCGTAGGGGTATTTAGCAGCAAGAGGAAACCGGGGTACCCGAAGAATCCCCACAAGGCTAGACAGGCGACGTTACTCATTGTTATGTACAGCTGGGGTATAGACCTTATGATACAAACATGCATGTGTTAACCATTTGCCCCCCCCTCCCTATTTAAATTTAATGTACGGTTCTATAACCAGCAATGTACAGTTCTTTAACCAGCAATGTACAGTTCTATTACCAGCAATACATGTATATGGTTCTATAACCAGCAATGTATGGTTCTATAACCAGCAATATATGGTTCTATAACCAGCAATGTACAGTTCTATAACAAGCAATGTACAGTTCTATAACCAGCAATGTGTAGGAAGGGAAAGTGTTATTACTGTGGTTCACAAAGGAAGACCTTGGCTGTTAGTTCAAGTTAATGTGATGAAAACTACATGTACAAGAGGGTCCAGAAGGGACTATGGACAAACATATACCTACGGCAATTGTAATTTTATGGAAATGGACAAATTTTCAAGTTGTGGCATATTTTGGCAGTGTAATACACATTTTAGAGACAGACTTACCATCGGCCATTAAAAATTTAGGTATAAGGTCAACATTCCAATCTCTTCCGCGTCCAAATCTTTCTGGAATTGTTGCGGTTTCTCCTCTTTTAAACATATCTAACCTATAAAACTACAATTTTTTTTTTTACATCAGTTAGACACTCTCTATACATTATCCAAATAACCATAAATAACCATGGGGTTTAATGTCAACTTGACACAAACTAGGTAATTTTTGGACTAACATATCGGTCAATCATATTTCAATGATTTGCTTGTGCGTAGGGATCTTTTACCAGTGGCGGGTGCGGAAGACCCAGAGAAAACCCACCAGGTTGGACAAGCTCCTTGAAATCAAAACCACGCCAGTTGACTCTATTACAGACCTAATTATGTACTGGCTATGGATTCAGCCATCCAACCCCCTTTTATTGCTTAAAATGATGCATTAAAGCTGTAATATATTTTTACAAGAGAGAAATGTAATGATCTTATATCTTCTCTAATAGAAACAACAAGGAAAGTAATGGCTTGTATTTACATTAATATGAATGAACTTTTATCCTGTATAAGTTATAACTTATATTTGTATTTAATAGAAACAATAACATTAATATTGATATTTTAGAGTAAAGATTTTACATTGTAATTGTACATCCTCTAACGGTGTAATAGAAACAATAAGAATAATATGAGCCTATATCTTGTATAACGGTGTAACTTACATCCTCTAATGGTGTAATAGATGCACTCTCTCCACCGTAATATTTATTTCTATCCATATGAAGAATCTTCTTCCCACTAACAGATAACATACCACTTAAAATACATTCCTGTAAACATAAAAACACAATAAATATAAAATACATTCCTGTAAATATACATGTACAAACACAATACATATAAAATAGGTTGCCAGACAATGAAACATACATCTTGCTGTAACCATACACAACAAATATAAAACAAATTCTAATATCTCCAATTCTAATGAAATTAATACCAGGAGTCTTATTACATGTATTAACATACCATTTTTTTTCAGAGTTTAAAGTTCCAATTTCATATTTTCTAAAAAAGTCAAAACATATTTCTATGTCTTTTGCTCAAAAGGTTGTCAACTCACTATTATACGATCATGGACACAATTTCACAGGCATTAAAATGGCTGACACAGGCTGATTGAGGAAATAGTAATTCAATTACCTCCCTTGTTTTCCCATTCCTCTCCATGGACGGCTATCTTCAAACGTTTGAATTTGAAGTTGAAAATAATATTTTTGCCAATTGCTCAACTGGCAATAGTGAATTATAGGATTAATAGGATTATTCTTTAACAAGGTAGAACTGTTTATAGGTACAATCTATTCTAGGGCTTTATTTTAATACATTTTAAAAATATAACTTAAAAATATGCTACTGGAACTTAAACTCTGAACCAATGAAAGTAATTTTTTTCAGATTGTGCTAATGAAGACAGGTACAATGTATACGCCATACTGTGTGCTAAGCATGAAATTTTGCCCAAAAACTGTCAATCATTCTCTTACTTGTCAATTTCTAAATGAGACTTTATAATTTTATGTCTAGACAGTTTGCGTTGCTAATTCATGGACATAGGGAATATTTTTGGTGTCAAAATATTCAAATGGCGTCCATGGTGCAATTTTTTCTAATAAGGCATCATCTGGCCCACCAGTTCACACAGCATCCCCAGACTTACGCCAAGAATTTATAAAACTTTTGTGTTTCTGGATCCTGGAAATTTCTCATTAACAGTGATTGAAAGTTTTATAAATTCTTTGTGAACTCTGGGCCAGCTCAGTCCAGTTTTATGCATTATGCCTTTGTGTATATACATGTATTATATGTATGTACAGTAACTGCTATAGATGTTCTTCTGATGTAATTTTGTAAATTTGAAATTGAGGGCATTCATGTTTGATGTGACTTATATTTTTTTGTTAGATTTCAAACTTAAACACTTGACCCTAACCCTAATAGAAAGTTTCATTCATGTGGACACAGTATGAATGGCTAACCGCTATTTTCTTGGTGTAAAAGTAGGGATGTCAAAAATAATTGTCATATCGATATATTGTACTACAAACTTCCGCGATACACTATTGTTACAGTTCTTCGGCATCAATATTTTCTACTTTCGTTTTATATTTGCTGGTTGCCATAAATATTATTTAGAATGTTTTAAACACGACTTTTATTTATTTTCCTATTTTAGATCACAGCCACTCGTTATAGCATTATAGGAAATATGCTATATACATGTACATGTAGAAGAATGTATAAAACTGCAAGAGACTGAGACTACCAAGCAACATCTGTCACCAAACATGGTCATTGAAATAAATGACTACATTTACAGGTATGTATGATTCATTGACTAAGAAATTCATTTAAAAATCTATTCAACTTATTAACATGTTTTCATGTACATCTATAATTGGGTACAAATTTAACAGATATAGACAGTTGTTGTTTTTTTTGTATTTCAGAGGAGAGCCAAAAAAAAAGCTCCCCTCAATCAACAAATTGAAAAGAATGGCTCTCCTAAAAGGTTCTCCCAGTTTCGATAAGAAGAATGCGTTAGAAATTAAGGAGAGTGATTGGTAGATAAAAATTAATAAACCCCCCAATGACTTTGTAAAGGAGAGTGATTTTTAATTTTAAGGGGAGGTGAAAAAAAACTCCTCTCGGTCGACATTCAGGTGAGCTGTAGGTGCTCGAGAGCAATCACTCGCCTTAAAAAAACAATGACTGTATACAGGCCCTTTACAGGCATACCCGGTATATTAAAGATATGTTATGGGAGATTAGAAAAAAAGGTAAAAGTTCTAATTAAAATAGTTAAAAACTAGATAATTCAAACAAAATTTGCTGAAATTTTCAGTCAAATTGATCCACGCTGAACCAAGATGTTAGCGATTGAATTTTTGGCCTAGTCTCGGTTATCCATTTGATGATTTATTCGAAGGTTAGCGATGACATCGAAATTTGAATATGGTCTGGACGAGTTAATTAAAAATGTATACTTTATAGTTTATATAACATTTCAGACCTAAAATAAGACCTGCAATGCAGATGTAACTCTTGTATAATGTTAAGCTAATAAAGTACATGTATGGTATATTTAAAAGTTATAAAGTTATTACCTGATAATGAAATACAAATGTACAAAACAATTAAACAAAACATCCCAAGCTACATGTACATAATAGCTAAAGAACAATACAAATATGTTTAAGATTCCACCCATTTTAATATGAAGTGTAAACCAAGAGAGTTTATTTCCTGCTCTCCTGAGATTTGCAAACAATGTCTGGTATACTGTAGTGCAGCACAAATCAATAAACACATACTTGGTTTCTTTGGGTATAGATTAAGTTCCATTCCTCCCTTAATGTCAAATTGGATAATTGCTTGAATGATACTACATGTAGGTTCATTAAGTGGCTTCTTGATTAATATCGTGATTAATCATAATTAATGGCTATGGTTCACACTTAGATGTAGGGTGTGAACAGGTGGTATAGAGGCCTTGAATGCACAAACCCAATAAACATCTGTTGAATAAATGTAGTTTGAAAAGGTGTTTATCTTTTTATGATGTTGTTTGGGCTTATTTTTATATTAAAGGAGCTAAGTCTCTAACTCAATATCATCGAAAATCTTCAACATTGTAAACACGAATTATTTGTCAATTTAAATCAACATGGATGCTGTTATCTTACCGGGTAAAGACGGGCTTCTGATATCCAATACTTAAGACAAAATCAACATTTTACCAAGTCTGGTACACGAATCGTGTACCAAGATGCATTTCAGGCCCAGTTGTAGGAGAGACTCGAGGAACGAGACTAGAAACACTGCACCAAATCAAACGGCGTATGTAGGCTGGAATAACCAGACGCTATATAAATTTACCTTCGATTTGGATGCTGGCTTATTTCGCTGAGTGTAACTGTTTTGAAATTTGAGTAAAAACTGAAGCCATTGAATGTAAATCAGTTTATATACATTCATATTACAGTATTATTTGCGTTGCTACCCAGTTGTGTCAATTTCTGAGACCCAAATGTTAGCGATTTAGCTCCTTTAAAACAAAAAAAGAACAAAAAAAAGAAATAGGACATGTCCTATTCTATTTCTAATAACATAATTTATGGATTCAGAGAAAACCCTTGAGTAATATATGAAAAATTTATAACAAACATGCCATGCAGATCAATTACTTGGTTAAAGTTCCAATAGCATATTTTTAAAATGTATTAAAATAAAGCCCTAAAATAGATTGTACCTATAAACAGTAATAAGAATAATCCTATAATTCACTAATTGACAGTTGAGAAATTGGCAAAAATATCATTTTCAACTTCAAATTCAAACGTTTGAAGAAGATGGCCGTCCATGGAGAGGAATGGGAAAACAAGGCCGACAAGGGAGTAATTGAGTTACTATTTCCTCAATCAATTGTATAATAGTGAGTTGACAACCTTTTGAGCAAAAGACATAGAAATAATTATGTTTTGACTTTCTTAGAAAATATGAAATTGGAACTTTAAGACTGGGCACTCATTTTAATTCCTGCACCCAGTTCCAGCTGAATGAAATTTCTCATTTCAGTCTCCAGACAAAACACATTTTGACGACACTTCCTGTGCCAATTTGGAAGATTACCTCATTATCGTGTGAGACACCCATATCACAAGATAAGTCAGCCGCAACCATATTACCCATATAAATAAACACCCAGAAAAATGGAAAGAAGAAAAATATGTATGCGATAAATTCATAATCAGCATCGATGACATCAGTTCGATTTATCACATTCCTGCGTTTACAACTGTGACACATCGGCATCCTTTTTCTGCAAAAATAAAAGATATCTAACCTACCATAAATTCGGCAGGCAAATAGACATTGTTCTCTACAAAATATACGCACCTTAAGGCCTGTGCCTAATACTATATAGTCGTACTTCTCATCCATATTGTATGAAAATTAACAGCAACAAAATATTCAATGAATAATCACACGATAGAGTTCCACCGGTTCGGTGATTCCACAAAATGGCTACTCCCTCTGTGGCGTAGTAATCTCTAATCGATTGATAACAGTGCTCGAAATAGTTCCGGGGATTACAAAGGCATAAATAATTGATCCGTCGTGACGTGTATTGATATTTCAACATTGTGTTTAATCTTTATTTTTTTCTCTAAAAATATGAATTCAAATATTTTCTTTGCGTTTGTTTATTTAATCATATGGCGGATGATTTCTAAAAGAACCTAATAACGCAATCAATTAAAAATATCTCAATAATACATTTACCAGCGAATTTGATAATCTTAAAAATATATATCATTTTTTGATGATTTAGAAATTGATTTTAATGAAATAAATTAATTTATTATTGTCTACACTTTTTAGCCAATGGGGAATCTTAAAATTAATTCTGCCCGATACAAACAACATGGCTGCTTCCAAAAAGAAAACAAAAAATGTCTGAATCATGTCTATGACATTTATTATTGTATTATTGTGTAATTTTGAGTCAAATTGAAAATGGCCGATGGAAGAAAATCTCGAGATGTTGGGTCATTCTTGCCATCTAGCCGTGAACGTGAATCAGGACGACATTTTCCTCTTGGACGTGCAGAAGGTGATGATTCATTTCAATTATATTCAATATCAATATTGAATTTTTTTTGACATGTCAGTGATGCAGGACGGAGGGCCTGACAAGGACAGCTGTCTAGTCTTTCGGATGGGACGAAAAACAAAGGTCTTATGTACACATTGGTGGTGTGCACGTAAAAGATCCCTGGGCAGTTGGAATTAGGCTGTAGCACCTCAGCCTGAGGAAAATTTCCCTCGCAGCACACTGTGTATGGTCATGGTGCATGACTATCTTCATTAAAAACCAAGGTCCCATGTACACATTGGCATGCACATAAAAGATCCCTTGGCAGTTGGAATTTGAGATAAGAGTAGGCCGTAGCACCGCTGCCCGGGCAAAATTTCCCTCATAGAACACTGTAAGGAGTATGCCTGTCTTCATTAGCCCAGTTTAGGGGCAGAACAGTACTACGTTAAACCCTATTTAATTTCACTTTAAGTAGATTTCCCGGTACAAAAAAATATTTTGATTATTTAATAACCTGTACTTGTATATCTAGATGTTTGAACTTTTTATATTTTTAGAACCCTATACTTACAGTCTATTGCAGCATGTTTTTTCTGATCATGGAAATTTAGCATCAGAAGCTTGTGCATCAGGCATCAAGTAAGAAATAGTTTTATCAATTTAATTGAAATACAGATCAATATTTCCTTTTGTTTTTTATACGTTCGATGGCCAACACTGCATGAAAATCTGACCTGTTGTAGTAGAAGGTCGCGTCAGAGGTCATACGAGCGCCTTTTGACTCACCACTCTGTCAGCACATGGGTGGAGCAACAGTGGGGGAGGGGAGAATGGGTTCAAGTGGTCTAACACATGTACTTTAGATCATTAGGTCTGCATTGAGTCAAGTGGTGTGGTTTCAACCCCAACTTGAAACATGACAAAGATTACGCATCAAAGACTAGATTTACGGTCTGTAAATTGATCGATGGATGGGTCCCTAAACATTTAGGTCATGACCATGGTCGAGTTTGAACCGATACTCTCAATCTTAGTCTTGCATTATCTTTTCATCAAAATTTGGGGGTTGGGATGGCCTAGTGGTCTAGAGTGATGCACTTCGACCTCTAGCTAGCCGGTCAGCTCTGGCTTGCGGCTGTGGTATTGATCTCTGGTTTGAGCGTATGTGGCATGAGGTGCCTTCTCAACCTCGTGGGTTTCCTCCGGGCACTCCGGTTTCCTCCCATTGCTAAAGACCCCTTAGACAAGCAAATTATTGAAATACAATTGAACCATATGTTAGTCTCGAAATGACCTAGTTTGTGTCAAGTGGACGTTAAACACCATTTCTCTCTCTCTCTCATCAAAATTTACATTTTTCTTCACGAAAGCTTGATCACACTCTGGTGTTTTTAATTTGATGTACATTTTATATTTCAGTAAAGCACCTACTTTAGCTAATCTTCAAAATTACATTGAGAAATCCTTAGAGGATGCTGCCACATCTGAATGTAAAACAGGGGAGGCAACTCCAGGTAAATAAATTCCTCCAATATTTTAACATTGATCATTTTTGTGGGGCAAAAAGAAATTTTTTTTTGAACGTCCTACTTTTCTGCACCGACAGTGGCGCAACAGCTTACTACATGTTCATCGATTGCCTGTTAATTTTCAGACTCGACTGATTGTGGGAGAGTTGGTGCTACTGAAGTTGTTTTTGATATTCTAACTAATGTCGGAACACTGATTGTTGAACCTGATCGACTTGGGGTATGTATATTATTTATTTGGCGGATCCAGGAATTTTGCAGGAGGGGGTTTGCAAGGTTCCTGGTTATGAAATCATAGGCATGCATACAAATTGAGCTTTTTAAAAGAGAGAAATCATTTTTATGATGATGTAGGATCACATTGTGATTTAATTTCATTGATGCTAGACATTATTTTTTTTTATGTAGCTGAGCAGGGTGGGGTTTGACCCCCCCCCCCCTTCTGGATTCTCCACTGATACACAAGCTTTAGATTATTAGATCTGTTGATTGGGCAAGTTGTCTTGATAAAATAAACATTATTGGTGTTCATAATAACACAACTCTATGGATTTACTACTTCTTGGTTTATTACATGCAACGTTAATGAATATTATTGAAGGATATTATTGGTGTTTTATATTACAGCTATCAAGTTTAAGTAATTTTAGTACCATGAAAGCTAACTGTGGGGTTTATAAAGGTAATCTTTCTTTTACTCAATCTCTTTAAAATATGTCCTTTCATTTCTTCTTATACTACATGAAGGTCTGACCACTTGTAGCGATATGTCGCTAGCAGATTTTGACCCCATGACATCACACATTTGATTAACCAATCAGCATGATGTTTCTAGTGGATTACCCACAGTTCCGTACAAAACACGCCTAAAGCTAGCCATAACATACCATTTCACGGTTAATCCCTCACATCCATAACTTCCATCCGCTGTCATCCACAATTTCTTGTGAACAATGTACAGACTCCATTAATTATCTGATCATTTTGAAATTTCCGTCAATTACTTCTAGAGTTATGGTCCTTGTTTCACTTTGTAGGACCTTATGACCACTCCAACTACTAAAGTTATCATTCGATCTGATTGAAATTTATAAGCAGTATATTACGTCTAGAGTTATGGCCCTTGTTTCGCTTTGTTGACTACCCTTGTCGACTGCTTGAATGACTTAGCTGCTGTGGGCTTGTGTTTCCATGTTGTTGTTGTTCTTAGCATTTAACGTCCGCTTCCACCGAAAGTGATATCGCAGACAAGTCTTACTTTTGATTTTTATTACCTTAGAGCACACGCAGAGGTCTTCGCCGTGGGAGGAAACCGGAGTGCCCGGAGGAAACCCACAAGGTTAAGAAGGCGCCCCTATCTCCATGCCACATACGCTAACACGAGGGATCGAAACCACAGCCGTAAGCCAGAGGTGACCAGCCAGCTAGAGGTCGAAGCACGGCACTCTAGATAGACCTCTAGGCCATCACAACCCCCCTGTGTTTCCTATCTTATAGTTGTAAAAAGCATAAGGCTTGTACTAGCAGGGTTTTTTTTTTCTTAACAAACTGAAAATTGTGTATCTAAAGTAGTAGAATGTGGTTTTTATTACAGGAAAATGGATTTATGAATTATGGCTAGGATCTAAGGGGGTTATGCAGCTAGGATGGTGTACTTTAAATTGTAAATTCTCTTTAGAGGTAATGTTAGAATTTTACACAGATTCTAGACTATACCACATGTAATTCTAAATGCTAAGCTCATTCTAAAAGCTAAGCTCATTCTAAGCTCATTCTAATGGCTAAGCTCATTCTAAATGCTAAGCTCATTCTAAAACCTAAGCTCATTCTAAATGCTAAGCTCATTCTAAATGCTTGACTCATTCTAGATTTGATTAGACTTATGCTATACAAGAGATTATAGACTCATTCTAAATGCTAAGGGAACCTCATGGGTTTATTTCCGAGTCCTCCTGTTTCCTCCCACTGCTAAAGACCCCTACACATAAGCGAATTATTGAAATGAAATTAAACCATATATTAGTCCCGAAATGACCTAGCTTGTAACGAGTTGACATAAGGCTGTAAACTCATTCTAGGCCAATATAAAGATTGTTTCCATACATGTAGTTGTGGGAATCGTGTTGTTTTATAAAGGGCATGATATGATGCCATATTATGAAGTCTTAAACATACATTATACAAGAGGTAAATCTGTCTATTGTAGGCCTTTCTTCAGGCCTGAAATGTTTTCTTAAGTATTAATTACACATTAATTAACTTATCCAGACCATAATCAACTCTTGATGGCATCGGATTTCTCCGATATTAAATAGATTAAAACAGTTTAGCCATACTTTTATTTAAGATAAAAATGGAGGAGCGAGACTTAGCTTCGAACAACCAGTACATTGGTTTAAATTATTGCGCACATCTATCAAACCCGCAAAGGCTAATATTTTCGCTTGCAATAGAGTAATTTGAATGAAATTTTTAAATTACCCTTTTTACATTATCTATTCTTGAACTATTATATCAAGAATGGCTAGCTCTTTATCTAAATCTTACGTAATATATCTTTAATGTTGTATAAAAGTAACTTTGTATGATTGTAGGAGGGGGTAGGTGATACTGCTGATTCCTACGCCTACGATGGAAGTAGGCTACGCAAATGGAACGTGAAAACATCACGCTATGGAGAAGTATGTAAAACTATTTTTGTTTTCAAATTTAAATATTGCAACAATATTATTTTATTCTGAAATTGTCCATTGTTGTTCTCGAGTCTTGATGTCTCTGAGATGTTGATAGTTTAATAAACACAAGGTGTTAACTTGAATATTCATGACCTTTGAATATATGAATATATGAATAGTAATTAGATGTGTGTGTGTACGCAGTTGTGGACCTTGTTGTCATGGTAAAGTGTGCACAAGCGAACATCGGAGCGAACAATGTAATGGTCTTATGGAGTTTACAATAAAGTATTAAATTGAATACAGTGTGGTCATTTAAAACAAGGTGCAGGCGTGTTCCCGGGGCTGTCCAAGAAAATTATTCAGGATTTTAGAGAGTTGTATCCCCCTCCATTCCATGGGGCACGAAGAGTTTAGTCATACAGATGCTACAAAAAAAACGTAGGTTCTTTGTGTACTTTGGCGTGTACATAAAATAGTTTGTTAAAAAGAAGTCCGAAAAGCTGTTGCTTTGGCAATGCCAGAGATGTAATAAGTTGTGTTGTATTTATGTATTTAATAGCAATGGTTAACTGGTGATGTAATAAGTTGTGTTAATAGTAGTGGTTAACCAGTGATGTAATAAGTTGTGTTGTGTTTATGTATTTAATAGCAATGGTTAACTGGTGATGTGATAAGTTGTGCTATAGACTGTGATAATGGAACCGTAACTTTCTACAGGTAACATGTTTTAGTATATTCAGTATAATGAGAACATAGGTATGGGAGGGGGAGGGAGAACATTCTATTCTATTGATTTCCCCAACTTGTGGAAGATTAACAGTCTACCTCAGGGGGGTTGGATGACTGATTGGTCTATCATGGACACTTTAGATCAGAAGGTCTGTCGTTGTGTCAAGTGGAGTGGTTTCGATTCCCCACTTGTACGTGACAACACGTAGGTTCGCCTATCCAACCATGCAGGTTTTCAGCAGATCTTTCAGTTTCCTCCCACTGCTACAAAACCCCTACATGCAAGCAAATTATTGAAATCGTTTGTGTTGAGTAGGCATCAGAATTACTGATTCCGTCTCTTGATAGATGGAATTCAGGGAAGAGTAGGCAGAATGCAAAAATTATCCTCTCTAGCAATGATCACAGAAAAAAGCCTGTTTATTTGTCTCTAGTCTAAAGGATCAAAGTGTTATGATTAATTTGAATAATTATTCAGTAACTGATTTTCCGGCGTGGCTCTCTCTTGTCAGTGATGCAGGGTAGAGGGCCTGACAAGAACAGCTGTCTAGTCTTTTGGATGGGACAGGAAACCAAGGCCCCTTGTACACATTGGCATTCATGTAAAAGATCCCTTGACAGTTGGAATTCGATATAAGAGTAAGCCATAGTGCGCTGTCCGGTCAAAATTTCCCACATAGCACACTGTATGACGTATGCCCATCTTAATTAGCCCAGTGTGGAGCAGAACAGTAGGACGTTAAACTCCATTTCATTTCTTTTAAGTTTTTTTTTCCGTAACTTAAGATAGGGTGCCCCACCCTAAATGAATATCTCCAAATATCTCGACAATTACACCACAATACTAATATATTTAGAAAGCCTTAAATCTGTTTCACACATTTATAGTCACTAAATAAACGACCATGCTGTACTTCATAAGCTATGATCATTTAAACCATACATAAATAATACTGAAAAATGGTTTGGAGTGGCGTCCATAACATCCAGACACTTTTGAGTAAAAGCTGGGTTACGTGCCCTTGTTTTGAAATTAGTCTCGCTTAACTAGTCTACCGATCATTCTACGTCTAATTGACGGGTCGGGATAATCAAGACTACTTTTTTTGCGAAACATGGAACAAGAAATTGAATTTAGAAGCACCAACATCAGGCGTCTCAATAATATTGTAAAAGTAAAATGAAACTACTGCTTCGATCATTATTCTTCCATACGGACGTTGAGTCAGAGATATTATTTGTACTTAACCAAAATATGCAGCTTCTAATGGTACAGCTAATTATAAAAATAAAACGAGCGTAATTTCTACAGATGCCGTAATAACCAAAAAGTTAAATATTATTAGGGTTTCACACTGCGTAGCTTGTGTGAAACACTATTGTTTTTGTTAAAATTATTATTCTTCTTATTAGGGTTTCACACTGCGTAGCTTGTGTGAAACACTATTGTTTTTGTTAAAATTATTATTCTTATTATTATTATTATTATTATTATTATTCAGATTCCAATTTGAATAGATCTCAGCAACTACGTGTCGCATCGTTACGATTTCTTCGGTTTTACTGGGAAAGTGGGTGTGACTTAGAGGATAAAGCTATTTTGAACGTTGTGTGCCAATGCGAAATGTCCGAAATCACCGAAGTTATCGTTTTTGAAAATATTGCAGTAATTTTAACAATAATCATTGGATTTTAACTTTCGATACATTTTGGCATAGCCTGAGACAGGGCACATAGCTACGCTACTTTCGATTTTTGATTTTCGGCAAATCTTCGAAGATATTAGGCGCCAAATTTCGAAAATTTAAAATTTTACTAAAATTTTTTTTATTTATGAATATTTTTTAGTCGTATTGTGCACAGAATTAAAGAGTCATCTGACTAGTGCAAAAATGTTAAAAAAAATTATCTCAGTAATTTTCCTTGGCCGCCATTGGCTAATTCAGTTTTCCAGTCCTAGATTAATTTTTTATTGTTCGATTTGTATAAAACAAAGTTCATATGCTTCGTTGTCTCAATTGTCATTTTTTTTGTTACCAATAATGTTATCTGTCGGCACCGGAAGTGACATAATTTTACCAAAAACTACAATTTTGACAGTTATTTTCTTATTTCGAAAACAAATATTATTTTTTTGAAAAATTATATGACTCAAAGAGTGTGTCTTTTCAAGGCGCAAAAATTGTAGGAAGCAGTTTTTTTAATTTCGATTTCATTTTCAAGCAAATTCGATTAAGAGGCTAAAAATGGTGTAAAATTGGCCTATTTACAACCTATTCAGGCTTTTCAGATTTTAAAATATTTCTTCGTAACTTTTATAAACTTGTAGCTATAATCCATACGAAGAAAATGTATGTTAAAATTCGTTTGTAATATAAGCAGTTACCAAGAAATGGGCAGTTCTGTACAAGTCACTGTTTTCGTTATTTTGCCTGTAAAATAGTCAATTATTATTGGATTTTTATAAAAGTGACATCATTTGATTCAAAAAGCATGTAGCGTCATATCAAGTTGATTACAATTTAAAATTGACACCGGAAGTGACGTCATTTGGTCAAAAACTGCATTTTAAACTTTTTAAATCAATGTTTTATTCAACCATGAATAACTTAATATGTATTAATAATTTTAACTTTTGGTTTAAATTCACATATAAATACAACTCATATGGTCATATAGATATCATAAAATTGTGTCTAACTTGTTCGGTTGCCGAGAAATAGACGGTTTTCTACAGGTCACTTTTGAAGGTTTCGGGGCCATAAAAGTGTCAATTATTATTCGATTTTCATAAACGTTACACCATGTTATACCTAATGCCATTTGTGATTTCATACAAGTAATTTAAGATTTTCATTATCACCGGAAGTAACGTCATTTTGGCAAAAACTGAATTTTTAGCCATCAAAACAGATATTTTATTCAAATGAGTCTGTTTTGAAATCGTTTTCAAATTATGGTATTTGGTGCCAATCAACAAATAGAATGAACCCATACGATCATACAGATACCAAAAAATGGTTTCTAAATTGTACGGTTGCAGAGAAATAGCAGATTTTCTACAAGTCACTTTTCAAGTTTTTTGGTCTTTAAAAGTGGCAATTATTATTCGATTTACATAAAGTTTTCACTATATGATATCGTATGCCATTTCTGATTTGATAAGACTAATTGAACATTTTCATTAACACCGGAAGTAATTTAATTTTGTCAAGATCATTTACAAGTAACAAATGTATAAAATGACTTGATATTGCTGGATTGATTGGTTGATTCTGCGTCCATTTCATTTGTGTGCAATGTTAATTTGGAAACCTGTTTAGTGGTTTCGTTGGTACCGGAAGTGACATATGTTCAAGTATAACTTGGCACCGAAAATGACATGTTTAAGAGTAACTTGGCACCAGTGAAACCCGTCATTCCTGCATGCAGGTCTAGTTATTATTATTATTATTATTATTATTATTATTATTATTATTATTATTATTATTATTATTATTATTATTCAGATTCCAATTTGAATAGATCTCAGCAACTACGTGTCGCATCGTTACGATCTCTTCGGTTTTACTGGGAAAGTGGGTGTGACTTAGAGGATAAAGCTATTTTGAACGTTCTGCGACAATGCGAAATATCCGAAATCACCGAAGTTATCGTTTTTGAAAATATTGCAGTAATTTTAACAATAATCATTGGATTTTAACTTTCGATACATTTTGGCATAGCCTGAGACAGGGCACATAGCTACGCTACTTTCGATTTTTGATTTTCGGCAAATCTTCGAAGATATTAGGCGCCAAATTTCGAAAATTTAAAATTTTACAAAAATTTTTTTTATTTATGAATATTTTTCAGTCGTATTGTGCACAGAATTAAAGAGTCATCTGACTAGTGCAAAAATGTTAAAAAAAATTGTCTCAGTAATTTTCCTTGGCCGCCATTGGCTAATTCAGTTTTTCAGTCCTAGATTAATTTTTTATTGTCCGATTTGTATAAAACAAAATTCATATGCTTCGTTGTATCAATTGTCATTTTTTTTATTACCAAAAGTGTTATCTGTCGGCACCGGAAGTGGCATAATTTTACCAAAAACTACAATTTTGACAGTTATTTTCCTACTTCGAAAACAAATATTATTTTTTGGAAAAATTATTTGACTCAAAGAGTGTGCCCTTTCAAGGCGCAAAAAATGTAGGAAGCAGTTTTTTTAATTTCGATTTCACTTTCGAGCAAATTCGATTAAGAGGCTAAAAATGGTGTAAAATTTACCTATTTACAACCTATTCAGGCTTTTCAGATTTTAAAATATTTCTTCGTAACTTTTATAAACTTGTAGCTATAATCCATACGAAGAAAATGTATGTTAAAATTCGTTTGTAATATAAGCAGTTACCAAGAAATGGGCAGTTCTGTACAAGTCACTGTTTTCGTTATTTTGCCTGTAAAATAGTCAATTATTATTGGATTTTTATAAAAGTGACATCATTTGATTCAAAAAGCATGTAGCGTCATATCAAGTTGATTACAATTTAAAATTGACACCGGAAGTGACATCATTTGGTCAAAAACTGCATTTTAAACTTTTTAAATCAATGTTTTATTCAAAAAAGAATAACTTAATATGTATTAATAATTTTAACTTTTGGTTTAAATTCACATATAAACAAAACTCATATGGTCATATAGATATCATAAAATTGTTTCTAACTTGTTCGGTTGCCGAGAAATAGACGGTTTTCTACAGGTCACTTTTGAAGGTTTCGGGGCCATAAAAGTGTCAATTATTATTCGATTTTCATAAACGTTACACCGTGTTATACCTACTGCCATTTGGGATTTCATTCAAGTAATTTAAGATTTTCATTATCACCGGAAGTAACGTCATTTTGGCAAAAACTGTATTTTTAGCCTTCAAAACAGATATTTTATTCAAATGAGTCTGTTTTGAAATCTTTTTCAAATTATGGTATTTGATGCTAATCAACAAATAGAATGAACCCATACGATCACGCAGATACCACAAAATGGTTTGTAACTTGTACGGTTGCAGAGAAATAGCAGATTTTCTACAAGTCACTTTTCAAGTTTTTGGTCTTAAAATTTTACATAAAATTTTCACTATATGATATCGTATGCCATTTCTGATTTCATAAGACTAATTGAACATTTTCATTAACACAGGAAGTAATCTAATTTTGTCAAGATCATTTACAAGTAACAAATGTATAAAATGAATTGATATTGTTGGATTTTGTTGATTCTGCGTCCATTTTATTTGTGTGCAATGTTAATTTGGAAACCTGTTTAGTGGTTTCGCTGGTACCGGAAGTGACATATGTTCAAGGGTAACTTGGCACCGGAAGTGACATGTTTAAGGGTAACATGGCACCAGTGAAACCCGTCATTCCTGCATGCAGGTCTAGTTGCTAATCAGAATCGTCAACAATAGATTTTTTACGGCTGTAGTAGTGTTTGGTGTTTTGAACATTTCCGCATGCTGTTGCTATTTATAGCCTCAACGAGTGTGCGAGACTGTTAGAAATCAGTAGTAAGTCATTGAACTAAAATGTGCAGGATCAACGTGTCAAGAACAACTTTTCAGTTGGCACGTGGGGCACCCTACTTAAGACATAATTCTACATTTACTGCTGGCCCCAGGATCCATTCATTTGATGTGATATTTGTTGTTTTATTACTTGCAGTGTCTATATTTAGTTTTTCTTGTCTGCATGTCTTTCTATCAATCGGTTCTGTTTGTGTGTAGTGCTGTTCAACTGCATATAGGGAGCGTTGTTGGAATAAAGATAAGACTTCTAATTTCCCTTTTTTTTTTCAGAAATGGCAATTCTATGGGGCAAGCATTCAGTGGTGTACGAAGAGGACCGGGTTTAGCATATTTACCTGCCATTAGTCTTTCAATGTCTGAAAATCTACGAGCTAATTTTGGAGCGACTCCTCTCAGATATCCTTTATAAATTATTCAAATTGAGGGATCAGTTGTCGAGGTAACGTATGCGGTTGCCTTCTGTACAGCCAAAGCGATATCATGTTGAAGGCTGCATTGTCTGCAGGGTACAAAGGTTTGATGATACCTGAGGCCAAACCCTTGATTCTATCAGGATCTGGTGGTTGATTGGTTTAAAGCATCCACTTTAATTCATAAGGTCTGTCATTGAGCCATGTGATGTGGCTTTGATTCACTGGTTGTTCTTGACAAGAAGTAGAGTCGTTTGTCAAGCCTCTTGGGTTTTCTCCCACTGCTAGAGACCCCTACGAGCAAACTATATGTTATTCTTATGATAACTTGGTTTGCGTTGAGTCAACTTGAAACCCCATTTCTCTCTCTCTAGCCCTTGATCGTATGCCCTCAAGATTGAAGTGTAGGGCAGGGGGTGGACGGTCGAATGGTTAACACGTACGCGCTGTATCATAAAGGGGAGGGGTGGCCTAATGGTCTAGAGTGCCACGCTTTGACCTCTAGCTGGCCGATCACCTCTGGCTTGTGGCTGTGGTTTCGAGCCCTGGTGTGAGCTTATATATGTGGCATGGAGATAGGGACGCCTTCTCAACCTCTTGGGTTTCCTCCGGGCACTCCGGTTTCCTCCCACTGCTAAAGACCCCTACGCAGAAGAGAATTGTTGAAATGAAAAATAAAACCATATGTTAGTCCCGAAATGACCTAGTTTGTGTTGAGTGGATGTTAAACCCGATTTCTCTATCTCTCTCCTTCAATAGTGCCTGCTATTTAGTAGTATGTGATGTGAAAGGAAGGCATTTTAAATGTGTTAAAGGTCTCGCATCCTGGAGAAAATTATTATTTTTTCATTCTCCTTAACAATTGTAACATATCCAATAGAAGGTTACAGACCGTTACAAGATCCGTGTACAGTAGAATTAGCCAAAGCTAAAGTATTATTTAATTATATGGAGAAACTTCTACCTGTTATTATAGAAGATGACAAGGTACTGTGTATATCTTTTATATAACATTCTTGAGCGGGGGGGGGGCAAGTTACGTATGTATATACTTTATATGACATTGTTTTTGGGGGGGGGGTACGCACGTGTCACGTATATCCTTAATATAACAATGTTTTATTCTGTTCGGGGGCTTTGTTGTATATCTTTCGTGGGTGGCAAGTTATGCATGTATATACGTTATATAACTATATAACATTGTTTGGGGGTGGGGGGGGGGGAAGTTACGCAAGTATATCCTTTATATAACATTGTTTAACTCTGTTCTTGTGTCTTGTGAGGAGTGGGGAGCGGTATAGAAGTTGACCAGATAATGTACATTGTATATCCTTTGTATAAAATGTACATTGTATATCCTTTGTATAAAATGTACATTGTATATCCTTTGTATAAGATTGTTGAGGTCTGGGTTTTTTCGGGTGGGTGGGAGGGGGCAAGGGATGCACTTATATCCTTGATATAACATTGTTTCATTCTGTCGTCATAGAAGTTGTCAAGTTATGGCATATATCCTTTATATAACATTATTGAGTTCTGTTTATTTTGGGAGTGGGTGGGATATAACATTATTTAATTCTGTTTTTGTGGGGGATGGATTGACAAGGAATGTCGTTTATCCTTAATATAGCACTGTTGCATATTGTTTCGTGTGATGGGTGGTCAAATAGTCTAACATATACTCTTCACATCATGGGGTCTGTCATTCAGTCTGGCAAGGAAAAACATTTACATGAGAAAACGGTGTGTGGGTGTAAAACATTTCTTGACAGATGGAATACAGGACTAGAAGGCAATATCACTGTCTGGGTCAATCTATCTTCATAATGAATTGTATGGCATATGTCCGTCTCCATTCTCCTGTGGTGCAGAAAAAGTAGGATATTATTAAACCCCAGTTGATATATATATCTTTTGATTTCATTTTTATGTGCTTTTATTAATTTTGCTATGTAGCCTAATTGATTATTGTATGTAATTTGATATAAAACTGTTTTTAGGTCATAAGGTCAGATCTTATAGCGAGTAAAACTGAGGAACCATTACCTCCCCTGACCGAACATAGAGGGCAGCGTTGTACTGCGTTATTAATAGCAGCACATATATACGAGTATTTAGGGCCATTGTTAGTAAGTATCTGGTTAATTTTCACTGAATTCTCACTCCATTTTGAGAGCGGGGCAAGGAGCTTGTACTTTGTGTATCTTCTGAGTAGAACCCCCCAAAAATGATTTAAATATTCATTAAAATTATTAATTTTAAAGACTAAGAATAACCAGAATTGAATTGTGTGAAGAATTGATCATATTGTTTGGGATGTTATATTTGATTATAATGTGGGTTGTAAATTGTAAATTATTTATTTTATGGAAATGTTGTTTTTTTTAATATTTGTATGTTATATTTTGTAGAGAAGTGCCTATATTATTGAAGCTTGTTTGTTGAAGTTTTTATCAAATATTGTTGATTATAAGGATATTAAGAATGAACAGTCCTATGTATCCATGTTGTTAGATATATCCTGGGCATTATTACAGGTACGTACACTCACAGATACTAGACTCATGGAATGGCCTAGTGGTCTAGAGTGCCGCGCTTTGACCTCAAGCTGGCCGGTCACCTCTGGCTTGCGGCTGTGGTTTCCAGCCCTGGTGTGAGCGTATGTGGCATGGAGATAGGGGCGCCTTCTCAACCTCGTGGGTTTCCTCTGGGCACTCCGGTTTCCTCCCACTGCTAAAGACCCCTACGCGCAAGCGATTTATTGAAATAAAATTAAATCATGTGTTAGTCCCGAAATTACCTAGTTGAGTGAACGTTAAACACCATTTCTCTCTCGCTATCATTACTATAATATACTCAACATAAACTAGATTAACTATTATAATAGGGTAGGTTCAGCATTACTTCATATACATAAACTCTCGGCAACAAGACTCAGTACTATAATATGTTCAACATTACTACAGGTACGTTATTAACTCACAGGAAATAGATTAACTATTAGGTCGGATCGGCATTACCTCAGGAAGATAACACAACACATAAGGGGTCGGGCTGGCTATGTGGGTAAGACGCTGGCTCGCTAGCCTGAAGGTCAAGTGTTCGATCCCCACATCGGATGAGAAAGTTCATCCAGATTTTCCGACGTACTACCCCCTTGTCAGTGGTGCAGGACGGAGGGCTTGACAAGTACAGCTGTCTAGTCCTTTGGAGGGGACAAAAAACAAGGTCCTTTGTACACTTTGGCGTGAACGTAAATGACCCCTTGACAGTTGGAATTTGATGTCCGGGCACAATTTCCCTCCTTCATTAGACCAGTCGGAGCAGAACAGTAGGACGTTAAACCCCATTCCAGTCATTCATTCACAACACAAGACAAACCCACGGAGAAGACACACAATAAACATAGACATTTCAAACAGAGAGAGACAAATAGGGTTTAACATCCATTCCACACAAACTCGGTCATGTTGTTCACAGTTTTATTCAAACAATTTGCTTGCGTGTAGGGGTCTATAGCAGTGGAAGGAAACCGGAGGACCCATAGAAAACCCATGAGGTTGGACAGATGACCCTACTCCTTGTCACGTACAAGTGGGGAATAGAAACCAGGCCACTTGATTCAATGACAGGCCTTCTGATAAAACACGCTCTCTCTCTCTCTCTCTCTCTCTCTCTCTCTCCCCCTCTCTCTCTCTTTCTGGTATGAAGGAAGTGTTAAAATGGTTATGTATATTTCTAGGACTATGAGATGAGGTGGTGTATGGAACATTTAATCATATCTTTGTTATCAGCTTATAGATTTTCACCTGTTACACCAGACTTTCAACATGCGGTAAGTACACTTGATTAATTAGTCTCTTTCAAAAGGTGGCGGTTAGAGCTTTGTTTGATCCCGATACGGTTCCCTGTCATCAGTGGTGCAGGGCAGAGAGCCAGGCAAGGGACAAATATAGTTCTTTGGATGGGAAGCAAAATAGAGATCTTGTATACACATATGCAAGCACATAAAAGATCCCTTGACAGTCTGAAATTGATATGTTGGCAAAATTTCCCTCATGGCACACTGTATGGCCGTGTTTATTAGCCAAGTTTAGGGGCAGAGAAGTAGAACGTTAAACCCCATTAGTCCATTCTTGTAACACCCAGTGGTATTTTTCTTCTAATCTCCCGGTCCATTCACAAGTGAGACACATAGTCAAATTCTGCTATTTTTATCGACCGATCAAGTGGGTGAAATTAAGTAACTTGCATTTTATTGGATGTTTTTATTTGCTTTCAGAAAAAGTATTTGTGTATAACTCTGGCAGTTCTACGCCACAAACAAACCAGACAGTACCTCTTGAAAAATGTTTTATATCCTTTTGAATATTGGTCGATGATAATCGAGTAGTGATTAGATGTTCCGTCAGAATGTTGTGGGTATTGAATCCTGATGGTCGACAGAGAGGAAGAGTTTAACTTCCACTTGGCACAAACTAGGTCATTTTGGGACTAATAATTCCATAATTCCTTTGCGCATTGAGGTCTTTATCTGTGTGAGGAGAGCTTTGTGCAGTTTAAAATGGTCCGTCTAAATCACATAATAATAATATTAATAATAATGCATTTATATAGTGCCTCGCATCTAGAACTGTTCTTTTGATATTGCTGAGCTCAATGTCACGTTTGGTATTCACAGTAAAATAAGTCAGTCTTCAGGGATAATTTAAAGGACTCAAATGTTCTGGCTTTCTTTGTTTGTTCATAATTGTTTACTTTCACTAGTAGTATTGAGTAATAAACAGACTGATTGATTAATCAACACTGCTCTAGAAAGTAAACAATTATGAACTCAACATTAATTAGACAGACCATTTAAACCATGCAACAATAGAAACCCATTGTTTTTTGATGATTCTGAATGAATTTGAGCAGTTTGCCAACTATGATTTGAAATTAAACATTAAATACAATAATTTCTGCTAAAACAACACAACTAAATGAAACGCGACGAGTTATTGTATATCAGTTATTATCCTTAACATTATTTACATTTGATAAAGTGAAATTTCCCATATTTTTACACATTAAACCACCGGATGATTCCGGGTTAGCAGATATAATACCTGTTGCTTGGTGGGCTAATCAATCTAAGGTAATGATATACCTCTAACAGGGTGGGCTAATCAATATAAGGTAAGGATATACCTGTAGCAAGGTGGGCTAATCAATCTAAGGTAAGGATACCTGTAACTTGGTGGGCTAATCAAAATCTAAGGTAAGGATATACCTGTAGCTTGGTGGGCTAATCAGTCTAAGGTAAGGATATACCTGTCGCTTGGTGGGCTAATCAATCTAAGGTAAGGATACATCTATAGCACGGCTTCACAAATGAAGCGTGCTATAAATGACTTGTAACATTAACACGTGCTCAACATGCTTGTTGTTATTGCACAGAAACCCACCCAACTTCTCTACATGATTTCTAAAACTAGCGTACTATAACATTGAACATGTTTAGTTATTGTACGGTTAAGCTCTACCCAATCCACTCAAAAATCACTGTTCCGGGCATTGCATTCCCAAGTGGGTGCGGCACGCCCCCTCTTTCTGAAAATCCTGGATCTGCCTCTGCCAACTTTTGTTCTGCATCCCACTAATTTGTGACCACAGCAAGTTCGGTGGGGTACGGGAATAGTATAAATAGTAGCCTGTAAAGTGCGTCCAATCTGTCTGAAAGCTAATCTGATAACTTGCATTAAAATAATATAGAAATATTTCTATACAATATCACTGCTTACAGGATGAAGATATTCCACCAAAAGAGAAAAATAGTCCAGAAGAATTATCCAAACAGAAGAAATATTTTGCGTCTTGTGATCAACTTAGAAAACAAATTGAAGGTAGAAACTTTCACCATTTTTATATTGATATTCCATTCATTGATTTAAATTTTACAATATTGTAGTGTACAAGGGATTCTATAGTGCTAAAAGGACCATCCCCAATCAAATGTACTTTATTTTAAAAAAAGGTTTTAGTCCAAAAATATATTTGGGGAGATAGTCGGTTGAATGGATTAATGCCTGGTTGTACGTGACAAGGAGCAGGGTCGCCTGTCCAACCTCATGGGTTTTCTCCAGGTCCCCCAGTTTCCTCAACTCCTAAAGACCCCTACACGGAAGCGAATTATTAACAAAAAATAAAAAACATATGTTCGTCCTGAAATGACCTAGTTCATTTTGTGTGGACGTTAAACCCCCCTTTTCTCTCGCATTCTCCATAAAATATTCAAGTCAGATTTTCTAACTTAAGAACCCAACATATCTGAAATTAAAGATCGTGATCATGCACAATAAAAAGTCTACTTAAGTTTTCATGCTGCCATTTTGTTTCAAATCCCCAATTTAGGTGACAAGGAGTAGGGTCGCCTGTCCAATGTCGTGGATTTTCGGGGGTTGGGATGGCCTAGTGGTCTAGAGTGCCGCGCTTCAACCTCTAGCTGGCCGGTCACCTCTGGCTCGAGGCTGTAGTTTCCAGCCCTGCTGTGAGCGTATGTGGCATAGAGATAGGAGCACCTTCTCAACGTCGTGGGTTTCCACCGGGCACTCCGGTTTCCTCCCACTGCTAAAGACCCCTACGCGCAAGTGAACTATTGAAATAAAATTAAACCATATGCTAGTCCCGAAATGACCTAGTTCGTGTTAAGTGGATGTTAAACCCCATTTCTCTCTCTCTCTCGTGGATTTTTCTCCAAATCCTCCGGTTTCCTCCCACTGCTAAGGACGCCTACAAAATAAAATTAAACCATTTGTTAGTCCCAAAATGACCTAGTTGGTGTTGAGTGGACATTAAACATCATTTTTCTCTTTTTTTTGGTTAATTACTTTATAAGAAAAATATAATTTTTATTTTTTTAATTACAGAAATTGAAGAAATCCAAGTAGAAATGTTAAAAGTTTTGTTGATTCATAATGATCTAATGGAGGTAATTATGAGTATTCTATACTGCCACCCAACCTCATGGGTTTTCTCCAGGTCCTCCGGTTTCCTCCAACTGCTACATATCCCTACCAAATAATGAAATAATATTGAACCATATGTTAGTTCCAAACCGGCCTAGTTTGTGTCGAGTGGACTTAAAACACAATATCTCTCTCTCTCTCTCTCTCTCTCAGGTGTTGGGTGACCGAGGGGTTTGACATATACTCATTAGATGTTTCATTGACAACCCACTTGTTAATGTCACAAGGAGTTAGGTGTAACACTACAGATAACAGACGATCAGCATAGTTGGTAGATCTTTATTAAGACCACGGAATAGACATAGATCGGAAGGAGCTCTATTCAAGTCTGACTAACTGTCAGTTAATTCTGGCTTTACAAAGCATACGGCCATTAAGAATAATGATACATGACAGATTAACTTATTTGGAATTGAGATTATAGTTTCTATAACTGCACTGCATCTTTCCCTTAAAGTTGCGAGGTTCTGCTGAGTGTTAAACATATAGATCAAGTGTAGGTTATAAATAACATATGAATAAATAAGATATTTAATGAGATTGTGCCTTTTGTCAAAACGAGCAGAGGTCATTCCTGTGTTGCCCGTAAATAACATATTGAACACATTAGCAGAAGTTGTATATAGTTGAAAACGTCCAGTATAATATAATGTCAAATCTAGCAAAGTTCTATGTATAAATTACTTTGTCACATAGGTCCAGCATCGTGAGTTTTCTCAAGGCCCTTCAGATTCCTGTCTCTAATAAAGAGCCCAAAGCGCATACAACTTATTGAAATAATGGCATTTCGTGGAATTGTTTCTTATGTATCTTTTTTCTTTCCAGAAAAATGAGACCTCAAGAGTGATATTTTTAGAAAAATTTCGTGCTTTCTTGAGAGAAAACAGTGGACTTGGGAGAGTAAGTGTGATAACTTATACCTAAAATCAGATAGTTTTAAGGAAATGATTAACTTGGGAATGCTCGATATACTGACTTACAAGAGAGAGTCAGATTAACTTAGGATTGCCCAATATAATGAATCACTAGAAAGTGTCTGATTAACTTGGAAATGCCTATTGACAAAAGGCAAACCAAAGAGTTAACAAATTTTGACAGGTCATTGCGTGTCCACTTCCAAGTGTAGGTATATATTAACAAATAAATTAGGTTCCACAAATAAATGTTTTATACACCCACATGGAAATGTAGCCGTACATTACTGTCATCACTGTCCATCTGTCGTCCACAAACACTCTACAGGCTACATTTATTATCTGATTGATTTGAATTTGATATATGTTGTTTCCATTAATTACATCTAGAGATTTTTATCTTTTTCTTCAGGTCCATCAGAATCAGTCGTGCCCTCTACCGGTTAGTTTATGTTTCTTCCACCGTTTAGTTCAAGCTGTCAGATATTACTGGGATAATTTTCGACTCGAAGACCCAAGTAGATTTGTTTTAAGTAAAGGTGAGTCTCTTCATTTTGTGTTTATTGCCCGAGCAACTGTCCTTCATCATTGATAAGGTGGAACTACTGTGGAAATCTAGCAAGCCAGCTGTTTACTCGCAAAGCCACCGTGGCTCATGC
The DNA here is from genome assembly GCA_036850965.1 of Patella caerulea. Lineage (NCBI taxonomy): Eukaryota > Metazoa > Mollusca > Gastropoda > Patellidae > Patella > Patella caerulea. Next base: position 1,017,011 of record JAZGQO010000010.1, on the reverse strand, counting down.
AATAAACACTATAACATAATTCCATTATCCCCGAATTACATGCTTTAATAAAACAATGCCTGATACAACTACAAATTTATTTGTGAATTTTCAATTTGCAGGAATAAACTTCGATCAGTGTATTTTGACAGCAACATCATACTTTAAACATTAGATGAGATTAGATTATCTTTTATTTTCTAGGTGCTTTTATGCCAGTTCAGGAGTTCTGGTCTGATAATCGAGATTATTTTGATTTTCAAAGATGTGGTGGATTGATGTCCCATTTGAACAGAACGTTGGGCGGTATGGATTCTTTAAAATAATCACTTGTTAATTAAAGCCAGGTTCCCATGTACATGCAGATACGTTTTGTTACATAGCAATAGCAATAAGGATTGGATTGTCCCTATTAAGTCCTCGGTCTAGTAAATGCAGATACCTTTCAGATACATTTCGATATGGTCAACACAATTGCTACGACTGCTCTAAATATATGATAAGACCTTATACGATCACCATGACTACTCCACGATTTAAATCATGATCTCACTCGTAGTACATATCGTAATAGTTGGAATGTAGCACAATTTGAATAACTCCAACTGACAGTATCAGTAGGCCAACTTGATGGATGGTGGGAGGGGTAGGGATGAAACATATATAAAATACGCTGTACAATGTTTCCCTACACAGTACTCAAGGGGGTTGGAGGGATTTTTAAGGGATATGCCCGTGATGAAATGTTGAAAATCTCTAGAAACAGTGTTCTGGAATTACACAAGAGAACAGAGACAAAACAAACCATTCAAGAGAAAGAGAAAGCAGGTTGTTTTAGAACTAGCATATACCTATATGTTATTTCCTTAATTTCCTCTAGTTGGCCGCTCACCTCTGGCTTGCGGCTGTGGTTTCGAGCCCTGGTGTGAGCATCTGTGGCATGGAGATAGGGACGCCTTCTCAACCTTGTTGGTTTTCTCCAGGCACTCCAGTTTCCTCCCACTGTTAAAGACCCCTACGCGCAAGCAAATTATTGAAATAAAATGAAACCATATGTTAGTCCCGACATGACATAGTTTGTGTTGAATGGACGTTAAACCTCATTTCTCTCTCCCCCTTTATGGTTAAAAGGCACACATAGAGGGTCTTAATCAGTGTGAGAAGGGCATTGTGCAGTGTAGGTTCGTCGAGATTAGATGATAATAATAAAATTGATAATAATGAATTTATATATCACCTCTCATTTACAACTGTTCTACTCGATAACGCTGAGCTGCATTGTCATGTTTGGTATTCACAGTTAAATAGGTGAGTCTTAAGGGATGTTTTAAAGGACTCTAATGTTCTGGCTTCCTTTAATGTTGCTGGAAGTTTATTCCATTGGGTGGGTGCTGCCACTGAAAATGCCCCATAACCACATGACACTTTAAAAGTTTTTGGGAGAACAAGGTTGTGTTTTGATGTTGAGCGAGTTGTTCTTTCCATTCAACTGTCTATTCTCCACTCATCAGAGAATTAAAACCTATTTTAACGATATAACTGTTTGTGTATACAGGTGAGGTGAATAAAGCCCAAGGTCTCGTTGTTTATGATGATGGTAAAGATATTAAAGTTAAAACTGTTCCTCAGAGTAAGTTATTATTGTCTTATATTCAAATTGGGGAGGGGGGGGGGAATGGTTAGCATGTGCGCGCTGTATCGTAAAGTCTGTCATTGAGTCAACTGACATGGTTTCGATTCCCCGCTTGTACGTGACAAGGAAACGGGGGGATTCTGCCTCAACTTTGCGGGTTTTCTTAGGGTTCCCCACTTTTCTCTCACTGTTAAAGCCCGCTATGGGCAAGAGATTTATTGAAATAAAATTGAATCATGTGTTAGTCCCGAAATAACCTGGTTTGTGTCGAGTGGACGTTGAAACCCCATTTTCTCTCTCTCTATTGTATACAAATAGACAAAAACCTAATCATTGTACTGTACAAGTGGATGTGATGTCGGATTGGTTGAGCTTGTGGTCAAATCATAACAATTGTGTCTATAATTGTTTTGTTTTTTTTTTTGTTTTTTTAGCACCCGGTGAAGAATATCCTGACACTGAATTACCAAGTGGTAATTCTCTGATAGATTTATTAGATGGTTTGGTTATACTATATCACAGTACAGCACATAAACAGCTAGGAAAGGTTGGTTATATTATAATACATAAAAAGCTTGTTGGTTATATTATAATACAGTATAATGTTAGTTATATTTATGTATCTGTAGAAAATATTGTGTTATTATTGGGCCTCTATAATATTAATTGTGTTTTTATTGGGTCTCTGTAATATTAGTTGTGTTTTTATTGGGCCTCTATAATATTGTGTTTTTATTGAGTCTCTGTAATATTAGTTGTGTTTTTATTGAGTCTCTGTAATATTAGTTGTGTTTTTATTGGATTTCTATAATATTAGTTGTGTTTTTATTGGATCTCTATAATATTAATTGTGTTTTTATTGAGTCTCCTGTAATATTAGTTGTGTTTTTATTGAGTCTCTGTAATATTAGTTGTGTTTTTATTGGATCTCTATAATATTAGTTGTGTTTTTATTGGATCTCTATAATATTAATTGTGTTTTTATTGAGTCTCTGTAATATTAATTGTGTTTTTATTGTGCCTCTATAATATTAGTTGTGTTTTTATTGGATCTCTATAATATTAGTTGTGTTTTTATTGGATCTCTATAATATTAATTGTGTTTTTATTGAGTCTCTGTAATATTAGTTGTGTTTTTATTGAGTCTCTGTAATATTAGTTGTGTTTTTATTGGATCTCTATAATATTAGTTTCTATAATATTAGTTGTGTTTTTATTGGATCTCTATAATATTAATTGTGTTTTTATTGAGTCTCTGTAATATTAGTTGTGTTTTTATTGAGTCTCTGTAATATTAGTTGTGTTTTTATTGAGTCTCTGTAATATTAGTTGTGTTTTTATTGGATCTCTATAATATTAGTTGTGTTTTTATTGGATCTCTATAATATTAATTGTGTTTTTATTGAGTCTCTGTAATATTAGTTGTGTTTTTATTGAGTCTCTGTAATATTAGTTGTGTTTTTATTGGATCTCTATAATATTAGTTGTGTTTTTATTGGATCGCTATAATATTAATTGTGTTTTTATTGAGTCTCTGTAATATTAGTTGTGTTTTTATTGTGCCTCTATAATATTAGTTGTGTTTTTATTGGATCTCTATAATATTAGTTGTGTTTTTATTGGATCTCTATAATATTAATTGTGTTTTTATTGAGTCTCTGTAATATTAGTTGTGTTTTTATTGAGTCTCTGTAATATTAGTTGTGTTTTTATTGGATCTCTATAATATTAGTTGTGTTTTTATTGGATCTCTATAATATTAATTGTGTTTATATTGGGTCTATATAATATTAATTGTGTTTTTATTGGGCCTGTATATAATTAATTGTGTTTATATTGGGTCTCTATAATATTAATTGTGTTTATATTGGGCCTGTATAATATTAATTGTGTTTTTATTGGGTCTCTGTAATATTAGTTGTGTTTTTATTGGATCTCTATAATATTAATTGTGTTTTTATTGAGTCTCTGCAATATTAGTTGTGTTTTTATTGAGTCTCTGTAATATTAGTTGTGTTTTTATTGGATCTCTATAATATTAGTTGTGTTTTTATTGGATCTCTGTAATATTAATTGTGTTTTTATTGAGTCTCTGTAATATTAGTTGTGTTTTTATTGAGTCTCTGTAATATTAGTTGTGTTTTTATTGAGTCTCTGTAATATTAGTTGTGTTTTTATTGAGTCTCTGTAATATTAGTTGTGTTTTTATTGGATCTCTATAATATTAGTTGTGTTTTTATTGGATCTCTATAATATTAATTGTGTTTTTATTGAGTCTCTGTAATATTAGTTGTGTTTTTATTGAGTCTCTGTAATATTAGTTGTGTTTTTATTGGATCTCTATAATATTAGTTGTGTTTTTATTGGATCTCTATAATATTAATTGTGTTTTTATTGAGTCTCTGTAATATTAGTTGTGTTTTTATTGTGCCTCTATAATATTAGTTGTGTTTTTATTGGATCTCTATAATATTAGTTGTGTTTTTATTGGATCTGTATAATATTAATTGTGTTTTTATTGAGTCTCTGTAATATTAGTTGTGTTTTTATTGAGTCTCTGTAATATTAGTTGTGTTTTTATTGGATCTCTATAATATTAGTTGTGTTTTTATTGGATCTCTATAATATTAATTGTGTTTATATTGGGCGTATATAATATTAATTGTGTTTTTATTGGGCCTGTATATAATTAATTGTGTTTATATTGGGTCTCTATAATATTAATTGTGTTTATATTGGGCCTGTATAATATTAATTGTGTTTTTATTGCAGATGTGTGCATTAAGAGATAATATGAAAGACTTTGTGTTAGCTTTACAAGATACGGAAGAAAAATATAACAAATGCCCTGAAGAGGTAATTTATATATTTTCATGTCTTTTGGTGGATTGGGTGGCCGTAGAATGTAAAACTTACTTGCTCATCAGATCATAAGGTCTGTCTATTCAATTCCCAGCTTGTACGTGACAAGGAATAGGGTCACCTGTCCAAACTTGTGATTTTTCTGCGGTTTCCTCCTACTGCTAAAGAAGCCGTATGTCCAAACAAAGTATTGTAATAGAATTGGACCATACGTTAGTCCCTAAATGACCTAAAAAAAAAATGAACAATTCTTGTCCCCCACAAAGAATCTACTCCATGAAATATATGTTTTTTTGAATTACTTCGTTATCTGGAGAATGGTTTCTGCTCACAAGCAAGTCATTGGAATAAACCTGTAGATTTTACTCCCGAAATGACACCATGTTGGGTTTAATCCATTCATTCATTCATTTTCTCACTCACTCCATCCCATGGCCATTCATTCATTCATTCATTCAATCACTCTCTCATTCACTCAGAAATCTTTATTTAATATATTTATTTTATTTTAGATGAAGGATGTACGGGATGATTTATTAAAAGCTAAAGAAGTTTTTCTGGAGAAAATAACAGAACAAGCCAGACAGATGGGATGGGTGTTGGCTGTTATATATTCTAAGGTAAATGACTTGTCCTCCGGTTTCCTTCCACTGCTAAAGACCCCTACGGGCAAGCAGATTATTGAAATAGAATTAAACCATATGTTAGTCCCGAAATGACCTAGTTTGTGTCGAGTGGAGTTAAACCCCTCTCTCTCTCGCTCTCTCTCTCTCTCTTTTCACATGGTCTCCCTCTTATGACTTTTTGTCTTCTTTGCCTTCTGTTATAAATTTATATTGTGTTTATTTTCAGCCGAAACAAGAAGATGTCTGTTGGATATTGAATGTTGTTTTAAAGACGATTGAGAAAGCGGCCCATTTCCGTAGATTACTTCAATTTATGCCCGAGTTTTATATTGAAACATGTGTTAATGCCTATAATGCCCTGAAGAATTATATTCATCCAACTACACCCTTCGAATCACTCACAGGTCAGTACTAACAAATCAAATCAAATTAATTTTTTGTCCCCCGCCTTTCGAAGAAAGTTGGGGGACTATTAAAATGGGTTCGTCCGTCCGTCCGTCTGTCTGTCTGTCTGTCTGTCCGTCTGTCCGTCTGTCCGTCACACTTTTTGGGACACAATAACTCTCTTCCTAATTGAGCTAGAATGTTCAAACTTGGTGTATGTGTTTATTAGGTCAATGCCTTGATGGAGTTCAAAGATGAGCATTTTCCGCTTAGGGTAAGCAGAGATAAGCAATTTGATTGGTTGATTGCTTTGGGACACGATAACTTTAGTTCTAATTAAGTGAGAGTGATGAAACTTGGTGTATAGTTTCATTACAGTAATACCTTGACTAAGTTCGATAATGAGCATTTTCCGCTCAGGGTAAGCAGAGCAATTTGATTGGTCGAGACTTTGGAACACAATAACTTTCCTTCTAATTGAGTTAAAATGTTCAAACTTGGTGTATATGCTTATTAGGTCAATGCCTTGATGGTAGTGATGTGCGGTTTTTCGGTTTAACCGTACGGTATCGGTTTTTACAAATAAACCGAAAACCGAACCGTTAAAAAAAAAATAACCGTGCGTTTCGGTTTTTTTCCAAATTCTCAATTTTTATGTAGCCGTATTTCGTTTACTTAATAATTCCAAAATTTTAATGTAGAAACCACTTCCGTTTTTATTTTCGATCAACCAGAGCCCGTATGTATAGAATAACAGAGTGTTTAATCAGTCTGGTTGGCCTAGACTATTTATTTTCTCAATTCGGTTCGGTTTACAATCCAAAATTTTATGCAACCCGAAGCCGGTTGTCAATATCGAACGATGGCTTCCTCTAAAAAGTAAAATGCCTCCATGCAGGGAATATTTTAACCGGGTTCGTATCGCAATTTGAGACTCAAACGTCCGATTTTGCGAATCAAATTCATACTTGATTAGCATTATTAGCATAAAACCCTGCTTCAGCGCGAATCAAAGTTTTGAAAATTAATTTTAACTTTAAAACCATTCAGTATCGTAAAACACATCAAAACAAATCTCAGATCTCGCAATTTTATTGTCTATATCATCAAGACTCTTTACGTGCCTCTGCAACGGTCCAGTGGAACGAGAGTAGTACATGTTGACGTCTGCTATTTATAGACGTAAAAGGTTTTGATGACAGAGATGACAACACTACATACTTTCTTTCTATATCTGTGGTAGTCACATTCGTCAAGACAGACATTCAAAACACTCCCAGATAAAATTACCGGATGATCGAGGGTACGTCGCGAAATTCAAACACATGATATTATGTTCTGTCTTCAAATTCGACATTAAAATTAGCAACAGTTCAAGATTGGGTGAGGAAATCAACCTGTTTCACAGAGAATTACTAACGAATTATCCCTGTAACGGATGCCTGTCTAGAACACGTGCGTTGACTTGCACGGCTCGTAGTCATTGGCTCAACGGCTCGTGCAATGTTTACTTAACACCTAACTGCTTCGGGCAAAATGATGCATTTTACTCATTTTAATACCCATTTACACTAAATAGGAAATATTTTTTAACTACAAATACTTCAAACGTCTTTATTTATTTTTCTTTTACCTCAAAAAAATGTTTGAGAATTTAATTTGTCGGAGTTAAAAAGTTAATATGCCGTACTCATTAAGCCTCGTCGATGTCATGCTTATCAGTGATTGTAGCGGCCAAGCGAATATTCACTGCGGGATCAGTTTGTGAGGAAATATGACGCAGAAAAGATCTGACTAGAGTATGAAGTAAATAAAGAATGTCCAGGTTTCGTACAAAGAATAACATGTGGTCACATACTTTTATTTTTATTTTATATATAAATATAAACAACCGTTTGGTAATATAAATAATGTGGGCATTGTTATTGTCACATATAGGCCTAATTATGTGAAATAAGAATTCTATTACATACTAAAAAACTGCTAATCAATTGGTAAATTTTGCTACTCAATTATACAATTGATTAGCATTCTTACACAATTTTTCTGGAAACTGCTAATCAAATGTAAAAAAGTAAAATATTCCCTGCCTCCATGGCTTGCTCAATAACTATGAAAGATTAGATGACACAAAATGTAGATTTAATCTTTGTAAAAAAATCTATTTCTGCTGCATAAATTATAAGACTATAATTTAACAATTTTGAGTCAGGTTTAGAACAACATTTGAACAACACCCGAAAACGGCAATTGCGTAAGTTTTGTTTTTAAGTTTATAATTTATAAACGAGAAATAAAAGACCACATGTTTCGATTTGTTGGATTGGTATTATTTTGTTATGCAAATTAATTTTGGTATTTTTTTTTTTACAGTAGAATCTAACTTTATTGTTACTGATATTATGTCGTTATATTAATTTATTATTATGCCTATGGAGTTGTGTGTGTCAGATCTTTTTTTAAAGTAACTTTGTTATTACTATCAGTCATAATTAAACATCAGTCAGTCATATAACAGTAAAAAAAAAAACCTTGTTGTTTTACTATTTACATCAATATTTTTGATATTTTCTGGCTTTCAAGTATTCCTATAAAATAACCATAAATCAGTGTTTAAATGAATAAAAAAAACCGAAAACCGAAACCGAAACCGAGGTTTTTTGCCTCAGAAAAACCGAAAACCAAAACCGAAAGAAAATTTAAAAACCGCACATCACTACTTGATGGAGTTCGGAGATGAGCATTTTCCGCTTAGGGTAAGCAGAGCAATACGCAATTTGATTGGTCGAGACTTTGGAACACAATAACTCCTCTTCTAATTGAGTAAAAATGTTCAAACTTGGTGTATATGCTTATAAGGTCAATGCCTTGATGGAGTTTGAAGATGAGCATTTTCCACTTAGGGTAAGCAGAGATAAGCAATTTGATTGGTTGATGCTTTGGGACACGATAACTTTAGTTCTAATTAAGTGAGAGTGATGAAACTTGGTGTATAGTTTCATTACAGTAATACCTTGACTAAGTTCGATAATAAGCATTTTCTGCTCAAGGTAAGCAGAGCGATACGCAATTTGATTGGTCGAGAGTAGTCGAGACTTTGGAACACAATAACTCTCCTTCTAATTGAGTTAAAATGTTCAAACTTGGTGTATATGCTTATTAGGTCAATGCCTTGATGGAGTTCGAAGATGAGCATTTACGGTTAGGGTAAGCAGAGATAAGCAATTTGATTGGTTGATACTTTGGGACAAGATAACTTAGGTTCATCTTGATTGATGATTTTTATGCCAATACAATGACTGCATTCTCATTTAGTAATCGATTCGACAGTAACAGTGTATAGAAACGATTGACTTGGACACAAGGGCCCTTTCCCTTGGCCAGAGGGGCCCTTTTGTCTGCCTTTAGGGTCCCCCTAATTAGGGTACATTTTCATTTTTCTCGTCGGTTTTAGCATTTTTCTTTATAAAACACTTTTGGATGACACTTCGTGTACAGTTTGATTGCTCGATACATTGAAAAAAATAAATGTACGATTAATTAATATGTGTCTTCTATTTATTTTCGGATTTCGGCGGGGGACATCAGCCTCACTGTTGGCTTGTTTTTTTTAAGAAATGTTTTATTTTGAAGTCATGGAAAGAAAGGGATCAGGGAACAGGCAAAGCCTATATCACCCCTCTCCTCGTACAAGAAATATAAAAGATATAGTAATATATACAGATCTCCTATGTACGTATTATACAATATTGGTGAAAATCGTATAAATTAGATAGGTGATATACACACTATTTACAACAATTGAAAACAGAAGAAGTGCTATTTTAAAACACGAATTAAAATTGTTCAGTAAATAAAATCGGATATTGAAGTGTCTGTTATTGGATGTAGCCTGATTATCTGATTATCCGACAAGATGGACATCTGTCTAGTCATTCGGATGGGATGAAAAAACAAGGTACTGTGTACACATTGGCGTGGGATTCAATGTAAGATTTGGCCGTAGCCCTGCTGCCCGGGCAAAATTTCCCTCATGTAGCACACTGTATGGCATATGCCCATCTTCCATTAGCCCAGGTTAGGAGCAGGACAGTAGGATGTTAAACTCCATTTCTTTTTATTTCTACTCCGACAGGGCTAATGAAGACGGGCATACGTCATACAATGTGCTTTGAGGGAAATTTTGCCCGGGCAGCGGCGCTACGGCCTACTCTTCTATCAAATCCCCACTGTGAAGGAGAAGGACTGCCTGTCCAACCTCGTGCATTTTTTCCAGGTCCTGCGGTTCCTCTCGCTTCCAATGATCTTTAAGCTTGTGGATCTGACAAGAACATGGTTTTTATTGCGGATCTGAATATAGCATTGTTTTTATTGTGGATCTGACAGGAACGTTGTTTTTATTATTATCTATAGGTTATGAAGATATATTACGACGTTACGCCATGTTTTTAACCAATCATTTCGCTGATCAGAAGATTGTTAGTAATGGTAAGTTACATTTTAAGCGCGAACTCAAGTTTAGTTTTTACAGTACTAGTTTTTAATCCTGATTTGTCAAAACTGTTGATCAAGATGTCCTTTCTAGGCCCAGATTCTGATATAATTATTCTGGCTGTTGATTTATTCTCAGAATAATATGTAATGTAACTCCCAGACTTACGTTAAGAATTTACTCACTGTTAATAAAAACAAAAAACTTGGTACATATTGACGTTTCTGATATATTGAATAAAATACCTTTGGAGTCCCTTCCAAAAATAATTCAGTTACGTTAAGTATTTATGAAGATATTTTGAATCGAAATTTGACAGATCTATCCTGCTCGCTATGTAATAAGTCAAACAGAAGTGATAAACCAATTTTAATTCTGATTGGATCCCAGTTCTCCCGTAATCTGGAAAAACCTAGTAACTCTGTTGAATGTAGAGTTGAGTAAACAAAGGAAAACTGTTTTGTTAAGCTACTGAATATAAAACCAACTTTATTTTGTCTTTTGAGATGAAGATAATTAGAAGCCCTTTCGGTGAAGGAGAAAAAAAATATTATTATATACATGTGTACTAAGTCCAAATATGGGTCTAACTCAATTTTCACCAAAATTTGACTTGCTTGGTTTTTCCAGATTACGGGAGAGTTAATTAATCAATCTGAGTATATATTGGTATGGAATAAGTTGTGAGATATTTGATATATTATAGAGTAAAATGCCAATAACACATCGTTAGTTAAAAATTGGAATAGTGGTAGTTGAATTCTATTTATTATATCTTTTCTTGTTCCATTGTACTCGTATTGAAATAAAATTGAACAATATGTTACTCTCTCTCTCTCTCTCTCTCTCTCTCTCTCTCCCTCTCTCTCTCTCTACACATATATTAAATTTGTGTGTTTTAATGTTTCAGATTTACGAGACAGTTTAGTTCAAGCGTTGGCGTGTTTTACCTGCTATTCTAATACATTACACATTCTGGAGACACTACCCATGGAGAAGTAAGTCTATTAATACATTACACATACTAGAGACATTTCCCATGGAGAAGTAAGTCTGTTAACACAAGTTAGAGACATTTCTCAATTGACAGTACTATAACAAGACCTGATTACTTTTGGATCTGTTAATTTAGTAACTTCCAGGGCCCCGATTCACGAAATTTTAACTTAAGATAAAATCCAAATTTTAGTAGATACTTCAGTTTTAATTGGCTAAGCACTAAAATCAATCTAATATTATCCAATCATATAACTAAAATTTGGGTTTTATCTTAGTTAAAGTTTTGTGAATAAGGTGCCAGATAGGTAGCAAAATTAAGCTTAAAATGTCTTTTTAATGATATAACATTAAAGTTTACATTAGACAAATTTTTTGTATTTTTTAGCCTATTTTGACATAAACATACATAATTCAAGTGCTAAATCTGCCTGTTGCCAGTCTTTTCTTAGGCTTGAAATGTTATCTTAATTATTAATGAGACAATATTCAGACCATAATCAATTCTTGATGCCATCTCTAGCCTTCGATATTAAGGGGATTAGAATACATTTTGTGAATGTAATCAAGAATTTGTTTGTTATAGAACTAATGTTAGTAATAATGATCATGGCCAGCCTAAAATTTAATCGTTAATATCTCAGTTCAAAGTGAAGCAATTTGATTGAAATTTTCAGCATTTTCTCTTTTCATTATTCTATTTTTTAACTAATATATCGAGAACTGTTGACTCTTTGTCTTAACTAACCTAATGCCTGTTAAATTGTTTATAGTGTTATTGTAAAATGTAACTTACGACAACACGGTTCACATATATAATCTATCGCTGTTTTACTATATTCCCTCCCATTCACAGATTACAGATTTCTATATTTACTCCTTTATTTCAGTCGAGAAAAAATGATTAGAGCTTTAATTGCACCGTATGAAAATCGTTCGTGGGCCCACACTAATTGGATTTTAGTGCGATTGTGGAAGGTTTGTATTTGAAGATGTTATGTCAAAAAAAAAATACTTGTTTGTTTTTGTGACAGAGGCTCAAGATGTTCTAACTTGGAGGTTCAGTGTTCGATTACGGTGTTAGCCGTGAAAGTTCATCAATATTTTCCAGCGTGGTTTCACCTTGTTAGTGGATGTCACAAAGGACAATGTATACTATAGTCATTTGGATGGGACAAAAAACCAAGGTCCTGTTGGAAATCAATTTGAGAGTAGGCTGTATTGCTGTAGGCAAAATTTCCCTCATAGCACAGTAGGAAGTTAAACTCCCAATCTGATTAAAACACAGATCCAATTTCGTTTCGTTTTTTATAGTTCAAAATTTTGTTTTTACTTGTCTTCACTACTCTTGGATCTGGAGGACTTGTTATTTAACACGTGTTCTGCCTGAAATGAGGGGACAGCCAATCAAATGTCGAAGCAACCATTTGACCTTTTCATGCGTGGAACTGTGGGTAGATATTACCAGCCAATGACGTCTATACTAACACCAGCGGATAGAAATCAAAAAAAAAAAAAGTAGATTTTAAAAAGCATGGCGGTCGCTAATTGGTTAATCGAATGACTGACGTTATCGGGTCAAATGGCCCGTGCTTGATACCTGATGTCATAGAACGTGAGCTCCCACTATAACTTGTTAGATCTACATGGGTGTAGGCCATCGAAAGTATAAAAAACGAAACGAAATATAGATCTATATTTTAATTAGATTCGTTAAACCCCAGTTTATTTTATTTTATTTTGTTATTATATACATTGTTATTATATACATCAAGGAATGTTGTTGACAAGCTGTATTTTATTGGGGGGGGGGGATGGCCTAGTGGTCTAGAGTGCCACGCTCCGACCTCTAGCTGGCTGGTCACCTCTAGCTTGTGGCTATGGTTTCGGTCCCTGGTGTGAGCGTATGTGGCATGGAGATGGGGGAGGACGCCTTCTCAACCTCGTGGGTTTCCTCCAGGCTCTCCGGTTTCCTCCCACTGCTAAAAGATCCCTACGCGCAAGCAAATTATTGAAATAAAATGAAACCATATGTTAGTCCCAAAATGACCTAGTTTGTGTCAAGTGGACGTTAAACCCCATTTCTCTCTCTCTCTCTCTGTATATTATTAGATTCTCCGTCTGTTGTGTTTCAGGGATGTGGATTTGGATATCGCTATAGATACTTGCCCAATTTGGTTCCGTCGAAAGTTCAACCAACAGAATTCAGCTTCGTTAGTCTACAGAGTAAGTTTTACACAAACAAATAAATATTAATTTATAAAGAGAAACCACATTCAATGACTTGCATTATCTTATTGTTACCAGGCTCCCGAGTTCACAAAGATTTCTCAAACTTAAGTTAAGAATTTACTCAAAATTGTTTGCCTTATTTCAACTAAAATACAACCCTTTTTAAAACTTTTGTTGTTTTAACGTATCAAATACATCAATAAGAAACTATGTACATAGACAGTGATTGAAAGATGAGTAAATTCGTAGCTGAAGTCTGAGAATGCTTTGTGAACTTGAGGCCATGTAGTTGATGTCACCTTTATTTTATTACCTGATGGCGGATAGACACAAGTAAACATTGACACCCAATCCAAATAGACAAATAATTGTAAATCTAAAGTTATGGTACTATCCTCTACATCGGACAGCATTTTGTTATGCGATTGACTTCTAGAAAACATACGGACTGCTGGAGCATTTTAATTAAGGTTCTTAGAACAGTATTTTGAAGGACTTAATTGCTATTTTTGTTTTTCGTACATACAGAATACCTTACTGAATGCTAATTAAAAGATAACTTTTGCGGTGCAATTTTATTTTTCTATATTTACCCACCTATAGAGGATAAGTTGATAAAGGGCCATATAAATATTAGCAATAATAATAATAATATAGTGATTTAAACTTTATTTTCAGAGCCATGTCACTAGCTTACTCTTCTGGATACCTGTTACCACTGTTTGTCGTGTATTTTTGTACATGATGAACAGTCCATTTGCTGATTGCACCATTTTGCCTATAACATTTTTTAGGGCTTTGAATTTTGTCTAATGATTTGTATTGTTCGTTCTTGGTTTTATTTTTTATTTGTTTTCAGAGCCATATCACTAACAGATATTTCAGAGTTAATAAACTTTGTTTTCAGAGCCATGTCGCTAACAGTCTATAAACTCGGTTTGTTTTCAGAGCCGTGTCCCTCACAGATATTGTTTTCAGAGCCATATCACTAACAGATATTTCAGAGTTAATAAACTTTGTTTTCAGAGCCATGTCGCTAACAGTCTAAACTCTGTTTCAGAGCCATATCACTAACAGATATTACAGAGTTCATTAACTTTGTTTTCAGAGCCATGTCACTAACAGAGTCTATTAACTTTGCTTGTTTTCAGAGCCGTGTCCCTCCCAGATATTACAGAGTTTGTTAGCTAAAATTCTACTGGATGATGAACCAACATCCACCAGATTTCTAGATACTCTAATGAATCAACTCAATTGGTCTTTCTCAGAATTTGTTGGCATTATGCAAGAGGTAATTATTGTCATCTTCATAGTTTTATTAAAGCCTCAGAGCAGAATATGACGTTTTGTTAATCCATCACAAATGTCTAATTAATGATTTAGATAACATTTCAGGCCTATGTTTGATACAAGTTTGTTTTGTTCCGCTTCTAGATACAACAGCTAGTCAGTCGTACAGAACAATTATTCATCGAGAGTCGACAGTTAAAGATCTGTGCTGCTTGTTTTGAAATCTCTGTTTGTTTGTTACGAGTTTTAGAGATGGTGGTTACCATAGCACCCGATCTATTTACAGATTATTGTCGGTCGTCCGCAGAATTATTCTTAAAGAGAATCATGCAGGTGAGTGTCGGCCATTATTTTTGGAATCAAAATCAGACGTAGGCATTACAAGCTGAGACATTTTAATTGGTTAATAATTGTGAAATGGTGTCAGATTCTGGCCGAATGGTTTAACATATGAGGCTTGGACCATAAGGTCTTTCATTGAGTTAAGTGTGTTGCCTCCCCTTGTTGGTTTTTCTCAGGGCCCTGTGGTTTCCTCCCACTGCTTATTAAAATAATATTGTACCATATTTTAGTCCCGAAATGACTTTACTAAGTGGGTAAGACGGTGGTCGAGTGTTTGATCCCTGCATCGGCCGAGAAAGTTTATTAGGTTTCCACTTGTCATTGGTGCCGTACAAAGGGCCTGACAAGGAGAGCTGTCTAGTTATTTGGATGGGATGAAAAAGAGAGGCCCCATGTATACTTGGGCATGCACATAAAAGATCACTTGGCAGTTGGAATTTGATAGAACAGTGGGCCATAGTGCTGCTGCATAGGAAAAATTTCCCTCATAGTACATTGTATGGCGTATACTCATCTTCATTAGCCCAGCTGGAGCTGAATAGTAGGACGTTAAACAGCATTTTATTTCTCTCGGTCAGTCAATGACTGTCATCTACTGTGCTTCATTAATTCAATATTAACGGTCAAAGAGTGTAATAAATAACAAGTGTTGAGTGCAGATCTTATAAAACCAATGATGTGGAACTGAAGTGACAATATAAACATGTTTGTGGTGGATATCGTGGGTTTCTCTTATCCATGATGACAAGTAGAGAGATTTACTTTACATGTATATATTGTCCTGGTGTCAAGTGTTCATAATAATATCATAGTAAATAATATCTTACCCTATATATTATAGTAAACACCATATATATTATAGTAAACAATATCTTACCATATATATTATAGTAAACAATATCATACCTTATATATTATAGTAAACAATATCATGCCTCATATATTATAGTAAACAATATCATGCCATATATATTATAGTAAATATGTGACCTATCATATGCCATAGTAAATATGTTAACTACCATATACCATAGTAAATATGTTGCATACAATATATATTATAGTAGATGTTTTGAATATTATAGTAAATATGCTACATACCATATATATTACAGTAAATAAGTTACACATCATATACCATAGTAAACATGTTACACATCAGATATATTATAGTATATACAGTAGAATCTGTATGAGCAGCCACACCTACTCTGCGACATCTCCTTGTAAGCGGTCACAATATATTCTCCCAGTAAAAAAACTATTGTTTCATCTCTTTATTCAACGGCCACTCCTTTAACGCGGCCAGCAGCCACTGTTTTGCTAACAAATTTAACAAAACATCGCCCATTTAACGGCCATTGTTGAATGATACCATCTTGTCATTGGAGGTAACACCACCACTAATCCCGTTGTTGTTAAATAGACATTTTTAGCGCCTCCTATAATATTACATACAGAGTTACACCCCCTGTGAATCGGTAGCAATATCAGCAATGGTTTTTATTTTGTTCATGGGTTTTTTTGATAAAATAAAATTTATTCAGCGATTTTCTTCTCAAAAATGGATAAATATTATCGAATACATCACAATGATAGACAGTAGTATTGAAGGTTGGTACAAAATGACAAGTTTACAATGCATTCAAGCGTAACATTATTAAGTGACGTCGGCACAAAAAACACAAGATTTTATTAAGAGGCCACTCCTGTTATGTAATCAGTCGTAAAATTCCCTTGGGTGGCTGCTGAATGCAGATTCTACTGAACATGTATATTACACACCATATATTATAGTAAATATGTTGTTACATACCATAGTAAATATGTTACATATCATATGTTATAGTAAATATGTTACATACCATAGTAAATATGTTACATACCATAGTAAATATGTTACATACCAGATACATGTTACATACCATAGTAAATATGTTACATATCATATGTTATAGTAAATATGTAACATACCATAGTAAATATGTTACATACCATAGTAAATATGTTGCATACCAGATAAATATGTTACATACCATGGTAAATATGTTACATATCATATATTATTGTAAATGTGGCATACCATAGTAAATATGTTACATACCATAGTAAATATGTTACCATAGTAAATATGTTACATACCATAGTAAATATGTTACATACCATAGTAAATATGTTACATACCAGATAAATATGTTACATACCATAGTAAATATGTTACTACATACCATAGTAAATATGTTATATATTATAGTAAATGTGGCATACCATAGTAAATATGTCACATACCATAGTAAATATGGTACTAATATGTTACATACTGTATATTGCACACCATAAATATAAATCAATGTGCACATTTATTTGGATGAGTATGGTACACTGGTAGATATATCACTGACTTTAGTATAGTTGATAAGATAGAATACAGGTTGGATCTTTGTGAACTTAAAACTTGGTGAACACTTTACAGATCTTCTTTACTTGGTTCAATAATAATTTCTGATTTGACGTGATGTGATATTTATCTACCGGTATACAGTCACGGGGTGGATTTCCAATCATGTGTTAAATTTGAGACAAATCTAAGACAAAAACATTCTGTCAGACAAAGTGGTTTACTAGGAGTCTTGTGTTTAATGAACAGTTATAATAATATTCCTATTAACAGGTATATCTTTATTATTGCTTGATAAAAACTAGACAAACTCAGTAAAAATAATCGTAGTGTACTATATTATTCCTGCGTATTAATCCAGCTCAGTTAATTATGTATTGTTTAATAGTCGAGAGCGAAACATTAAGTAATATTTTGTAACAACAAGAGGACCGCACGGCCCGAATGTTATTACAATATATTACGCAATGTCTTAAGCTAGAGACCATTGAACAACTTAAAATACAGACATTTGCACATGTTTTTACAGTGAAATTCTGCACCACTGAGAAAGAGAACCACTAATTTTCTCGTCCAATGCAGGGATCGAACACCCAACCTCCAGGCTAGCAAGCCAGCGTCTTACCCATGACACTCTTTCTTGGGTAAGACGCTGACAATGACAGCTGTCCAGTGGTTTGGATGGTTGAAAAACAGAGGTCCCACGTATACTTTGGTGTGCATGTAATAATAGATCCCATACTTGGGTTTAACCTTGTTTTATTGAAATAAGATTTATATCTTTCAGCTACTAAGTCAAGTATTGGGTAGAATAACAACTAAAAACGGAGCATTTGAAAATCTCTCACCTTTACCTATACCAGGTAACAATTACAAGTTTTATACACCCATTCATGATCTCTGGCTATTGTGGCCACTCTATAGGTCACAGTTTTATATGCCCACTTCTTCACAGCCCTCATCAGTCATCTCACAATGTGGACACACTAAAGGCCACAATTTTTATCTGATTTTGACAAAACTTGAATCATAGGATTATATCCCTCCCGCTGCTAAAGACCCCTGCGTGCAAGCGAATTATTGAAATAAAAAGGAACCATAACCTTAGTACCAATATGACATAATTTGTGTCCAGTGGAAGCTATACTCTCTCTCTCTCTGCCAGTGTTAGATAGTGTAGTGTAACTGTAACTGTGTGTATATTACAGGGTTAGATAGTGTAACATATTTCCCGATATTAACCGTAACTGTGTGTATATTACAGGGTTAGATAGTGTAACATATTTCCCGATATTAACCGTAGCTGTGGGTATATTAGTTCAGTTAATAGGCAGATCAGGTGGAACAAGGTAATATAACTTTTATCTTATATTTTTCATAAATATTTTTATCGAGGTGAGTCAATTTCGACCACTGACGATATGTGCGATGGTAGCTTACCTTGACCGACAACCAAGGACATCCAGAAGAGCTGTATATGTTTAAAGTAAATGTAGAGTCAATGAACAAACAGTTATCATTTGAAATACAAATACTGCAAGTTATAGAGCAAAGATTGATAATCTTATAACATAAAATAAAAAAATAGGCTGGAGTGCCCAAGTTTAGTCCAACCTTGTGGGTTTTCTCTGGTTCCTCCAGTTTCCTCCCACTGCTAAAGACCCCTACGCCCAAGCGAATTATAGAAATAAAATTAAACCATATGTTAGTCCCAAAAGTATCTAGTTTATGTCGAGTGGATGTTCAACCCCATTTCTCTCTTTCTCTCTCAAGTTTTGATTTGTTGTTGATCAAGCCTTTTTCCTGTCTCACCACTGTAACCTAGGTATCCCCTAATCTTGTGTATTTAGCACTAATTTCTTTCACGTTCGTTTGACATCAAATCTTTGTTTACAAATTTGTAAAAATCGTTTAAAATCATCACAAATTTGTACTTGTGTTCAGTTTAAAGCTGACTGATTAATTTTGATAGTGAGTGTCAAATTTACAAGTCTTTAATTTCCTGATCACTGTTTAAAAATGAATCATTATTATCTGTAATCAATTGGGTTGTTTATTTTTAACATTAATCGAGAAATTAAATGTTTGTAGATTGGACTCTCAATATCAAAATAGAATGGTTAGCTATAAGTGGATCATTTTTGGTCATTTTAATCCATTTTTACTAATTTTTAAACAAAGATTTGATATTAAACAAATGTGAAAGAGGATTGTATAGTTACCATGGTTACAGTGCACAGTCGTTATCTATATGGTTTCTGTCTATAATAATCAGTGATGTACATAAATATGTTATTTTTTTCTATGAACAGTCAAGAACGAGCTACACGTGCCTTGCTGACAGATGCAGGATTTATGATAAAATCGCTTGAGTTTGTTTTTACTGTCGAAGAAAGATCCTCATCTAGTAAATTTAACAAACCATTTTCGTTTAAAAATTGTAAGTTTACTTTTAACTGGCTTTAACTGTTATTCAGACATAGATTTGATTACGATAAATTGGATAATCGAGTGTTTAGATCTTAAGGTCTGCCTTTGAGACTACGGTAATAAACGAACTAAGCGACATCTTCCAACAGTCATAACATCACCCAGAATAAAGTAATTTGAATCAAAGTTTTAGTATATTCTTTTTGCATTATCTCTTTTTGAACTAAAAATCAAGAATGTCCAGATCTTACATAAGGTATCTTCAGTATCAAGACGTAAATATTAATATTATGTTTTGTTTATATATTCTAACATTATAGTTTACCTTCAAATATAGCTAATACATATTTCAAATTTACTTGAAAATTCAATTGAGGACATAATGAGTCAGGGCATAGAGGGTAGTATTTAGATTGTAAGGTCTGCCATTGAGACAAAAGGTGTGGTTCGGATACAAGCTTGTGCATGACAAGGAATGGAGTCACTTGTCCACCCTCGTAGGTTTGTTTAAGGCCTCCTTTTTTCCTCCCCCTTCCAAAGATCCCTGGCAAGCACATGTTGTGTATATTTGTTGTTTATCAATCTGCTGCCATGGTGATGTCTATAGTTGTTATTGATCAATCTGTATATCTGTTACTGATCAATCTGTATATTTGTTATTGATCAATCTGTTGTCATGGTGATAGGTATCTGTTATTGATCAATCTGTATATTTGTTATTGATCAATGTGTTGCCACGATAATGTTTATGTTGGTTGTTTATAGTTGAAGAGATAGGTAGTGAGGAGATACAAGATGTCGAGAATTTAATTATTTATTTAAAAAAGCAGCAAGTCATCATGTCAAAACAAGCTCAGGTAAGTACTGTCTCAAAAAAACACAGAAACTCTTACAGGGGTTGGGGTCGTAACTAGGGCCATTAACGTGTACACAGGACCTTGGTATTTTCTCCGCTCCATAGGACTAGACAGTATTGACCAGTTGCATGTGATAAGGGATACGGATGCCTGTCCAACCTCTTGGATGTTTTCTGTGTCCTCCGGTTTCCTTCCATTGCTAAAAACCCCTATGTGCAAACAAATTATGGAAAAAAACTGGACCATATTTTAATCCAAAAAAGACAGTTTGTGTTGAGTGGACATTGAACCCATCTCTCCTTCCATAATTAGCGGAATCAGGACCTTCTGAGCAACTGTAAAACACACTCCCTGTCAAAACATGCCCAACTTGCATGTATAAACTTTGATTACACCGATAGTTAAATTATATACCCTAACACACTATTTATACATAATAATCACTTGTGCAATAAACCCTATCTATAAAAAGTGTGATATTAAAGATTGTTGTATTGATGAAATATTTTCTATTTGAAAGGATATTAAAGAAGATGATTTATGTACAATATGTTACGCTAATTTACGTACAGCCATCTTTGTTCCATGTTCACATCAGTCTTGTAGGTAAGTAGTAATCGGACCAGGCGTTCGGGGGACACCCTTGTTGGTAAGTGGTAATATAGATGCTAGTCATAGCCAGGCCAGGGGGCTCCGGTGGTCCCTTATAGGTAAGGTGTAATGTACATGCGATTCCTAGCCAGACCAGGGAGCTCGGGGTGTCCAGTGAAATCATATAATCTGTCGTTGATTCAAATTGAATGGTATCGATTCCCAGGTTGTATGTGACAAGAAGTTTGGTCGCCCGTCTAACCTCATGGGTTTTCTCTGAGTCCTTCAGTTTTCTCTTACTTATAAAGACCCCTATGCATAAGCGAATTATTGAAATAAAATTAAACCATATGTTAGTCCCGAAATGACCTAGTATGTTTCGAGTGGATGTTAAACCCCATATCTCTATCTCTTTCTCCCTCCCTCCCTCCCTAGCCAACCCCTGGACCAAGCAGTTAAGGATTTACTCAACTTTCAATCACTGTTTATGAGAACTACCCTAGATCCTGAGACACAAAGCTTTACACATAGTTTCTTATGGATGTATTTGATACATTTAAACAACAAAATATGTATAACGGGAGATATTTTAGTTAAAATAGGGCAAACAATTTTGAGTAAATTCTTGACTTAAATCTGGGAATATTTTGTGCAACCCGGGACCTGGATTGAACGTGAAACCTGATCCATGAGTCAGCACCTGCTCAGTTACAAATAATTTCAACATCAATCCCTCTAGAAAACAGATTCTATTCATTTTGTTTTTATACGCCCACATTGAAATGTGGTCGTATATTGTCGTCATCCCGGCCGGCTGGCCAGCCGGCTTCCACAATTGCTTGTGGACGCTCTAGAGGCTAAAGTTAATATCCGATTGACTTTAAATTCATACACAGTGTTTAAGGTCATGAGACGAAGAAGCCTATTGTTTTTCAGCAATTTCCGATAATTACTGCCAGGCTTATGGCCCTTGATCACTTTAAAAAAATTTGTGGATGCTATAGAGGCCAATTGACTTCAAATTTATACATAGTGTTTACAGTCATGAGACGAAGACGTCTATCGATTTTCAGAACTGCCAGAGTTATGGCCCTTGATCACTTCGAAAAAATCTTGTGACGCTGTAGAGGCCAAACTTATCATCCGACTGACTTCAGATTGATACACAGAGTTTAAGGTGTTGAAAGAAACAAGTATTTTGATTTTCAATGAATTTTGATAACTGAACAGCTAAATCCATGATATTAGAGGTTTCATGTATATACTAATTGTTAGCTTGGAATAAAACTTTATAAAAAGCAATCAAATTCTAATGATTTTCTGATAATTACATAATGAGTTGTTACTCTTAATCAGTTTTTAGTTTATTACAAATGTTTCATTACCGAAAAAAGTAGAAATATGCGACAACCCTTGCTGACTGCCCGGACGATTTAGCTGCTGTGTGGGCGTATGTTTTGTTGCCTGGCAACCTATCTTTTTATATTTCAAAATTTTGTTTAACTTGTCTTTACTACACTATATTGTTGATAAAAAAAAATAGCCAATGAAACGGTCTGTTGCAAGGAACAGTGGGTAAACCACTAGTAACATCAACTCTGATTGGTTTATCAAATGTCTGATGTCATGGGGTCAAAAGTCACTCGCATGACCACTGACGTGACCTTCCACTACAACCAATCAGATCTTCATGTAGTCTGGGCCATCGAAACTATAAACAAAAATGAAATCGAAATATATCAGATTGTTGCAAGATAAATGTATTTTTTTATTCTTTCATCTTTCAGAACGTGTATCACTCAGCAATTGATGACGAAGAAGGAATGTTTTTTCTGTAAGGCTATCATCACGTCTGTCACCGACGTAAAGAATCGACCTATACTACGAGAACATTTCCTACCACCCAAAAAAACTTGATGTTAAAAGAAAACTTAATTTTAGCAAAAAAATTTTTTAGCAAATAGTGTGATGTGATAACTGTATTTTTTAAAAACTACCCCCCCCCCCCAATAATATTATTATAATTTTTTCAAAGAATTTAACCATAAACATAAAAATGGCCTAATCAAAATAGTTTGGTTATTGGATAATCCAGCATCACTTACAAACGGACTGATATTATGAATGTATGATCATCCAGTATTACTTATGATTATTTGTAAAGTTTAGCAGTTTTGTGTACTTGACAACTGAGCCTATGTCACATTTCTAGATCGATTCAAGTTTATTTATTGAGCTACTTCCTGTGACAGTGGATCGGGAATCACTACTCCTGCATGCTGGCCCTTAAAACCATGATGAGAAAAAAGGACTAATCACTACTCCTGCATGCTGGCCCTTAAAACCATGATGAGAAAAAAGGACTAATCACTACTCCTGCATGCTGGCCCTTAAAACCATGATGAGAAAAAAGGACTAATCACTACTCCTGCATGCTGGCCCTTAAAACCATGATGAGAAAAAAGGACTGGAGTAAACAATTCCTGAAATGGTTAATGAAAATATGATAATGTTTATATTTGCTGTGTTTTATTTGTTTGTTAAATTATTTATTGGTGATAGAGTACAACATCGTTATAGAAACTTACAGTTCTACGTACAACACTGGTTGGGGTAAAGTTGGTTGTTTACACTCATCAACAGTCAATACTATTACCTGGAACCAACCATATACAATCTTTACCTCAAGTCAAGAGAGTTGGAGGGTTCATGGAGAGATTAATTAATCTCGATTACTATCATACATCTAGTCTAAAGACAGGGAGGGTCCATTGGAAAACGAGTTACCGTGTCTATTTCATTACAATTTCTTTATTCTGGGGAAGTTATCAATGTCTGTAGTTTTGACAAGATGTGTGCATTATGGTTACCCAGGACACTGGTAAATTTGAGACTTAGCCTCACTTTCTTGTTTTCAAATTAAATTTTTAAATGGCGAACCGATAGTTGATTATGTTTTTTTCATGAGAATTAATGTCTAATTAATAGTTTTTATAACATTTAAGGCCTAAAGAAAAAACCTGAAATAGGCCGATTTAACTCTTGCATAATGTTTGTTTAAGTGAGTTACAGGTTATTTTAGAAAGTTTATATAAAATTAATTAGAGGTTTATATAATATTAATAAGAATTTTATATAAAATTAATTAGAATTTTATGTCAATTATTAATTATGAAATAATAAATTGTTAAATCTTGTCATATAGGCTATAAATGGTAGAGTATTTATTATTAAATTGTTTGAATACAACTAGAGACAAACACGTTATGTGATGCATCGTTTACAAATTATTTTATTTAAATGAAATAAAAACTAATTTAGACATACAAATATATGGTTACTGATAATTTTTGGAAAAATCATTTGGAAAGAGAGAGAGAGATATGGGTTTTAACGTCCATTTGATGGATACACAATTACTGAGTTTAATATTAATCTCATCTGTATCATTTGCTTGATAAAGACCAGAGAATCCTCGTCAAAACGTAGCTTAGTATTAAACTCAGTAATTGTGCATCCATAAAATTGTCCCTTGAGTTGATATGTTCAATTACTAAATGCCAATCAAAGAAGACAGTTTTGTCTGGTTTAAATAAATACAATTGTAGAGTTGGGAACTCTTAACCGCAACAGAACTAACACAACTAAACCATCTATGGTTTATTATACACAAGCTCAACGTTTCGATAAGTATCCTCGTATTGTTATCAAGCACAATGACATTAGTAAACTAGAGGATCTATACATTGTATATATAAATAACATCTGACTTCATATTGTATATTTCGATGTCATAGTTCTGAAAGGTCTTAAGTGTCAAAAATTGTCGGATTTAGTTTTTGAGATATGAGAGGAAAACCTATTCCAATCTTAATAACGCAATAAGGATATCAACATTTTAATAACAATGTTTTTATGAAAGTTACGACCTTACAGTTCTGAAATTAGATAAGCCTCTAAATGTGATTAGTCATCCGATGCAACAAAAGCTATTTGGGTCATACTTACAACCTTCCAGAACTATGGCATTGATTTATATATAGACCCTCGTTGTGTCGAAACATTGTGCTAGTGTATAATAAACTAGTGATTGTTTTCACATGTAACTGTGGTTAGTTTTGTTCTGTCTCCACGAAATGATTATCTTAACTGTCAATCGACTCGACATATTTTTTGAGACTCGGTAGTCGTGAGGAATGGTGACTTGAAAGAAGGGAGAGAGAGAGAGAGATAAATGGGGTTTAACGTCCACGTAACACAAACTAGGTCATTTTGGGACTGACATAATTCAAATTACCTGCCCTTGATTCTACGAATCAATGAAAAACAGTTTACATACCAGTCTTGGTTTCATTCTTTATGCAAGCTAAAATGAATAGAAGTATCAAGGGTGGACAATTTAACTATTTGTATGTGTGTTTCTCCCATGGATGGACCCAGAAGTTGGTGGGTATACAGAGAATGAAGATATTCAGGTTAGTCAGCCAGCACCTTACAAACTGATCCACTGTGACCCCTATCAAAAATATAAAAGTTGATAGACTGAGAGAAAAAAAAGGAGGTTTTAATGCCTACTTGATACGAATTAGATCATTTTGGGACTAACATATAGTTCTATTTTATTTCAATAATTGGCTCGCTTGTTGGGGTATTTAGCAGGCCCAGAAAAAACCTACAAGATTGAACAGGCGACCCTTATCCTTGTCACATACAACTGGGGAATCGAAACCAGGCCAGTTGACTCAATGACAGACCTTATGATACAGTGCGCAAGCCGTAACAATTCAGCCATCCAACCCCCCGGAAATGTGGTTTAACATCCTACCTTTATGCAATGAATGGGCTACTGAAGACGGGCATACGTCATACAGTATGTATTTGGAATTCCAACTGCCAAGGGATCTTTTACGTGCACACCAATAGTATACTGGATCTTGGTTTTTCATCCCATTCGAATGACAAGACAGCTGCCATGCAGTATATTTCGAGGGACATTTTGTCCGAACAATGGTGCTATGGTCTACTTTTATTTAGAATACAAACTACCAAGGGTTGATGCTGGAACTGGAAGAATGAAATACTAGTAAACACAACAGTTCTATGGATAACAATTACTATATTTCTATTAAAGCCACGTTTCAACAATGATTCTCTTGTTGTTATCAAGCATTGTTGAAACGTAGCTTTAATAGAAATATAGTAATTGTTATCCATAGAACTGTTGTGTTTATTTTAATGTGTTCAATTACTAAATGTCATTCAAACAGTGTTTACTGGATTAAAATACAGAAGTGACGTCAGCCTTTGATGTTGGCGTACCATTATTTCAAGTAATGGTACGGGCAATGTGCCAAGCGTACATTATTCATAATAGTTGAAATATTGTACCCAAGTGACGAAACACACGTCCTGGTTAGTATCTGTATTTTAAGTTCTTTAATGGTCTCGTGCAAGACATTCATAATAGTTGAAATATTGTACCCAAGTGACGAAATACATGTCCTGGTTAGTATCTGTATTTTAAGTTCTTTAATGGTCTCATGCAAGACATTGCATAATATATAGATATTGCCCTTGTGCTATCGTACTCGTACAATACCAATATGTTACTTAATGTCTCGTACTCGACCATTAAACTACAGTTAATGTCTTGCACTCGACCATTAACTACACATAATGTCTCGTACTCGGCCATTAAACTACAGTTAATGTCTCATACTCAACCATTAAACTAAACTAAATGTCTCATACTCGACCATTCATCTACATTAAACTACACTTAATGTCTCGTACTCGACCATTAAACTACAGTTAATGTCTCGTACTCCACCATTAAACTACAGTTAATGAACACAGTGCTACCAGGAATCCTGTTATTCATGCCCTCCTGTAATTAAGACCATGGGCTTAATAACAAGTTTAAATTTTGAATTTAAGCCCCTGGGTTTTAATTTAAAATTTATTTTAGAGTGGTCTCCCTATTAAATTTTCAAACCACATCTGTTGACAGTGATGGAGTCTCTCGTGGAATTGGTGTATATGATCATGTTATTTCCATGAGAGGGTTTCACATCTTTCAAACACATTGGACTCCAATTGTAGGTGACATCTTAGGCACTAAATGTGACAATTATAAAAAGAACCCAAATGTTTGTCGTTTTTTCCTCTTTTTCGAATTTTAGCCCTGGGCTTAATTTCAGAAATGTTTTTATCACTGACATGGTTAAATACGAAATTAAGCCCCAGGTCTTAAAGGGACAATAACATTCTTGCTGGCTTGTAGCTCCAGAAAATAAATAATACCCTTATTCTAAGTACTAGATGTTTAAGTGTCCTACCTGTTGTGTAAATTATCCATTACAACCTATTTTACTTGTCCAGAGGGTTCGAAAATATTTTAAAATCCAAGTCACATTTGAAAAGGTTTACGTTAGACTTTTCAAATCAATTGGTTGAATTTTTCCAATTTTTTTAAAATAGGTGTTTAAAGATGAAATTTATATCATCATTTAATTGGAATATTCTAAAATAATACCATTTGTTGACCAGAATGAAGATTGGGACATATTATTTAGTTACAACAAGAGTGGTATTGGGGCTTTAAATAAGAGAATTCTGGGTAGGTATAAACATTACAAACTATTGAGTGGGTTTCAAGCTATGTTTAATAATAATAAAAAAAAATGTTCACAGTTGGGTTTTTTTTCTATTTCTTCTAAAAGAGGAAATAAAAAATAGTTAAAAAAAATATTGAATGAAAAACGTGAAACAATTCAACAATCAGTTCTTTGTTCTTTTATTAAATGACATTTTTAAAAATTACAATCAAATGATGAACATAATTAAATTGTGATATTTTTAAAAATTACAATCAAATGATGAACATAATTAAATTGTGACATGACAAAAAAATCTTCATAAGGTCAAGACCCTTATTCATGTTAACTTAACTAAAATATTTTAAGGAATCAGCCTTCCATTGGTTAAATTTTGAATAAGGATTTGATTATTCAACCAATGAAAAGGCTGAATACTTACAATATATTAGTTTAAAGTTATTATGAATAAGGGTCTGCCATTGGTGGGTGATAATATGGTGTTTATATAACAATATTGCTTAAATTACATAGTGACATGAAAATATAACAGTCCAAGAACTTTTTCATAAAAAACTTCAACTAAACAATTTTATAGAAATGAAATGAAATTTGTTTTAACGTTCTGCTCCGAAAGGCCTAATGAAAATGTGTAAACGTCATACAGTGGGCTATGAGGGAAATTTTGCCCTGACGGCAGTGGTACAGCCTAATCTTATATCAAAATGTACTGTGTACACAGGACCTCGGTTTTTCATCTCATCCAAACAACTAGACAGCTTAGACACTTATATGGGTATACTACTTCGGAATTTATTAGCATGCTATGTTTCGATACCCATACAAAACTTGTTATTAGCTTGATAACGATGTCAACCCTAGCTTACGATCTTTAGTGGATTATGATCCAATTTACTGCAGAACTTTTTTCATACTTTTATCGTACCGACCTTAGTTAGAATGATCGAGGCTAGGCATAAATTTCACTCGCTTAATTCTCGCTTCAGAGTGGATCAATTTGACTGAAAATTTCAGCAAATTGCCTTTACAATATCTAGATTTTAACTATCATAGTGAGAACTGCCAACTCGTTATCTAATCTCCCATAATGTAACTTTAAGTACTTATTTTTTTTATTTTGGCCTTAAAGAAAATACTATCAGATTAAAATACATGTCTTTATACTTTCCATGACCTTCACCACTTAGATATCTGTGACTAGTTTTAGTGGAAGTTTCCGTCAGGTATTATTACGAGCAGCTTTTGACCCTGTGACATCAAAACATTGATTAATCAATCAGCGTTGACGTTTCTAGCGGTTTATCCAAATTCCGTGCAGAGCATGCCAAGAACTCTCTGTAACAGGCCGTTTCATTGGCTAATTCCTTACAGTTCTCGCACCATCCAAAACATGGTTAGTTTTTATATAACAACTCTTCAAGATCCTAGTGTAGTAAAGACAAGTGAAACGAAATCTTGAACTAAAAAAAACGAAACGAAATAGGATCTGTGTTTTAATCAGATTATACGGAGTACTAATTTATAACAATGATATAATTAATATTTTTTTGTTCTGTATACAACTGCAATATGATAACACTAATATAATATATATTTCTTAATAATTCTTCATATACATACAATTATTTATACTACAATTCGATAAGGTTAAAACTATTTCACAATGTACAACGGCAGATTACGTCAAAAGTCACAAAATGTAAACAGGCCTAGCACTAACCCTAACCCTAGACCTAATTCTCGGCAACAATCATGCACCCTAACCCTGTTACATCTTATGACCTTGGGGAAATCTGCAGACGTAATCAACTCTACAGGACTGCTGGAACCCGAACACCTCGATTTCAAAACAAACAGAAACAAACCCATTTTTTCTCTATTTTATAACACGGCTCTTATTAACCAATCATATCAACCAATCAAAATGATCGTCAGAATGGGTTTCAAGTCTCGTTTACACAAATTTTGTTAATTTTGTTATCATGGAATGGATCACATTTAACCCAGTTCCGTGACTCGGTCAGTTGGAGTCAATATACCAAATTCTAGCGTCAGTTGGAGTCAACAAACCAAATACTAGCGTCAGTTGGAGTCAACATACCAAATACTAGCGTCAGTTTGAGTCAAAATACCAAATACTAGCTTCAGTTTGAGTCAAAATACCAAATACTAGCTTCAGTTTGAGTCAAAATACCAAATACTAGCTTCAGTTTGAGTCAACATACTGATTGCTAGCGTCAGTTGGAGCCAACATACCTAATCCTAGCTTCAGGAAATTTTGAAAATCAGCGACGAAATTCAAAATAAAACTTAGATAATTTTTCTCCCGTATTTTTAGGAAATAGAAGTGTTAGTATTTACATGTTCAAAGTGTCAATGGGTTCATTTTCATAAAGATTTCAAAATTTCATCAAATTAACGTGGATTTATGCATAAATGATGAAAGATGTGTAACAAAGTCCCAGTCATTATTCTCTAATTGAGCAATGCCTATATTATATACAAGGTAGGATATTTCTACATCAATGAATAGGGTCGGCACTCCATGATATAACATCGTAGTGCATGCTGCTCGGTGATAACCCTAACACAATGAATAGGGTCGGCACTCCACGATATAACATCGTAGTGCATGCTACATGGTGATAACCCTAATACAATGAATAGGGTCGGCACTCCATGATATAACATCGTAGTGCATGCTGCTCGGTGATAACCCTAATACAATGAATAGGGTCGGCACTCCATGATATAACATCGTAGTGCATGCTACACGGTGATAACCCTAATACAACGAATAGGGATAGCAGCGTCAAACATGCAGTGTCGTACATGCTACATGCAACTAATCCAAAAGGCCATGTACCAATGTGATTTCTCGTTCTTCAGAGGCCTTTAATAAATAATTTGCCATTTTAGTTATATGAAAAGTGTTTTGTTTAAAATTACAAAACTTCAAAATTTACTACTGAAAGTTTTTGTTTTTGATTTTTTTTTTTTTTTCTCATAAAGATCAAAAATTAAAATCTGTATGGCCTAACTCCTTAACTCGCAATATACGAACAAAACATCTGTGTTCTGAATACTGCTGATGAGTTGAGTATACAAGGGGTTAGATAAGTTAGACATACTGTGACACAGTATCAAAGACGGCCGACCCATGATTAGAAATAAAATTCTAAATGAAAATTAGAAGTTAGAACAAAAAAAAATCCATCAAGTATTCAAATGAAAATAAAAACAAATTGTAGTTTTATTTCTATAAAAATAAATATATACACGCTTAGCAACCAGCCCTTAAACTATGTAGCACTAGACAACAAGTATGGATAACAGAGTTACGTCAGTGGTGTAACCATGGTAACTGACATTAATAACAATAGCCCAGGGGGCTGTTTCGCGAAATTTTAACTACGATAAAATCTTAATTTTAGTAATTTGATTGGATAATATTAGATTGATTTTGAGAAACAGGGCCCAGTTGTGGACGGTCGAAATCCCACACGCCGAGTTATAGAGCATGAGGGTTAGGTGTAGGAGCAGGTAATTTTAGCTATATAACCCAGAAATCAGCTGAATCATTGTCATGGAAATTACTTAAAACAACCGACCAGGCCCCGAGTTCACAAAGCATTCTCAGACTTAAGTTGACAATTTACTCAAATCTGCTCGCCTTATTTTAATTAAAACATAGCCCTTTATAATACATCTGATGTTTTAATGTACCAGAAACACTAATAAGAAACTATGTGCGAAGTTTTGTATTTCTGGATCATAGATATTTCTCATAAACTGTGATTTAAAGTTGAGCAAATTCTCAACTGAAGTCTGAAAATGTTTTGTGAACTCGGGGCCTGATCTTCCCCACCGAAGGGAGGAGTGGTACCTGTCTTTGTACAGGAGTCACTTCAATATCCGACTTTGTCTACTTGCATGACGGATATCTGCAACCGGTATCAATCAAAAAAAAAATGCTGACACCGGTCTGTACGGTAATTATGATTGGCCTAATCCAGTCACATGATAATTTATATTTGTTTTATACTAAGGGAAGTTACAATAGATTAATGGCCATGGTTACACCAAGATATCATCGGCATGACGATGAAGCACTCAGACAGTGTTAACAATCTACTCGAATTTGATGCAGTTTTTTTCAATATTCTGGATATGGTTGAAGCATGAAGTTGGCAATATTAGACATGTTAGTTTCAATACTACTCATGGCATGTGTCCGGTTTCTAGAACACTCTGATACCACTCTTCATAGCATTAGGAAGGTTATATTATTAGAACACCCTGATACCACTCTTGATTGCATGAGTTGGGTTATATTATTAGAACACCCTGATACCACTCTTGATTGCATGAGTCGGTTTTTTTTATTAGAACACCCTGATACCACTCTTCATAGTATGAGTCAGGTTTTATTATTAGAACACCCTGATACCACTCTTGATTGCAGGAGTCCGGTTATATTTCTAGAACACCCTGATACCACTCTTGATTGCATTAGACAGGTTTTATTTCTAGAACACCCTCATAGCACTTGGTTTCCTAACAGGATGTAAAATTTTAGTAAAAATATTAACATTGTCTGAAGAATGTTTCATAATCTAGCTACATCTATCAGAAATAAATTATACAAAAATGCATGGAACAAATGCATGCATAAGAAAAATAAAGTTTCCAATAAAAGACTTTACAAAAAAACTTAAAGCAAAAAATTATAATTAATTTACATTTCCATGACAACAAGAACAATTATTTAAAATGAAAAAATAAATTCCAAGTGACAATCTGCTCAGCATATCAACAATGGTCTACTCTGTCGTAACGTACCACAGGAAACAATCAGTGACGATCTACTCCAGTGTGGATTGACTACGCAGTACACAACAGACTAATTAACAACAACACAAGATGTCATCTGCTCAACAGATCAAATCCAGTGTACATTTCCCTTAAGTGGCACGAGAGACAATCAGCACAGCAGATTATCTTTGGTGTATATCACCCTTAAGTGGCACAAGAGACAATCAACACAGCAGATTATCTTTGGTGTATATCACCCTTAAGTGGCACAAGAGACAATCAATACAGCAGATTATTCTTGATGTACATCACCCTTAAGTGGCACAAGAGACAATCAGCTCAGCTAATAGTTACTGTGTTTATTATGCTTTATATCAAATCCTAAAGCTATATATTACAACACAAAATAAGAAGCTTTGATCCTTAACCTAATAAGAAAAATATTAATCAAGTACAAATAAAAAACCTCTATCAAACTACCGTAAACAGCTTTAAATGTGTGAAAAAAATGAAAAATGCCGATTCAACAAGATCTGATATGTTCCATTTAATGAACAGCCAATTTCATCTGTCCAAATAAATTATTTTGTCAGATTTTATTTTTATAGGAATATTGAAATGTCAGTCTTTTCTCCTTCCAGACTTTGTTTCCAGAATTTATCTCAAAAAAACTTACAAGACACTCATCGCCCTATTATAGTAGTGCTACCTTCTAATTACAAATATCTCAGATTTAATCATTTTAGTGTTTCCATGGAAACAAATTTGATATTTTTAGTTTTGGTTCAGGGGTTACGGAATGGATTACGTCTTGCTCTCGTTTCATTAACGATCGACTACCAGTTCGAACCTAAACAATACATCAGATGTAATCAATCGGACTATTTGTTTTTCACACATTAACGTAAATTAAAAGCTTCCACATAGAAACTGAAGCTATAAGAATATGCTGCTGCCATTAGGGCACATAGGTTAGATGTTTATATCGAGGAAATCTCAAATGTCAAATTTTACGATGAAATCTGCACATGAGAAGAGAGGAACACAAAATTCAATTAATGGAGGAACCAAGACCCTATTTTCAGGTTCATTTGTAAAGTTTTCAGAAGCGAGAGAGAAATGGGGTTTAACGTCCACTCGACACAAAGTGGGTCATTTCAGGGGTAACGTGTGGTTCAGTTTTATTTCAATAGTTCACTTGCGCGTAGGGGTCTTAGGACTTGTTGTACAGACAACCTCATTCCTTGTCACGTACAAC
Organism: Patella caerulea; assembly: GCA_036850965.1. Classification (NCBI taxonomy): domain Eukaryota; kingdom Metazoa; phylum Mollusca; class Gastropoda; family Patellidae; genus Patella; species Patella caerulea. The sequence continues at coordinate 983,209 of JAZGQO010000010.1, read as the reverse complement.
CAGGGGTTCGAAACTACGCCAGTTGAGTTGATGACAGACCTTATGATACAACATTCACATGCAAACCCATTGGCCATTCAGCCTCTCTATCTCATTCTAGAAGACAAGCTGCAGATGAGCGTACATCTCTCTCTCGCTCTCTCGTCCTCGAAAATAAGCGACAGATGTGCGTACCTCCCTCTCTCCCGTCCTCGAAAATAAGCGACAGATGAGGTACCTGTATCTCTCTCTTCTCCTCGTTTTTATCTCCTATGGCCTTGCTTTAAATCAAACTTAAAATCTTACAATCAGTTTCTTTAAATAACTGATACGGAAATTACAATTGTTTTCCCGTTCTTACAGATGATTAATTCCAACCCACCCAGACGTGAACACAGGGGTATAAAAAATCAATATCTTGAAGGGGCTGACCCGAAATTTGTCAGGCAATTAAACAATATCATATTTTCCATCGTAAAAATATTCTCAAAGAGATTATTTAAAATCAAAGCGAGAATTTCATATTTTCTAAGAAAGTCAAAACATATTTATTTCTATGTCACTTGCTCAATAGGTTGTCAACTCACTATTATACGATCATAGGTATCATTCTTACACTTAAAAAATCATTCACACTGAAATTGATAACATATTAAATTACCTCCCTTGTTTTTCTATCCCCCCCCGTAAACATTTGAAATGATATTTTTGCCAATTTCTCAACTGGCAATAGTGAATTATAGGATTAATAGGATTATTGTTTAACAAGGTAGCACTATTTATAGATACCATCTATTTTAAGGCTTCATTTTAATGTATTTTAAAAATATAACTTAAAAATATGAAATTCTCGCTTTAATACTAGAAACCAAGAACAAAATATCAATGATATAAAATCTACGCGATCAAACTCAATCAAATGAATAAAAAAGGATAATCGAAAGTTTTTAGGTGGCTCTGGGTTTTTTTTTATAATTACAAAAGATACTAATTTTTGTGATATTTAAATTCATCACTAGTGATTGGAATTAAACGTATATTCCTCGTAGAGACTCAACATTCATGATATTGTGTTCGAAATCCCCGAAATGAAGATCATCAGCCCCTAATCATTCAGTTCTTGATGTGAAACATCGGCTGCAGCGTTTCCTGATATCAACGTGACTGATGGTATTAATTATTTACGATAAATTGAAGTGGAGAGGGGTACGAGAGGATGAATAAATGATGAGAGATGAAACGTGTTTGATTTTTAAGCTGGGTTTTTCTATAAAATATAATATGATTCTTGTTTTATTGTCTTTTAGGGCCGTCGAAGCTGGTGATGACATCATAAACTAGCTCTGGAAATATACAAAAACAAACTTAAAAAATAAAAATAATATTTCTTCATGTCACAGCTTAGATTTAGGTTTAACGTCCACTTGACAGAAAACTAGGTCATTTCGGGACTAACATATGTTTCAGGTTCGATTAAGGTTTAACATCCACTTGATACAAAGTAGGCCATTTTGGGGCTAACATATGATTCAATTTCAATAATTCCCTTGCGATAGAGGTCTTTAGCAATGGAAGGAAACCAGAGGTTGGAATTCAAATTGGTCTGGAATGAAAAACTGAAATCCAATTATTTACACATGGGGAGGTATCATAAAAGAACCTTTAGTATTTGGAATTTCCATAAAGTATAGTCAAAAATGCCACGGAATTCTCGCCACCTAGCAATATATTATAAACTTACTTCTCCATTCAGGTACCGAGAGTTTCATTTCTTCGAAGGACTGATCGTAAGGTTCGGAGGTAGGTTCATCAGAAGGGTCGGCATATTGACCCAGGTAAGGATGAGCCAGAGCTTCCTCTGTTGTAATACGTTTCTTCACATCCAACTTTAACATCTTTTCTAATAAATCAATAGCTGAAACAAAAAATCAATCAATCAATAGCTGAAACAGATAATCAATCAATCAATAACTGAACTGGATAATCAAGCAATACTTGAAACAGATAATCAATCAATAACTAAACAGATAATCAATCAATCAGTAGCTAAATAGATAATCAAATCAATCAATCAATAGCCTTAATCCATGAAGTTACAGTCCGATACATGTCAATATCGACAGGAACCTTTATTTCAAATTTCGTCAAAATCGGATAAAGATTGTGTAGATTGTATGCAAGCAAATGTAGACGAACAGAGAATGTGCGTGCATAAAAATGGAAAATGGATAATCAAGACTTTTTATGGCAACAACGATACAAATGACAATCAAGACTACAGTGTTCTTCAAAGGGTCATAACTCTGGGCAGAATAAATTAATTTGACGGACATTTTCTACACGACATCGTTAGATTATCTTTATTTGAACTACTATAACAAAACGGTTGGGAATAAATATTACTTGTTTCAACTCACCCTGAGGATTGGCTCCAAGAAAAACTTCACGGAAATCTTTTTTCTCCCATTTTGGCAAAGATTTTATAAACGATCTGGCCTAAAATATAAAATTTCTTCCATTGTCACTCGAGGAGAGAGAGAAAGAAATGATTCGACAAAAACTAGGTCATTTTATTTCAATAATTCGTTGCACGTCGGGGTGTTTAGCAGTGGGAGGAAACCGGAGGAAACCCACAACGTTGGACAGGTGACCCTACTCCTTGGCATGTACAACCTGGGAATCGAAACCATGCCAGTTGACTCAATGACAAGATCTTACGATACAGCGTGCAAGTGTTTTAACACAACGCCCATCCCATACAGCCGCACTCCTCTTATATCAAATCTTAAGTGTCAAGGGATCTTTTGCACGCAAGCCAATGTGTACATGGGACTTTGGTTTACCATCCCATCCGAAAGACTAGACAGCTGTCCTTGTCAGGCTCTCCGTTCTGCATCACTGATAAGGGGAAACCATGCTGGAAAATCTGGATGAACTTTCTCGGCCAATGTAGGGATCGAACATCTGACCTCTAGGTTAGCGAGACACCGTCTTACCCACTTAGCCACGTGACAAAGATTCTACATACTTACATCAACACTTGTAATCTCATTCATTAAGTCATCATTCGGTGTTCCAACTAAACTTAATATACGGGTTAACTGATCTATATCTATAAATATTGGTTAAAAAAAACAATAAACAAAATATATAGGTTAGCAGTTAAAGCAGGGTCCAGAAAACATCTGTCAAGGGTTGAACAGGGGACCAGATCACGTTCATCCAGGGTTTAATAACAGGGGTCCAGATCACGTTCATCCAGGGTTTAACTGGGGACCAGATCCCATCTGTCCAGGGTTTAACAGGGGACCAGATCACTTTCGTCAAGGGTTTAACAGGGGACCAGATCACGTTCGTCAAGGGTTTAAAAGGGGACCAGATCACGTTCGTCCAGGGTTTAAAAGGGGACCAGATCACGTTCGTCAAGGGTTTAAATGAGGTCCATGGTACAAATTTCAACAAATTGATGGCTGATAATTCTTAGAAACTAGCGGTGGAAATCATTTATTATTGTGTTTCGGTTTCTGTAAAACTCTGATTTCTGTACTGTATGTCATAGATATTTAAGTTGTATGTAATACAACACAATGTTCTTTATCTTGATGTAAAATTGTAGCTCATGTGGCCCTTGAATCGAAATATCAAAAGTTTTATGTAATATAGGACAATATTATGTTCAATATTTTATCTTTGCAATTCATTATCTTGGTGTAAATTTTTTGTTGATGTGGACCTTGAAACGAAATGAGTTTGACACCTCTGTGTTCGAACTTCCACTAGGTATTTGAACTGTTACATTATCATGAGGAATTATTACCATCTTTAGACGCTTTTTCTCTGTAAAACAATCTTGGGATAGTAATGATATTTTCTGCATTAATAAACTTTATAAGATTTTAAGTTGATTTCAATGTTTGCATGTATGTCTTATTTATATTTTGGTTTATTATTTTTCGTTTATATATTTTATTTCTGTACCATATTTTGTAAAGCGCACGTTTCTTTTCCATACTCTTGGGCGAAACCCTGATATTTGTATTCATTTGAAAGGATACGATCTGTGCCTGGAAATAAGGGTCTACCAGTTAACATTTCTGCCATTATGCACCCCACTGACCAGATATCAACTGAAATAAAAAATATTTTAAAAAAAATTAAATCAAAGAATTTCCCCATACTGTATGTGTGTGTGAGAGAGAGAGAGAGAAAGAGAGAGAGAGAGAGAGAGAGAGAGTTAAATTTTATTTCATTAATTTGCTTGCACATAGGGGCCTTTAGTAGTGGAAGGGTTACAGAGGACCTGGAGAAAACCCACGAGGTTTGACAGGCAACCCTACTCCTTATCAGATACAACCCGGAAATCGGAACCACATCAGTTGACCCTACTCTTTGTTGCATACAAGCGAGGATTCCAAACTATGCCACTCTACTCAATGAGAGAGAGAAATGGGGTTTAATGTCCACTCGACACAAACTAGGCCATTTTGGGACCAACATATGGTTTCAACTTTCATTTCAATAATTCGCTTGCGCGTAGGGGTCTTTTGGAATGCCCGGCAGAAACCCACGAGGTTGAGAAGGCGCCCCTATCTCCATGCCACATATGCTCACACCAGGGATCGAAACCACAGCCACAAGCCAGAGGTGACCGGCCAGCTAGAGGTCGAAGCGCGGCACTCTAGACCACTAGGCCATCCCATCCCACCCCCCCCCCTACTCTACTCAATAAAATTCCTAATGATGCATATGTGCACGTGCTAACCAGACCAATCAAAATACAGTATGATGATGTATACGTACCAGTTTGATCGTACTTCATCCAATTTAACATAATCTCTGGTGCTCGATACCATCGTGTAGCAACGTAACCTGTCATAGAATCTTCAGCATGTCGAGCTAAACCAAAATCTAAAATCTGGAAAAGAGTCCCCGAACATAAGAAAGGGTGCACTATAAATATGCTGGAATAATAATATAATGTATAAATCTATATTTCAATCTGACTGATGATTTACCTTTAATTCACAATCTTCATTAACAGCTAAATTACCTGGTTTTAAATCCTGAAACGAACAACGTAAAATATAAATATAATAGTGGATTAAAGTTCCAATTTCATATTTTTAAATTATATTTTTTAAATTTATTAAAATAAAGCCTTAAAATAGATGGTACTTATAAACAGTCCTACCTTGTTAAAGAATAATCCTATTAATCCTATAATTCACTATTGCCAGTTGAGAAATTGGCAAAAATGTCATTTTCAACTTCAAATTCAAACGTTTGAAGATGGCCGTCCATGGAGAGGAATGGGAAAACAAGGGAGGTAATTGAGTAACTATTTCCTCAATCAGCCTATGTCAGCCTTTCTAATGCCCAAAAAATTTTGCCCATGATCGTATAATAGTGAGTTGACAATCTTTTGAGCAAAAGACATAGAAATAATTATGTTTTGACTTTCTTAGAAAATATGAAATTGGAACTTTAATGTCTTACTGTTCTGTACCAACTGGGCTGTATGAAGGGAATTAATAGAAAGAGAGAAAGAAATGGGGTTTAACATTCACTCGACACAAACCAGGTCATTTCGGGACTAACATATCATTCAATTTTATTTCAATAATTCGCTTGCGCGTAGGGGTCTTTAGTAGCGGGAGGAAACCGTCCGGACCCGGAGAAAACCCACGATGATGGTCTGGCGACCCGGAGAAAACCCACGATGTTGGTCAGGCGACCCTACTCCTTGTCACAAACAACCGGGGATTTGAAACCTGGCCAGTTGACTCAATGGCTTTATGATACAACATGCACATGCTAATCATTCGACCCCCCCTCCCCCCAATTTATATCAAATTCAAACTGTCATGAGTTCTTTTAAGTTCATGCAAGTGTGTACACAGATCCACGCAAGTCTCGCTATATCAGTTCGACTCTGCCGTCGGCTCGCACACTATATAGGTTAGTGTGGACTGCAAGGGAAGACAACTCTGTTTGGGAGGTTGGCAAGTGTGTACACAGGAGATCACAACTACTAGACACTGTGCTTTACAGGACCGAGAACCAGAGATTCCAGGTTAGCAAGCCAGTGTCATACTCACCGAGTATGACCACGGCTCTCTGCTCTGAAATACATGTATATTGTGTATGGACCCAAAGTCTAGAATATTGCACCTTTTAAATAATCAAGATGAGAAATCGGGTTTCATTTCCACTCAACACTAAACTAGTTCATTTGGAGAGTAACATATGACAATAATTTGCTTTTTAGTAGAGAGAGAGAGAGAGAAATGGGGTTTAATGTCCACTCGACACAAACCAGGTCATTTTGGGACTAACATATGGTTTAACCTTATTTCATTAATTCACATGCACATAAGGGTCTTTAGCAGTGAGAGGAAACTGGAGTGCCCTGAGGAAACCCACGAGATTGGGAAGGCGCCCTTATCCCCATGCCACATACGCTGACACCAGGGATCGAAACCACAGCCGCAAGCCAGAGGTGACCGGCCATCCCAACCCTCCTTGCTTGTTAGTAGGGGTCTTTAGTGTTCAGTATGAGGTTAATGGAGAAAACTCACGACTGACTTTGTTAACCAGAAATCGGTTGATGTATAATATACGCCTCTCAGGAAATTAAACGGTTCATCTAATATATAAACATCGTAAATAAATGGGTTGGGGAAAAATTACTCGATCAACATTCAACTAAACCGTACTATCAACTACACTAATTTTAGGGTTTTCAAACAATTTTAAAACGATTAGCAAATGATAATGTATAGTTTCTCAGCTTAAAAACCCTAAAGTATACGGAACCAGATCTACAGTGTCACCCACATACAAGTAAGAGAGAGAGACACATGGGGTTTAACGTCCACTTGACACAAACTAGTTCATTTCAGGACTAACATATCATTTAATCTCATTTCAAAAATTTGCTTGCGCATAGGGGTCTTTAGCAGTGGGAGGAGAAAGGAGGACCCGGAGAAAACCCAAGAGGTTGGACAGGTGACCCTACTCCTTGTCACATACAACTGGGGAGTTGAGTCAATGATAGGCATGGGCGTCACACATCGGGGGATTGTTTTCCTGGGGGGGGGGGGGAAAGTCTGAATATACTTGGACCCCCCCCAAAAAAATTTGGCAAAATAAAGTGCCCAAAATCTAATAAAACACTAATTTTAGGACTGGAATAGCAGCAAAACGCGTTTGCAGCCATCAAATATTCCAAAATTTTCTTGAGAGGGTTCATACAAGGTCAGTTCCGCTTCTTCGCCCCTCAAAGAAATCTGGCAGCGGTCCGTAAACCTGCATCGCGCATTTCTAGGTTTTCTCCCCTAAGTGTCATTGAGTCCTAATAAAACACTAATTTCACTTTTATTTTAATTGAATACCACAAATTTGTACTGAGTTGACTGTTGATTACTCTACTTTGTGCCACTATCGGGCAACAGTGTGATTGGATGGTTGGAATTCAGAGTGGGATTTCGGTTACAAAACCATTGGATACTTTTGGAGTTGCGTATACAGGCTAGAATAGCAGAAAACGCTTTTGCGGTGATTAAATTTTCAAAATTTTCTCCGGGAGGGTGAAGCTCCCATAGCCGGCGACGATTGATTGGTTGTTTGGAATTCTGGGCAGCCAGGTAGGCTATATTGGACCAAATTAAAATTGCTGTATTCACAGGCTGGAATAGCAGGATAATGCGTTTGTGGTAGTTAAATTTTCACCCGTCCTTGTGGGTGTAAATAATTGATTGGAATTCGAGTCAGCAAGCCACCTTAATTAGGTAATATTGGACCACTTTGATGTTGCTTTGTTCACGGGCTGAAATCGCAGGAAAAGGGTGTTTGCAGCCGTCAAATATTCCAAAATTTTCTTAGGTGGGGGTGGGGATCCATACAAGGTAAGCCACGCTTCTTCGCCTCTCCGGGAAGACCGGTACGGTGTCGCTGTCTGTAAACATGATAAACATTGTATCGGTGTGATGTTTTAGTTTAACCCTGTTAAATATGCCAAAACAGTGTTTACAGAAGACTGAAACTTTACCCCCCCCCCCCCCCCCCCACCCGTTAGAGGGTGACCCTCCCTATTGCGCTACACCGGCTGCTGCGCAGCAAATTGCCTCCGTTCTAACAGATTGTCAACATCTTATATACTTTCATTTGCGGCCCCCCTCAACATATATTTCACGGTTACGCCCCTGATAACAAGCTTTATGATACAGCGCGCACATGCTAACCATAGGGCCATCCAAACCCCCAAATATATATAAATGACTTACTCTGTGTATTATGCCAGCAGAATGTATATACTGAAATTAAACAAAATATTCAAAAGCTAGTTATTAGATCCAGAATCTCCCTATCGTTGTCATAACAACAATAAGTTGAAATACAAAACAAAGAGGCATGAATAATTGTTTTATATAAATTGAGGAATAGGTTGACTCAAAACATAAAAATCTTTACAAATCATACAAATTCTCGTCATATTCTACAATTTCTTATAAAAGTTCCAGAAATTCTTGTAAAACTCCAGAAATCCTTGTAAAATTCCACAATTTCTTGTAACATTCCTCAAATTCTTGTAAAATTCCACAATTTTATGTAGAAATTCTTCAATTTCTTGTAGAAATTCTTCAATTTCTTGTAGAAATTCTTCAATTTCTTGTAAAATTTTACAACTTTTTTTAATATTCCACAAATTCTTCTAAAATCTTGAAAATTAATTTTGAATCAGTGAAAATGATAGCTCACCTTTAAACCTCGTAAAATTTGATAAACCAAGAACTGTACATGATCATCACTTAATTTCTGAGTTTTTAAAATATTATTTAAATCGGCACCCATTAAAGGTGTGACCATATATCTGTAATATTTAATAAATCAACACAATTAACATATGATCCTCCCCCCTCCCCCCAATCATCAGCATTACTACTACGCCAACTGCTTCTGTTTCATAATCAGGTAGAGAGTCCTTCGGATGGGACAAAATACCAAGGTCTTGTGTACTTGTAAAAGATCCCTTGGCAGTTTGAATTTGATACAACAGCAGTCTGTAGCGCCGCTATACAGACAAAATTTCCCTCATAGTACATTGTATGACATATGCCTGTCTTCATTAGCTCAGTCAGAGCAGAGCTGACTAGTCGTTCGGATGGGACAAGAACCCTGCTTCTTTTATGTGTACTCCAATGCAAGCTTTAAAGATACATCATTCAAGAGATAAATTTGCTTATTGCAGGTCTTTCTTTAAAATTTAGGCCTCAAATGTAATATAAATTATTAATTATACATTTATTATAACAGAACACAATTTTTATGGGAAACAATCACTGGTTTATTCTAATATCACGACGTTTCAACAAGTATCCTCTTATCGTTATCAAGCACAATGACATTAGTAAACTTGGGTTTAATATATAAGAGTTCATGATGAAGCACAGTGTCACTGTCTCTGCATCTCATGAGGAGGGTTAAATTATTACACACTCTTATATATTTATTACACACTGTTATCAAGCAGAGACAGTGACACTGTGCTTCATCATGAACTCTTATATATTAAACCCAAGTTTACTAATGTCATTGTGCTTGATAACGATAAGAGGATACTTGTCGAAACGTCGTGATATTAGAATAAACCAGTGATTGTTTCCCATAAAAATTGTGTTCTGTTATTGTGTTCTCCAATCACTAAATGCCACTTAAAGATTATGTTCAACGTCAGTATGGGGATGTGGCAGTTAAGCGTGTTCGTCAGATTAGTAAACTCGAGGATAAATATATAAGAGTGTGTAATAATTTAACCTTCCTCATGAGATGCAGAGACAGTGACACTGTGCTTCATCATGAACTCTTATATATTAAACCCAAGTTTACTAATGTCATTGTGCTTGATAACGATAAGAGGATACTTGTCGAAACGTCGTGATATTAGAATAAACCAGTGATTGTTTCCCATAAAAATAGGTTGCCAGGCAACGAAACATACGCCCACACAGCAGCCAAATCGTCCGGGCAGTCAACAAGAGTTGTTGCATTTTAAGTAATCATCAGAAAATCATAATTCAAACTCACCCATAACTACGGTGTAACTGTGATATAATCAAACATTTTTTTCAATCAGATAATAATTGTGACCTCCAGAGGGACCACAAGCTAAAAAGGGTGATTTTTCGTACAATCAGGGGCCATGATTCAGGAAGTTACGATCCGATATGGGCAAATATGCAATGGAACCAAGATCATTAGGTTATAAACATGTATTTCAAGTTTCATCAAAATCAGTTCAAAATTGTGACCTCTATAGGGCCCACAACCTTGATATAACATATTTTTACACAATTCGCGTACAAACGGCGGCCATTTTGTCTTTCAATTTTGGTCCGATTTTCACGAAATTCGAACTCAACCTTCATAACCATGGAACGGTGATATAATCAAACGTTTTTTTAAATCGGATAACAATTTTGACCTCCAGAGGGACCACAAGCTAAAAAGGGCAATTTTTCGGACAATCAGGGGCCATAATTCAGGAAGTTACGATCCGATGCGCGCAAATATCGAAAGGAACCAAGATCTTTGGGTTATAACCATACATGTCAAGTTTCATCAAAATCCGTTCAAAATTGTGACCTCTATAAGGTCCACAACCTTGATATAACATATTTTCACACTATTCGCGTACAAACGGCGGCCATTTTGTCCGTCAATTTTGGTCCGATTTTCACGAAATTCGAACTCAACCTTCATAACCATGGGACGGTGATATAATCAAACGATTTTTTAAATCGGATAACAATTTTGACCTCCAGAGGGACCACAAGCTAAAAAGGGCGATTTTTCGGAGAATCAGGGGCCATAATTAAGGAAGTTACGATCCGATTGGCGCAAATATCGAAAGGAACCAAGATCTTTGGGTTATAAACATACATGTCAATTTTAATCAAAATTGGTCCAAAATTGTGACCTCTATAAGGTCCACAACCTTGATATAACATATTTTCACACAATTTGCGTACAAACGGCGGCCATTTTGTCCGTCAATTTTGGTCAGATTTTCACGAAATTCGAACTCAACCTTCATAACCATGGAATGGTGATATAATCCAACGTTTTTTTAAATCGGATAACAATTTTGACCTCCAGAGGGACCACAAGCTAAAAAGGGCGATTTTTGGGACAATCAGGGGCCATAATTCAGGAAGTTACGATCTGATTGGCGCAAATATCGAAAGGAACCAAGATCTTTGAGTTATAAACATACATGTCAAGTTTCATCAAAATCGGTTCAAAATTGTGACCTCTATAAGGTCCACAACCTTGATATAACATATTTTCACATCATTCGCGTACAAACGGCAGCCATTTTGTCTTTCAATTTTGGTCCGATTTTCACGAAATTCGAACTCAACCTTCATAACCATGGAACAGTGATATAATCAAACGTTTTTTTAAATCGGATAACAATTTTGACCTCCAGAGGGACCACAAGCTAAAAGGGGCGATTTTTCGGACAATCAGGGGCCATAATTCAGGAAGTTACGATCTGATGCGCGCAAATATCGAAAGTCACCAAGATCTTTGGGTTATAAACATACATGTCAAGTTTCATCAAAATCGGTTCAAAATTGTGACCTCTATAAGGTCCACAACCTTGATATAACATATTTTCACACTATTCGCGTACAAACGGCGGCCATTTTGTCCGTCAATTTTGGTCCGATTTTCACGAAATTCGAACTCAACCTTCATAACCATGGGATGGTGATATAATCAAATGGTTTTTTAAATCGGATAACAATTTTGACCTCCAGAGGGACCACAAGCTAAAAAGGGCAATTTTTCGGAGAATCAGGGGCCATAATTCAGGAAGTTACGATCCGATTGGCGCAGATATCGAAAGGAACCAAGATCTTTGGGTTATAAACATGCATTTCAAGTTTCATCCAAATCGGTTCAAAATTGTGACCTCTACACTGTTCACAAGCTAAAAAACGTGATTTTTCGTACAATCAGGGGCCATAACCCATGAAGTTACGGTCCGATACATGCCAATATCGAAAGGAACCGAGATCTTAGGGTGACGGACGAACAGGGGCGACGACAATATACGTCCACATGAAAATGTGGGCGTATAAAAATTGTGTTCTGTTATTGTGTTCTCCAATCACTAAATGCCACTTAAAGATTATATACATTTATTAATTGCCAAACCTATAGTCCAACACTCTTGAGCATCGGATGGTTCCGATTTCAAGTAGATTAGAATGGGTTGTCCATTTAATTATTCAATTTTAAAAAGTCTTGAATATACCAGTACCATGGTTAGTAAACAATCAATAATTTGACTGATAATATTTTCAATATATTCATTTATTATAATCTATTTTTAAACTATTATGACCAGAACGACCAGCTGTTTATATAAATCTTGCATACCGGTTAAGTCGGTCATGCATGACCTTTATACATGTACATATTAACACAATGAAGAAATATAAAAACTTACACATCACTGAAGGCATCTAATGACATTTGTGGGGTAAAAACATCCAATAAATTAATTATCTACAACAAAATAAAACAGGTACATAAATTACATTCACCTTATGAGAGAGAGAGAGAGAGAGAGAGAGAGAGAGAGAGATGGGGTTTAACGTCCACTCAACACCAACTAGGGGGCATTCCATGTCAAGTGTACACAAAATTCGGGCGATTTTGACATGACCATCACAGATTTTGATGATTTTTGGTGTGCAAGTTAACCATGACGAAAAAGCATGATGTGAAAAATTTTAGCGCTGGGGGCCCCATGGGGCCCCTTTAGGGACATCCCAAAATTTTGGCCTTTTCGGCTGACCTCCAAACTTTGAAAATCCATAACTTCGCCCCTAGTCATCCTACTTACATGAAATTGGTACCAAATTGTTCAGAAAATATGGATCTTTCTAATGACCAGGAGCACAAACTCGACAGAACAAAATCCAGGCAGATGTTGTTGACCTTGACCTTGGAAACCACGCCCATGAAAAGGGGCAGATTCGATTTGGCCAATTTTTTGTGTGAACATTGCCCCACCTATATATTACGAACACACAAAAAATCAAAGTGGGATCTCCATGGGAACAGATTTGATGGACATGAAGTCCATCTTCGTCGCTAAAACAGACGTCGATTTTATTCGAATTCACTGTAGGTTTTTTTGTGCAAGCTGACTTCTGATCACTAATTTCACTATGATAACTTGTACTCTCTGTTTTTTATACGCCCACATGGAAATGTGGACATATATTGCCGTTGCCCCTGTCCGTCCGCCCGTTTGTCTGTCCGTCCGCCGTCCACACTTTCTTGTGGACACTCTAGAGGCTAAAGTTAATATCCGATTGACTTTAAATTCATACACAGTGTTTAAGGTCATGAGATAAAGAATCCTATTGATTTGCAACGATATCCAATAATTATTGTCACAGTTATGGCCCTTGATAATTACTGCCAGAGTGATGGGCCTAGAAAAATGTTGTGGATGCTCTAGATGCTAATGTTAATATCCGATTGATTTTGAATTTATACACAGTGTTTAGACGAAGAAGACTATTGATTTTCAGTGATATCCGATAATTACTGCAAGAATTATGGTCCTTGATCCCTTTGAAATATTTTGTGGATGCTATAGAGGCTAATGTTTATAAGCAATTGACTTTAAATTTATACACATTGTTTAAGGTCATAATTACTGCCAGAGTTATGGTCCTTGATCACTTTGAAATATCTTGTGGATGAATTCTAACCATTACTTAATGGGCTATTACCAGTAATAAGATTTTCATGCATTGTAAACTTTCTCCTTACTGACAAAAGTAAAAATATCCGACAACCCTTGTTGACGCCAGGACGACTTAGCTGGGCGTATGTTTCGTTGCCTGGCAACCTATCTTGTCATTGGACGATCCATTAATAGTGTACAGACCTCAAATTTTTTACCGCACCTCGAAAATAGAACCACTTTTTCCCCCACACGAATTTGCGAGTAATGAGAATGCAACGTTACGAGCTTAAAGCACTATAATAAACAAAATTGTGGCCGATACTACTATAGGTACTATGTTAGTTGGACACCGCGTGTTGGTCATCGTTGGCATCTCTTTCCACTGCCGAAATCAGGTTCGCTGAGTTGTTGTTACGACGTCATGTTGTGGTGATAAGGTCGTGTGCACTTGAATAACTGTGTAGCACCTGACTTGACCGGCTCCTAAAATCTGTTCCCATGGAGATCCCATTTTGATTTTTTGTGTGTTCGTTAATCATAGGCGGGGCAATGTTCACACGAAAAATTGGCCAATTCGAAGCTGCCCCTTTACGGGGGCGTGGGTTCCAAGGTCAAGGTCAACAACATTTGCCTGGGTTTTGTTCTGTCGAGTTTGTGCTCCTGATCTGTGGAAAGATCCATGTTTTCTGAACAATTCGATACCAATTTCATGTAAGTAGTATTACTAGGGACTAAGTTACTGATTTTCAAAGTTTGAAGGTCAGCCGAAAAGGCCCAAATTTCGGAATGCCCCTGATGGGGCCCCATGGGGCTCCCAGCGCTAAAATTTTGCATATCATGTTTTTTCATCATGGTTAACTTGCACACCAAAAATCATCAAAATCTGTGATGGTCATGTCAGAACCTTGTGTACACTTGACGTGGAATCCCCCCTAGGTTATTTCGGGACTAACATATGGTTTAATTTTATTTCAATAATTCGCTTGCGCGTAGGGGTCTTTAGCAGTGGGAGGAAACCGGAACATTCACCTTTGAGATACTTACAAATGTACATGTATAGATAGATTGGACAGAGAGAGAGAGAGAGAGAGAGAGAGAGAGAGAGAGAGGGGGAGTGTACCTCCACCAGGCACAAACTGACACAAACTAGGTCATTTTAGGACTAACACATGGTTAAACTTTATTTCAGTAATTAATACAGGGGTCTTCAGGAAACCAGCGGACCTGGAGAAAACCCCCACGGTTGGAAAGGCAACCCTACTCCTTGTCTCTTACAACACATGGTTTAACTTTATTTCAGTAACTAATGCAGGGGTCTTCAGGAAACTGGCAAACCTGGAGAAAACCCTGGAGAAAACCCTCACGGTTGGACAGGCAAACATTCAGGAGTGGGAGGAAAGCGGTGTGGAAGGGTGAGTACACTCCTTGTCACATACATGTACAAGCTGGAACTCAAATTACACGAGTTGATTCAATGACAGACCTTATGTTCTAAAACGCATGTGTTAGAGCATTCAGCCCCTTCCCCCAACAAACGAAGAAATCTAACTTACATTTTCATGGTCCATGTGTTTTAACATGCATAGTTCTCGGTATGTTCTCTTGGCATGGATGTCGCTGAGAAATGGTCGAGCTAGTTTCTTTATGGCTACTTTTTCATTGTACATTGTGTTCACAGCAGAACTGAAAAAATATAAATAAAGCTGATTAATCCTTCCCATCGACAGGACTAGACTCATCTTCTATTAGTGATTAAAATCTGCTTCAACTGACAGTGATATCGCAGACAAACTGTCTTATCTTAATATCTTAACGCTGTGGGAGGAAACAGAAGTACCTGGAGTAAAACCACGAGGGTTGGACACGCAACCCTACTCCTTGTCCAAGCCTGGAAATAAGGCACCTGTCACCGACAATGTCAGGCACAGATTCAGGAGTTGTCAGACACAAAACTTCTGGTGCCTGTCAATTTGTCCGGTACTGATTTTTTTTTTATTGATATAATTAATACATGTCCGGCACTAAGTTGAAAATGTCCGCTACTATTTCATTAGTGCCAGATATTTTGTCAGGTACATCTAAAACCGTTATTTCCAAGATTTCCAAGTCTGTCCTTGTCACGTACAACCTGGTAATCGACAACTCACAACTTGACTCAATGACAGACCTTGATACAGCCCGCACATGTTAAGGGGCCAATCCCGATAAGATTTTGGAGAATAAAACTGCTTTATTTTGTGTTAAAATCGTCTACCTTACGGCCGAGCAACTAACTCAATGTGTGATACGTTTTCAAATAACTTAAACCCACCAGTCTTCATCTGGAAAAGACCACCGGTGTCCTAAGCTGTATTATGAGGTATCTGGATGGAACCAAGCTTATATTTTATAAAATTAATGTGTAGGTGAAATTAACCTTTCGTTATCCACCACAACACATGGGCCATTCATTGTATAGCCCCCTAAAGGAACGGGATTTGTTTATTAGGTCCCCCAATTAAAAAATTGACCCGAAATCTTAAAAGGGTTACGTGTCCGGATAAGCAGTTTTGGTGTTCACGTCCAATCGACTGAATATTTTGTGTTGAAATTTTGAGACAAGGTAAATACATCATTCCTCTATATTTTGGCGTTCAAATTTCATACCTACTCGGACTTTTATTTTTGAAACCATGTTCAAATCGGGATTGTCCCTTTAAGCTATTTGGCTACCCCGCACCCCAAGATTTAAAGGGCCAGTACCCTGTTCCATAAAGCGCTGTATAAGATAATCTGGAAACTATCACTACTGTACTGATCTCAATACGGGATCGTTAAAACCTGCCTGATTACACAGCATGATGGAATACTCAATACCTGACAGACAGAAGCATCCAGTCAAAGGTTGTGACATAGGGACCTCCATGAAAACCTTGACATTGAATGAACCTTGAACATTGCAAGTCTACAATGTATTATAACAGGTAGACATCTTAGCTTGAAAGCGCAAGACTTGGTATTCGTGATGATCAAGAAATCTGACAGGCTCACAAGATGGGCTTGCACCCAAATCAAAATTAGTTCCCAAATATGCAGGGCATTACGTGAGAGACTTAATAAGATGTAGGCCTACGTAGCGTAGTTAAAGCGAGATGCGATGCTGAATGCATGACTCAGTGAGTCATTCAGGACACTAAACAGACTAGGGATATTTGGCTATTTTCAGGGTTTGTTTTATAAAGGAATAACATGTACTTAAATTTATTTAGTAATAAAATAATTCCAGCGTTATGATTAAAGTTATTAGGGTAGGCCTATCTGTAACAAAAGAAGAAATTAATACATATTCAAGAAAGCATAAATAAAATATGGGTTTCACAAATCTTGGAGAAGGTATTCGTACGATTAAACAGGAATTTAAGACATCACATGGCTGGGAAAAAGTGGGTAGGCCACTGACACTGTTACTTGTAGTTTGTATCTTATTATTGTGACCTCCTTCCCCGAATATTATCATCATAGTTATGTTAAACTTAAAGACATAATTCAAAATCAAGAGTGCATCTTAACTCAATAAAATCAATGCTGACAACATGACTATTCTTGTACATTCATGACATAATCAAAAACTGTTGATTTTAATCATGCGTGAGAAAAAAAACCCCACTCAACGTTTGCCTTGACTTGGGATTGGCTATTCTTAGTCTTAGAACAGAAACTCAAGCTAAACGAATTTTCCTTACCAAACTTGACCGTAAGCTCCTAATCCGATTGGGTTCAGAAGTTGATAATGTTGCGGCACGTCCCATACCGTCTTGTTCAGTTCGATCCTATAAAAACCTGGCTTTTCTGATGTAGACATTTATCCCATGTAAATGCAGAACTTCAGTTCGTTTAAAAATAATATTGTTGATGATAGTTGTGTATCAAGTTCAATCCAATGCTGACTTCCGGCTCAGATTTCGTAACTCACACCAGAGGGCGAAATTTTGTTTTATGGATAAACAAGCACGCCAAACTACATTTTATGGATAATATTATGGAGAACCGTTCCAGACATTTTTTTTTTTATTCCTGGGGCCATTTTTAAGAAATGTAGCATTTAAATCTAAGTAGAATTAAAATAGGCGACCCATCTGCAGAGTATAAATGGACACATTTAATGCAAATTTTAGGCCTACCACAACCACTGTATTTTATATTTTCGCAAAGAAAAAAATCATTCATATACTTTTTCACCAATTCTTTATTAAAATAACTATTTGTGGGATGAACAATCTGTACATTACCGATATTCTTTTAACTCTGTAGAAGATGGCTGACCTTTATGGACACTTGCAGTGTAGGGCTACACATATGACGTCTATAGAGAGAGAGAGGAATGGGGTTTATTTCGACAACTAGGTCATTTCGGGACTAACATATGGTTTAATTTTATTTCAATAATCCGCTTGCGCGTAGGGGTCTTTAGCAGTGGGAGGAAACCGGAGTGCCCGGAGGAAACCCACGAGGTTGAGAAGGCGCCCCTATCTCCATGCCACATACGCTCACACCAGGGCTCGAAACCACATCCGCAAGCCAGAGGTGACCGGCCACCTAGAGGTCGAAGCGCTCTAGACCACTAGGCCATCCCAACCCCCCATGACGTCTATAACACGTGCGTTGTTTACATAGGACATATATAGTAAAATAAACCAGTCCGGGAAGAATTTGTGCCTAGTTTAACTCATTTTACTCCTCTGCGTACTATTTTATGTACCCGTTTACACTAAATAGGTTTTTTTTTTTTTATCCAAATATACTTCTAACATTTTTTTTTTCGTAATAGTTTTTAAAAAATGTTAGAAGTATATTTGTAGAATAGTAATCAGACCCTGTTTGATGTAAAACATCCATAACTTACTGGAGAGATAGCTTGGAACAAGTAACATTGCTTCGTGTGCGACGTCCGCCATAGTTAAATGGATACATAGTTTGGAAAAAGTAATTATGCTCTGCTTTCATGTATGACGTCCATAGCAAACTGGAGAGATAGTTTGGACCAGGGTTTCTCTAGCTAAATCTACTTGATAGAAGATGACTAAGCCACGTGCCATGGTTCATGGCAGGCCCAAGGAAGGGGGCAGTGCAGCCGGGGAGCTCTTACAGTTTATATTCTTTACCAATACGCGGAGAGAGAGAGAAAAATGGGGTTTAACGTCCACTCGACACAAACTAGGTCATTTCAGGACTAATATATGGTTTAATTTAATTTCAATAATTCGCTTGCGCGTTGGGGTCTTTAACAGTGGAATGCAACCGGAGTACCCGGAGAAAACCCACGAGGTTGGACAGGCGATCCTACCCCTCACGTACAACCGGCGGGGATTCGAAACCACGCCAGTTGACTCAATGGCGCAGGCCGTATGATACAGTGCACGCTCACGCTAACCATTCGGCCATCACCCCCCCCCCCCACCTTCCCGTCGATACGTGGAAACACACCTCTCATTCTCGACAAACCCTGAACGGACCCAGCCAAATAAATTTTTCGAGCTCTTTGAATCTTGATATATAAAGAACATGCTGATTGTTCCTTTTGTGATTTTATTACATTTACAGGCCTTCACTCGAATAAATTATTGGAGAGTCAAAAAAAGCTCTCCTGAAATTGGAACAGGGGTAAATCGCTCTCCTGAAAAAACTGTCCTGAATCTCTCGAGGAGAGCTTTGTTAGCATAAAGACCCGTCAAATGAGGTCCCGGTAACCGTAGCCAGCATGCTGACTTCGGAGGGGCAGTGAAGTTTTTAGGAGGGGCACACCCGTTACAGTCTACAGTAGGTATTTTAGAGTTATGGTTGGCAAATTTTCTTTCGGGGGGGGGGGGCAAAACATTTTTTCAGGGGGGCATTGCCCCCCCCCCCCTTGCCACCCCCTGGCTACGGGCCTGTTCGAAGCTCTCGTTAACTTTAATATAACCAGACTCCAGGGGCGGATCCAAATTCTTGTGCAAAGACATGACCATTTATTTTTCTCTATATAGTGAAAAGCGTTCAGACCAACGAAAATATGGGGAATAGTGGAGCCGGGCAAAAAGGCAAGAATCAACATTGAAGTCAATACGGAAATTAATAGTGGTTTGACTCCATAGGAGATTTACCTCCCTTGCATGAACTGAAAGCAGGAAGTCGCCATTTTAAGACTAAGAGAGCGGAAGAAATAGTTTACCAGGCAACTAAAAGATTGTTCAAGTTAATAGATGAGTTGTTATAGTAAAAGTTTATAGTGACATCAAACAGAATATATAGTATATGTGGTTTCGTCGTCAAGTGACTTCAAATTCGTTGAATTAATTTTATTTTCATATTCATTGGTAAGTACACACTGCATTATTGCATTGTAACTTATATTGTGGTGATATTCATTTGAGAAAATAATAGTTTTTAATGGCTTGTCCTGTATTTTGTTTGGGACTACGGAACGCCATAGGTAGCACGTGCCAAAGACGACAGTCTTCAGTTTACTTGACTAATCATTTTACTGAGCTTTTTGAAATTAAACCTTTGCATGCATTAGGTCAATTCATATTGTCAACTTGAAAATTAATTGTTGGATAATTTCAATTTCCTCTAGTGCTACATTTTTGGGGTTTTGTGTATGTTAAAATTAATATGTTTTAGCCTATATTATTACTAATTAGGCCTAAATTATTTCCTGTGGCTTAGGCATACTTTTTAAGACATGGTTTGTTGGGGTTTTCATGTTTAAAATTCTTATATAATTATGTGTTGTTTATTTAAGATTTATTTCATATAAACTCTTCATTTATATAACCACTGGTATATTTTTATTCTTATTTTACAGAAATGGACAAGATAATCTACGCAGATTATGGCAGTCGTGTTGCCTTAATTACGGGAGGTAAATATTTTAGACTTAGAAATTGACTCAAATGGGTAACACCGTATATAATAATGTAATATGAATGTATATACTGATTTACTAAAATTTCAAATCAATTCTGTTCTGCGAAATATGCTAAATGTCTTAATTGAATGGCAATCTCTAGCGTCTGGTTATTCCAGGCTACAATGATAGTATTTACTGTACATATGGTCTCCAGATAAGAATATGAACAAAAAAAACCTCCAAAACAAACATTCCTATTCAAATAAAATATGTGAATATGTGTGGATTTAAAATCCTCCAAACTGATGGCTAATGTATCTACCATGTTAGCTGTCTTTTTTAAAATCTAGCATGCTTAAAGCAACCATCATGCCAATAAACATAATTCCTTATCTTGACAGTAAAGTTACACTTTTGTAACATGATGAGTGTTGTGCATGGGTAGGGTGTGCCCAAAATATCACAATTACATAAACTTGGTTGACAAGTTTACAAATCCACAGGGTACCAACCCTTAGAAGACATGTGCATTGGACATCTGTGAATGGATGTGATTCATTTCTGTCAGCATCTAAAACTAGAACATCTGATATCACCTCCCATTGGAAGTTTGAAAATAAT
The DNA here is from genome assembly GCA_036850965.1 of Patella caerulea. Lineage (NCBI taxonomy): Eukaryota > Metazoa > Mollusca > Gastropoda > Patellidae > Patella > Patella caerulea. The sequence goes on along the minus strand of JAZGQO010000010.1, from coordinate 961,964 downwards.
GCTGAATGCTTTACACATGTACATGTATATTGATGTTTGATTATAGAATTTGTGTATGTGTTGGATTTAGAAAATGAATTGAAAAATACACCTTTACAATATTTATTTTTCAGAAATATAGGAATACTTGTCTAATGAATGCCAGGAACTGAGATGTGATTTAGGATTTGTTGACTTTAAATAACAGGTGCGTATAACAAATTGTAAATAATGTGGGTTATTCCATTTGATGTACATACCTGTACATTACTAGATGAATGCTTTTTGAGTAAGGGGGGTTGGATGGCCGAATGGTTAGCATGTGCATGCTGCATCATAAAGCCTGTCATTGAGTCAACTAGCTTGGTTTTGAACCCCCAGTTGTACGTGACAAGGAGTAGGGTCGCCTGTCCAACCTCATGGGTTTTCTCCGGGTCCTCCAGTTTACGCCAACTGCTAAAGATCCCTATGGGCAAGCGAATTATTGAAATAAAATTAAACCATATGTTAGTCCCGAAATGACCTAGTTTGTGTCGGGTGGATGTTAAACCCCATTTCTTTTTAAGCAAATTGGGTATCCGAAAGATTAACATGTGCACATTTGATCACATGGTCTGTCATTGAGTCAAGTGACATAGTTTAAGTTCTCTGCTTGTATGTGACAGGCAGTAGGGTCACCTGTACAACCTAATGGGTTTTTTCCCAGTCTTCCTACTGCTAAAGACCCCTGTGTTAGCAAATTATTGAAATAAATACAAACCATGTGTTAGTTTCTAGTTATGTATCCAAAGGACATTAAACCTGTATGTCTCTCCCTGTCACTCACAATTAATACATTCATCAATAAGTCATGACACCCCCACCCAACTCACACACACACATACCCCCAAAAAGGGCTGCTTCTATTGCAATTAGATGTTATATCAGGAATATGAAGGCTATTTGTACAATGTAGCACACTGGTAAATGCAGTCACATTCATATCTTTGTGAAACTCATATCATAGGGCCAATATTGCTATTCACTGTGCCACTAGTGGTACACCATACATCTGCAGAGAAAGTAGTGCTTGAAACAAAATGGCCTTTTGTTTACAAAATATTTGAAAACTTTGAGGTCCTATAACTAAGTTTTGATAATTTTTTTTTCAGATTTCAAGTCTTGATGGTTGGAGTTTGATTATCTGAGCAATTTTTGGCCTGTTTAGTTTTCCTGTGTTCTTTTTTATAAAGCTTGTAGCTGCGCAGCCCTGACTTAGGAATTTGCTTTATTATTTGGTAAATATTTTATTTCAAAGTTATTTTTTTGGATTTCCATCCATTTTTTATTGTTCTGTATCATCTCAGGCACATGTAGATACCAACATGTTGGCATTAAAGCTAGTGTAAGTCCCTTTTTGAGAACCCCCCATTTCAGGTGTTGTGACAAAATGGTATCACTTTACCTTGCCCTTAAAAGTAGATAAAGTATATACAAGTCTTCTATACATCTGAGATCTGGATAAAAAATGTGAAGTCTCATAAAATGAAAAATGTGGCAAAAGTAAATCGTTCGACTTGTTCTTGTTTTCGTAGTAATAGAGCTTGTATTTTAAAGATATGACTTTTTACCAGTTTTTATGCTGCAACTGACATAATTTACTACCCACTCCAAATTACTAGAAAGTATTCGAAATGCCTGGAAATCGCGTCTACGGCCGTCTAGTTTTCAAGGGGGAGGCCCCCCCTCCGTCAGACGCTTCGCGGCTCCGGCGGCGCTCGCGGGAGGACGGCTTCGCCGCCCGCGGCCTCTAAAGACATATATTTGTCGGGGAAATATGCTGCCCCCCCCCCCAAACAAGTTCGGTCCCGTACGCCTATGCTGCTGACCCGAATTCCAAACAACCAATCAATCGTCGCGGGGTGTGGGGGTCTCACCCTCCCGGAGAAATGGCTGAAAATCACATTTCCGGGCTCCAATTTCTTCAAAATGTCCTAAGGGGGAGTCCCTTGACGCACCTCGACAGGCTTCGCGCCTACGGCGCTCGCGGTGACCAGGTTTGCCGGTCACGGCTCCGCGATCAGTAACCTCCTCAAAACTCTGGGGGTAAATGGGTTGGTTGAGAATTCATTTAGGGGTGAGCGGTGAGAAAAGATTGAGAAACGTGAATTTAAATTGACAAATAATTCGTGTTTTCATTGTTGAAGATCTTCTTGGATGAGATTGAGTTAGAGAGACTAAGCTACTTTAAGCTTTCATATGATATGACAGCTTATTGTTTCTGTTAAGATTATTATTATTTTTTTTTTTGTTCTTTTCCTGCAAATCTTATATCTCGGAATATAAGCATGGGATCTTTCTGAAACTTTGGCATACCCCCCCCCCCCCCCAAGAATGGATGGTGACTTTTCACTTTGGAATGAATATATTTTCGAATCGTTTTCTGGATTCAAAATCACTGAATTTTACGACTGAAAAGTATTACAATGCATGTTGTTTTTTGACCGATTTTACTAATACTTATTATTTTTTCTTTGGGTACCTTGAAAAAAATCATTTTCATCCGCAATTTCATATTTTCGAATTTCGAAAATTCATCGTTGTTATTTCGAACTGGAAGCTGAGACCAACTCGACAACTTTTTTAATAAATGCACAATTTTCATGAAATTTTGTATGTGATTAGATCTTATTGACGCGATTTGTAAAATGCCTTTATAAATTTTCAAACTTATCTCTCCTTAGAGAAATTAAGGATCAAAGTTTTCCACAAAAAAAAATCGATGAAATATAGGTCAGATCAACTTGAATTTTTTTTTAATACTAACTACGACATTACTTTTTCGTACACAAAAAGTAGTGTTTTTAGCTCAATCCGGGAGTGCCATCATCTTGAAATGTGAAATATCCCTAAGGCTTTTTTGATATTTCACTTACAGACACGGAAGTTATATTTTCTGAATCCTTGAAGGAAGGCCCAAACAATGATCCTGGCAGAATTTTGATTTAGGTCAACTGATCGATGGTCAGCATTTTGAATTGAATATGGAAAACGTTGAAAAGTCTACCTTTACGAGCTTGTAAATAAATACTATAGGACGTAATTTGGTCAATTCGTCTAGTATTTTTGTAATTATTGCATTTCTGGATAGCCTGGATCATGGTCAAATTTTGGAGTATTTGAATATTTCAAAATTTCATATTTGGCTTTTGACGTTTTCAGTGCCCTACACAGTTCTTTACAAGTGAAAAAGAGGCATTAACGTAACGTCTTAGCGATGCAAGGTAGATAACTCTGGTAAATGACGTCAAAATTGTATCCCTAGTGGGATTACCTCTAATCAAACGAAACGCTGCGCGGAGTATGGGTGCCAATGACGTTCATCAATCCTCTGGTCACAATTCTAAGACATTATGAGAAGATTTAGAGTCTGTACACAGTCTTTACATCGGTATCTAGTGTGTCCATCAAGGGGTGGGGGCTTTGAAAATGACGGAAATTTCAATTTATAGGCTGAATTTGCGATATTGGCGTATTATAGGCACCAGACCAATCGTACCGTTTTGGGTGCCCCATTGATCAAGTCGTGGGCGCCCAACCAATCCCTCACGGTTTATGCATTATGCGCGGCCAGACAAATATTGTCATTATAAGGCGCCCCAACCAATTATGTCATTATGCCCCCCCCCCCCTCTGGGATAACTCAAGTTGTGGTGTTAATGGTGTGATGAGAGAGAGAGAGAGAGAGAGAGAGAGAGAGAGACGTATGAAAGTTAAACAAGATGGTTGTTAGAAGAGTGAAAGTTGATGGTTTGTTTTAGATCCCATGTTTAGTTGGTATACTGTAGAATCAATTTATTTATTATAGTGATATTGAGATAATAACGACCACACGATATTGACCAACAGAGAAATACCATGGATGAATATGAAAATATGATGAGTGTACATGGCGCAGTGATCGATGAATATATGATGGGTGAATATAGTAGGTTCGATGAATATAGTTTGGTTGAATATAGGTTCGTATATTATGTATATATTAACACTAACCCAGGGTCGTCTATACATACAGTGAACACAAGGGTTAACCAGGGTAAGGTTTTTTAGTCAGTTGTATATACAGTGAACATCAGCGTTAGCTAGGGTAAGGTATAGTCAGTCTATACGGTGAACATCAGGGTAAACTAGGGTAAGGTATCATGTTTAAAACATCTCCGGTAGACAGATTCTAATAACACTCTAACTAAATGGTATAAATAATTCATGTATATTTAGACAATTATATGTTTCAAATATAAGAATTGTTTTATAATATAGATGTATTGATTAATTCTTGATTAATAAGATAGGTTAAATTTTTACATTGTTGTATTTATATCATCTTTAAAACTAGAACAATATGTTCAATATATTTTAACTAAAACAACATGTTTAATATATTTTATAACTAAAACAACATGTTTAAATATATTTTATAACTAAAACAACATGTTTAATATATTTTATAACTAAAACAACATGTTTAATATATTTTATAACTAAAACATCATCTTTACTATATTTTATAACTAAAACAACATCTTTAATATATTTTAGGTTGCAGTTTAAACTACGTCAAGCTGAAAAGGATGGAAATATACAGGAAGTGGTAGAAACATTATCATTTCAAGATAAGATGAAAGCTTTACCAATAGCTGCTAGAGAGGGGTTGTATAAAGTTATAGTTTGTCTGTTAGAACACAGGGTTGTTGATGTAAATTATGTTGATTGTCATCAGAACAACCTGATGCACAAACTTTTATATAACTATGAGAAATATCCAAAACCAGATAGACGTGATTTGCTTTTACATTGTGTAGTGAAACTAGTTGATGCTGGTGTTGATGTCAACCAGGTGAATGATGATAAAGATACACCTATATTTATAGCTGCTAGACTAGGGCTGTATGAGGTTGTCATGTATCTGTTACAACACGGAGTAGACATACATTATGTTGATTGGTTTAAACGCAACATTCTTCACTATTTTTTAGTTCATTTGTATTCCTATGTTAAATTTGAAGAGAAAAATATTCAACTGGTTGATACTTTAATAAAAACAGGATTAGACATAAATCAACCTGAATATAAAGGTAATACCCCGTTGTTCTATGTCAGTATGTGCAACCCTCCTGGTGACATGTACACGTTTAATCCATATAACGTGGGCAGAATAAAAGTGAAATTAAAGGCAGGACAGGACCTCACTGTTTCATTAAAATGTAAACTAATTAACATGTTATTAGATGCTGGTTGTAATGTAAACCATCAAAACCAACTGGGAAAAACGGCTTTAATGCACCATATGCAAGTTCAAAGTTATATCAGTATATTAAAACTGTTAATTCCACATTCGGATCTCAGTTTAACTGATAATAATGGTGATACAGCAATTAGTTATTGTGTTAAATATCACATGATCAATTCCAGATCAGTCTTTAAACTTTTAGTAGATTCGAGTACAGATCTGATATCAGGTGACAATGGAATTAAGTTATTTCATGATATTTTAAAATGTAAGAGGTTGGATGTGTTCAATTATTACATTAGGCAAAAGTTGATTGTTAATGGTGTTACAGCTGAAGGAGAAAATATGCTTCATCTGTTAGCACGTGTTAACTATGATTATTCCCTCTGCATGTTTAAATGGTTGTTAAATAATGAACTAGACATCAACCACCCCAATACTAAAACCAACACACCTACTATGGTAGCTGCCTTTTTATTAAACAGTAAATATTTAGAATTGTTGACAGGTCATCCCAGACTAGAGATCAATACGCAGAATAACCAGGGTCACACGGCACTACATCTTTGCATCATTGGATTTACCATGTTTAAAGATGGTTTGAACAAGAGACAGGTAAATCATGATGTTAGGAATTATTGTGGACATATATATCCAATATACATGGCTTGTATTGATATTTTACTTGGTGTTGATGGAATAGATGTAAATATTCCAGATAATGGAGGTAGAACTAGTTTAATGATGGCTGCTATGAAAAACGACAGAGTTCTTACAAGGAAACTACTTCAAGCTGGTGCCATAGTTACCATGTTAGACAATTCAGGAAGATCTGCTCTACAATATCTTAATATTTATCAGAGTGTGTTTGATTTAACTTGTTTTAAATTACTTCTATCTAATGGTAATACTGGTCTTCTCAATTTACCCTGTATCGATGGTAACACGATTATTCAAACAGCCTTGCGTTTTCCCGGCTTCTGGGAACCATACTGCGTTGTTCGTTTTATTAGATATTTAGTTGCTGAAAACTGTTGTGTTCAGACTCTCATTACGTCTTCAGGTGAAAGTAACTATAATCAAATTGATCTTACTGAACTGAGTAGTTCTGATAGAGATAAACTGAGAAAACTGTTATATCTAAGTGGTGCCCAAGGGGAGGAAATTATGACAACTTTGAATTTTGATAAGGAAGATCACACTACCCACTCACGAGGCAGAGAAGAATTCGTTAGTTTCTGTAATAAAGTGTCTCTCAAGTCCTTGTGTAGAAGATCCATCAGAAATAATCTTGGATTAGGAATAAAGGAGAAGGTTAGGGATTTAGAATTACCTGGCGAATTATATGATTTTCTTCAACTGAAAGATATTCTGCACCCTAAATATTATAACGTAGACTATATTGATGGTGGTTGTAATGATTTTGATGATGATGATGATTATGATGGTTATGATTTAGATAAAGATAGAGATGATGATTATAGTCTATATAACTATCAATATTTTACTCTGAATACAGATCATGAACTAACACAAGATTTCCTAATAAACAATACATTTCCTAATGGTGATAATGTCGGTGATTATGATTATATTTATAACTATCAATATTTTTCTGGAGAACCAACACAAGAATCCATGAAAAACGATACATTTCCTAACGGTGATAATCTCAGTGGATGGTGATTAGTATGGTGATTATTGACCCCCGCCTTTCGAATAAAGAAGGGGACTATTAAAATGGATTCGTCTGTCTGTCTGCCCGTCCGTCCGTCTGTCCATCACACTTTTTGGGACACAATAAAAGAATGAATCTCAAACGGCCCCAGCCAACTAAATTTTTCTAGCATATTGAATCTTGATCCTTTTTAGATTTTATTACATTTTATATAATATATTGACAATTCATTATTAAGTTAATTTTATATTTATGTATCACAACAGTTCAAGAAAATTTAGTATAAACATTGTATATTTAATATATCAAGGACCAAAATCATTAGTTACATTCCAAATGTTCGACCCACTCTCCAGGCTGTGTGTAAATCGTACTTAAACTATCTCAAAGCCTAAAACATAAGCATTCCGCCATTGTTAATAAATTCACAAATTCTAGACTCCATTTTATAACTGATAATAAATCTTCATTTAATTTATATACGCACATATTTTATTTTTTATTTACGCACATATTTAATATTTTGATATACGCACATATTTGATGTTTTATATACGCACATATTTGATGTTTTATGTAAAATTATCGTGTTAATATATAAATTTTATTACATTATATTTTTGTATTTCGTTACTATTTGTCATTCTTATTGTAGATGACGCTAATTAAATGGCATAAAGAAATAATGAAATTGGGGCTCTAACACGTGAACTATTGAGCATAAAGAAATAATCAAATTGGGGGGGGGGGGAGAGGGCTCTAACACGTGAACTATTGATCATAAAGAAATAAAGAAATTGGGGGGGGGGGGAGAGGGCTCTAACGCGTGAACTATTAATCATAAAGAAATAAAGAAAAGGGGGGCTGTAACACGTGAACTATTGATCATAAAGTATGTCATTGAGTCCGGTAGCGTTGTTTCAATCCCATCTCATGGGGTTTCTATCGGATTCATCCGCTGCTAACTAAGGCCCCGCAAGAAATTGACTTAGTTTGTGATCAGCTTTGCGGTTTAATTTGTAATACTTCGTGAGAGAGAGATGTTACTGTAAGGTTGTGCACTTGTAACTTACGAACAAACCCTCTTTGGGAACATTTCCACATAAAACTTCCCACTGACTAAAGGAAAACAAAGGATGTTCATTTTGTCCTGACCATTGATCGCGGTGATGTATGCTTGGGGGTCAGAGCGTGATCGTTGGTTAGTGTGGTGTGCACAAGGACCTGGATCCCAAGCGCTACTCGTCTTATTCCTGGGGCGACCCTCTTCGAAAAACAAACAAGGAGCCACCAATTAAAGTACCATCAACCATCCCAAGCGCTACTCGTCTTATTCCTGGGGCAACCCTCTTCGAAAAACACACAAGGAGCCACCAATTAAAGTACCATCAACATTAAACGTGACATGCATGTTCCTTGGGTAATTGCGCATCGATTCAAAGCCGTATATAGATAAAGTTGCGACAACTGTGAAGCCAGAAAATGCATATGACGTCAAGAAAATATGACGTTATGTGTAAAAAGACGCCATCTTGGGTCCCAAGTACCTACGCACTATCTATTTATAATATGCCCTATTTTATTGTTGTGTCGCAATTGGCTGCCCAGACATACAGGGTCACAGGCGGATCCAGGATTTTCAGAAAGAGGGGGCGTGCTGCACCCACTTGGGAATGCGAAGCCCGGAAAAAATGCCCACAAGGACTAATTTCATACTAGTACTGTAAATTAGGATTTCCAACCTAAACTATTGTTGTTCTCCCTTCTCGGGAGAATATATGGAGCTAAAAATTGTTCGCCACCTCAAAAAATAGAGGGGGCGTACGCCGGGTGTGCCCCCCTGTGGATCTGCGCCTGGGGGTGTGGATAGATATGTCATAGATTTCTGCGAAAAAGATTCTATTGGAGATAAAACATATATTTTTAAAGCGAAAAGTATAGCTGAACATATTATCATTAGGCCTATTATTATACAACACAAAGAGTATATTATATTACTCATAAGAAAATAAAATAGAAGATCACCAGATAAGAGCGCTATGTATTAAATAAATTTAAAAATCAGATTCATTTGAACAATTCTGAATAGGCTAAATAGAGCAAATTTAACTTGCTTTTGACAAATACATTGTCTATATGAAATAAGATATTTTTATGATATAATTCAACTATATAAACGGGATGCAACAAGACGGCATTTTACGTCTGATGTCGAGCTGAATAAATTATGATTTTTCCCTCTATTTGATTTGTTTAGTTTTTTCAATGTCTATTTTCTGTCTTGTCCGCAGGTTTATCTTTAAGATTTTGATTTTGCGTGTAGTGCGATCCTGTTGTACCTACTATTATTGTCATTAAAACATCTATGGATGGTTAACAGTGTGTACCTAGAATTTTCTACATCAAGTCTATCGCATCCAGACATTTAAAGCGCGTTAACAATATATTCATGTAAGAGAAACTACGGTACATCACTTCTGGGTTAACATATCGTAGTCTACAATTCATATTTACAAAACTATGGTTTATCCCAACTACAGGGTACATCATGTTTTGGAGACTACCGAGTAGATCATGGTTTAGAGACTGCCTGAACTACAGGGTACATCATGGTTTAGAGACTGATTATTTAGAGGGACTCTATCCGAACAACAGGATACACCATGGTTTAGAGTCTCAGTGTCATGGTTTGGAGACTCTACCCGAACTACACTGTTAAAAATATGTATAGTTAAACAATTTTTTGGGTGTAAAGTGTGCGGTCACTGCATACACTGACAATGGTGTAACCGTTTACACCTGCTAACATTCATGGTGTAATTTCACACTTTTTCTAAGGGTACACTTGTCGAGAATAAAATTTATCTCCAAAGGTAAAAAGTTTCACTCATAAAGAGAATCCTTACTCGCCGAAAGTGTTGCATTATACGGTAGTTATATTTGTCTTCACTAAGTGTAGTGTTTGCTATCATAAAGAGAAACCTTACTCTTAGATTGTGTTACATTACCGGAAAATTACATTTCAGTTAATCAAGTGTACAATTTGCAATCATAAAGAGAAACATTATCCTTAGAAAGTTTTACGTCACCGGAAAAGAGAAACATTACCCTTGAAAGGTGTAACGTTTCACCCCACAAAGAGAATCCTTACTCGTCGAAAGTGTATCATTATCCGACAGATATAGGCCTAGGTATCTGTCTTAACTAAGTGTAATGTTTGCTATCATAAAGATAGGCTGGCACTGCCAGGCAGGATACGCCCACATTTTCGAGAGATGGATAGAGAACAAGCAATACCAAAGTCCGAAAGTGATTTTTCCTACATCATTAAGTTAGAATTTGATATGTGCAAATATCGAAATGAATTAAGATCTTTGGGTTATAAAGGTGCATTTCAGTAGGCTTCAAATTCGACTGGGGATCATGTTGCTAAGTGGGTAAGATGCTGGCCTCTATAGGGTTCACAACCTTGATATAACATATTTTCACACTATTCGCGTACAAACGGCGAACATTTCGTCCGGCAATTTTGGTAACCATTTTCACGAAATTCGAACTGAACCTTCCTTACGGTGCAACAGTAATATAATCAGAGGTTTTTTTTAAATCAGATAATAATTGTTCTGTCAATTTTGATCCGATTTTCACAAAATTTGAACTCAATCTTCATTACCATGTAACGGTGATATAATCAAACGTTGTTTTAAATCGGATAATAATTTTGACCTCTCGTGGGACCACAAGCTAAAAAGGGTGATTTTTCGTACAATCAGGAGCCATAATTCAGGAAGTTACGAATCAATGGGCGCAAATATCGAAAGAAACCAAGATCTTTAGGTTATAAACATGCATGTCAAGTTTCATCAAAATCGGTTCAAAATTGTGACCTCTATAGGGTCCACAAGCTAAAAACATGATATTTCGTACAATCAGGGGCCATAATCCATGAAGTTTCCATTCGATACAAGCCAATATCGAAAGCAGCCGAGATCTTATGGGGATAAACCTGTATTTCAAGTTTCGTCAAAATCGGATAAGAATTGTGACCTGTAGAGAGTCCACAAACAAATTGTGGACGGACGGACAGGGGCGACGACATAATACGTCCACATGAAAATGTGGGCGTATAAAAAGAAACTTTTCTCTTAGATTGTGTAACGTCACCGGAAAATTATATTTCTCTTTATTAAATAGATATAAGTACACTCTAAATAGTGTATAAGTTTTACACTTTCGTTAGATATGAATTCAAGGTATACAGGGGACACTTTAAACTTGTAGATTATTTTCCATATTCTCTAAAAAGTGTAATTAATTACACTAAATGAAGTGCTTATATACGCTATTGCAATGACAGCTGAGTTGCCACCCGTACGGGTGAAAAGTTACACTACTGTTTTACCTGTGTATAGTTTAGATGCCCCCGACCCCCGATCCGTATTGAATTATGTTAATTACGTCACTTTTTCGGCCGATTTTGAGTACGAATTTGTCTGACATTTTTTATCATTGAACCAAATAGCATTGGTTGCTTTTGCAATTTGTTTAGGATAAATTGTAGACCGTAAAACGTAACCCCAAGAAAAAGATAAAACTTTTTGTTAAGTAAAGACATGGACCGTATACCGTATACCATATTCCTGAAGCAATGACCCGAGAAATCTCTCTCTAGCCATTGCTGGAATAGCGTCTGTTTCTTGAACTTTTGCAGGAGTGTGTCTATTCTCCCCGTTCAATGAAAGCTATCACTTAAGTACAGCAACATGACAGTCCTTCGTTCAATCTGAGTCTACCCTAAAACTTTGGACAGTGATTTAAGGTTTTAAAAAGGGTGAAAGTATGTTTGTTTCCAAACAGTATTGTTTACGTTTCATTCGACTTGATAGCCTCGTTTGTCACACAATTAGTTTTACTGCAGTATTCTCCTATGCACGGGTTAATTAGGCATAATAAAAGCGTGAGCCATGACGTAACGTTATGTAAACATATTTGGTCCAATACTGGCACTCGTTTTAAATGTAAAGCATTTGTATGGTAGGTAGTGATTGGTTGGTAGTCGGACTACTGACCAATCAAAATTTAACACAACAGTATCCACTCATAATAGCAGTGTGTAGTGAGATTACCTGTAATCAAACGAAACGCTGTCTAAATATTAAGGCCACTTGCACATTTCATCAAGGTCATGATATGTAAATTGGGTTAGAGCACATGACTGCTGGTAAAGATTGTGGGTTGGATTAGGGTTAGCCCTGCTGACTTAAATATTTAGACCTAACCAGTCTGATCCCTCTGGGGCTTCCCAGGAAAACTAAAATCCTGATAACCAATATGGTAGACAAGAACGGTACAAACATTGCTGGTTACATACACAGATCAATCAATAAATCAATCAATGTTTACTATATTACATACACCACTAACTTGTCTTTATAATCCTGGAAGGACGTTAAACCTCATTTTATTCACGTAGAATTCGTCAAATGGGGTTTAATGTCCAACTATTCTACACTGACTGCGATACTGAAGATGGTCGTACACCATGCAGTGTGTGCTACAGGATAAGAGAAATTCTGTCCCGATAGCGGCACAATGCCTGACTTTTAGTTCAAATTCCAACACGGGCTTATTTAATGTATTGTAATTAGTGATTGATTGATCGTTTATTAAAACAGTAATTATATGCATGAAACAAACTATCGTATGACGATCAATAATATAATTAGAGTTATCAAAATCTTCGTAACAAAGTCTCCCAATTTCTTAGACCAACATACTCATTACAGGGAATTTATTTTGTTCAAACATGAAAAGTTGACAAGGTTATTTGATACTATACCGTTGTAATTTAGGTGCACGGATTCACTCAATAATTTTCCCTTATATTTTGGCATTCATTCAGTGTGAGACCGACTGCATTGAGCAATTATTTTGAGACCGACTATGTGACGTAGGAAATGAAATGAAATGGGGTTTAACATCCTACTCTTTTGTACCTAACCTGGGCTAATGGAAGACGGGCATACCCCACAGAGTGTGCTATGAGGGAAATTTTGCCCCGGCGGCGGCGCTACGGCCTTCTCTTATAACGAATTCCAACTGACAAGGGATCTTTTACGTGCACTCTAATCTGTACACGGGACCTCGGTTTTTCGTCTCATTCGAACGACTAGGCAGCTGTCGAGATGAACTTTCTCGGCCAATGCAGGGATCGAACACCCGACCTCCAGGCTAACGAAATGTGACGTAGGGAGTTCAGGTGCACGTATATTAAAGCGCACATATAATGGACCTGAAAATTTTTCAATTTGGGTAGTCCATGGTTACTTTATTCACTATACCGCAAGTTCACACAAATTTGACTAAAATTAATTCAGCTATCTTCACTCAAAGTCATTAAAATAGACCTCCCGTAAAAACGACTTTGCCAATTATCAAAAACATTCTTAATCCCTTCAGAGCCAGTGACGTCACAGTGACCGAATGCTTATTCCTTAATTACCAATATACAGCCGACGTGTGAGTAGTATAAGCGCTTGTCTGGCAACGCACGTGCGCGCATGCGCGTGCGTGCATGCGCGTGCACGTGACCTTGCACTGGATGACCCCTGGCACGTGCGTGACCTAAATGACCCCCTGACACGTGCGTGACCCCCTGCACGTGCGTGACCCCTTGCACGTACGAAGAGAAAGAGGGCGCGCGCGCGGGAAGAGAGAGAGAGAGAGAAGAAGAAGAAGAAGAAGAAGAGAGGGAGGGAAGGGGAAACAACTCTTTTTCATTGATTAAGTTGGCCCTGAAAAGGGCCGTTGGTCCACACAATGTGTGGGTTAGCAGGAGCACTTCGGCTGCTCCCACCGATTCGGCTTCTTGGTGCATTTCACCGAATGCTTTGACCGTCTATGACAGGTGTTGCCAATTTCGGTCCCGCACCAAAAACAAACCAAGTAATCGGCATCGGGCCGGTTCCCCCCCAAACATGGGGTAATACCCCCGACAAGTAGCACAAAATCTAAAATCTTTACGATCCATGGTGTTTGTGACTTCTTTGGACTTTGATACTCCTATTTATGGCTCGAGTCGGGACGAGTCTAATGTGTTGGGACGACATCATTTTCCACCAATCAGAATAGCATGACGTCACATGACGTCACAAAAAAACCCAGACACATGTTGCTGACAAAGCATTTTATTGAACAAAACTTGTTATGGTTACAAAAGAAATCAAAGAAACAAACACAAGAAAAAACACACTTAAAGATACCGCCAGGGTAATCACTGCAAAAGTATTAACGTGAGGTACACGAGGTTGTCCGCGTTGTGGTTTTCTCCGAGGCGTATGATTGGCGCACCGTCAGCCATACTGATAATGACAGACAAATGGTGTTTCTTTTTATAACAGTAAGGACGAATCCATTTAAGGAAAGGGTGTATGACGTCACATACAGATCCATTCATAGAAGGGTGTATGACGTCACATACAGATCTATTCATATGGTGTACTTTGGAGACTAAAAATAGGCGTGATGTAACGTTTCCTGTTTGTTCGATGACGTCATGGATGATAGAAGTTGCGCGCCGCCAAAGGTTTGGTCAGTTTTACCCCATCACCACACAAAGCATGTACAAATACAGAAGACAAAACTGCAACAAAAATATAATCTAATACCTTATAACACGGAAGGTGCATAGAAATTAAACACTACTGTTTTATATACAATGTACTTAAATAACACGGATGGTGTACAGAAATTAAGATAGAATATTATGTGTAGTCAATTCTTTTACATACCTATCTGAACACGGAATCGCCCCTGGAATAAAAACGTCTTTCAAAATAGCAAAAATAAAGATGTTATCCCGAGTGTTTATAAATCTCACCAGTGTGTAGTGCAGTGCCTTTATAAGGCCTACTGGTACTTACCGTTTATGCAGAAGGAAATATGCTGTATATAACCATAATCGTTTTAAATCCAAAGTGAAAACGTGGTTATTTAGACACTTATCATTAACACTCCCCAACACCTAGTGCATTCCCTAGTGGATTGAATAGTTGTGCGATACAAATACCATTAGTATTATTATAATTACACAGTGTGTACACGGAGCGGTAACGGTACGGGATTGCCTTTTTTTTTTGGTACATTTATCATAATTGGAACGCGATCCTCATCTCGGAAGTGCAATTGGTGCATTGTTAGGCGATGCTCGACAACACCCCTCATTGTTACATTCAGTTTCACCTCGAAATTGTTAAGGTCCAATCTCCCAAACCGAGTTGTCTTCACTTGCAGTTTACGTTAACCTCTGCTATAAGATTCTTGGTATCGATGGACAATGTTAAACAATACAATGGACACCAAATAAATGACAAATATATATTATTTCGAATTACTATAATAAAATAGAAATGGGGTCATAAAATAATAAGGTATTTACAAATAAACTGGGAACTGTTTCGCGGAAGATTATGAGGTTAAAGGGTCGTTACTACGAACTGCGCATGTCACCTTGCTAATTTTAGAATATAAACACGTGGATCTGTTTAACTTAATAACGCGATTCTAAGGCCTAATACATTTACACACGTCGAAGCGTGCAAATTAGTGTTTAGGGAGGGGTAGTAATTGATGACATTTTCAGCTAAAACTGATTAAAACTCATTAAATGTTTATAACGCCAGGGATTTTTCTGATCGATGTCATTTTCATCAAGTAGTTAATCACGTGACCAACGACCTCTGGTTCAACGGGTGCAGTGCGCAAGACGACGACAGAGTCTAATGCTGGATAGCGAGATTTGTGTAGAGAAAGGTCAAGGTCGTACTCGTACATGGAGGACCAATTGGACTTTAACACGCATGCGCTGATTTACCATTACCACGGTCACTGAAAGTCTTATTCTAGAATCCGATTCGGTAATGAAATATCATTTATGTTACGATCCTGATTTGGTTGATCGAGGAATTTTTGGTCACAATTCCAAAACAAACAAAACAAAAAGGCGGATTTAGTCTGTTTAATCGGCATTCTTTTGGTTTCCAGATATCACTCAGTGCCAGATTTGTTATCTTTGCTGTGGATATACAAAATACTTTTACTGTTGAAACTATTAGAAAGTATAAATTTGATTTCATTGTCGTTAATTCCTACATCTCGCCAAAAAATTCAAAATTGAAGACGACACATACTATGTAACGCGTCCATTATTTAATGCTTTGAAAAAAATTTAAAATGTTTCCGCTATATGATTAAAGAGTGTAAAGTTTTAACATAATATGATCTAGAGTCTTAGACGTTACACACACGAATTACTGACCAATTCGAATCAATAGTGATCTTGTTAAGCTCATGGTGAGGTGTGTATATAATATTGACTATCCTGAGTGTATTGTGGTCACGTGACCCCGATTGACGTAAAGTTAACGTTGTGGTAAATAATGACGGAAGTACCCGGGTGAACGCCACGTAAACAACGGAAAATAGACTGGCGGAGAGGCCCATTAAAAATACAGTGCTAATACAACAATGTCAACCCCCAAAAAATTCTGATTGAAAGGTCTTACTAAAACAAAATCGTTTTGGTAAACTGGTATCTTTTTTGGGGTTTATTATTTAGAATAACTCTTATCATAATGACGGTGATGCATATGATTTAGGGTAGAACTGACGAAATCATTCTTATTTTATTAATTGAGCAAAGTGATCGTCCTCGAAAATGTCCACATCCATAAAGTTTGAAACCTGACTCCTCGTAGTTCACATAAAACTTTATTTTGGATAGATCAATTTGTTGGATGATTTGAAAGGACTACTTGATTGAGAACTATAACGTCACCCTGATGATAAATAAAGAAATAGCATAAATTTTAAAAATAAATAAATAACCTGCTTCTGTCATCAACCAAGAGAATATTATTGGATGGGAAAAAAGGAAAAACTCGAATTGACGTTTATGAAGCCTCGTTTTGAATTTTTCCGTGAGTGACGTCAGACGTTGTGAATTTCCCCATAGCACTACCACATCCCGTAATGATTTTGACTAACTGGAAGCATTAACGTGGTCAATTGCGTTGGTTTTGTATACTAATATCACCAACAATAAGTCAGGAAGCACGTGACATTTCTTTTCAATTTCCAAGCGAGGTAACACACAGAAAAATCTGGACAAAGCGGTATCAACGAGGTGAGAAGGGCTGGTCCACCAAAACACGCTTCTCAAGTCCTAGATGTGGGAAGCCCACAAGAGTTAACCACGTAAAAGACAATCTATTTCACAGAGGATTACGAAAGTCTTCTAATAATAATATATCTGTAAAAGATGATTGCCCCCATTACGTGACGTCACATCACGCGACGTCAATCATTGGTTTAATTGCACGTGCATTGTTAACATAAGACATTACTGAATCGGGCAGAATGCTGCCTCTTACTCATTGTAATACCCATTTACACTAAATAGGAAATAATTTTTACTTACAAATACTTCAAACGTCTTTATTTATTTTTCTAGTAAATAAAAAAAAAGGGGGATTTTAGAATTTAATTTGTCGGAGGAAAAAAGTTAATATTTTTGGCTCATTGATGTCATCCTTATCACTGCTGATCAGTGTGGGTAAATGAGTGATATATTTTTTTCCAGCGATAGGCCCATACGTCACCCTCGTTTTCATTTGATGCACAAAAAAGTAGGCAAGGGCAAATAATACCATATTACCTTACGGCTAGAGTAAACTTGTTGGAATTAATAGTTTTTTCTCTGACACATTTCCGTCGATGAATAACAAAACATGCAACAAGAAATAGCGTACTACAATACTACGATCTATATATTTCATGTCTTCAACTTTTTTTTTAGCTACATAAAGCTGTTTGTAGGCCTATTCATTGTCATCAATAAGATATGCTAGGCCCACGATTCAAATTCGGTGTAAAAGAATAATACAACATGGTTGTTTTCCCTTTATTTTGTTATTCATCAATACGATCGGAATACGGCGTTAACAAGTAATCATAACCGTAAAATATTATCATCAGCAGCAGCCTGTAGCGAGTGTTGTTCTTCGCTAGAAATGGTACAATATTCCGAACCATCATCGTCACCATTGTTGCTCGCTTGTCTAATTGACTCGCGGGGTTTCTCCGGGTCCTCCGGTTTCCTCCCACTGCTAAAGACCCCTACGCGCAAGCTAATTATTGAAATAAAATTAAAACATACGTTAGTCTCGAAATGATCCAGTTTGTGTGTGTTGAACGTATACCCCATTTCACTCCCTTTCTCTCCAATTGGGTCGTACTGATAGGGAAGAACATTCGGGTGGAATCAAAGTCTGACAAACGGTCACTTTCTGCTGATGCCATATTGAAATCATCTTCAATAGAAGGCTTGATCTCGCCTTAACTACATACATCTTATCATATTTCGCCACTAAGTTCGATTGACACAAGCCCAGCTTGGGAACCTATCAGATTCATCGCTCGTCGTGAATACCAAGTCTCGTGCTTTTAGCTAAAATGCCCACATGTGTCAATCGAGTTGCAAAGTTCAAAGATCGATCAATGACAAGGTTGCTGGTTTTCCATGAGTTTCTCAATTTTAAAAAAAAAACGTTTGTTTATAGTGTGTTATGTGCCACAAACCCTGATTGGACAATGCTAATTAGTCACGTGTAAAAACAACGGGTGCAAAGTTCGGGAATTTCTGAGTATTGAAGCAACGGTTGGATGTTGTAAAACTCGCGAACGTTGCTTAAGGAACATGTATTGAAATATAGGCTACTTTGATTGCGTCACGTGTGTCGCCTTTTCTTACGTCATGTCACGTGATTTAGTTGTAGCTCCTTAATTGTCAGTGTTCCGTAATTGCGGAAATCCAAAGGTTTTTTAAACGTTAGTTGTTATCTATAATTCTGAAATGCGTTACACAATCTACTCCGGATTGAGATTTGACAACTGGATCGCAGTCGTGTGATAGAATGATTCGTGGCACAGACACCAGGGTTGGTTGTACATGTGCCATGCGTACACTAGATTTCATTACTCGAAACACTTACAACGATCCGAATTCTAAAATGTGTGTCCTGGTGAGAATATTATTGTAAGATGGAGTATGATAATACACTGTACACTCAAAGATAGTCTCTATCACCCAGAAAAATATTCTACGAATATTAGTCTGGATGCGTTGTCAACATTGGAGAATAACAGGCCATTGGTAGGATGCCCCACCATAAATAAATATCTCTAAATAGCTCGACAATTACACCACAATATTTATATTGTATACCAAGCCTTAAATCAGTTTCGCACATTTATAGTCACTAAATAAACGATTATGCTATGACCATTTAACCATCCATAAACAATATACTGAAAGATGGTAACGAGTCTCCGTCATAATATCCGGGTACGTGCCCGTGATTTGGAATTTGTCTCGCTTAACCAGTCTAACGACTATTCTCCGTCTAATTAACAAACCGGGATAATCAAGCCTACTTTATTTGAACCAAATATGACAGAACGTTAAATGAAACTACTCTTAGTGTCGTGTTCCCGCCTAAGCCGAATGTTTCAGAGATATTACTTGTAGCCTATTAAATCAAAAGATTTCGTTCTTAAAGGTATAGTTAAAGCAATTGAAAAAATAAAACGAACGTAATTTCTAAAGCTATTCAGAATCGTCAGCAATTGATTTTCTACGGCTGTAATTGATTTTGAGAGAGAATCCATTTTCAGCCTAAGTTAATGCTTGGCTTATCATGTGACAACTTCATTTTCAAATGCAGAGCCAATTGGAAGTTTAAGTCTCGATGTTTTTTTAACAGTCGCTAGCCATTCGATGAACACATACGAAGCTGTGATTACGTCACTCGAGCAGATCTTAGCATGATATTAATTTCTTGAAATAGAGTATTGTTGTCGAATATCTTCTCAAAACAGATCACGTCATTAAATTTATTTGGAAAGAAAAGACAAACAATCTCACTTGAAAAGTACTGAATTCCATTATAAAACACCAACGTTACGCGCAAAGGAAGGGTGTCACTAACTGATAGTAATAGTGTAAATAATTAACTATAGAGTGTATGGTGGTCATGATCGCATGTCGACTATGGAACTTGGCCGCCATTTTACAACCGGGAAGATTTAGCCTACGTCGCCATATAATATCAATATGCTGTTGTTTTGGTTATTTCAATGTCGGACAAAATGAGAGTGGATTATCATTTCATAAGTAAGATATGCTATAAGTGAAATAGTTATCTAATAGATTAGTATAATAGTGTAAAATAATTTAATAAACACAGCGTCCGAACACTCGATACTTTTATCATGTATACTTAATTATTGTGGAAATTGCGTATTATATCTGCATACACATCTGGAGTAAGTCTGCTTATAGGAGTGGCGTTTTTAAGTTACAGACATGCACTAACTGGCCATTAGTAGCTTCTTTTAGGTTAGTTTTACTCCCCGGATTTGATTAATTAGGCTTAAAAGAGTAACAGTAAATACCAAAAATAATTATTGAAAACGGAGTGTATCAAATAGATGTATTAAAGTGAAAGTTTCATTTTCTTCTTCAGTTTCCCGCTTCAAAACTCAGAACTAGTTTTGAAAAAAAAATGGTTAGAAACTTCATTAGTTCATTCCCAGTTAAATTTTGTGAAAAAAGGGCCTGGTATTTCTTAATCGTTGATCCTGCAGAAATATCATTACGTTAATCTTATTTTCTTCTAAAATTTAATATACCTCCGTATCTTAAATTCAAAGACACCATGAAATTGAAAACCATGGCATATAGGCCTATGGCCTTACTTGTTATGTTGATGTGCTCAGTTGTAATAGCCTATTGGGAAATTCACAACGTCTGACGTCACTCACGGAAAAATTCAAAACGAGGCTTCATAAACGTCAATTCGAGTTTTTCCTTTTTTCCCATCCAATAATATTCTCTTGGTTGATGACAGAAGCAGGTTATTTATTTATTTTTAAAATTTATGCTATTTCTTTATTTATCATCAGGGTGACGTTATAGTTCTCAATCAAGTAGTCCTTTCAAATCATCCAACAAATTGATCTATCCAAAATAAAGTTTTATGTGAACTACGAGGAGTCAGGTTTCAAACTTTATGGATGTGGACATTTTCGAGGACGATCACTTTGCTCAATTAATAAAATAAGAATGATTTCGTCAGTTCTACCCTAAATCATATGCATCACCGTCATTATGATAAGAGTTATTCTAAATAATAAACCCCCAAAAAGATACCAGTTTACCAAAACGATTTTGTTTTAGTAAGACCTTTCAATCAGAATTTTTTGGGGGTTGACATTGTTGTATTAGCACTGTATTTTTAATGGGCCTCTCCGCCAGTCTATTTTCCGTTGTTTACGTGGCGTTCACCCGGGTACTTCCGTCATTATTTACCACAACGTTAACTTTACGTCAATCGGGGTCACGTGACCACAATACACTCAGGATAGTCAATATTATATACACACCTCACCATGAGCTTAACAAGATCACTATTGATTCGAATTGGTCAGTAATTCGTGTGTGTAACGTCTAAGACTCTAGATCATATTATGTTAAAACTTTACACTCTTTAATCATATAGCGGAAACATTTTAAATTTTTTTCAAAGCATTAAATAATGGACGCGTTACATAGTATGTGTCGTCTTCAATTTTGAATTTTTTGGCGAGATGTAGGAATTAACGACAATGAAATCAAATTTATACTTTCTAATAGTTTCAACAGTAAAAGTATTTTGTATATCCACAGCAAAGATAACAAATCTGGCACTGAGTGATATCTGGAAACCAAAAGAATACCGATTAAACAGACTAAATCCGCCTTTTTGTTTTGTTTGTTTTGGAATTGTGACCAAAAATTCCTCGATCAACCAAATCAGGATCGTAACATAAATGATATTTCATTACCGAATCGGATTCTAGAATAAGACTTTCAGTGACCGTGGTAATGGTAAATCAGCGCATGCGTGTTAAAGTCCAATTGGTCCTCCATGTACGAGTACGACCTTGACCTTTCTCTACACAAATCTCGCTATCCAGCATTAGACTCTGTCGTCGTCTTGCGCACTGCACCCGTTGAACCAGAGGTCGTTGGTCACGTGATTAACTACTTGATGAAAATGACATCTATCAGAAAAATCCCTGGCGTTATAAACATTTAATGAGTTTTAATCAGTTTTAGCTGAAAATGTCATCAATTACTACCCCTCCCTAAACACTAATTTGCACGCTTCGACGTGTGTAAATGTATTAGGCCTTAGAATCGCGTTATTAAGTTAAACAGATCCACGTGTTTATATTCTAAAATTAGCAAGGTGACATGCGCAGTTCGTAGTAACGACCCTTTAACCTCATAATCTTCCGCGAAACAGTTCCCAGTTTATTTGTAAATACCTTATTATTTTATGACCCCATTTCTATTTTATTATAGTAATTCGAAATAATATATATTTGTCATTTATTTGGTTTCCATTGTATTGTTTAACATTGTCCATCGATACCAAGAATCTTATAGCAGAGGTTAACGTAAACTGCAAGTGAAGACAACTCGGTTTGGGAGATTGGACCTTAACAATTTCGAGGTGAAACTGAATGTAACAATGAGGGGTGTTGTCGAGCATCGCCTAACAATGCACCAATTGCACTTCCGAGATGAGGATCGCGTTCCAATTATGATAAATGTACCAAAAAAAAAAGGCAATCCCGTACCGTTACCGCTCCGTGTACACACTGTGTAATTATAATAATACTAATGGTATTTGTATCGCACAACTATTCAATCCACTAGGGAATGCACTAGGTGTTGGGGAGTGTTAATGATAAGTGTCTAAATAACCACGTTTTCACTTTGGATTTAAAACGATTATGGTTATATACAGCATATTTCCTTCTGCATAAACGGTAAGTACCAGTAGGCCTTATAAAGGCACTGCACTACACACTGGTGAGATTTATAAACACTCGGGATAACATCTTTATTTTTGCTATTTTGAAAGACGTTTTTATTCCAGGGGCGATTCCGTGTTCAGATAGGTATGTAAAAGAATTGACTACACATAATATTCTATCTTAATTTCTGTACACCATCCGTGTTATTTAAGTACATTGTATATAAAACAGTAGTGTTTAATTTCTATGCACCTTCCGTGTTATAAGGTATTAGATTATATTTTTGTTGCAGTTTTGTCTTCTGTATTTGTACATGCTTTGTGTGGTGATGGGGTAAAACTGACCAAACCTTTGGCGGCGCGCAACTTCTATCATCCATGACGTCATCGAACAAACAGGAAACGTTACATCACGCCTATTTTTAGTCTCCAAAGTACACCATATGAATAGATCTGTATGTGACGTCATACACCCTTCTATGAATGGATCTGTATGTGACGTCATACACCCTTTCCTTAAATGGATTCGTCCTTACTGTTATAAAAAGAAACACCATTTGTCTGTCATTATCAGTATGGCTGACGGTGCGCCAATCATACGCCTCGGAGAAAACCACAACGCGGACAACCTCGTGTACCTCACGTTAATACTTTTGCAGTGATTACCCTGGCGGTATCTTTAAGTGTGTTTTTTCTTGTGTTTGTTTCTTTGATTTCTTTTGTAACCATAACAAGTTTTGTTCAATAAAATGCTTTGTCAGCAACATGTGTCTGGGTTTTTTTGTGACGTCATGTGACGTCATGCTATTCTGATTGGTGGAAAATGATGTCGTCCCAACACATTAGACTCGTCCCGACTCGAGCCATAAATAGGAGTATCAAAGTCCAAAGAAGTCACAAACACCATGGATCGTAAAGATTTTAGATTTTGTGCTACTTGTCGGGGGTATTACCCCATGTCATAGACGGTCAAAGCATTCGGTGAAATGCACCAAGAAGCCGAATCGGTGGGAGCAGCCGAAGTGCTCCTGCTAACCCACACATTGTGTGGACCAACGGCCCTTTTCAGGGCCAACTTAATCAATGAAAAAGAGTTGTTTCCCCTTCCCTCCCTCTCTTCTTCTTCTTCTTCTTCTTCTCTCTCTCTCTTCCCGCGCGCGCGCCCTCTTTCTCTTCGTACGTGCAAGGGGTCACGCACGTGCAGGGGGTCACGCACGTGTCAGGGGGTCATTTAGGTCACGCACGTGCCAGGGGTCATCCAGTGCAAGGTCACGTGCACGCGCATGCACGCACGCGCATGCGCGCACGTGCGTTGCCAGACAAGCGCTTATACTACTGTGTGTATTCACTAACGCCTGTCTGATCCCTTATCCCCCTAATTAAATAAAACAGTTGACTACGAAATAACTTGTTTTGTGTAATTTTAACACTGTGTTTTAAGAAGACTTTTTGATAGAGTCCCCCTACCATCATGCGCAGTCCAAAAGACTCGAGATACATTTTCGTCAGAAGAATATTGTGGTTGTAATTCCTCGAGATCGCAACTCGGCCGGGAAACCACGCATCGGCCGTCTAGAGGAACGGCCGCCCTGATCGTCTCTTTCCCCGCTTCTCTCTCCACCTCCGAGACGGGCACTCGCTCGGCACTGGGAATTCCCACCGAGATTCGGCCGCGAGGTCACACATCGGCCGTCTCGAGGAACGGCAGCCCAGCTCTTCGGCCCGAGGAATTCCCACCGAGATTCGGCCGCGACGCCACGCATCAGCCGTGTCGAGGAACGGCAGCCCAGTTCGTCCCTTTCCCCCTTTTCTCTCTCCTACTCAGAGACGAGCATTCGGTCGCCCCTAAGAATTTCAGGCCCGGGACGGGCAGGCACTGAAATTCCTCGAGAGCGCTACTCGGCCGTGAAGCTATATACAGTCGGCGTGTGTATTCATTAACGCCTGACTTATTCCTTAATCCCCCTAATGAAATAAAACAACTGACTACGAAATAATTTGTTTGTAATTCTTTTGATTTAAGATCCAATGTAGAATTTGTTTCAAAATGCACGGTCGTTCTCTTCTCTCGCGGTAGCGATTTTAATACCCTCTACCATGTGCATGGAACCATACATGGTGATAAGATTCCCAGCGTTGATTGGCAAGAAATGAGGGCGATCTATTGTTATGCATATAGTCATCGGAAAATGACATATTCGCTGTGAAATTCGAATGGAGTTACGATGAAAGTTGTTCTTTGTGTACAGAAATGGTTATTATTGTTATATATAGTTAATAATGAATATATCGACAAATGACTGGCACCATTTGTATTTCTGTACTTAGAGATAAAAGGTTGGGATATCATGTATTACTGGGTTATCCAAATTACGCTAATTGCATGTGTCGTCTTCATTTGTCACGCGGCCTATTAAAACAAAAGACGCTGAATGGATCTACGTCATGATGCGGTATTTCAAAATCACTCTAAAATATTCCTATCACAAATGTCTCAACTATAACAATGTAAGACAATACTTTGGTGATTAGGGAAGTCACGTGGTGATTGGACCGCCAATAGACGCCAGGGGAGGATTGGGCCGTCGGGCCTTCGCCCGAAGGGCCGGTCGGACGATCTTCTGAAGGGCCGGTCGAACATAAAATGAAAAAAAAAAACAACTTTGTCCAGTTCGTCTAAAAACCTTTTTTCTGTTGAACATTATATTGGCGGGGAGAGGGGTATTGGAAAGGCCATGGAGCGATGATGATCATGTTGTATGTGGCCGGTGGCTTTAACGGACCTCCACGCCATCACTGGAGTCTGGAATGGGCTGGTGTAATAGACTTTCTGGGCCGGGTGTGGTGGATGTGGGCCGGAATTCGGAATCATTGGGGATTCATCGGTCAAATGGTCAAAATTTTCTCAACTAGTCCCCTTTTTTTACCCAGTTAAATTCTCTTGACTCTTGACGATACAATGATAATACGTTAATTAATAATATGACGATATGCCGGTCGGGATATATTATTTGACAGAGATTATAATCAGATATGCCACCAAATCGCATATTTGGGGTTCATTTTTATACGCCCACATTTTCATGTGGACGTATTATGTCGTCGCCCCTGTCCGTCCGGACGTCCGTCTGTCCGTCCACAATATGTTTGTGGACTCTCTACAGGTCACAATTCTTATCTGATTTTGACGAAACTTGAATTATAGGTTTATCCCCCAAAAATCTCGGCTGCTTTCGATATTGGCATGTATCGGATCAAACTTTCATGGATTACAGCCCCTGATTGTACGAAAAATCACGTTTTTAGCTAGTGGGCCCTATAGAGGTCACAATTTTGAACTGATTTTGATGAAACTTGACATACATATTTATAACCCAAAGATCTTGGTTCCTGTCGATATTTGCGCCTATCGGAACGTAATTTCCTGAATTATGGCCCCTAATTGTCCGAAAAATCACCCTTTTTAGCTTGTGGTCCCTCTGGAGGTCACAATTATTATCCGATTAAAAAAAAAAACGTTTGATTATATCACCGTTACACCCTAAGGAAGGTTGTGTTCGAATTTCGGGAAAATCGGACCAAAATTGCCATACAAAATGACCCCCCGTCTGTACGCGAATACTGTTTAAAAATGGTATATCAAGGTTGTGGACCCTGTAGAGGTCACAATTTTAATTCGATTTTGATGAAACTTGAAATGCATGGTTATAACCCAAAGGTCTTGGTTCCTGTCGGTATTTGTGCATATCGGATCGTAACGTAGGTTGTGGACCCTGTAGAGGTCACAATTTTAATTCGATTTTGATGAAACCTGAAATACATGTTTATAACCCAAAGATCTTGGTTCCTTTCGATATTTGGTTTAAACAGTATTTATTTCTAGAATATTATACAGTATAAAAAAGCATAAATAATAGGATACAAAAACAAGCCAAGTAGGCTTATTTGCGCATATCAAATTGTAACTTAATGAATTATGGCCTTTGATAGTAGGAAAAATCACTTTCGGTATTGCTTGTTCTCTATCTATCTCTCGAACAATTATTATTCCATTTAAAAAAAACCTCTGATTATATTACTGTTGCACCGTAAGGAAGGTTGAGTTCGAATTTCGTGAAAATCGTACCGAAATTGCCGGACGAAATGGTCGCCGTTTGTACGCGAATAGTGTAAAAATATGGTATATCATGGTTGTGGACTCTCTACAGGTCACAATTCTTATCCGATTTTGACGAAAAGTCGCATTTCTAGGTTATGTACCGTCACACCATAATCATTGTCGGCTTTGAATTTCATGAATATCAGACTGGAACTGACCAACAAAATGGCTGCTCCCAATACAGTATGAAATACAGGACTTAATGATGCAGGAAAAATCACTTTCGGTGTTGCTTGTTCTCTATCCATCTCTCGAAAATGTGGGCGTATCCTGCCTGGCAGTGCCAGCCTATCTTTCAAAAATTTCCAGGGGCTGCGCGGACAGTAAAAGGTGCCGCTTCGACACGGGAGCCCGGGCCGGTTCCTGGCCCCAATCCGCCCCTTATAGACGCTTGTCAACTAATAGTGTGTATTGATAGTGTTATATTGTACAAGCAGTGATATATTGTATAGATAATGTGTAGTGCCTGTGACGTCACCAGCCAATCAACCGGATTAAGGTTGTAATTGAAAATTTGAAAACAGTTTTTGGCTCTCAGATACTTAAACCTTAATAACTGAATTAATTTTAATCAGATTAGTTTGGACTTGCCGTAAAATGGATTAAGGAACTGTTATCTACACGTACGGGGAAAATTTTTGAGTCATTGTACGCACAAATACTGGCCATGTCGACGTAAATAAAATTTAATAGATCTTTATGGGCCTCCAGGGGCTTCATGGGCCCGGGCGATGTATCGACTGCACACACCCCTCTAGGGGGCCCGCCCATGTTTTCCAACGAATGTCGTGTTAGGGTTGCGCTGATCGTTATGGTTGATTAAATTACATGCTGAGATGGTATATTATGTACAAGAGATTAAATTACACCCTGATTGGTTGTTTCGGTTAGGTGCATGAATATTTAATCAGGTAAACATGTTTAAAGATATGACAAAATGTCTGATATTTTCGTTATGTGAAAATACTACAATCTGTAGCATACAATCGAAATAAAGTATATACCTACCTGGTATCAAACTGATCCCGCAGTGAATATTCGCTTGGCCGCTACAATCACTGATAAGCATGACATCGACGAGGCTTAAAGAGTACGGCATATTAACTTTTTTACATTGTACATATATATCTATTAAAACACTCAATTAATCCACACTAATCCACTAATCACGTTGTAAATATTATCACCATGCACATATAACACGTAATTGTCTGCGATATCACCTCGGTGGAAGCGGACTTAAATAAACCTAATTCACACACAACTTTTTTACTCCGACAAATTAAATTCTGAAACATTTTTTTTGAGGTAAAAGAAAAATAAATGCGGGATACCCCGATCCTGATCGGTAGACGAGGGCAAGGTGTCAGCCAAAAGGTAACACTTCCCTGAACAGAACAACACAGATATTTGGTCTAGACACTTTAATATAAATCAAGTCAACATAAAATGTGAAGAGAAACAAAACAGTTATAAGGTGTAAAATAGATCTGCAATAGGTGTTGAATATAATTACGAATTGTACTTCCGTCGGTACTCAGGCCACGACGTACTAATCAATTAGTAAAGGGATTGGGGAAACTTCCGAAAGTATATAGAGTAGGTACACGCAGTCGCTACCCGACAACTATCGTACCAGTTTATTTAGAGTGGTTGAAACTTTCAACCGCTTACCAAGTACGATCATACAAACAATACGATTAACTTTATTACAAATCATCGGTGATTCGATCTGAAATCAAATAACAAAATAAATAGTCAACGAGTACTAGCTATTTCTTCTATACGATTAAATTGTGTACGAGTCTTATTCTGAGTTGTGTACGAATCCTATTCATAGTTGTGGACGACATAACCAATAGTTGTGGACGACATCACCAACAGTTGTGGAAGACTCCACAAACGGGTGTGGACGACTCAACCAACGGGCGTGGACGACTCAACCAACGGGCGTGGAGACTCCACCAACGGGCGTGGACGACTTCAGTGTGGACGACTTTGCTTGTGGGCGACTTGACTGGTACCCAACATTGGCTGCCCATACATCAGCGAATCAAATTCAAATTTTGTTAGTAACTTTTTAAAAGCACCCATCAAGCGCCACAATATATTCGCGATCCAGTAGAACCTTAAGATCACAGAACAAGTCATTATTAATTATTCCGACTGTTTAATTTCAATATGTACTTCACCGGGTTTAATTTACAAAGATATACTTTATTTAACGCACAAAATGTATGGTATCATTGGTATTCGTCTCTATGATTTGTTAAATATATTGTATCAACACTAATATAATCTAGTTGTTGTTCTTAGCGTTTAACGTCCGCTTCCACCGAAGGTGATATCGCAGACAAGTCTTATTTTTGGTTTTTATTATCTTAGTGCAAGCGCAGAGGTCTTTCCTGTGGGAGGAAACCGGAGTACCCGGAGAAAACCCACGGAGTTGAGAAGGCGCCCCTATCTCCATGCCACGTACGCTCACACGATGGATCGAAACCACAGCCGTAAGCCAGAGGTGACCGGCCAGCTAGAGGTCGAAGCGCCACCCCACCCCCTTATAATCTAGTCAATCATACCACCTTGTCAGAGAAGAGATCGCCCCACCCACATTCGATTTACGTAGTCATGATAACAGATTGACAGCTGTCATCTAGGGTCAGTGTCATGGCGTGGTATTCTTCACAATTTCCGCCTACTAGTTATAGTATTCATTTATAAGCTCCACCCCTTTTCAGTAAATAATATAACACACTCATTTTATTATACCAACCCCTGGTACAACTAGAAGGTAAATTAAACAGTATATAAACGTCGCCATTAAATTGTTGAAGACTCTACAGAGAGGATTATTATCATATTGAAGCCCGTCTCAATAAAGTAAGTGACACGTAATTTAACGTATATTTTAATATTTTGTGCCCTTGTATGTATCTAGCAGACGTTAAACAGATCACCAAACAGGTCAGACGAGAGTTTGGGGTTTTGTGTACTCAATATAGCGACCATCTTTTCTCATTGTCGGTATAACACTACTTGCTTCAGATTTTAATATCCCTAAATATATCATTTTATCATGGTCACAATTCTTATCCGATTTTGACGAAACGTAACACTTCTAGGTTTTGTACCGTCACACCATAATCATTGTCGGCTTCGAATTTCATGAATATCAGACTGGAACTGACCAACAAAATGGCTGCTCCCAATACAGTATGAAATACAGGACTTAATGATGTAGGAAAAATCACTTTCGGTATTACTTGTTCTCTATCCATCTCTCAAAAATGTGGGCGTATCCTGCCTGGCAGTGCCAGCCTATCTTTTAGCTTGTGGTCCCTCTGGAGGTCACAATTATTATCCGATTTAAAAAAAACTGTTTGATTATATCACCGTTACACCTTAAGGAAAGTTGAGTTCGAATTTCGGGAAAATCGGACCAAAATTGCCATACAAAATGGCCGCCGTTTGTACGCGAATACTGTTACAAAATTGTATATCAATGTTGTGGACCCTGTAGAGGTCACAATTTAGATTCGAATTTGATGAAACTTGAAATCCATGGTTATAACCTACCGATCTTGGTTCCTTTCGATATTTGCGCATATCGGATCGTAACTTCCTGAATTATGGCCCCTGATTATACGCAAAATCGCCTTTTTTTTAGCTTGTGGTCCCTCTGGAGGTCACAATTATTATCCGATTTAAAAAAGCGTTTGATTATATTACAATTACACCGTAAGGAAGGTTGAGTTCGAATTTCGGGAAAATCGGGCCAAAATTGCTATACAAAATGTATATACTGTTAAAAAAAATGGTATATCAAAGTTGTGGACCCTGTATAGGTCACAATTTTAATTCGATTTTGACGAAACTTGAAATTCATGGTTATAACCCCAAGATCTTGGTTCCTTTCGACATTTGCGCTTATCGGATCGTAACTTCCTGAATTATGGCCACTGAATATGCGCAAAATCGCCTTTTTTTAGCTTGTGGTCCATCTGGAGGTCACAATTATTATCCGATTTAAAAAAACGTTTTATTATATTACCGTTACACCGTAAGGAAGGTTGAGTTCGAATTTCGGGAAAATCGGACCAAAATTGCCATACAAAATGGCAGCTGTTTGTACGTGAATACTGTTAAAAAATGGTATATCATGGTTGTGGACCCTGTATAGGTCACAATTTTAATTCGATTTTGATGAAACTTGAAATGCATGGTTATAACCCAAAGGTCTTGGTTCCTTTCGATATTTGCGCATATCGGATCGTAACTTCCTGAATTATGGCCTGTGATTGTACGCAAAATTGCCTTTTTATACGCCCACATTTTTATGTGGACGTATATTGTCGTCGCCCCTGTCCGTCCGGACGTCCGTCCGTCCACAATTTGTTTGTGGACTCTCTACAGGTCACAATTCTTATCCGATTTTGACGAAACTTGAAATATAGGTTTATCCCCAAAAGATCTCGGCTGCTTTCGATATTGGCATATATCGGATCAAAACTTCATGGATTATGGCCCCTGATTGTACGAAAAATCACGTTTTTAGCTTGTGGACCCTATAGAGGTCACAATTTTGAACCGATTTTGATGAAACTTGACATGCATGTTTATAACCCAAAGATCTTGGTTCCTTTCGATATTTGCACCTATCGGAATGTAATTTCCTGAATTATGGCCCCTGATTGTCCGAAAAATCACCCTTTTTAGCTTGTGGTCCCTCTGGAGGTCACAATTATTATCCAATTTAAAAAACCGTTTGATTATATCACCGTTACACCCTAAGGAAGGTTGAGTTCGAATGTCGGGAAAATCGGACGAAAATTGCCATACAAAATGGCCGCCGTTTGTACGCGAATACTGTTAAAAAATGGTATATCAAGGTTGTGGACCCTGTAGAGGTCACATTTTTTATTCGATTTTGATGAGACTTGAAATGCATGGTTATAACCCAAAGATCTTGGTTCCTTTCGATATTTGCGCATATCGGAACGTAACTTCCAGAATTATGGCCCCTGATTATACGCAAAATCGCCTTATTTTAGCTTGTGGTCCCTCTGGTGGTCACAATTATTATCCGATTTAATAAAACGGTTGATTATATTACCGTTACACCGTAAGGAAGGTTGAGTTCGAATTTCGGGAAAATCGCACAAAAATTGCCATACAAAATGGCCGCCGTTTGTACGCGAATACTGTTAAAAAATTGTATATCATGGTTGTGGACCCTGTAGAGGTCACAATTTTAGTTCGATTTTGATAAAACTTGAAATGCATGGTTATAACCCAAAGATCTTGGTTCTTGTCGTTTTTTGCGCATATTGGATCGTAACTTCCTGAATTATGGCCCCTGATTGTCCGAAAAATCGCCTATGGTCCCTCTGGAGGTCACAATTATTATCCGATTTGAAAACGTTTGACTCTATCACCGTTACACCCTACGGAAGGTTGAGTTCGAATTTCGAGAAAATTGGACCATAATTGCCAGAAAAAATGGCCGCCGTTTGTACGCGAACAGTGTAAAAATATGCTATGTCAAAGTTGTGGACCCTGTAGAGGTGACAATTTTAATTCGATTTTGACGAAACCTGAAATGCTTGTTTATAACTTAAAGATCTTTATTCTTTTCGATATTTGCGCATATCAAATTGTAACTTAATGAATTATGGCCTTTGATTGTAGAAAAAATTACTTTCGGTATTGCTTGTTCTCTGTCTATCTCTCGAACAATTATTATCTGATTTAAAACAAAACTCTGATTATATTACTGTTGCACCGTAAGGAAGGTTTAATTCGAATTTCGTGAAAATCGTACCAAAATTGCTGGACGAAATGGTCACCATTTGTACGCGAATAGTGTAAAAATATGGTATATCATGGTTGTGGACTCTCTACAGGTCACAATTCTTATCCGATTTGGACGAAAAGTAACATTTCTAGGTTGTGTACCGTCACACCATAATTAATGTCGGCTTCGAATTTCATGAATATCAGACTGGAACTGACCAACAAAATGGCTGCACCCAATACAGTATGAAATACAGGACTTAATGATGTAGGAAAAATCACTTTCGGTATTGCTTGTCCTCTATCCATCTCTCAAAAATGTGGGCGTATCCAGCCTGGCAGTGCCAGCCTATCTTTTTTATATTATTAAAAGTTCGAATATCATATAATGTGCTATCTATATAATAGCTGTCTTTGTCGGTTTATTTTTTGGAATATTTTGGATGAAAGAACGCTTTAAGCGGTTCTTGTTTCACGTGCTACACTCATGCTCAGGGGCGTCGAAACAATTTTCATGTGCGGATGCAGGACCAATTTTACCTCCACCTCTCACAGTACGGCATCAGGTATCGCACCGCGGGCTCTGTTGCACAAATACTGGCCATATCGACGTAAATAAAATTTAACAGATCTTTATGGGCCTCCAGGGGCTTCATAGGCCCGGGGCGATGTATCGACTGCACACAACCCTCTAGAGGCCCGCCCATGTTTTCCAACGAATGTCGTGTTAGGGTTGCGCTGATCGTTATGGTTGATTAAATTACAAGCTGAGATGGTATATTGTGTACAAGAGATTAAATTACATCCTGATTGGTTGTTTCGGTTAGGTGCATGAATATTTAATCAGGTAAACATGGTTAAAGATATGACAAAATGTCTGATATTTTCGTTATCTGAAAATACTACAGTCTGCAGCATACAATCGAAATAAAGAATATACCTACCTGGTATATGAAACACTACAATCTAAAATATACACTCGAAATAAAGAATATACCTACATGCTAAATGAAACGCAATGAGGTTTATCTCCGACTAGCTAATGATACTACGGTCTACTCTTATACCAAATTCCAAGCGAGCTTCTACATGTACACGGGACATCGATTATGTTTTAATTGTGATATACCATATAGCTGGGTATCTCTTTAATATAGAGTATTATCAATATGTGATATACCATATAGCTGGGTATCTCTTTAATATAGAGTATTAGTTAATCCCAAATCGGAGATTCATGGGAGATAACTCGAAAGAGGGGTCATTTTTAAAATTTTATTTCAATAATTCGCTTGTGCGTAGGGTTCTTTAGCAGTGGGAGGAAACCCACGAGGTTGAGAAGGCGCGCCTATCTCCATGCCACATACGCTCACACCAGGGATCGAAACCACAGCCGCAAGCCAGAGGTGACCGACCAGCTAGAGGTCGAAACGCGGCACTCTAGACCACTAGGCTATACCAACCCCCTTGTTGACAAGAAACTATGTATACCTTCGTTGCAATTCGTTGTAATGTATTGTAATTAGTGATTGATTGATGGTTTATTAAAACAGTAATTATATGCATGAAACAAACTATCGTATGAGAATCAATAATATAATTTAAATTATCAAAATGTTTGTAACAAACTCTCCCAATTTCTTAGACCAACATACTCATTACAGGGAATTTATTTTGTTCAAACATGAAAAGTTGACTAGGTTATTTTATACTATACCGTTGTAATTTAGGTGCACGGATTCACTCGAAAATTTTCCCTTATATTTTGGCATTCATTCAGTGTGAGACCGACTCCATTGAGCAATTATTTTGAGACCGACTATGTGACGTAGGGAGTTTAGGTGCACGTATATTAAGTATATGAGGGGTTTCCCTTCTATTCTGGCATTATTTGTCAATCTCATTAATTCATTTTGTCAATCGCCGATGCATAATTTTAAGACTGACTGCAATGACTACACATATTTTGAGACCGACTATTTCTCTCCCTGTGGAGAACAGAATACGGCTAAAAAAAACATTTTTCGAACATTATAAGTTGACAAGGTTATTTTATACTAAGGTTTTGGGTGAGTAGCGTGACGTATGCAATTTAGATGCTCGGATTCAAGCAAATATATAAAATTTGGGATTTTTCCGTATAATTTAGGATTTTTCCGTATAATTTAGGATTTTTCCGTATAATTTGGCATTGTTTGTATTAATTCAGTGAGCATTTCTTTTGAGATCGAATGCACTTATTTTGCAATCGACTGCATTTAATTTGCAACCGGCTATTTTTTTCGCTCATTTAAACGGAACTGTTGTTAATGTCTAATCAAATACACAAGATTGAAAACCTTACAATCTAAATTGAACCAGTTTCTAATCACAGCTAAATGGATGGAATTTGTAGTTAAACACTACATAATGTAAAGGTGATTTGCGGAAAATTTCAGTCAAATTGATCCACTATTAACTTAGAACTAAGCGATTGAAAGTTCCGCTTAGCCTCTGTCATGATTACTAAAGTCGGTAAGACAAAACCAGTAGTGTCGGTTATGGTCTGAATAAAATAATTTTAATTAAAATGTCTAATTAATAGTTTTTATAACATTTCAGACCTAAAGAAAGGCCTACAATAGGCAGATTTAGCTCTTGCATAATGTATGTTTAAGGGAAGGCAAGCGAGCATCTTCCTCTTCCGAGATGTCAGTACCAGACATCAATGCCCCTCATGAACACTTCTAAATGTTTCTTCTTATGTTGGAGGCCGAATGGTTAGCACGTGCGTGCTGTATCAAAAAGCCTGTCATTGAGTCAACTGTTGTGGTTTCGAATCCCCGGTAGTACGTTACAAGGAGTAGTGTCGTCTGCCCATCTTCGTGGGTTTTCTCCGGGCCCTTCGGTTTCACCCCTCTGCTAATCTCTATCCCCACCCCCGAGCCGATGTTTTGGGTTAAGTCGTAAATATAGATCAGAATAATCATTGTATGGGGGCTGGGGGCGTACGAGCTGGGGGGCGGCCATTGCGGGCACCAAATGCTGGGAAAATTTGGGCACACAATTGTACTATGTAAACGTTGTATAAAAAAATATTGTGTTCTTGAATGTGTCCAATTTAACAGCGAATTTAAATTCAAAGTGTTTATATTTAGGCAATTAAATAGAAATCTTATTATTATTATTATTATGTAACATACTAAGAACCTAACTACATTTCTTTGGGCACCAACCATCACCGCCCCGACCAGTCAAAAATTTCCCCGTACGCCTATGGTTGTGAACGTCCCATTTTGTCAAAAAACATTCATGATTTTTAACCAAGCTAGCATATTTGCCACAACGAACATTCAAGTAACAACTCATAGTAGTTAACAAGGTCATTGTCAAATATGCATCCTCATAAACTAAAGATATTTGATCATGTTTGGTCTCATTTCGAACCTCCTCATAAAAATTCCCCTACTAAACTCTCTTTGTGGTGTAGTTCATAACTCAAGGGTAACATTCAATATGTATCAGTCGTGAAAAAATATGAATATGACACCCTTGGACTTAAACATGGTAAAAATAGTATTGGTTGGATATTTTACTTTAACCCCGTCAAATATGTCAAAACAGTGTTTACGGTAGACTGAAACCTTAAAAAAAAAATTCACATGTCGGAGGGTAACCGCACTCTCCCTACCGAGCTACATCGGCTGCTGCGCAGCCTCGTGCCGCCGGCGTAATAATTTGTTAACATTTTATATAATTTAATTTGCGGATCCCCCCCCCCGCCCCAATGTTGGCAAAAACGTAACACAATATGAACATAACATGATTCAACTGAAAGGTGATATATATATGCACTATAGATGATTAATATCTACATTCATGTTAAACCAACTGTGTCTTTATATTTTTTAAGTTTTACGTCGAGCTGAATAAACTAAATGATTTATTGTCATTAAAACTCCAATGGCTGGTTAACAGTGTGTAATTAAAGACTATAAATGGATCTTTGTAGAAATACGTATATTAATTTATTTAAGGTGTCATACCGATGCATATACCTCTCGGGTAGATTCAAAGACATGATATAAAGGAAGATAACATTACATTATTTAATTACAATTCTCAGTAGGGGAAGGGGTATAATTTATTGTTTAACATTGTGATTATAATCAAAACAATAAATCTCGTCCTATACTATAAACAAGCCATAGCAAAAAATACTTCCTATTGTCAATGTTTTAATGTACCTAGAATTTTCTACACCACCTCTATTGCATCCATATATTTAAAGCGTGTTAACAATATATTCATTTAAGAGAAACTATGTAATTTCGAGATTAACATATCGTACAATTCATATTCATTTGACGATCGACCTCCTATTTACAAAACTATGTCCGTTGTCATCCGTTAAACGTCCACTGTATCCTCTCTGCATCCTCTGGGCATCCTCACAACTCACATCCGCTTCAGCTGAAAGCGGAAACGGGGGGAAAAGATAGGTACATGGAACGTCAATACATCGTCATATTCCTGAAGCAATGGCCCGAGAAATCCCTCTCTACCCATTGCTGGATTGACTTCTGATTCTTGAACCTTTGAGGGAGTGTGTCTATTCTTCCTGTTCAATCAACATGACAGTCCTACATTTAATCTGGGTCTTCCCTAAAACTTTGGACAGTGATTTAAGGTATTGAAAACGGTGAAAGTATGTTCGTTTCCAAACAGTATTGTTTACATTCATTTGACTTAATAAAATCGTGAGTCATGACGTAACGTTATGTAAACATATTTGGTCCAATACTGGCACTCGTTTTAAATGTAAAGCTTTTGTAGAGCAGCTAGTCATTGGTTGGTAGACGGACTACTGACCAATCAAAATTTAAAACAACAATATCCACTCATTACAGCAGGGAGTAGTGGGATTACCTATAATCACACGGAACACTGCGCGGAGGATGATACATCGTAAGTAGCATGGAAAAAGAAAGGATGTAAGCGTATGCATCTCTAATATAAAGAATGTATCCGCATCACCCGCGATGCTTCCGCTCTCCCGCTAACCGTCCGCTCCGAAATTATCCCCGATAACCCCTTCGGTGCTGTCTTCTACTTCCATCCGCTTTGACCGCTAGGCTTACGATGAACATCCATTTAACATCCCCGCTACATACTTCCCACGTCCGTTCTTTCCGTTCTGTTTTCGCAAATTTTCGCCCATTTCTGGAGCGGTTGAAAACGGATGGAGCCAACCCCGAAAGTCTGCTCGTTTACTGTATCCTTTTTGCATACGTTTTGTGTCCATCGGCCACTGGGACCGGGCCTTTAGTCTTTAACTCAATATCATCCAAAGTCTTTGACGTTGAAACAAAAAACCGATTTATTTGTTAATTTAAATCAAAGATGATGTTGTGATCTTACCGGGAAAAAAGATTGGCTTCTGATATCTAATATTTAAGACAAAATAAATATTTAACCATTCGTACACCTATGCGCAATAAATACTATCGATGTAGACTGGAATTGCCAGACGCTAGAGATTGACATTCAATGTGGATCTCAAAATTTTAGTGGCCAACCTCATACAAATTCTGGTTCAAAGACATGATCATTTGTTTTTCTCTCTGTAGTGAAAAGCGTTCCTGCCAACGAAAATATGGGGAATAGTAGAGACCAGAATCAACATTGAAGTCAGTCGTCTGCATCCATAAGACTTTTCGTTAAAAAGACTTATCTCCCTTCCATCAACTGAAAGCACGAAGTCACGAGGGGAGGAAATATTCCACCAGACAACTAAAAGATTGTTCATGTTAGACCGTCCATTTTTTCCAATTTTTTTCAAACCTAAGCCCCGCCCATTCTGACCTCTGATTGGTCAATCTTTTTGGGCCGATTTCTCGAAAACTAGTGGTCGGATCGTCGTTTCGTTTGTTGTAAAATGATCTTTGAGTTAAGGTCAACTCGCTGGCATAAACAATGGATCCTAAACGAACAAATTCAAGTTTTTGTAAAGATCTATTTTTCTACGCGTGGGTATATTTTTAAGTGATTCGGTCATCCAGGCAAATAAACGAGAAATTTCGCGCGTAGGAATTACATGTCATTTTCCGGGAAAATGGCTACCCCTATTCACCAGAGAAATTTCTTCTTATTTTTTCTGGTTTCGAGATTGTCTTTTTGGGTCGATTTCTCGAAAACTAGAGGTCGGATCGTTGTTTCGTTTGTTGTAAAATGATCCTTGAGTCAAAGTCAAACATTGGATCCTAATAGGGTGACCACCTTTACTTCATCATATTGCGGGACGTTTATGAAAAAAATATATTTTACTCAAAACCCCCGTTATTGTCTGCGGAGCGCCGAAGGCGCGAGACAGCAGCGGGGGGTTCGGGGGTCCCTCCACCGAGAATTTTTGAAAACTAGAAAGCCCGGAGACGCCATTTCCCGCAATCTGACACAAAAAATGTCGCAATGAAATAGGTACTCTGATTTTGTAGTGATTGTACTGATGGTAGTATAGTATCATCTTAAAATATTTATCGACTGGTTTTGTAAGCTGGTCAGATTAAGGTGTGCTCGGTTGGTTACGCCTGTCATTGTCACTCAGTTTCTGCACGTGCATTTAATTATTGCTTGATATGTCATTGAATAAAAGACACGACCAAGATATACTTCGTGTTATTATTTTGTTTTTACCCAAATCATATTGTTACAGTGACAACTTTTAATTTTCTCCTGAATACAATGAGTTTATGATTTATGATGACGTAAAAAATGACCCGAAGAATTGTGTACGTACAGTGTCGTACAGCCATTATATTTCAACACAGTCAAACGATAAAGTGACCAAGAATATCATCCACAGTGCAAACACGACTTACTTGTCACACCAATTTTCATACTTTCCAAAGATATCAGAAATAATATGAATGTATATTAACTGATTTGCATTCAATGGTTTCCGTTTTTACTGTAATTTCAATTCAGTTATGTTCGGCGAAATAAACCAGCAGTGTCAACCGAAGTCATTTTTTTTTAGCGTTTAGTTATTCCAGTCCACATGCGCCGTTTGATTTGGGTATTTGATTTGGTACAATGTTTCTAGCCTTGTTCTTGTTAGTCTCGGTCACCCAGAACCTCCTAGTCTTCAACGCACGAGAATATTCGTGTGGATGATAGAGACTATGTTCTTGTTAAAACTGGGGCTGAAACGCATTATGGTACGGTACTCGATTCGTGTACTAATGGTCAAATATTTATTTTGTCTTAAATATTAGATAAGCCCATCTTTTCACAGTAAGATCACAGCATCTATTTTGATTTGAATTGACAAATAATTTGTGTTTTCAATGTTGAAGATTTTGGATGATATTGAGTTAAAGACTTGGCTATTTTAATGTACAATTGCATTATGATCAAGGTTAGATGTTACATAATCAGATAATAACTGTGGATTGGACTTCTTTATTATAACAGTGCAGGAACGAACATTACAAATAGATCTATAACTCTAACAACCAATAAAGCACACCGGAACATAACATTAGTTTATCGTCGTAATGACCAGCGTCCAAATTCACGTCTGCTTCCATTGTCACATGCCCTCGTTCTGTCTTGTGGAGCAGTCTCCGGTCTGCGGCCTCTCGATAAGCTTGTCTACCATCGTCTCTTTTAAGCTTCCAACTTGAGATCATTTATAAGGCCAAGGTGTTATCCACAACCTAATTAGTATTTAACAGCCATTCACAAGCTATAATACATATATATTAGAAGCCTTCATTAAACGGACAATCATATAATATTATCTAATAATACGAGAAGATAGTGACTAATTAACTAACTCAAATAATGCATGTGTAACACATATATATACTAATTGTACGACAGCTATAAACCACAGCTGCTTAATGTTGTGTTACAATTTCCTCCCTTTCCTAAGCTGTGAAACAGCCAAAATAATTATGAATTAATCATCATTTTTTCTTGTTAAGGTTGACAGGGTGAAATATTTATAAATGCATAAGAATAACATAACGATCTACAAACAATACATAATAAGGGTCTTGTCAAATTGATTTTACTCGAGATAAACGATTATGAATATTTTTGAACACATATAATTATCTTCAATAAGATATTTTCTGTTTTATAACGCATCAAATTTTCAAATGATTCATCTTCCTATACAAAACAAACGACAACACAAAGTAAAAATCTACCATAATGCTCTTAACTTGAGCTAAACCCTTCCTCTGGGGGTAATTACATATTAAAAATGTACCATAATGCTCTTAACTTGAGCTTACCCTTGCCTCTGAGGGTATAAATACATGTTCCTCACTTTTTAGGAATCTAATAAAATACATCCCATTAATTATCGGGGAAAATATATACATAAAACATATTTATAGGAAGATAAAACATTCATTTTGGGATTGCCTCTTTAATCAAAACCGAAACTTTACGGAATACGTCTTAAGCGTTTTACAAAAATCTTTGAGACAACCACAAAATATTTCAATTCGTTTAAGAATAATACTTATTCTATTTCTCCTACCCAAATATTTATCATATTATGCCAAAGGATGTGTTCAAATTAAGACAAAAATCGTTTATATTCTTTTAAAACAAAATGACTCACCTTCTACAAATATATTTTACACAAAGAGTTCATATTCTACAGTTCATTCTTCTTTTATGTTAAAATCTCAGTCTTTTAGAGTTCTCATTATTCGAGTGTTTATTGTACAATAACTTCTTATTTCTTCATAACTTGTTTCCATGTTTTCTTGGGGTTTTTTTATAACGGCTTCCACGTTGTGTTCTCTTTCTTTGAACTGTTAATAGACACGAATTCTGTCTTCTTTTCAACATCGACCAACAGGTTCTTCAGTCACGGACACCAAATGTTTGAGTTGTTACATAATCAGATAATAACTGTGGATTGGACTTCTTTATTATAACAGTGCAGGAACGAACATTACAAATAGATCTATAACTCTAACAACCAATAAAGCACACCGGAACATAACATTAGTTTATCGTCGTAATGACCAGCGTCCAAATTCACGTCTGCTTCCATTGTCACATGCCCTCGTTCTGTCTTGTGGAGCAGTCTCCGGTCTGCGGCCTCTCGATAAGCTTGTCTACCATCGTCTCTTTTAAGCTTCCAACTTGAGATCATTTATAAGGCCAAGGTGTTATCCACAACCTAATTAGTATTTAACAGCCATTCACAAGCTATAATACATATATATTAGAAGCCTTCATTAAACGGACAATCATATAATATTATCTAATAATACGAGAAGATAGTGACTAATTAACTAACTCAAATAATGCATGTGTAACACATATATATACTAATTGTACGACAGCTATAAACCACAGCTGCTTAATGTTGTGTTACATAGATTTAAATATTAAAGTCACCTGCTGATTTCGTCAAGTTGACGACATATAAACAGAACAAGTGCTAACCCTAACCCACAATCCTCGGTCTCGTGCCCTAGCCCTGTGAAGTAAACGTAGACTTTAGCAAAGTTAATCATATTGTTAGCCCAAGGGGGACTGGACAATTTTACTACACCTTTTTACATCTTGTGACCTTGACGAAATCTGCAGGTGATCTTAATATTAAGATCTGACCCTATGGCCTGTAAACAAGGCTTGTACTCTTGTAGAATGTACCCATCATATAAATTGTCATTATAATTGTCATTATAAGGCCCCTTCCAATCACGTCATGGTGGTTTTAATCGTGTCATTCATTTCGAGGCGGCTCACAATTTGGCGCCTCATATAACAGGAGAAAGGGATGTACATTATATATGGTATACGGTAGAATCTATCCACCACAAATACTGTAGTTGTTGGTATTGTATGGTGTTGATCTATCCACCACACAAACTCTATAGTCGTACATACCTCAAGTATAGTATGGTGTTGATACTTTGAGTATAGAATGGTGTTGATACCTTGAGTATGGTATAATGTAGGTAAAGTACAGCAGTGTGTTATACATGTAAGATACATAACTAATAGTCTTTATTTATTTGTTTATTTTAGTGATATTGAGATAATAACGACCACTCGATATTTACCAACAGAGAAATACAATGGATGAATATAGAAGGTTCGTATATTATGTATATATTAACATTAACCTATTGTATATACAGTGAACATCAAGGCTAACCAGGGTAAGGTATAGTCAGTCTATACGGTGAACATCAGGGCTAACCAGGGTAAGGTATGGTCAGTCTATTGTCTATACGCTGAACATCAGTGTAAAGTATCTCGTTTAAAACATCTCCAGTGGACAGATTCTAATAACACTCTAACTAAATGGTGTAAATAATTCATGTATATTTAAACAATTACAAATATAAGAATTGTTTTATAATATAGATGTATTGATTAATTCTTGATTAATAAGACAGGTTAAATTATTACATTGCTGTATTTATATCATCTTTAAAACAGAAACAATATGTTTAATATATTTTATAACTAAAACAACATCTTTGATATATTTTATAACTAGAACAACATCTTTAATATATTTTATAACTAAAACAACACCTTTATATATTTATTATATTTTATAACTAAAACAACATCTTTAATATATTTTAGGTTGCGGTCTAAACTACGTCAAGCTGAAGAGGATGGAAATCCACAGGAAGTCGTGGAAACATTATCACTACAAGATAAGATGAACGCTTTATCTATAGCTGTTGATAACCGGTTTTATAAAGTTATAGTTTGTCTGTTAGAACACCGAGATGTTGATGTTATACATTATGTTGGTGGTTATCATAACAACCTGATACACATACTTTTATATAGCTGTTACAAATATCTCAAACCAGATACACGTGATTTGATATTACAATGTATAGTGAAATTAGTTGATGCTGGTGTTGATGTCAACCAGGTGAATGATGATAAAGAGACACCTATATTGATAGCTGCTATGAGAGGGTTGTATGAGGTTGTGATATATCTATTACAACACGGGGTAGATGTACATTATATTGATGATTATTCTAATAACCTGATACACAAACTTTTATATAGCTGTTACATATATGTAGCTGACAAACCTGATACACTTGATTTGTTATTACAATGTATATATAAATTAGTTGATGCTGGTGTTGATGTCAATCACGTGAATGATGATAAAGATACACCTATATTTATAGCAGTTAGACATGGGTTTTATGAGGTTGTTATATATCTATTACAACACGGGGTAGATGTACATTGTATTGATGGCCGTCATCACAGCCTGATACACTCACTTTTATATAGCTATAACAAATATTACAAACCAGATACACGTGATTTGATATTACAATGTATAGTGAAATTAGTTGATGCTGGTGTTGATGTCAACCAGGTGAATAGTAGTAAAGAGACACCTATATTTAAAGCTGCTAGACTAGAGTTGCATGAGGTTGTGATATATCTGTTACAACACGGAGTAGACATACATTGTATTGATGGCCGTCAGAACAACCTGATACACAAACTTTTATATAGCTATTACAAATATTACAAACCAGATAGACGTGATTTGATATTACAATGTATAGTTAAATTAGTTGATGCTGGTGTTGATGTCAATCACGTGAATGATGATAAAGATACACCTATATTTATAGCAGTTAGACATGGGTTTTATGAGGTTGCGATATATCTATTACAACACGGAGTAGACATACATTGTATTGATGGCCGCCAGAACAACCTGATACACTCACTTTTATATAGCTATAACAAATATTACAAACCAGAACCA
This sequence comes from Patella caerulea, assembly GCA_036850965.1. Lineage (NCBI taxonomy): Eukaryota > Metazoa > Mollusca > Gastropoda > Patellidae > Patella > Patella caerulea. Next base: position 917,378 of record JAZGQO010000010.1, on the reverse strand, counting down.
GCCAGACGTGATTTGATATTACAATGTATATATAAATCAGTTGATGCTGGTGTAGATGTCAATCATGTGAATGGTAGTAAAGATACACCTATATTTATAGCAGTTAAACTAGGGTTGTATGAGGTTGTTATATATCTATTACAACACGGGGTAGATGTACATTATGTTGATAACTTTAAACGCAACATGCTTCACTATGTTTTAGGTTATTCAGATCCCTATGTTAAATTTGAAGAGAAATATATACAACTGGTTGATACTATAATAAAAACAGGAGTAGACACAAACCAAGCTGACGATGAAGGTTATACCCCGTTGTTCTATGTCAGTATGTACAATCACTCTCGTGAGATAAACACGTTTATTCCATATGACAGGGGCAGAATAAAATTTAAATTAAAGACAGGACAGGACCTCACTGTTCCATTAAAATGTAAACTAATTAACATGTTATTAGATGCTGGTTGTAATGTAAACCATCAAAACCAACTGGGACAAACGACTTTAATGCACCATTTACAAATTCAAAGTTATATCAGTATATTAAAACTGTTAATTCCACATTCTGATCTCCGTTTAACTGATAATAATGGTGATACAGCAATTGATTATAGTATCCAATATCACATGATCAATTCTAGATCAGTCTTTAAACTTTTAGTAGATTCGGGTTCAGATCTGATGTCAAGTGACAATGGAATTAAGTTATTTCATGATATTTTAAAATGTAAGAGGTTGTCGGTGTTCAGTTATTACATTAGGCAAAAGTTGATTGTTAAAGGTGTTACAGCTGAAGGAGAAAATATGCTTCATCTTTTAGCTGGTGTTAACTATGATTATTCCCTCTGCATGTTTAAATGGTTGTTAAATAGCGAACTAGACATCAACCATCCCTGTTCTAAGACCAACACACCTACTATGGTAGCTGCCTTTTTATTAAACAGTAAATATTTAGAACTGTTGACACGTCATCCTAGACTAGAGATCAATACGCAGAATAACCAGGGTCACACGGCACTACATCTTTGTATCATTGGATTTACGATGTTTAAAGATGGCTTGAACAAGAGACAGGTCAATGATGTTGTTCAGAATTATTGTGAACGGATATATCCAATATACATGGCTTGTATTGATATTTTACTTGGTGTTGATGGAATAGATGTAAATATTCCAGATAATGGAGGTAGAACTAGTTTAATGATGGCTGCTATGAAAAACGACAGAGTTCTTACAAGGAAACTACTTCAAGCTGGTGCCATAGTTACCATGTTAGACTATTCTGGAAGATCTGCTCTACAATATCTTAATATTTACCAGAGTGTGTTTGATTTGACTTGTTTTAAATTACTTCTATCTAATGGTAATACTGGTCTTCTCGATATAAACTGTATCGATGGTAACACGATTATTCAAACAGCCCTGTGTTTTCCCTTCTTCTGGGAACCGTACTGCGTTGTTCGTTTTATTAGATATTTAGTTGCTGAAAACTGTTGTGTTAAGACTCTCATTACGTCTTCAGGTGAAAGTAGCTATAATCAAATTGATCTTACTGAACTGAGTAGTTCTGATAGAGATAAACTGAGAAAACTATTATATCTTAGTGGTGCCCAAGGGGAGGAAATTATGACAACTTTGAATTTTGATGAGGAAGATCACACTACCCACTCACGAGGCAGAGAAGAATTCGTTAGTTTCTGTAATAACGTGTCTCTCAAGTCCCTGTGTAGAAGATTCATCAGAAAGAATCTTGGATTAGGAATAAAGGAGAAGGTTAGGGATTTAGAATTACCTGGTGAATTGTATGATTTTCTTCAACTGAAAGATATTCTGCACACTAAAGATTATAACGTAGACTATATTGATGATGGTTGTAATTATTTTGATGATGATGATGATTATGATGGTTATGATTTAGATAAAGATAGAGATGATGATTATCAATATAACTATCAATATTTTACTCTGAATACAGATCATGAAATAAGACAAGATTTCATAGAAAACGATCTATTTCCTAACGGTGATAATGTCGCTCATCATGATTATTATTATAACGATGATGATGATGATGATACCAATAACGATGATGATGATTATAATACCGATAAAGATGACGATTATAATACCGATAACGATGATGATGATAATACCGATAACAATGATGTTGATATTGCTGATAATGATGATGTTTAAAATACCGATGTAACACTATAGACTTAGTGTTCTGTTTAATATAGAATTCTTTACCTACATGATGTATGACGAAAACTAGGGTAATGAAGTAGCTTGCATTATTCTACTACTATCATTAGACAAACTCTCAGACAAAGATATGTCAGTATCCATTTCTGGAAAGTAGGGTACTATCGCACAGTCTTCACTTGCACAGATTAGTACAATTAACTAGAATAGTGTTGACGTAAAACGGTGCCTTTACGAAACACTTACCCATAAATGGTAATTGTCCCGCCCTACTAGATGACGCATTAGACTTTCTTTATAGGAGAGAACTTGTTTGATTTAATCCCAGACAACATTTGAGAGATCCACGGGGAAGTACAAACCGGAAGCTGCCCCGGCTTACAGGCCGGACGCAGACATCATAGGTTTTAATCGTGGTTAGCGTTTTTTAAAAATACCTAAAGTACAATAGTTGTGTCCATTCTGCAGAATATATTATTGTAACATATGAAGAATATCTCAAGAGTACAGAAAAGAGTTGAATTCTTATTGATCACAACGTCAAGTCCTACCTAGACAAATGACAGTGTGACACAGAAGATTTGGCCGTACGGACACACAGAGTGTCTCTGGAGTGTCACAGTCGTCGATTTGGTACCGAGACACAGGATAGTGTCACAGTCCCACAGCGTGAAGTCCGAAGAGAAGCCCTAGACGCCATTGCCACATCTGTGACAATGTAGTGTCACAGCCTGCTATTTGGGGATTCCGTGATCAGGATAGTCGCGACATTATCCTACCCGTAGTGTCACATGTTGCGATTTGTGGAGTCCGTGACCAGGATAGTCGCGACATTATCCCACCCGTAGTGTCACAGGTTTCGATTTGGTTGCTGCGACATTCATCACCACCTGTAGTGTGACACCGATAACAATGATGATGATTATGATAGACCTACCAATATTTCCCAATGATGATGATACATCCCAAATCCTCAATTACATTATATCCCTTTCTACAACTCCCAACAGGCATTTTACAAAGGGGGCTGTTCAAACCCCGATTATTCACCAGAGAGCGATATAAGAAAATAAATAACCCTGAACGTACCCAGCGAAATAAATTTTTTCTGCTCATTGAATCTTGATATATATATTGAAATATACTTTATGTTATTGTTGACTAGTTGATTGCTCCTTTTGAGATTTCAAAACATTTTATGATAAATTGACAAATCCGTATTCTGTTAATTGTATATTTATTTATATGTCACAACAGGTCAATCAAAATATAAACGACCAGTGGAGCGGAGTAATGCAAAACAAATCAGTATCAAGTTAATTGTATATTTGTGTGTCACAACAGGTCCAGTAAATTTAGTATAAACATTGTAGACACCATTTTATAACTGATATCAAATCTTCCATTTAATTTATATACACACATATTTTATTTTTTATATACGCACATATTTTATTTTTTATATACGCACATATTTGATGTTTTATAGACGCACATATTTTATTTTTTATATACGCACATATTTGATGTTTTATAGACGTATATATTGAATGTTTTATATACGCACATATTTGATGTTTTATGTAAAATTATTGTGTTAATACCCGGTATATAAATTTTATTACATTATATTCTTGTATTTCGTTACTATTTATCATTCTTATTGTAGATGACGAACTATCGTCATAAAACAGTAGTTCAATTTAAATTTTCCAAATGATCGTTCAATGCTCACAGCCGTTTTTGAATTGCTGTTCCGACATTCCGGTTTTATTGGGTGGGCGTAGTATTACGAGAAGGCTAAATACACGTAGAATAACATGCCCATGTAAATTTATGGACAACGGACCGGTAAATTGATAATATCGTAATAGTGTGAACACAGAGGAAAGTTGGGGTTGTTTGTGGAGATGGAGAAGAAATTAAAAAAAAAACAAATAAAAACAGGGGGATACACCCGATTATCGGCCCCTGATACACATCGAAAATAATACAAACTTAGACAAAAAAAAAAGGAACACCATGAATGTAAAGTGACTCTCTGACGGTAAAGTCCTCTTCAACAGAAGACGCTATCTCGCTAGCCTAGAGGTCGGGTGTTCGATCCCTGCACTGGCCGAGAAAGTTCATCCAGATTGTCCGACATGGTTCCCCCTTGTCGGTGATGCACGACGGAGGGCCTGACTAGGACAGCTGTCTAGTCGTTCGCATGGGACGAAAATCCGATCCCTTGACAATTGGAATTCGATATAAGAGTATGTCGTAGTGCCGCTAGAGTCATAGCACACTGTATAATCATAGCACACTGTATAATCATAGCACACTGTGCACGTCTTCAATCGCCCAGTTTAGGAGCACAGCAGTAGGACGTCAAACCAGGGCCGTATGTAGGATTTTAAAAGTGGGGGTGCAGCAGAGTAGTGGGGCGCCATAGCTTCCACGTAAGTGATGTAAGAAAGTTTGGATCAGGGCGCCCTTTAAACCTACCGACTGATCAGTACCTTAAGAGCATCACTATGTGATCATAATCAAGTGTATTATTTTATACCGGTAATTAAAAGATTGTCAAATAATAATTTTTGGGGGGATGGAGGGGGTGGGGTGCAATCATCTACCACCTGCCGGGGGGAGGCAAGGGGTGGGGGGTCATTTGCACCCCCAAAAATCTGGCTTGCCCGCTGTTTGCCCCCCCCCCCGCCCAATAATTTTCGAAAATAAAAAAAACAATGTGATGTGGCCATCTCTATTTATCTCAACGACCATTGTCTAAAATGCTACCTGGCTGGATTCCGGCAGCCTATATTACAAAATATAGTGGCGAAAATATTCATTCACTGTGAGTCACTCTTACTCCACCCGGTCGACACGTCTTCTCTGGTCAGATAAACTAGTGATTTGGCGACAGGCGGTATCTGTTAAGCTCTATTTATATCGACGATCAATGCCTAAAATACTGCCAGACTGCATTTCGGGCAGTCTACTTTTCAAATTATTGGGGACTTCGTTGAGTTTCATTTGACACTTTCCTCTCTGGGGTCGGAAAGACTAGTGATCAGGCCACAGACGACATCCGATCAGCTCCATTTATCTCTACGATCGGTGCCTGAATACTGTCAGGCAGAATTTCCAACAGTCTATTTTTCAAAATTTTCTTTGGGAGGTCCCCAAAACCCCCACAAGGACTCGCTACTTTGGCGCTCACGAAGGAACTTCGTTGAGGTTCGCAAGTCCGTTTGTTTGCCATTTTGGTCTCTGATCGTATAAACTAGTGATCAGGCGACGGACGGTATGTGGTCAGATTTATTTATCTCGACGATCGGTGCCTGACTGAATACTGACAGACAGCATTTGCGACAGTCTATTTTTCAAAATTTTCTGCGGGAGGTTCCCCATAACCTCCATACATACACCCTACATTGGCGCTCGTGAGTGAGATTTCTTTGAGGTTCGCAAGTCAGTGCGTTTGACACTTTCCTCAACGATCATTGCCTGAAATACTGCCAGGCTGGATTTCAGGCAGCCTTTTTTTCAAAATTTCTGGGGGCGCCCCCGTCCCCACCCCTAGCTGTAACTTTGCCCCCTTAACCTTGGACTTTGCCCCAGCTTTGCCCCCTTAACCTTGGACTTTGCCCCAGTTTTGCCCCTCCAACCACCGATGGCTGGCGCCGCCACTGCCACCTGGGCCCCCGCAAGATACGGCCCTGCGTTAAACTCTATTTCATTTCATTTCTTCGACAAAATCATGCATCTACAACGTTATATACATGTACTTGTTTTTAAATCAAGGGATTTTATATCGGAGTTCAAATCACCCAACCTCTCCATCGTATAAAGTAATCAAGGAGTCTACAACGCTGGCGTTAATAAGCCAATGTGTCGTGTCTATGAAGGAATTGATTAAAACTGTGTAACTTTTACAGATTATAAACAAGATTGGGAGATTCTGTGATATAATTCTAAGATCTAATCGATATTAGTATTATTGATATCTACTTTAAAAGTGATCGATTGATATAACGGAACTACGATGTACCGATACACTTTGTTATGATGGACATTAACGTGGGTACGAGTTCGGAATAACGAATTACAACTCTCTCTCACGCGCCCTTCATTTCACTTGAAGAACGCAATCGCGATGTACAGGGAAAGGAACGGGACTAAAATAGTATTTTGATTGTGGATTTCTAAGGAACATCTTGTAAGTATTTTTTTTCTTTTGGAACGAGCGAGAGAGAGAGAAATGGGGTTTAACGTCCACTTGACACAAACTAGTTTATTTCGGGATTAACATATGGTTTAATTTTATTTCAATAATTCGCTTGCACGTAGGGTCTTTAGCACGAAGAAATCCCACGGACAACCGGAGAATCGGACCACGCCAGTTGACTCAATGGCAGACCTGATGATACAAGCGCTATTTTTCCTTTGATGTGGTTTCCTCTTGTTGCCAGTGGTGCTGAGCGGAGGGTTTCATAGCTGGTGCAGTGCCGCGGGGAGGGGGAAGGTAGCAGTAGGATAATAATCCTTGTACCGAGATCTCATTTTTTGCTACACTCGTCTTGTGTATCCCGGTTAGTGATAATAGGTAGGACGTTAAACCCCATTTCATTTCATTTCATATTTACCTTCAAATCAACTAATATTGTTTCTTAAACTCTTCCTTATGGTCAATGATTATAATAATCATTTACAAAAATCGCTGAAATTAAGAGACGACAGTAATTATTTTAATGGAAACGCCCCTGTTTTAATTTGATTCCGCAACTGGTCTTTGAGAAGAAGAATCAACTCCCAGGTAGGCACACCTGCATCAAGTTCATTCAGCTTTTTCTTAAGAAAACAAAGTGTAATTATTTCTGTGGTTATGCATATATTATGATGAATAAGTTGGAAGCAGACCCAAGATGGTGCTGACCGGGCAAAATTTCCCTCTTAGTACACTGTTTGGTGGATGCCGGTCTTCAGAAGCACAGTTGGAGCAGAACAGTAGGACGTGAAACCTCAGCCCATTTCATTTCGTAACAGATTTTCTATAATTAAAATGAGATCATTAACTTTTTTTTCTTTTTTTTTTATAGCTAATCGTAAAAAATGGATTCCACGATCGTGACGCCGTCAATATTTATGACGTCGCAGGACACCTCTTCTATCACAACCAATCTACCATTAACCACAGATTATCTCGATCTAAATACTACATCTTCAGCTACGATGACAACAGATGGCATCGTTACCATGACGACCGAAATACCCATTTCCATAACAACAGAGCCGACCACAACGACAACCATGGCAACTACCACAACTGTGATAACAACACTTCTTATCGCCTGCACTAAACCCCCTGCTGTCAGCAACTCCTTATTTACATTTACAGGATATGACGTCATTTATACCTGCAACAGCGGATTTACTATGCGTGGTGCATCAAGACTGGACTGTGATGTCACCAACGGTCTATGGATTGGCAGCCCCCCTTCATGCTCGCCACTTGACCTTCGACCCCAAGTACACAATACCGTCAATATTCCGGAAACGAAAGGTAGGATAAAACTGGGCAACAAAATACCCAAATTTATTTGATGAGGTCTGGTTTTAGAGTAGGGAGGAGATCATCCCCATGCAAAGGGCATCGCTATCGGGAATTTTGTGTTAGAGTTATTAACAGTGTTAGAATTATCTACCCCTGGCCCTAGTGGTAACTGTCTAGCTAGGGATGTGGGAACTTCCCATCTTTCAGCCCATACTGAAAATGGATTATCCCAATCTATTTATCTCTATACTTCGAACTCGGGATAAAACCGATTCTCCATAAAAAAAAATATGACTAAACGTTTTAAAATTTAAATTGGCTTGACCCCTTTACACCATACATAGCTTGTCCCCGTACTACTACAAAAAAAGGTGTTTTCCTACCAATTTGTCCTAACCCTAACCCAACCCTAAACACGATAGTTTAAGACTGAAAATCCGGAAAGACCTCAAACTAAAAAAAAATGGTGTCACAAGCTCTTGAGTCTACCATAGGCCTATTATAAAGTTATCTCTTTTTGGACCAGCAACTGGCCCCTGAGCGCTCCTAATCTTGTTGTTGGCCAAGCGACGGGGCCCAGAAAGCTACGCATCTTGCAGCTGGAATAGCAACTAGGCCCAGAACTCTACTCGTGTCGTTGGATTAGCGACTGGGTTCAGAGCGACGCTCATCTTATTCTTATTGGGTTTCTAAAAACTACGAAGACTCTGCCATTTTAAGTACGTTCGACATAAAAAAAAATCTTTATGCTTGTACCTTGGACAATTGCGGATCTGTTGACGGACCTCACAGTTCCACGATGAACTAGTAAAATCATTTTGTTTTCTATATTTATATATATATATATATTTGTAGAAGCTATAAAAACAGAAGATATCAAACTGATAGTAGCTGTGTTGGGTGGTTTATTGGGCTTGATAGCTCTCATTGGTTTACTGTTGTTTCTAACGCATCTCTGTGGGTAAGTTACGCACGTCCTGTCATACTGCCAAATTAACCAGACTTGACAGACTGATGCTGTATATGGTGTCTCCTCAAGATCTAGGATTTATCTATTGACATGGCAGTCTAAACCATGGTGCCTCAAGATCACGATTTAATCGCTACCCATATCTATTATGCAACCAGTGTCGGCTTGACAGGATGCCGTATCAAATATTTCTACGCCGTCACCCACGAAACAAGGGCCAAGCCTATTTTTAGTCTTTATCTCCCTGATTTTTGTTGACTTTTTGATGTATATTTCGTTTCTTTTGTTTATACTTTCGATGGCCTACACTTCATGGAGATCTAGCCAGTTGTACTGGGAGGTCACGTCAGGGGGCCATACGAGCGGTTTTTGACCCTATGACGTCAGAAATGAAATGAAATGGGGTTTAACGTCCTACTCTTCTGCACTATGATGTCAGACATCATTAATCAATCAGCATTTATGTTTTCTAGGGGTTTGATCTCATTTTCGCCAAGAACTCACCGTAAACAGATAATAAAATAAAACCAAGTACAAACAATCCAAACCATTAGTATTTTATTGACCAATTCCTCACATCAACTACAAAGCCTGTAATATAACAACTCTTGAAGACCCTAGAGAATAAGACAAGAAAAAAAAAGTATAAAAAACGAAGCGAAATAGGACCTTTGTTTTAATTTTGGTTAGCGTGTGCGCGCTGTATCATAGGGTCTGTCATTGAGTATGGTTTCAAATCCCCGGTTCTACGTGGCAAGGAGTCGGGTCGCCTGTCCAACCTCGTGGGTTTTCTCCGGGTACTTCGGTTTCCTCTCACTTCTAAAGACCCCTTCGTGCAAGCGAATTATTGAAATAAAATTAAACCACATGTTAGTTCCAAAATGACCCAGTTTGTGTCGAGTGGACGTTAAACCCCATTTCTCTCTCTCACTTTAATTTATTTACTTTTTTATATGTTCAAAAATGTTTTTGAGACAGATGTGGTACACCTATTTGTGTTGGAAGACGTCGTCCGGTAGAAAAAGAGCAACAGGCTGTGCAGACCGACAGAATGCAGAGAAAGATATCAAACGGCGATGTAAGAATATTTCACAGTAACGTAGAACATACGTTTTACGACAGCGGTGACGTTCTGGTGGATTTGGAGAGTGGTCGATATGTCGTTCCCAGAAAAGCATCTGACATTCCGGTAAGTTAAGACCTTTTGTCCGTGTGCGCATTTAGAAGCATTGCCGCGCGCGCTTTCGCCCGCGAAAGAGTCGGTCTGATTCAAATGTAGTGGCGCCGTTTCAATGAAGCCGTCGAAATCGCTATTACTATGAAAAATTGACAATATTTTTCATCAAAACAACGATTGATTATTGTTATTTATAATATTTCTGCCATACCCAATTACAATTAAGCATAAAATAAAAACCAAGTACGAACAATCCAAACCAATAGACAAAATTCGAAGTCCTAAAAAACGTTCTAGGCAAAATAGTGTAATCAGCAAATGGACTGTTCATCGTGTACAAGATACACAACAAACAGTGGTAACAGGTGTCCGGAAGAGTAAGCTTACCCTGCCTGGCGCCACACCCACCATAGCTGCACCCAAACTGTTAGTCGAAAGCTCTGTAAAATAGCGTGATTGGCCAATGGACTATCGGTATGCAAAATGCACGTGATGAACAGTGTTAACGATGTAGTAGACATAATCAGACAGATAGTAAATAGGATACGCGGCAATTAAATATATCTAAAAAATATACCTGAGAGAGACATGTTTTATTTACCACATGTTAGCCCCGAAATGACCTAGTCTGTGTCAAGTGGACGTTAAACCCCATTTCACTGTCTCTCCCTTTAACATGTATGTTGCAGAACGATGAAATGTCTCATCAACCAAATGGCAGCCTCGTTACCAACTATAACGAAGAACTGGTTCATCAACCAAACGTTACTAACTATAATAACTTTACAGCTACTCAGGTAAGATAAGAAGACTCTCCGTTTCTCACACTCAATAAAACTTGGTAGATACCGATTGTACCGGAATTTGCCGACTGTACCGGAATCTGCCGAGGTTTGCTGAGTGCCGTTTCTCTATCAGTAGACGTGGGATAGGGTCACCTGTCCAACCTCATGGTTTTCTCCGGGTCCTCCGCAAGACCCCACTCGCAAGTAAATAATCCTAATAAAATTAGACCATATTTATGTTAGTCATAAAATGACCGTTTTGGTAGACTGACGTTTCAGCCACAGAGACATTTAAGGCTGGTTCACGGCGGAATTGCGGAAGCCCTTTGACCCTGCAGATTCGTATGCAAGGATTTAATAAATCACCTGAGAGCTCTCTCTAGTCGATCCCCTCTCACAACAGGTTCACCTTTTACTCAGGACCCACCACAGGAAATCCCTTTAAAAAGCACGGGTATATGCACACTACGTCAGACGTATAACTTCGTATCTGAAGAAATAAACGCCCATATCTCGACCTGGAGCAGCCATAGATTAGTGATCATGTTAAATTTGTGTATTTCATATATTTTATATTTTTACAGACACGGAGCAATACTATGGACTTCGACAAAAGGAGGAAAGGATCCGTGGATGTTAGAAGTTTGAGTCACCATAGCGACAGTCCCCATGGAAACCACAAATTATATCGAGCTCATCGGAAAGTGCAGGCCGTCAACTCGTGGATGCCACATTCGCGTCCGATTAGAAACATTAATACGAGTACTAAATGAAACTACTCCGCAGTGGATCTTAGTATACATAGATGAGACGTTGGGTATATTATATTAGACTAATATGGAGAAGTTTGGTGCGGAGGGTTAGAAAAAATCTATAAGATATGCCGAGACTCAATGAAAACTCGTCAATTTTATAAATGGATGATTTTAAATCTGGTTTAAGGGGAGCACTGTAATCGTTTTATCCTGAATATATAGCAATCCGATCTAAACTGCATCAAAGGGCAATCGATTGGCGCCAAAATAAAAATCAACAATCATTTGACTGTATATTCTTGATACTAGTCTACGAATATCCTATTTAATAATGATAAGTAATATCAAAGGTCTATTCTGTGAACTATTTAAATGTTCAAATTACATCCCAGGTAATATATCGTCAAGTTTAAATCATTGATTATACAATGGAACTTATAACCTTAGCTGAATCAACAAGACAGATACAATTCTGTGATGATTGTTGATTTTCATTTCGGCGCCAATCGATTGCCCTTTGATGCACACTAAAAGGTTATTTAAATTCAAAGAATGACCCGATTGGTTCTTTGCTTATTAATTGTTTGGTTTCTTTCAATTAATTATAACGCACGCTTCCACCTAACTGATATTCAGACAAGAAATTAGTGTTTATCTAGCTAATATACACAAACGATGAACCATCAAACACAACAACAAAATCCATTATTATTATTGAAAAAGGCATAACATTGCATATTTCCATTACGCCAGTTTATTTTTTATATTTGTTGAAGAAAAATAGCTTGACTATAGCATTGACTATGTTTCTTTTTGGACCCATATAACATTGCACAAAATGTCATTATTGGAACAAAGCTATGATACGCACAGCGATGAATGTTTCAGCTCATACCAATTGTCAATTAATGGAACATAAAGCGCACATTCCTACATTAAAATTTAATTAAACGTTTAATTATGAAGACACACGGATATCAATAATGAAATGAAATGAAATTGTCTAATGAAGATAGGCATAAGCCAAAGTGTGCTATGAGAAAATTTTTGCCCAGGCAGCAGCACTAGGCTATAGCGAATTCCAATTGCCAAGGAATATTTTACGAACATGCTAATGTATTTTCGTCCCATCTGAACCACTAGGCAGCTGTCCTTGTCAGGCCCTCTGTCCTGCACCAATGACAAGGGGAAACCAACTCGGTAAGTCTTGATGCACGTTTTCGGCCAATGCAGGGAGAGAACTCCCGAACTCCATCCTAGCGAGACAGCGTCTTACCCACCAAGACACCCAGTTCGATGGAACTGAAGCCAATGAACCCTTTCATATTTGGCTTGTTTCGTTATCCTATGAATAATCTATTGATTAAATACAAAATTATTTTTTTATTCAAAGTTTGATTTGAAATCTTGTATAGACAACATGATCCATCTTCTAAATATTTCATCTTTTATTTAGCAATTCAAATCACTCTTATTTACCGAATGTTGTGTCGAATTACGTATATGCAGTCATAATAGGTGAACTATTTCTAATAGCGCTTAGAAATATCACCGGATATAATGAAGCGCTATAGAAGATGAATAATAATTTAAAATAATATTGTCATGGTTGATTATAAGAAACATAACACACAAAGTTGCTGTCTGAGGCACACCAAAATCGAATTACTCCAAGATAGTTAGATCCGTAACATATATTTGAATCCTTAACATATACTTGAGGGTTCCACAAACTTTGCACATAATTCACCTTTTAAGTAAAATGCATTGGTCATAACGCAAGACGTTACGGTCCGATATTATAAGTTTCATTAACATTTGATAGAAGTTGCGACTTATGTTGGCTTTTCAAAACAAATGTGAACGGAAAGACGGATGGGGAAAACGACATAATACGTCAACATAATCAGCTTAGCACGTGTGAAAGAAAAACATGTCACACCAATAAAGGTATTAAGGGACCAACACTCGTTCGTATTTAATATGTCCTGTTTATTATATCACCGCCCATACAGAACGTATTATGTTATAGTTATTCATATTCTACACCTTTCTTCTCTGTCATGTTCATCTATAGGCTATAGCTTCTATTTATATCACTATGATTCATTACTCTACTTTCAGTTTAATACGTCCTGTCTACTATTATAATATTCAATAGAAATTATTGACAATATAATATTTGTGTTGGTTACCACAGACCAGCTTAGTTCTGACTTGGTTACTCCTTTATATAACACGGATTGCTTGCTTGTGCATAATATCTAAAGTGTGGTAATTCTATAAATCTGTTTATCGTGTCAACTGTTTAAAAGGTTAATTATTACATCGAACAGGTAAGTTATAATTAATTATTATGTAACATCTTTTATTTTATAGGCCTATCAACTCTACTATAATCAGAACAACCATAGATCGCACGCGCTACTACGTGAATTTTCCAGCGAAAAACGTTCATTCATCTAAAACCCGGTGATTATAATAGTTTCGAAACAAAGCATAAACAAGAAAGCAGTTATGTGTTCAATTCGGAACATCATATAGAATGAAGAGAGATCAATTACCGCTGAAATAGGGGCGGGGTGGGATAAACAAGTTGAGAGACTATGATTCAAGATGGCTGACGAAGGAAGTAATATAAAATCAACCAATATAAAATCAACTAAATATCAAGGCCACCCACCTTACATCTCGTGACCTTGACGAAATCTGCAGGTGGCCTTAATATCTAGATCGAACAACACAGACATCTTTGAGTACACAAAAGTCATTAATAGTAAGCTAATGGGGAACTGGACTACACGCACAACCCCGAAAGGAAAAAGACAAACAACATAAACTTTGTAAGCGAAACACAGCAAATATCAAATCAAGTGATTGGAAAAAAAAAACATCTCAAATTGGACAAATTTACCGTTATATGTGACGGATTTCGTCAAGCATTGTAAAAGAAATACAAAATTGTTAAAATCGTGACTAATGACGATAACGTTCTTTATGCTGCTTTGATTGTCAAGTCACTCCAGTGAACATACATAGGAAGGCGAACATTGTATTTAACTTTTATTAATTTGATATATGCGCATAAACATTGTAACTGTTTAACATGCGCTTAGCAACTAGGTCATTCAAAGCTGTTCTCACGACCTGGAATAACCTCAAGTATTATAAACAGACAAATAAACAGAAACTTGTATTTATTAACTTTTGTGCTTTTGTCACAATACACAGCGTTATTAAGATTCACGAAATCTCCGGGAATCATAAATCACATGCCACAATCTACAATAAATGGTTTCGGCGTAGGAGTATTTAGAGTTGACCCGGCACGTTTTAGCAGGAGACCGACCTTACTCATTGTTTTATATAAAGAAGGGAGATAAGTCATTCCTTGTTTAGATAACAGACCTTATGAACTGAACACACCCATAATAATGAATACGTTGACAAATAAAAACCCGGTCCGACAAACGGAACGAAAAACATAGAGAGTCTTTGATTAATTGCACAGTAAATTATTTTAATCATGTACATATACAGCTAATAGATTATACAGTATTTTATTTTCAATATTTGCAAAATTGATCACTAATTAGACGGTGCAATATTTTATACATGAACTTTAAGATAATGTATTTGACACACCTTTCATTTTATATTTTAATATATACAACATGCTAATTAAGTACACAGAACATTTGTGTTTAAATCTATACAAACAATAAAATTATTTGCCTCAACATACTGAAGAAGGAAACGATGTAGGACAGTGTATTTGCTTCAACATAAAAAAAAAACAAAATAAATAATTTACTACAACGTGTTTCATTAAAATATGTACAGAAAAGTCACAGAATATTATTTTAAACACACGTCTTTTCAGTTACATATATGGGAGTAGGTCCCCCGCCCCCGCCCCCGCCCCCGATTCTAGTTTGATGGTTAGTTCAATATCTTCCTGTTCGGTCTTAATCAAGTCTAGGAACTTGTATATATTTGGATGGCCCGGCCAAACCTCCCAAATGATTTTTCTTGGCGTCACAGTGGTGAAATTGTTCCAGATTTCAATGCCACAATCGATCCACGGCTCTGTAACATAGTCAGCATATTTCTAATTAATTATTACATCAAAACAGCTCACAATTTAAATTAATAAGTAAACTGATTTCACCAATTCGCCCTTCTACTGATAGTGGTGTAACATTAATTAGAGTGGGGAGTTTACAGCAGTGATACTAACAAATTAGAACAGACTATAGTCCTACACCCACCCTCCAGTAACCTCCTAATCCCCTAATAAAACAATCAGATGTGGGATAGTGAGGTTAAACCAAAAATATATACAGAAACGATAAGTGATGAAATAGTTTTACTTTTTAGATACACACAGAATAGATAATAATGACACATAATAATTTTCATTTAAACATACATAAAAGATAATTAATTACACGTTGTATTGATTTAAAAATACAGAAAATATAATTAATTACACAGTGTATTGATTTAAAAATACAGAAAGTAAATTAATTAATCATTGTATTATATACAAGGACTTTTTAACATGTGTCTATTATGACAAAGGGAGACGTTGATCCGCCTCTCTTCTCACGACAGCGGTTTTATAAGTGTGATTTAAATTTACTTTTTAATATACAAGGACTTTTTATTTTGTGTGTTAACCAATTGTTAGCTTATGTATTTACCAACCTTCAACCATAAAGTGTAAATAATTTAATTTAATCAACCTGCCCATAATATCATATTAAATCTGTAAAAAAACAACAACATTATTTTTATCATTATTTATTAGGCCGGTAGGAAAACATCGGATTTACCTGCGCTGGGGAAAAATTCGACACAA
Source organism: Patella caerulea (assembly GCA_036850965.1). NCBI lineage: Eukaryota > Metazoa > Mollusca > Gastropoda > Patellidae > Patella > Patella caerulea. The sequence continues at coordinate 901,086 of JAZGQO010000010.1, read as the reverse complement.
ATGATTCTTGCTTCTTAAGGAATGTCTATTTAAGTGCAACTTCAGGAAAAAAACCCTTATAAAAAAACTTACAGGCGTTCTGGTATTCGTACCCGTTCGGCTTGCTGTGTGGAAATTTTTCTAATTTTTCGTCATTTTTGTAGGTATGCTGAAATAATATTTGTGCATCACAAATACTTTTCCGCTATTAGATCATCGACGGAATCAGTAAATTCCCATGTTTGGTAAGACTAATTGCAAAGACGTCTATAACCGCCCTACCCAAAAAGCTAAGCTAGATCAACACATTTTCAAACTGCATGAAATTTGTTGCATAATGTTCAGCATCGTGAAGTACATCACAAGTCACAACTCTCAGACATTTGCAGTGGTGGATAAACTCGTCAGGCGTCCCTAGTTGTCCCACTCAACCCCACTAGCCCATTTACTAGCCACACACAAGATGTTTAGCAAATGTACATGTATCCAATTTGGGGGCCTTTTCATATTGCATCATAGTCACGCCCTCTCCTTCAATCTGTACCTTACATCCCACCATCGGCTGGCTAGTAATTAAGCCCACATTGACGTGGGTGAAATTTAATTTGACTTAGGTGAAAATTATAAAAAAAAACAAAATATTAAAATTGACTTGGGTGAAAATTAGAAAAAAGAACAAATTATACTACAAATTAGTTTGAATTTCGTGAAAATCGGGCCACAGCTGCCGGACAAAATGGCCGCCCTTCGTACGCAAATGATATTAACAACTGGTATATCAAAGTTGATAAAACGTGAAATATATTTTTATTACCCAAAGATCTTGGTTCCAATCGGATCGTACTAAACATTACAATTTTAGCCTGTGGTCTCTGTTGAGGTCACCATTTTTATCCGATTTAACAAAAACGTATGGATATATCACACTTTTGGTTCCTTTTGATAATCGCGCATATCCCAACGTAACTTCCTGGATTATGGTCACTGAATGTTCGACAAATTGCATTTTTTGCTCGCAGATTCTCTAGATGTCACAACTTTTCCGATTTTAAAAACCGTTTAATTACATCACCATTCCACCATAATGAAAGTTGAATTCGATTTTCGGGAAAATTGAAATGAAACAGCCGATTTTTATCTGATTTTGATGAAACTTAAAACATCTTTTTATCCCAAAGATCTCAGTCCCTTTTGATATTTGCACATTTCAGATTATAATTTTCTTGGTAATTGCCCCTGATTGTACAAAGAAATCACGTTTGTTTTTAGCTTGTTCTCCATCCATTTCTTGCAAAACGTGGGCGTGTCCTGTATAGCAGCCGCTGTTTTTTTTAAATTTTAACCAAATTAATGTTAATATAATTTTTTTTATATATATATATATATATATATAATTTTCACCCTTGTCAATTTTAATTTCCACCAAAGTCATTAGTAATATATTTTTTTTTTGTTATTTTCATAGAAGTTAATTTGAATATAATTTGTCTTCAATAATTTTCACCGAAGTCAATTTTGATTTCCAAATTAAATTAGAAATGACTTGGTGGAAATGAAAATTGACAATGGTGATAATTATAAAATACAAATTATAATAAAATTGACTCGGATGGGAATTATAAAAAAAACATATTATATTACAATTGACTTTGGTGAAAATTATAAATAAAACAAACTATATTACAAAGGACTTGGGTGAAAATTATAAATAAAACAAACTATATTACAAAGGACTTGGGTGAAAATTAAAATTGACGTGGGTGAAAATTATAAAGAAACAAATTATATTAAAAATGACTTGGGTGAAATTAATTTTAAAAAATATATTACAAATAGCTTGGTTGGGAATTAAAAATTTTAGAATTTAATGTTTTCGAAATTCCCTAATAATTTTCTCGAGAATCTGCGATCCTGTTTTAGCGATCTCGAAAATTCAAGTTAATGTTCTCGGGATCTTGTCATCCTGTGTAAATCTTCTCGAGATCTCGGGTACTTTTATGCATACGCAGGGTAGGGGGGTGGGGAATTATGACAAAAAGAAATTATATAAAAAAAATGACCTGGGTGGAAGTTATAAGAAAACAAATTATATTAAAATTGACTTGGGTAAAATAAATGATATTATATTTCATGCCCCCCATGTTCACATCCAGCGATATGTTTAATACAACCCGAATTCGATACGCGATTATACATTACATAACATATCTGTTGATTATACATAACATAACATATCTGTTGATGATACATTACATAACACATCTGTTGATGATACATTACATATCTATTGATTATACATTACATAGCATATCTGTTGATTATACATTACCTAACATATCTGTTGATTATACATTACATAACATATCTGTTGATGATACATTACATAACATATCTGTTGATTATGAATTACATAACATATCCATTTAAGTTACATTTATTGAATTATATACAGATTGTGGTGAAATTGTGTACATTCGTTTTTAATGTAAAAGCCTGTAAAAAAAAAAAAAAAAAAAAAAAAAAATTAAGACTTGACTATATCGACCGGGTCATCATTTTAGTCTTGTCATTCAAATATCATTGTATCACAGGCTTAGAAAAATAACAACCGCCGTTATAATTATAATTGGATTTAATACTATGTTTAAAGATGGCTTGAACAAGAGACAGGTCAATGATGTTGTTCAGAATTATTGTAGACAGATATATCCAATATAAATGGCTTGTATTGATATTTTACTTGGTGTTGATGGAATAGATGTAAATATTCCAGATAATGGAGGTAGAACTAGTTTAATGATGGCTGCTATGAAAAACGACAGAGTTCTTACAAGGAAACTACTTCAAGCTGGTGCCATAGTTACCATGTTAGACTATTCAGGAAGATCTGCTCTACAATATGTTAATATTTATCAGAGTGTGTTTGATTTAACTTGTTTTAAATTACTTCTATCTAATGGTAATACTGGTCTTCTCAATTTACCCTGTATCGATGGTAACACCATTATCCAAACAGTTCTGTGTTTTCCCCGCTTCTGGGAACCATGCCAAGTTGTTCGTTTTATTAGATATTTGGTTGCTGAAAACTGTTGTGTTCAGACTCTCATTACGTCTTCAGATGAAAGTAGCTATAATCAAATTGATTTTACTGAACTGAGTAGTTTTGATAGAGATAAACTTAGGAAACTGTTATGTCTTAGTGGTGCCCAAGGGGAGGAAATTATGACATTAGTTTCTGTAGTAATGTGTCTCTCAAGTCCCTGTGTAGAAGATTCATCCGACAGAATCTTGGATTAGGAATAAAGGAGAAGGTTGGGGATTTAGAATTACCTGGTGAATTATATGATTTTCTTCAACTGAAAGATATTCTGCACCCTAAAGATTATAATGTAGACTATATTGATGATGGCTGTAATGATTTTGATGATGATGATGATTATGATGGTTATGATTTAGATAAAGATAGAGATGATTGTTGTGAATATTTGATTAGTTTAATATATTTTAAAGTACAGTGTTAGTTGTTATTGTCCTCAGTTGCAGGATTGTCCATTTAATGAGATGTCGCTAATATTTTTCCCCGCATGCTTTGCAAGCGCATGACTAATACGCTGTGTTTTGCACCGAACACAAATTGGCGACCTATTCGGCTAGCGAGCTATTCGACCGATCCAGCTGGCAACCTTTTCGTTGGCAACCTATTCAGAATCAAGACAACAGTCGCCCAAACTCATCTATTTTTACCAACCAATAAAATCCAACGTTACATCTATCAAATGAAAGTAGAATAAAATATTATTTTTTTATCCATTCCTTTAGCTCAGAATAGAGGTGTAATTTCGCATTATCGTACAAAATTCTAGACATTCAACTAAATATATTCTGAAAGGTAATTAAATAGGCTTTCCAGATATTATTAGTAAAAGTTGGCACAGTCATATTAAAGGGGTGCACTCTCTTCCTAAACATGACCAATTTTTTAAAAATTTTAAAGGGAAAAACTGTTAATATCCTGTGTCAAAATTCGGACCATCGTACACGATTCAGATGATCCAACTAAATATATTCTAACAGGTAATTGAATAAGCTTTCTAAATGTCATTAGTAAAAGTTGGCACAATCACATTAAAGGGTGCGCTCTCATCCTAAACGTCACCAATTTTTTAATATTTTAAAGTGAAAGAACGGCAATATTCCGAGTCAACATTCGGACCATCGTACAAAATTCTGAGCATCCAGCTATATAAATTCGGAAAGGTAACAGAATAAGCTTTCCAAATATTATTAGTAAAAGTTGGCACAATCATCGCGAAACTATTTAGCGGAGACAACTTGAAGTGGAACGGAATAGGCCAACGGAACAAACGACATGCTCGCTCCATTTCCCACACCGCCCCGGGAGCCAAATAATTTCTCTCCGTAACAACCCTAGAGCGATTGACAAGACTCCATAAGTTTGTCAGTGACCCCCCGCTTCTTGAAACCCTCCCCGCCAAGATTTTAACCACTTCCAGTTTCCTACGTAATCCCTCATCTGTGGAAGACCCCAATCTAAAAATATCTGGTAAATGCTGGGTAATCACATGTCTCTTAATTGACTTGGAAAAACACCAACAGTCCCAAACCGGGCAGAGCTGAGCTCGCCCCACCTGAGATATGTGTCTTTTCCTTTTCGGGACCACACGTTGAGATTCCTGACCAAAATTTCCCGATTGAACCCCTGATTGTGTCTCTGGTTGGACCACTGGTTGTATCCCTGGACAGACAAATGGTTGTACTCCCAATGTAGGCTCCTCCCCCCAATCAAATTTTTCTGAAAGCATAACATTTGGGGGAATCTCCATCTCCACTGTTACTAACTCTTCCTCCAACACCACCGGCTCTTCCAACACCACCGGCTCTTTCAATACCACCGGCTCTTCCAACACCACCAGCTCTTCCAACACCACCGGCTCTTCCAACACCACCGGCTCTTCCAACACCACCGGCTCTACCAACACCACCGGCTCTTCCAACACCGACTCCTGTACCATCTCTACCCCAGACTCATCTGCCACCTCTTCCCCCGACACAGCCAACAACCCTCCCGTTGCTTGTACCCCCTTAACGCACGTCTCCGTGGTTACTCCCCTCGACACAGCCAAGGCTCCCACAGTCACTCTCTTACATTCCCTATTCAAGAATTCCTCTACCTCCCCAGCCTCTGGTGTTACAATTAACAATTTCTGGTCCCAATCCTCCACTCTTTCCACTATCCTCCTACCATTTATCCGTCCAATCTTAAACCACTCTTCCATCTAAAAAAAACATCCAACAGAAAGACAAAACCGAAATTAAGTCCTTGACCTGGGCGAGACCTAGCTGCCCTATACAAATAAGTATCTAACTACCCTTAAGGTCTATCACAATTCGGACATTTATAGATATCAATGCCCTCAGCCTCCTGAGGGGTAATATTTACACAATGACCGTGAAACCATTCCAGACAAAAGTCACATTGCAAACCGAATCGATTCCCCCACGGTTTTCGACACACACAATAGACCTTTCTCCCGTGCAGATCTCTATCTATCCTATTATACCATTCCCCTTCCATAGCCCTTCTACGTACTTGGATTGCCCAAGGAGGAGCATTGACATCCGAGCATTTCTTGATGCGATCATGATGCATAACCGATACTGAACTTCTAGTCTTTACCCTATACAATGAAGCCCCCAATTTTTCAATTACTACCCCCGGGCCCCTCCAATATTTCATTAATTTCCGAGCTTTTCCCTTGGGAGTAGAAGTATCCAGAATATAAACAAAAGCTCCCACTTTATATGCGTGTTCCCTTAATTTTATATCATAATCCCTTTTCATACGCTTCTGTGCCATCTCTAAGTTTTCTCTAGCCAGTTCATGGGCCAAAGTCGCAGCTTCCTCTAACTCGACCAGATATTGATTTATCGTTTGTGTATTCTCATTCTCGGGACTTCCAAACATTAGATTTACTGGAATATTTATTTCCCTACCTAGCATTAACCGGTTTGGGGTAAATCCGGTCTGTCTATTTACTGACGACCTTAACGCCCCCGCTAATTGAGCTAAATGTTGATCCCAATTATCCTGTTTTTCATCTACAAAACACCTAACAGCGTCCATCAGTGTTCGATTATACCTTTCAGCTAGGCCATTCGAAGAAGGACGATACGGAGTAGTTCGTGCTTTGTGAATTTGCATCTGCAGACACAATTCATTAAACAAGTCACTCTGAAAATTCCTACTTTGATCAGTGAAAATTTGAAAGGGATACCCAAAACGAGAGAAAAATTGATCTATTGCGGCTTGTGCAGTTGCTTCGGCGGTTTGCGAAGCTAACGGAACACACTCTACCCATTTTGTAAACTGATCTACCATCATTAAAATATGTTCATTTCCACGAGTCGACTTTGGTAGAGGTCCAAGGAAATCTAAATGTACTCTTTCCATAGGAGAACCTGATTGATATGATACTAACCCCGAACGAGCGTGAAAAGTAGCCTTTTTGCAAGTACTACAGACCCTACAATTTTGCAAATATATTGCCACATCTTTGGACATACCGTACCAGAAATAATTCATTCTAATTTTCTGTTGGGTTCTCTTTAAACCTTGGTGTCCTGCCGACGGGAGATCATGACACAAAGCGATAATTTCTTGTATACAAACTTGAGGCACCACTAACTGAGACGACCCATTCTCAGGATCTTTTCTAAACAAAATTCCCTTATCATTTAAATACAATAGTTCCTTATTGATCCAATAATATTTAGCTGCTGGACTACTAAGGATAAGTTCCTCTTCCAAATGTGAACTCCCATCCTTAAGCCAGGCCAGAATGAATCTAATATTTGAATCCTTGTTCTGATTTTCTACCATTTCCTGCCCAGAATTCAGGTTAGCTAAAGTTATTTGCCTAACCATCTTATCTGATGCCTTTTTCCTATCAAGCGAAAAACCTGACACCAACATCCCATTAAGATTATACGTCCCTGACTCGAATTATCCTCCCAATCCGACAATAACTCTTGTGACAAAAAACTATTTACAACTGGTTCCTTCGGAATCCTGGATAAAGGTACCGATTCCTCTACTTCTTCTATAAAGTCAACCCAATCCCCATAGGCCTTACAACAATATTTACACCCCCCACAAGGTAATGATTCTGGTAAAATTTGTGTCTTAAAATCGGGACAAGGGCCTAACTCGGGCGAGCGCGTTAAGAAATCAGCGTTTACGTGTTTCGCTCCCGGTCGATGTTTAACTGTCATATCATATTGTGACAATTCCTCCAACCATCTAGCTAACTGCCCATTTGGTTGTTTAAATCTCAAAATTCATGTTAAACTACTATGATCCGTTCGTAGCGTAAAATTCCTTCCCAACAAATAATGTCTATATTGTCGGGTAAACCTAACTACTGCTAGAAGTTCTTTCCGGGTCGTGCAATAACGTCTTTGCTCCGGAGTTAAGGAAACACTACTATACGAAATCACTTTTTCTTGTCCATTTTGCACCTGACTTAGAACAGACCCGATAGCCATGTTAGATGCATCTGTATCCAAAATGAAGTGATCCCGGAGGGGTTATCAAAGCCCGCTTAATATTCTCAAAAGCAGTTGTTTTTCTACATCCCATGAAAAAGGCTGCTTTCCAGTTATAGCATACAATGGGAAAGCCATTTGTGCAAAATCCTTAATAAATTCTCTATGATAATTTGCAAAACCTAAAAATTTCTCGACTTCTTTAGTATTCTTAGGTATTGGCCAAGATTTGACAGGCTCTATATGTTTATGACTCATTTTTAACCCTTCCCCATTTACTATCCTCCCTAAAAATTCCACTTCCTCTTCGAATAAAACGCACTTCTTTGGTTTCAATTTCAATCCATATGTTTGTAATCGCGTAAGAACTTGCTTCACATTAGTCAAGTGATCGTCAAAATTCATTCCCATAATTAATATATCATCTAAAAATGCCAACGCTATATTCCAGGTTAATCCATGCATAACTAAATTGATAGTCCTGGAAAATGTGGACGGGCTATTCGTGAGCCCAAAAGGGAGTCTACAGAATTCAAATAATCCATACTTAGTTATAAAAGTGGTCTTTTTCTGATCTTCTCGCTTTAAAAGGGATTTGGTAATAAGCATTTGTCATGTCCATTTTAGAGAAGAACTTACTACCTGCTACTGTATCAATGCATTCCTCGATTAAAGGTAGAGGAAAACTATCTTTGACAGTTACCGCATTAAGTGCTCTATAATCAATACACCACCTAACAGAACCATCAGGTTTCCTTATTAACACCGGTGGACTTGCCCAATCGGATGATGATGGATGAATTATCTTAGCATCTAACATTTTCTTTATCAAAAATTCTTCCTCATTTGCAAAACTAATAGGCGTGCGACGAATCCGTTGCTTAATCGGTTTAGCGCTGCCCGTATCTATAGAATGTTCCAAGACACCAAAACTACCCAAATCATATTCCGTTTTGGCAAAAACATCCTGAAACTCAATTAAGATTTTAGCCAATTACTGAGCTTGTTCCTCTGATAAATTACCATTAGATTTTTCAAATAATGAAACCAAATGCTCCGGGATAGTTTCTTTATCCTGTTTTATTTTCAATGCTTCCTCCCTGCCACCTTCCCTTTGAACAATGGAAATATTTTCTATTTCTACTGCTTTACCAATAACTTCCTTATTTTTCAGAACTACGGACTCGTTAGAACAATTAATCACACACACATTTGGCTGATTCCCTGAAGCATTTAGTGTGCGACTGATTAACACATCATTCCTTTCCAGCGGCTCTACCAGGTATGAACCTACTCCCCCTGACTCGACATGACACCTTAATCTAAGAACCGTTTTAGGCGGAATGATAGTTTTACTAGGTACTGTCACTCTGGCTACATAAGAGTTATTACTTTGTAATTCTATAGTTTCCCCCTCAGCAATTAGACAATGATTCCCTAGATCTAATATCATATTCTTAGCCGTCAAAACATTTAAAACTATTATCACATCATCCGAAATCTCTGCTACATAAACAAAATCTTCAATGTTAACCTTCCCAATCTTAATTTGGACAGGGCATATAATGAAGCCCTCTAATTTAGCCTTACCCGCCGTATTTAAACATGCATCCTTAATCTTCAAGGGTTTTCCAAGTAACTTATCATAAAACGCCCGAGATAAAATAGTAGTCTCGGCCCCTGTATCAATTATTCCAGTAGTATTTACTGTTTGAATATCTACCGGTACCCGTAAAGAATAAGGAGAATGACCCGGCAAATCTGGTCTGGATATTTCCAGGTCCTTTTTAACCACTGAGGACGAGTTCCGACCCGTAGAGTCGCCCAGTTTAACGCTTGAGTATCCTCTGAAAATGTAACCTTAGCAGCGGATTTATTTAAAGGACATTCCCTAGCAAAATGCAATGGAGAGTTACATTTAAAGCACTCCCCTGAATTCCTACCCCTGGGTGATGGAGATCTACTACGTTGTATTCTACACAACCGTTCTACGACACTAGTCAATTTTTTAACTTCCTCCTTAATACAATTAATTTCCTTTACCCACTCCTTATCATCGGGTTTAGGGGGCTTTGCTTCAGGAGTTACCCTGACCGGTGACGGACTAGTCTGTCGACAATATGACTGGGTCGTGGGTAAACTTGGACTATCATAGCGTCGGTTTGGGGAACGGGATCTATTGAAAGCTATTCGACTGTCACAATTTACCGGAATAGAATCAGAAACATGTCTGTACCATTTTAACCTATTTAAGGTTTCATCGAAATCCTGTAACCATAGATTAGCCACATCTCTACTTCCCTCTATGTCTCTACTTCCTGATAATAACTTCGAGATTGCCTGTTTCATCACAAATTTATCGGCCAACATTTGCACCCGGGCTGCCCAATCATCCAGATTTTCCCTAGAGTCTTGTTTAGCTAGCTTTCCATTTGTTCCGGGAATTCAACAAAACCAAATCGACGACCGAATTTAATCATGATATCTTCAAAGGTTGAATATCTACAACTCCTATTCAAATAACAAAAGTATTCGCTAGCTTTCCCAATTAAACAATAACATAGACAATCTCTACACAATTCATCATTATCCCTCCATACTTGACCTTTAACATATCTATGAAATTTTTCCTCAAACACATCCCATAATCCCTTGTTATTTTCGTCCCCACTAAACATAAGGTTTCTCGGAATTCTACCATAATCAACTACATTCATTTCCGATGACCCGCGATTACCCATCCCTGGGGTTTCCGGAATACAAAAAGGTTCTCTGTACACGGGAGGAGCCGGTAACCACTTACGCTTAGGTTTTAGTGCGGGATTAGAAGAATCGTAAGAATGGATAGGATTCTCGGTTTCCTTATATGACGATGCATCTACCCACTCTTCCTCTTGTTCTAAATCAGAAACCTTTTTATCGTTATCCGATCTTTCCTTAGTCCGCTGTCTTTCATCATGACGATTCGCAAATACTCCTATAACTTCCGTAATCCCCTTCAACATCTCTGAAAACAAATCTCCCTCCATGTTGGAATCCCAGGATGCCATACTCCCCGAGAGTTATCCCCCTTTTAGACGCTCTTATTTCAGCAGACTCAAATAACTCGCCTGGGCGAGTTCGCACTGCCCCCTATACCAGATAGGTTTTTTTTCCACCAAAAAGAGCTACCAAAACTAACGCCAGAAATACGAACTAACTTTCTTCCCCCGCCTCAACTTTTATGCTCGCAGCGCCATTAAAGTGATTGCTGGATAGGAACAAGTTAGATAAACTTACATTCAATCTCTTCTAATACTCCGTTATTCTGGTAAACTCTAATTTAGTGATTCGTAGACTAGGTCTGCGTATCTGGATCTTCTGCGACCTCTAAGTGAACGCCGGTCTCTTATATACCCCTCGTGCACGTGCATTTCAAGTCGAGTCTGCATTTGGGCGACTCATAAATGTGCGTGAGTATAGGCGTTCTCTGAATACAGTTGAGTTTGGGCGAGCCAAACCAACGTGAGTAGTAGAAAAGGGTTACTGTGGCTGTATAGAAGTACCACAGAACACAACAAATAATTGAATGGTTTAATAATTTATAAGTTCCCGTGATCGTAGAGACTTGAAATTTTCAGGGGAAGTTCAGGTGGGCTAACGACGGCCTCACACCAAATTTCAGCCAAATCGCTCAATAACTTTTCGTTTTACCGACCTTCAGTTTCTCCAAGGAGTTATGTTTATCCGTTCGACGCCATATGCAAAGCCATTTGCATTTGTTGACTATTTAGACTCGAACAACAAGACACTCAGACGGACTCCGACACTCTGCACTACACGCCTAACGCTCGCAGTTCCTAATAATAATAATAATTTTCGTATATTTCAATTTTTGCACTAAGCCACCATTTTCGGTAAATGACTATTTGGCATTGACCATTTGGATTGACGTTTACGTGTGAATAATGTTGTGACCTTGATGCTGACCCTGACTTGATATTTTCCATCAATCTCGGGGTCTTTACGTTTATGCTTGTCGTCGCCCTATTTCTGACTTTATTTTCAAACTCAGTGTTTGTGGTGAAAGCAGGGTCGATCCCCTTCAGAAAAGGTAACTGGGTCAAAGTCGTGGGTCAAGGTCATATCACAGAAAACTTAACTCAAACTTTTAAAAGTCAGTTTTGGGACTTTTGACCTTGGGATACGACCTTCACTATATAATATATTTTAATGACCACAATCTTGGTTTGAACCACCAACCTTGACCTTGATCCTCTCTCAAACTTCTAGGTCAGAAAACGGTCAAACACAAAGGGCCTGTGTTCAAAAGGAGGTGTATGGGCCTGGTCAATATGAAAGGTCGTGGTGAACTCAAGTAATCAAGGCTAACCAACCGTGACTTCGGCTTTGACCTTGAACCCAAAATTCCAATCGAGCTCGGGGCATTTGTGTTCATGCTTGCTATGGCGTTATTCATCGCTGTATTATCAAGGTCAACGGGGATTTGGGGTTCAAGTTCAAAGTCGAGGTCACTTTTTTTAGCCTTGATTACTTAAGGCCACCACGACCTTTCATATTGACCAGGCCCATACACCTCCTTTTGAACACGGGCCCTTTGCGTTTGACCGTTTTCTGACCTAGCTGTGTGAGGCAGGATCAAGGTCAAGGTTGGTGGTTCAAGTCACGATTGTGGCCTTTAAAATATATTATATAGTGAAGGTCTTATCCCAAGGTCAAAAGTACCAAAACTGGCTTTGAAAAGTTTGAGTTCAGTTTTCTGTGATATGACCTTGACCTAAGACATTGACCCAGTTACTTTTTCTGAAGGGCATCGTCCCCGCTTTCACCTCAAACACTGACATAGATAATACAACGAGAAATAGGGCCATGACAAGCATAAACGCCACGGCCCGGAACTCGATGGGAATTTGGGGTTCAAGGTCAAAGTCGAGATCACGGTTGGTTAGCTTTGATTATCGGAGGTCACCAGGACCTTTTATATTGATCAGGCTCATAGACCTCCTTTTGAATAGGGCCCTCTGCGTTTGAGCGTTTTCTGACCGAGCAGTGTGTGTCAGGACCTAGGTCAAGGTTGGTGGTCCAAGTCAATATTGTGGCCTTTAAAATATTGTATGGGTTGAAAGTCGTACCCGAAGGTCAAGTGTCCAAAAACTGACTTTGAAAAGTTTGAGTTCAGTTTTCTGTAACATGACCTTGACCCGCGACTTTGACCTAACTATCTTTTTGAAGAAATGCCAGTCAAGTCGTCCACGCGGAAAATCGGGTTAAGTCGTCCACACTCGTTGGTGAAGTCGTCCACAGTCGTTGGTAGAGTCGTCCTCAAGACTTAGTTTAATTTCGGGATATAATAATACGTTGATAAAGTCGTCCACACGACATAGTTTACTTTCGGGACATGGGTATTCCTAATTAGTATATTTTTTTGTGCTGAGTTCTGCGTAATTCTCCACGCTCGTTGGTGTAGTCGTCCACACAACTTAGTTTAATTTCGAGATATAATAATACGATGATAAAGTCGTCCGCGCGACATAGTTTACTTTCGGGACATAAGTATTTTTAATTAGTATATATTTTTGTGCCGATTTCTGCGTGATCATCCCCATTCGTTACGATGATAAAGTCGTTCACATCAGCGGCCCCGTTCGTGAATAAATAACAAAGTAAATCATTTTATTGAATAAATAACAATTTCATAAATGTAACAAATTCAATAAATAATATAACAAATTTAATAAATAATATTACAAATTCAAAAAACAATTTCATTAATAAAACAAGTTTTAATTTGTCGGGGACGCACGTCTTTCAAGCAAACCACACAGAATCTAGTCGTAATGAATTATTATTTTTCAATTAGAGCTTATGATATAATATCAGTAAGAACTAATGAAGGAAATAAATGTTAAATATACCCGTTTTGTAATTAATATGACTGAGTTAAATTCAGCTAATCCCCAAGGGGCGACGTTTTAAATCTTTAGACAAATTGTGGCTAAAATCGTAACGTCAAATAACAATCAACACTTTATTACAAAAACATCGTTACTACTAATCAAGAAATCAAAATTGCTAAAATCATAACGCCAATTAACAAACAATACCAGTATACTTCATTAACAAAAACATCGGTAAATTTCAAGTCAGGGTCGGCATCAAGGTCACAACATTATTCACACGTAAACGCCAATCCAAATGGTCATCGCCAAATAGTCGTTTACAGAAAATGGTGGCTTAGCGCAAAAATTAAAATATTATTATGAACTGCGAGCATTAGGCATGTAGCGCAGGATGTCTCGGTCCGTCTGAGTGTCTTGTTAATCGAGTCTAAATAGTCAAGAAATGCAGGCGCTATTGCACTTTCGCACCTCTACCCGTTCCCGTGGTCGTAGCGACTTGAAATTTTCAGGGGATGTTCAGGAGGACTAGTGATGACCCTACACCAAATTTCAACCGAATCGAACAATAACTTGTCATTTTACCGACCTTTTACGTTCAGCTTCACAGATAGTCTTATCCGGTCGACGCCATTTTCTTTGTTTAACATTTTAGGTTTAGGTCTAAGGGAAGTAACTCCTGTTTAACATATTAGGGATAAGACAGGTAATTCTCTACAGTTTTACTTTAGCGGAAAATCGATATTTCTTGGCCTATAACATTTTTCCAGTAACATTCCTACGATCTTAATGCTTTTTAAACACAAAGGCTCCGGCATGTCACTGTCATCTAATAAAAATATCGTGGCCTGTTCGATTTTTTTCCCGTCTGTTTGGGTCACATGCACCTTTCACATTCACCACACCCATTGACTTCCTTTCCGACATGGACCCTCAGCGTTTGATCGTTTTCTGATCAAGCGGTGTGCGACAGGGCTGAGGTCAAGGTCGGTGGTTCAAGCCAAGATTGTGGCCTTTGAAAAAGGTTACTAGGTAAAGGTCGTAAGTCAAGGTCAAATGTCCAAAAACTGACTTTGAAAAGTTTCAGTTCCGTTTACTGTAACATGACCTTTACCCACGGCTTTGACCTAATTACCTTTTTTGAAGGTCATCGTCTCTGCTTTCACCTCGAACAATGAACTTGATAATACAGCGAGTACTAGGATCATGGCAAGCATAAACGGAAAGGCCCCGAGATAAACGGAAAGTTTGGACTCAAGGTCAAAGTCAAGGTCACGGTTCGTTAGCCTTGTCTAGTGCAAGTAACCACGACCGTCTACATTGGCCACGCCCATTGACTTCCTTTTCGTCACGGACACTCTGCGTTTGACCATTTTCTGATTGAGCAGTGTGTGACAGGACCAAGGTCAAAGTCGGTGGTTCAAGTTAAGATTGTGGCCTTTGAAAATGGTTACTGGATGAAGGTCGTGAGTCAAGCTCAAATGTCCAAAAACTGAGTTTGAAAAGTCTGAATTCAGTTTTCTGTAACATGACCTTGACCCACGGCTTTGACCCAGTTACCTTTTTTGAAGGAGGTTGTCTCTGCTTTCACCTCGAACATTGACTTTGATAACACAGCGAAAAATAGGGTCATGACAAGCATAAACGCAAAGGCCCCGAGAACGATGGGGAGTTTGGACTCGAAGTCAAAGTCAAGGTCACGGATGGTTAGCCTTGACTAGTGCAGGTCACCACGACCGTCTACATTGACCACGCCCATTGACTTCCTTTTCGCCACGGACCCTCGGCATTTGACAGTTTTCTGACCAAGCAGTGTGTGACAGGACCAAGGTCAAGGTCGGTGATCCAAGTCGAGATTGTGGCCTTTAAAAATGGTTACTGGATGAAGGTCGTAAGTCAAGGTCAAGTGTCCAAAAACTGAGTTTGAAAAGTCTGAGTTCAGTTTTCTGTAACATGACCTTGACCCACGGCTTTGACCCAGTTACCTTTTTTGAAGGACGTTGTCTCTGCTTTCACCTCGAACAATGACTTTGATAATACAGCGAGAAATAGGGTCATGGCAAGCATAAACGCAAAGGCCCCGAGAACTATAGGAAGTTTGGACTCAAGGTCAAAGTCAAGGTCACGGCTGGTTAGCCTTGACTAGTGCAGGTCACCACGACCGTCTACATTGACCACGCCCATTGACTTCCTTTTCGTCACGGACCCTCGGCATTTGACAGTTTTCTGACCAAGCAGTGTGTGACAGGACCAAGGTCAAGGTCGGTGGTCCAAGTCCAGATTGTGAACTTCAAAATATAGTATTGAGTGAAGGTCGTGCCCCAAGGTCAAGTGTCCAAAAACTGACTTTTAAAAGTTTAAGTTCAGTTTTCTGTAGCATGACCTTGACCCACGACTTTGACCCACGACATCGTCTCTTCTTTCACCTTGAATATTTAATTTGATAATACAGCAAGAAGTATGGGGACAGCAAGCATAAACGCAAAGGCCCCGAGCTCAATGGAAAATTTAAAGTCAGGGTCAGCATCAAGGTCACAACGTTATTCACACGTAAACGACAATCCAAATGGTCAACGCCAAATAGTCATTTACAGAAAATGGTGGCTTAGCGCAAAAATTAAAATATACCAAAATTATTATTATTATTATGAACTGCATCGTTAGGCGTGTAGTGCAGAGTGTCGGGTCCGTCTGAGTGTCTTGTTATTCGAGTCTAAATCGTCAACAAAGAAAATGGCGTCGAACGGATAAGATTATCTGTGAGGCTGAACGTAAAAGGTCGGTAAAATGAAAAGTTATTGATCGATTCGGTTGAAATTTGGCGTGAGGTCATCGCTAGTCCCCCTTAACATCCCCTGAAAATTTCAAGTTTCTAGGACCACGGGAACTGGTAGAGGTGCGAAAGTGCAATAGCGCCGAAATGGAAATGGCGTCGAGCGGATAAACATAACTCCTGTGAGAAGCTAAAGGTCGGTAAAACGAACAGTTATTGATCGATTTGGCTGAAATTTGGTGTGAGGTCATCGCTAGCCCACCTGCACTTCCTCTGAAAATTTCAAGTCTCTACGATCACGGGAACTGGTAGAGGTGCGATGCTGAAATAGAACCCAAAATTCTGTGCCTGACAGTGTCTGTGACAGTAGTTCAGCTCTGAACGTCGGTCTCATTACCCTCACCCAGAGCTGAACTACTGTGACAGTGACAGGTGCCTTATGAAGTTATATTAAAGGGTTAATCCCGATAATTTTTTGAAGAATATAACTGCTTAATTTTGTGTTAAAATCTCTACCAAAGGGCCGAGCAACAAACTCAGTATTTGTGATACGTTTTCAAAGAACTTAAACACGTCAGTCTTCTGGAAATTGAGACCGGTTTCCCAAGCTGTATTATGTGGTGTCTACGTAAAACCAGGCTTTCTTTTAAATAAAAATAATGTGAAGGTGAAATATACCTTTCGCTATCAAGTACAGCACATGGGCCATTCACTATATAGACCCCTCAAGGAATGGGAATCAATTTTCAGGTCACCAACGAAAAAATCTTAAAAAGGTTATGTGTCCGGATAAGCAGTTTTGACATTCACGTCCAAACGACTCAATATTTTGAGCTGAAATTTTGAGACAAGATCACTTCACCATTTTCCTATATTTTGGTGTTTAAATTTCATATGCACTCGGACTTTTATTTTTGAGACCCTGTTCAAATTGTGACTGTCCGTTTAATATGTAACAGGCATTGCCCGAGTAGAGGAAAATATGAAATGAAATGAAATGGGGTTTAACGTCCTACTCTTCTGCACCTAACCTGAGCTAATGGAAGACAGGCATACGCCATACAGTGTGCTACGAGGGAAATTTTGCCCGGGCAGCGGCGCTACGGCCTACTCTTATATCGAATTCCAACTGCCAAGAGATCTTTTACGTGCACACCAATGTGTATGAGGGGCTTTGGTTTTTCGTCCCATCCAAACGACTAGACAGCTGATAGGCCCTCCGTTCTGCATCAGTGACAAGGGGAAACCACACCGGAAAATCGAGATGAACTTTCTCGGCCAATGAACTTTCTCGGCCCCGAGTAGAGGGAAGCTGATGTTTGTCAAATTTCAATATAAAACCTTATAATTAATTTTCTCAACTGATACAAAAAATGTTAAACTCTTTCGTTTTTCCAAATTGATTTTAATTTAGCCCTAAATTGTATGATTAATTTTTGTTTTAAAAAATAGAACCAAAAAGTGGGAGAATTGTTTTCATTGATGTTAAGAATATGTGATGTGTGATCCAGAACGCTGACCAGAAGCAACTCTTCCAAATTATTGATGACATTATTGGGGAAAAGAAGTCACTGGCTGCTACTCTACCAAACCACACAGATCCACAGGCACTAGCACAATCTTTCTCAGATTTCTTCACACAAAAAGTTCAAATGCTACGAAACTCATTGGACTCCATACCAA
This sequence comes from Patella caerulea, assembly GCA_036850965.1. NCBI lineage: Eukaryota > Metazoa > Mollusca > Gastropoda > Patellidae > Patella > Patella caerulea. The sequence continues at coordinate 883,188 of JAZGQO010000010.1, read as the reverse complement.
GGCAATATGTTTTTAATGATTGTGATCTTGGTCATTCTTTTACACATTTTACTCATGTAACTGAATCCTGTTGATTGCGTCTTGTGTCAGCAATGAACTCTAAGTCCTGTTCACTTGATCCGTTTCCCACTAGTCACTTGAAATTGTGTATTCAACATTTCATTCCTCACCTTACACAGATCATCAACACGTCATTCAATAATGGGCAGTTTCCCTGCGAATTTAAGCATGCCATTGTTCGGCCATTACTGAAAAAGCCAGGTTTGGATTCTAAAGTACTGAAAAATTATCGTCCAGTTTCGAACTGCCCTTTCGGTGGCAAACTCATCGAAAAGTGTGTAGCTAAAGATCTAGATAATTATCTTAATGAGTTTTCTTTATATTCAAAATTCCAGTCCGCCTATAGAAAGTACCACAGCACTGAGTCCGCTTTACTCAAAGTACATAATGATATCATGCTAGCGCTCGATGGCCATTCGGAAGTTATTCTGGTGTTGTTAGATTTGTCAGCGGCTTTTGATACCATCGATCATTGCGTTCTATTGGAGAGACTCCAGAAACGATTTGGTATCAAAGGCTTGGCCTTACAGTGGATGAAATCTTACTTGTGTGATAGAACTCAAAGTGTTGACGTAAATGGTCACAAATCTGTATCCACTCCGCTTGAATTCGGCGTACCACAGGGTAGTGTCTTAGGTCCGCTACTGTTCACACTTTACTGCACTCCTTTAGAGGATATTATACTTAGTCACGGTTTGGATTTTATGTTATACGCTGATGATACTCAGTTGTATTTTACATGTAAAAATGCTGAAGTTTCAAAGGTTGTAATTGAAAAATGTATTGATGATATTCGTGCATGGATGCTTACAAACAAACTGGTACTTAATGATGGTAAAACTGAGGTAATACATTTTCATTCAAAATATAGAAGCTGTGAAAAATTAAAATCTATCCGAATTGGCAATGAGGAAGTTCTTCCATGATCAAGTGTCCGTAATTTAGGTTTTTATTTTGACGAAAATTGTCTTTTATCTAGTCACATTACTAAAGTATGTCAGTCCGCATTTTTCGCGCTGCATAAAATTGGTCGTATTTGCAACGTTTTAGACCGCACCTCCACTGAATCACTTGTTCACGCTTTCATCACCTCGCGCCTTGATTACTGTAATAGTCTTTTGCATGATCTCCATCCTAGCTCTCTAACTAAACGTCTACAATCTATCCAAAACTCTGCTGCACGACTGATAACACGCACTCGTAAGAATGAGCACATCACCACAATACTCCATGATCTCCACTGGTTACCTATGCACAGCCGCACTGAATTCAAAATTCTCACACTTACTTATAAATGTCTTAATCAGCTAGCACCATCTTATCTATCTGATCTTTTAACACCGAGATTTCCACAGAGGCGGACCCGCTCTTCAGCCGAGACCATTCTTGTTGAGCCAGCACGACCGTTCCTCCAAGTGACGTACGGCAAGCGGGCTTTCGCTAATGCTGCTCCTCGATTATGGAACTCTCTCCCTCTTTCTGTTCGCAATGCCTCCTCCCTTAACTCATTCAAAAAACACCTTAAAACACATCTTTTCCGACAGCACTACATTGAATGATTGCTTTTATTTTTGCTTTTATTTTTACTTAGTTTTAGTGTCATATCGTATGTTTCTATGTGATATCATATGTTTTTATGTCATATGTTTTATGCCATGTTATATGTTTTTATTTCATGTTTATATCATTTTATATGTTTATACATGTTTATATGTCGTATTGTAGTTTTATATCATTTTATACGTTTTTATAACATATAGTTTTATGTCATTTTATATATTTTCATGTCATATTATATGTTTTTGTACTACGCATTGAGATTGTTTTCATGATGTAATGCGTATAATAAGAAATAAATATTATTATTAATTATTATTTATGTCAATAATTAGATGTGTCATAGAAATAAAAAAAATGAAGAGTGTTGGATATTAAACTGGCATGCATCAAATGGATTTTTTAAAATGGCATTCTTAAACTTATTTCATAGGCATCAACAGCTAATTGTTTCAGGATGAGTTACCGCCCTTAGACATTGTTTATGATAATGTAAAAAAAGACCAGATAATCTAAGCAATGACCTGTTATTGTCAAATGTTGACAACGCATCCAGACCAATGATCTAGATCATTGATCCCGACTAATATTCGTAGAATATTTTTCTGGATGATAGAGACTAGTTTTGCCCAGTGTATCCGTTTTTTATCCACGGTCCGTGGGTGACAGTTTTAGTTACGCTCCTGTTTACCCGAAAAAGAGCTTTGTTCTAGCGCAGCTCTTATAATCTTTGTAAAATGGGTTCGTCTGTCTGTTTGTCCATCTGTCCGTCATGCTTTTTGGGACACACTAACTCTTTTTCTAATTGAGCTAGAATATTCAAACTTGGTGTAGGTGTTTATTAGGTTGATACGTTAATGGAGTTCGAAGATGAGCATTTTCTGCTTAGGTTAAGCAGAGATAAGCAATTTAATTGGTTGATGCTTTGGGACACAAACTTTAGTTCTAATTAAGTGAGGATGATGAAACTTGCTGTATAGTTTCATTACATCAATACTTTGATTAAGTTCGATACTGAGCATTTTCTGCTTTGGGTAAGCAGACATAAGCAATTTGATTGGCCGGGACTTTGGAACACAATAACTCTGCTTGTAACTGAGCTAGAATGTTCAAACTTGGTGTAGGCGTTCATTAGGTGAATGCCTTGATGGAAATGAACACTTTCTGCTTACAGTAAGAAGGGATAAGCAATCTGATTGGTTGCTGCTTTGGGGCACGATAACTTTGGTTATAATGAAGTTCTATAAGTAGGTGTTCCAGTGCTTTGGTTAATAAACGCTCACTCCGTCGGTGTTTTATCAGTACCGCTCCATAACTCATACTCATAGTCAAACTGTCAGAATTAAAATGTGGTTTAACATCCTACTGTTCTTTTCAAAACGAAGACAGGCATACATCATGCTATGATCGAAATAGAACTGCCAAGTGCACACCAATGTATTCACAGCATTTTGTTTATCCGCCCCATCCGTAGGACTAGACACTGTCCTTGCCAGGCCCTCCATTCTGCACCTTTTACATTGAGAACCCATGACTCAAAATCCCGAGAACTTTCTCAGCCATCATCCACTGGGCACAAATTAGGTTATTTTGGGACTAACATGATACAATTTTATTTCAATAATTTGCTGGCATAAATAGTAATTATTAGTAACTGAAAACAGAAGAAAACTGACGAAGAGAAGGCACGGCAAGAGATGCTACTTTTTGTACATGTTACTGTTAGTCTCAAAATGACCATAAAGATTAAACAAAATAATATTGATTTGATTTTGATTGTTGAAACATTGCACAATTGACCCCCAAAGCTAACTTATTTGAGGTAATAAAATATAGTAAAAATCTGCTGTATAAAAGTTTAAAAAATGGCATCCACTGTTATCTTGGTAACAAAAATAACAAATAAACAAGTATAAATGGCAAGTGCCAGTTTGAAAAAGTAACAAATTCTAAATACAATGTACAAACACAATATAACATATTATGCATTTCGTACAGAATACGAAAAAATTATTAAGCTGTATATTATTATTATTTTTTATATACAGCAGCATTTTCATATAAAGTGCTCTTGACAGTAAGCAAATGACAAGAACATGAATCCATCGAAAGTAAAAATATCACAAATGACAAGAACATGAATGCACTGAAAGCAAAAAGATACCAAATGTTCAAAATAAAGAGTTTGAACATGTTCAAAGAAAAAGCGAAATATAAATTGACACTGATAAGGGGTGTTATACAATAGGGTTCAATTATAAAATGATATTGATAATTAACAAATATTAGAAAGAGTATAAATTATAAAGTAATCTATGTGATAAATTAGACAGAGTAACAAATGATAAAACATGATATATTAGAATGACATATGATAATGTAATCTATGTGATAAATTAGACAGAGTAACAAATTATAAAATGTGATATATTAGAATATCAAATAATAAAGTAATCTTATGTGGTAAATTAGACAGAGTAACAAATTATAAAGTGTGATATATAAGAGTTAATGATAAAGTAATCTATGTGATAAATTAGACAGAGTAACAGATTATAAAATGTGATATTTTAGAATAACAAATGATAAATTAATCTATGTGATAAATTAGACAGAGTAACAGATTATAAAATGTGATATTTTAGAATAACAAATGATAAAGTAATCTATGTGATAAATTAGACAGAGTAACAGATTATAAAATGTGATATTTTCGAATAACAAATGATAAAGTAATCTATGTGATAAATTAGACAGAGTAACAGATTATAAAATGTGATATTTTCGAATAACAAATTATAAAGTAATCTTATGCATTAAATTAGACAGAGTAACAAATTATAACATGTGATCCCGGTATACAAAAAACCAATGATAATCTATGTGATTGATTGGAAACAATAATCAAGTAATAATATACAATAAGTATAAGATGCTGTATTTGGTATGGTAAATTAGAAATACAATAATAACAAATACTGTTATATATTTATACTAAGTTTAGACTAGTTTGAGTAATATATTTAGTAAATTATAAATATTTAGAAATTATTATAAAACAAACTAATGTTAGTCTACTGTAATATATTGCCATGTTCTAGTTAGTAAATATATTTATACTAAATTTAAATGGTATAATTATTAATTTATTATTTCATTTATTTGTTCATTATTCTAAGAGAGATTCATTCATGACTTGAAAAGAATGAAACAAAAATTGATCTGCTTCTGAAAAGGATAACCCATGAAAACCAGCAAAAATGTTAGACTGGTTTATTTACCAAAGGGCTCCATAGTGGCAGACTTATGTCATGTGATCGCTGGAGGGCAGGTTCTCTATATCAACTATAACCTATATAGAAATTGATAATCATTTATCATAATATATATGTGTAATGTATAATTATTAATTTGTATATTAAATGTATAATTATACATAGTTTCAAGTTTGATTTTTGTACTATACAATTTTCATTATATAAAATGGTCATATTTTTGGAATATAAAATGTTCAAATTAATAATTTGTATATTAAATGTATAATTATACATAGTTTCAAGTTTGATTTTTGTACTATACAATTTTCATTATATAAAATGGTCATATTTTTGGAATATAAAATGTTCAAATTATTGGAATATAAAATGTTCACATTTTTGGAAATAAAATGATCACATTTTTTGAATATAAAATGTTTGCATTTTTGGAAAAATAAAATGTTCACATTTTTGGAATATAAAATGTTCATATATTTTGGAATATATATTTTGTAATATATTGCCATGTTCTAGTTAGTAAATATATTTATACTAAATTTAAATGGTATAATTATTAATTTATTATTTCATTTATTTGTTCATTATTCTGAGAGAGATTCATTCATGACTTGAAAAGAATGAAACAAAAAATGATCTGCTTCTGAAAAGGATAACCCATGAAAACCAGCAAAAATGTTAGACTGGTTTATTTACCAAAGGGCTCCATAGTGGCAGACTTATGTCATGTGATCGCTGGAGGGCAGGTTCTCTATATCAACTATAACCTATATAGAAATTAATAATCATTTATCATAATATATATGTGTAATGTATAATTAATAATTTGTATATTAAATGTATAATTATACATAGTTTCAAGTTTGATTTTTGTACTATACAATTTTCATTATATAAAATGGTCATATTTTTGGAATATAAAATGTTCAAATTATTGGAATATAAAATGTTCACATTTTTGGAAATAAAATGATCACATTTTTTGAATATAAAATGTTTGCATTTTTGGAAAAATAAAATGTTCACATTTTTGGAATATAAAATGTTCATATATTTTGGAATATAAAATCTTCACATTTTTGGAATATAAAAGGATCAAAACATTTTGTGGAATATGTAATTTTTATTCTATGTATAATTGATATTTTGTGTATAATTTTTGTTCAAGTTAAGATTTCTTTTTATATTCTCCTCTAAATGTAAGAATAGATTTGACGAGGCTTCCAGGTCTGTCCAGTTCCGTAGAATGACCACATTTTTCTATAATATCAACTTGTTGACAGTTTGGTAATAATTCCTTTAATACATCAACACCACTTACATCTATGATCTTAAAAACAAAAATAAAACAAGAAATAAGTACCGGTACCAAGGAGATGTATTTCAGAATATAAAATAATATATATTACATAGTCTAGAAAAATTCTTTTATCCACATATCAGTTGATGGTATCAGGTATGTCCATGCCTGGTAATTAGGCACTGGTTACAGACATTGTCAGATACAGTTTCAGGCACTACACTAACTGTGTATGACCTACCTCATCATGTTTACCCCACACTATCTGTGTATGACCTACCTCATCGTGTTTACCCCACTCTATCTGTGTATGACCTACCTCATCGTGTTTACCCCATACTATCTGTGTATGACCTACCTCATCGTGTTTACCCCACTCTATCTGTGTATGACCTACCTCATCGTGTGTATGACCTACCTCATCATGTTTACCCCACACTATCTGTGTATGACCTACCTCATCGTGTTTACCCCACTCTATCTGTGTATGACCTACCTCATCGTGTTTACCCCATACTATCTGTGTATGACCTACCTCATCGTGTTTACCCCACTCTATCTGTGTATGACCTACCTCATCGTGTTTACCCCATACTATCTGTGTATGACCTACCTCATCGTGTTTACCTCACTTTATCTGTGTATGATCCACGTTTACTGTATCATTTTTGCATACGTTTTGTGTCCATCGGCCTCTGGGACCGGGCCTTTAGTCTTTAACTCAATATCATCCAAAGTCTTTGACGTTGAAAAAAAAAAAAGATTTATTTGTTAATTTAAATCAAATGATGTTGTGATCTTACCGGGAAAAAAGATTGGCTTCTGATATCTAATATTTAAGACAAAATAAATATTTAACCATTCGTACACCCATGCGCTATAAATACTATCGGTGTAGACTGGAATTGCCAGACGCTAGAGGTTGACATTCAATTCAATGTGGATCTCAAAATTTTAGTGGTCAACCTCATACAAATTCTGGTGCAAAGACATGACCATTTGTTTCTCTCTGTAGTGAAAAGAGTTCAGTCCAACGAAAATATGGCGAATCGTGGAGCCGGGCAAAGAGGCCAGAATCAACATTGAAGTCAGTGGTCTGCATCCATTAAAACAAGATTTATCTCCCTTGCATGAACTGAAAACAGGAAGTCGCCATTATTAGGAAAGGGGAAGAAGTATTTTACCGGACAACTAAAAAGATTGTTCAAGTTAATATGTGAGTTGTTATAGTAAAAGTTTGTGACGTCAAACAGTAAATAGATATATCGATATACTGCGGTGTGTTTACTACATGTTCTAGAACTTGATTAGGCGAATCATAATGATATAGGCCAAATCAATCACCAGTCCCTCAGGTACATGGGAACAGGAACACCCTTATTACTATCTATGGCACACCATGTTTACTACATGCTCTAGAACTTTATTAGAAGAATCAATCAGTCCAACAAACAAATTCATCAGCTATCAATCTCGTTCCCAGAGGCAGCCGCGGAGCCATAGGCCTCTGGTACATTGGACCGGGCATTTTTACCACTTTTTTTCAAACCTAAGCCCCGCCCATTCTGACCTCTGATTCGTCAATCTTTTGGGGTCGATTTCTCGAAAACTAGAGGTCGGATCGTCGTTTCGTTTGTTGTAAAATGATCCTTGAGTCAAAGTCAACTCGCTGACATAAAACATTGGATCATAAACGTACAAATTCAAGTTTTTGTAAAGATCCATTTTTCTACGCGTGGGTGTGGATTGCAAGGGAAGACAACTCTGTTTGGGAGATGACTCAGACTAGTAATTATTTGCCCATTGTAACATCACAGGCTGTATATTTTTTCTCAACATTCCGTTGCTTCCAATCTTTTTAGGCACAATGGGGACAACATTTGTCAATCTCATCATAAATTTGTAGGGGGTTGACCGTTCAGATTTTTTACAACGGGGATTTGAAGTTGACTGGGGTGAAAATCTCACTTCCAACACAATGATTGCTCCGCAGAAAGACATTTTACACCCCCTATCCCTCCGCTGTAATATCCTCAGTATTACCCAAAACTGCTATGAAATTGAAAATTTGATGCCTGTTCTCCAATTCTAGACCAAAAAGTCAACCCAAAAATGCAGGAAGAGGGGAGAAAAAAAATAAGGGAAAAATTGTCTATTTATAACTCGCACTACATCATGAAATAAGGGGAAATAATAACTAGTCTTAGTCCTGTATTGATTCAATCGATTGAAATGTCTGACGTGTGACTAATTTTCTATTTATAGTAAGGGAAAACCAGTTTTTAAACCACAGTTATAAAGTCCGGTATTCATTTTAAAAGGGGTAAATCGTTAACATTTGGGACCTAGAAATTGATTCAAGTGGGTCGCAACGCATATAATACTGTAATATGAATGTATATTAACTGATTTGCATTCAATGGTTTCCGTTTTTACTCTAATTTCAAATCAGTTATGTTCGGCGAAATAAACCAGCAGTGTCAACCGAAGGCATTTTTTTAGCGTCTAGTTATTCCAGTTTTCATGCGCCGTTTGATTTGGTACAATGTCTAGCCTTGTTCTTGCTAGAACTGGGGCTGAAACGCATTATGGTACTCGATTCGTGTACTAATGGTAAAATATTTATTTTGTCTTAAATATTAGATAAGCCCATCTTTTCACAGTAAGATCACGTCATCTATTTTGATTTGAATTGACAAATAATTTGTGTTTTCAATGTTGGAGATTGTGGATGATATTGAGTTAAAGACTTGGCTACTTTAATGTACAATTGCATTATGATCAAGGTTAGATTTAAATATTAAAGTCACCTGCTGATTTCGTCAAGTTGACGACATGCAAACAGAACAAGTGCTAACCCTAACCCACAATCCTCGGTCACGTGCCCTAGCCCTGTGAAGTAAAAGTAGACTTTAGCAAAGTTAATCATATTTTTAACCCAAGGGAGACAGGACAATTTTACTACACCTGTTTACATCTTGTGACCTTGACGAAATCTGCAGGTGATCTTAATATTAAGATCTGACCCTATGGCCTGTAATCAAGGCTTGTACTCTTGTAGAATGTACCCATCATATAAATTGTCATTATAAGGCCCCTACCAATCACGTCATGGTGGTTTTAATCGTGTCATTCATTTCGAGGCGGCTCACAATTTGGCGCCTCATATAATGGGAGAAAGGGATGTACATTATATATTGTTGGTATACGGTAGAATCTATCCACCACAAAGTCTGTAGTTGTTGGTATTGTATGGTGTTGATCTATCCACCACACAAACTCTAAGTCGTACATACCTCAATTATAGTATGGCGTTGATACCTCGAGTATAGAATGGTGTTGATTCCTTGAGTACGGTGTTGATACCTTGAGTATGGTGTTGGTTTAAACAATATTTTATTTCTATTGAATCATGATTAATTACAATACTGATATTGTGGATCTGAAAACAAGCCATAGCTTATATAAATTCATCTCCACGTAAACTGAAAATTTCAATAACATTGCTAAAATGTACAAATTTCAACGGTACTATATGTTACATTTTTACCAATATGAGTAAATGAGTTGATAAATAATGAATAAATAAATAAATAGTATGGTGTTGGTACCTTGACTATAATATGGTGTTGATACCTTGAGTATATAGTATGGTGTTGATACCTTGAGTATGGTATAATGTTGATACCCTGAGAATGGTGTGGTGTTGATACCTTGAGTATGGTGTTGATACCTTGAGTATGGTATGGTGTTGATACCTTGAGTATGGTATAATGTTAAGGTAAAGTACAGCAGTGTGTTATAATATACATAACTAATAGTCTTTATTTATTTGTTTATTTTAGTGATATTGAGATAATAACGACCACTCGATATTTACCAATAGAGAAATACGATGGATGAATATGATAGGTTCGTATATTATGTATATATTAACATTAACCTATTGTATATACAGTGAACATCAGGGCTAACCAGGGTAAGGTATAGTCAGTCTATTGTCTATACGGTGAACATCAGGGTAAAGTATCTTGTTTAAAACATCTCCAGTGGACAGATTCTAATAACACTCTAACTAAATGGTATAAATAATTCATGTATATTTAGACAATTACATATTTCAAATATAAGAATTGTTTTATAATATAGATGTATTGATTAATTCTTGATTAATAAGACAGGTTAAATTATTACATTATTTTATTTATATCATCTTTAAAACTAAAACAATATGTTTAATATATTTTATAACTAAAACAACATCTTTGATATATTTTATAACAACATCTTTAATATATTTTATAACAACATCTTTAATATATTTGAGGTTGTGGTCTAAACTAAATCAAGCTGAGGAGGATGGAAATGAACAGGAAGTCGTAGAAACATTATCATTACAAGATAAGATGAACGCTTTACCTATAGCTGTTGATAACCGGTTTTATAAAGTTATAGTTTGTCTGTTAGAACACCGAGATGTTGATGTTATACATTATGTTGATAGTGATCAGAACAACCTGATACACATACTTTTATATAGCTATAACAGTGATTACAAACCAGATAAACGTGATTTGATATTACAATGTATAGTGAAATCAGTTGACGCTGGTGTAGATGTCAATCAGGTGAATGGTAGTAAAGAGACACCTATATTTATAGCAGTTAGACAAGGGTTGTATGAGGTTGTTATATGTCTATTACAACACGGGGTAAATGTACATTATGTTGATGATTATCAGAACAACCTGATACACATACTTTTATATAGCAATGATTTCAAACCAGATAAACGTGATTTGATATTACCATGTGTAGTGAAATCAGTTGATGCTGGTGTAGATGTCAATCAGGTGAATGGTAATAAACATACACCTATATTTATAGCTGCTAGAGAAGGGTTGTATGAGGTTGTTATATATCTATTACAACACGGGGTAGACATACATTGTGTTGATGGCCGTCATCACAACCTGATACACTCACTTTTATATAGCTATGTCACATATTACGGTAATGACAGACCAGATAGACGTGATTTGATATTACCATGTATAGTTAAATTAGTTGATGCTGGTGTAGATGTCATTCAGGTGAATGATGACGAAGAGACACCTATATTTATAGCTGCTAGAGTAGGATTGTATGAGGTTGTTTTATATTTATTACAACACGGGGTAGATTTACATTATGTTGATGGCCGTCATAACAACCTGATACACTCACTTTTATATAACTATTACCGACCAGAACCAGCTAGACGTGATTTGATATTACCATGTGTAGTGAAATTAGTTGATGCTGGTGTAGATGTCAATCAGGTGAATGATAATAAAGAGACACCTATATTTATAGCTGCTAGAGAAGGGTGGTATGAGGTTGTGAAATATCTATTACAACACGGGGTAGACATACATTGTGTTGATGGCCGTCATCACAACCTGATACACATACTTTTATATAGCTATAACAAATATTACAAACCAGCTAGACATGATTTGATATTACCATGTATAGTGAAATTAGTTGATGCTGGTGTAGATGTAAATCAGGTGAATGATGATAAACAGACACCTATATTTATAGCAGTTAGACTAGGGTTGTATGAGGTTGTTATGTATCTATTACAACACGGTGTAGACATACATTGTATTGATAGAAACCTGATACACGCACTTTTATATAGCTATAACTGTGATAACCCAGATGAACGTGATTTGATATTACAATGTATAGTGAAATCAGTTGATGCTGGTGTAGATGTCAACCAGGTGAATGATGCTAAAGAGACACCTATATTGACAGCTGCTACACAAGGGTTGTATGAGATTGTGAAATATCTATTACAACACGGGGTAGACATACATTGTGTTGATGGCCGTCAGAACAACCTGATACACTTACTTGTATATAGCTATGACACATATTACGGTGATGACAACATGACAGGACAGGACCTCACTGTTCCATTAAAATGTAAATTGATTAACATGTTATTAGATGCTGGTTGTAATGTAAACCATCAAAACCAACTGGGAAAAACGGCTTTAATGCACCATATGCAAGTTCAAAGTTATCTCAGTATATTAAAACTGTTAATTCCACATTCTGATCTCAGTTTAACTGATAATAATGGTGATACAGCAATTAGATATTGTGTTAAATATCACATGATCAATTCAACAGCCATCTTTAAACTTTTAGTAGATTCAGGTGTAGATCTCATGTCAGATGACAATGGAATTAAGTTATTTCATGATATTTTAAAATGTAAGAGGTTGTCGGTGTTCAGTTATTACATTAGGCAAAAGTTGATTGTTAATGGTGTTACAGCTGAAGGAGAAAATATGCTTCATCTTTTAGCTGGTGTTAACTATGATTATTCCCTCTGCATGTTTAAATGGTTGTTAAATAACGAACTAGACATCAACCATCCCTGTTCTAAAACCAACACACCTACTATGGTAGCTGCCTTTTTATTAAACAGTAAATATTTAAAATTGTTGACATGTCATCCTAGACTAGAAATCAATATGCAGAATAACCAGGGACACACGGCACTACATCTTTGTATCATTGGATTTACTATGTTTAAAGATGGCTTGAACAAGAGACAGGTCAATGAAGTTGTTAAGAATTATTGTAGACAAATATATCCAAAATACATGGCTTGTATTGATATTTTACTTGGTGTTGATGGAATAGATGTAAATATTCCAGATAATGGAGGTAGAACTAGTTTAATGATGGCTGCTATGAAAAACGACAGAGTTCTTACAAGGAAACTACTTCAAGCTGGTGCCATGGTTACCATGATAGACTATTCAGGAAAATCTGCCCTTCAATATCTTAATATTTATCAGAGTGTGTTTGATTTGACTTGTTTTAAATTACTTCTATCTAATGGTAATAGTGGTCTTCTCAATTTACCCTGTATTGATGGTAACACGATTATCCAAACAGTCTTGTGTTTTCCCCGCTTCTGGGAACCACGCCAAGTTGTTCGTTTTATTAGATATTTAGTTGCTGAAAACTGTTGTGTTCAGACTCTTACGTCCTTAGCTGAAAGTAACTATAATCAAATTGATCTTACCGAACTGAGTAGTTCTGATAGAGATAAACTGAGAAAACTGTTATATCTCAGTGGTGCCCAAGGGGAGGAAATTATGACAACTTTGAATTTTGATAAGGAAGATCACACTACCCACTCACGAGGCAGAGAAGAATTCTTTAGTTTCTGTAGTAATGTGTCTCTGAAGTCCCTGTGTAGAAGATTCATCCGACAGAATCTTGGATTAGGAATAAAGGAGAAGGTTAGGGATTTAGAATTACCTGGCGAATTATATGATTTTCTTCAACTGAAAGATATTCTGCACCCTAAAGATTACAACGTAGACTATATTGATGATGGTTGTAATTATTTTGATGATGATGATGATTATGATGGTTATGATTTAGATAAAGATAAAGATGATGATTATAGTCTATATAGCTATCAATATTTTACTCTGAATACAGATCATGAACTAACACAAGATTTCATAAAAAACAACAAATTTCCTAACGGTGATAATGTCGGCGATGATGATTATGATACCGATAATGATGATGATGATTATAATGACGATGATTATAATACCGATAACGATGATGATGATAATACCATTAACGATGATGATGATTAGAATACCGATAATGATGATGATTATAATACCTATAGCGATGACGATGATTATAATACCGATAACGATGATGATGATAATACCGATAACAATGATGATGATGTTGATAATACTGATAATGATGATGTTTAAAATACCGATGTAACACTATAGACTTAGTGTTCTGTTTAATATAGAATTCTTTACCTACATGATGTATGACGAAAACTAGGGTAATGAAGTAGCTTGCATTATTCTACTACTATTATTAGACTAACTCGCAGACAGATATGCCAGTATCCATTTCTGGAAAGTAGGGTACTATCGCCCAGTCTTCACGTGCACAGATTAGTACAATTAACTAGAATAGTGTTGATGTAAAACGGCGCCTTTACGAAACACTTGCCCATAAATGGTAATTGTCCCGCCCTACTATACTATTCAAAAAAAGTAGGGGATATTTGATTTTTAAGTGTTATTTAAGTCACCTAATGAAACTGACGAAGAAACAAATGACAAAATGAAATGAAGTTCACATTCATCGATTTATTCCAAATGATCGTTAGACTAAGTAAGGCACAGACTGACCATTATAAGTGTAAAATGATACCCGGGGTCAAACAGCAAAGTTACCACAGCATCACAACAAAGTCAGTAACGGGTAAATCCTCCTCTGTTTGCCAAATAAGCATTGATCCGACGTGGCATACTCCTAATGAGACGTCTAAGGTCATTTTGGTCCAGATTGTCCCATTCCTGTTGCAACGCAGCAGCAAGTTCTTGGACATTGGCAGGACGTTGTTGACGTTGACGTAACCTCTGTCCAAGCATGTCCCAGACATGCTCGATGGGGGAGAGGTCGGGACTCAGTGCTGGTCAAGGTAATGTGGTGATGTTCTGTTGTTGGAGGTAACCTGTAACGATCCTGGCCCTGTGACATCTTGCGTTGTCATCCTGGAAGATGAAACGGCGGCCATGACGTCGTGCGAACGGCACAACATGGACTGCCAAGATGTGGTCCCGGTAGTACTGGCCTGTAACACGCCCTGCAACAACACGTAAAGCCGTTCTTCCAGCAACAGTGATGCCTCCCCACACCATAACAGAACCATCCCCAAATCGATCATGTCTGATGACGTTAACGTCTCGGAAGCGCTCGTTTCGACGACGCCACACCCTCCTACGTCTGTCCAAAAAATCAACAGTGAACCTTGACTCATCTGAAAACATCACATTGCGCCAGGGTCGATTATCCCAGTGTTGACGATCCCTACACCAACGACGTCTTGCCTGAATGTGATGATCTCTCAAACAAGGGATCACGCGAGGACGTCGGGCGCGAAGGTGACCCCTATGCGGTCGATTCCGAATCGTCTGGCCACTCACTCTCACACCAGTGTCTGTTTGAAGACGAGCGCTGATCTGATTTGCTGTGATGACGCGATTTCTCAAGGCCAAGGTACGGATAAATCGATCCTGGGCTTGAGTTGTCGCCCTTGGTCGACCTGAGCGTGGTCTGTCCTGTACAGATTGTGTATCACGGTATCTGGACCATAGCCTGCTTATGACAGACTGAGAAACATTCATCGTCCGCGCCACAACCGCCTGTATTGTGCCGATCTGTAGCATGCCAAGGGCACGTAACCTTTCATTTTGGGTAAGCCGACGCATATCAAAATTTGTTTTCTGGTCACTAAAACAATTAAACTGATGTTTCCACCCTGGAATTCAATGCCACAATGACTGTAACATTCAAAGTCAAGAGTCGTGCAAATCTTGGGTTGGACCCCCATGATGATCCCAAGCATCACCTGCATTCCATGCGGTAGCTATTGGTGCGTTTGGGCGTCACGTGTAGCTGGAAATGTTTCTTCTGTTAGGGTCTATAGTGACTTTTTTCGTAGTCATTTGCATATTTTAGTATTATGCCCCCAAAATCAAATATCCCCTACTTTTTTTGAATAGTATAGATGACGCATTAGACTTTCTTTATAGGAGAGAACTTGTTTGATTTAATCCCAGACAACATTTGAGAGATCCACGGGGAAGTACAAACCGGGAGCTGCCCCGGCTTACAGGCCGGAGGCAGAGAACATTCGGGAGAGCCAAGGGGAAGTTCACCCCGGGAGCTGGCCTGGCTTACTGGCCGGACGCAGCCGTCATGATGAAACCGTAGACAAGACATTATAGAAGTTCCGAGGGAGACGGCTGGGCGAAATAGCCAGGGTAGACATCATAGGTTTTAATCGTGGTCAGCGTTTTAAATACCAAAAGTACAATAGTTGTGTCTATGCTGCAGAATATATTATTGTAACATATAAAGAATATCTCAAGAGTACAGAAAAGAGTTGAATTCTTATTGATCACGACGTCAAGTCCTACCTAGACAAACGACAGTATGACACAGAAGATTTGGCCGTACGGACACACAGTACTTGTCTCTAGAGTGTCACAGTCGTCGATTTGGTACCGAGACACAGGATAGTGTCACAGTCCCACAGCGTGAAGTCCGAAGAGAAGCCCTAGACGTCATTGTTACATCTGTGGCAATGTAGTATCACAGCCTGCTATTTGGGGAGTCCGTGATCAGGATAGTCGCGACATTATCCCACCCGTAGTGTCACAGGTTGCGATTTGGTTGCCGCGACATTCATCACCACCTGTAGTGTGACACCGATAACAATGATGATGATTATAATAGGCCTACCAATATTTCCCAATGATGATGATACATCCCAAATCCTTAATTACATTACATGTCCCTTTATACATTCTGTCAACAACCAACAAGGGTGGATACAGGCTTTTTTTACAAAGGGGATGGGGGTGGTAGGGTGTTCAAACCCCGATTATTCACCAGAGAGCGATATAAGAAAATAAATAACCCTGAACGTACCCAGCGAAATAAATTTTTTCTAGCTCATTGAATCTTGAAATATTAAAATACACTTTATGTTATAGTTGACTAGTTGATTGCTCCTTTTGAGATTTCAAAACATTTTATATGTTAATTGTATATTTATTTATATGTCACAACAGGTCAATCAAAATATTCAAAATATAAACGACCAGTGGAGCGGAGCGATGCAAAACAAATCAGTATCAAGTTAATTGTATATTTGTGTGTCACAACAGGTCCAGTAAAATTTAGTATAAACATTGTAAACACCATTTTATAACTGATAACAAATCATCCATTTAATTTATATACGCACATATTTTATTTTTTATATACGCACATATTTTACTTTTTATATACGCACATATTTGATGTTTTATAGACGCACATATTTTATTTTTTATATACGCACATATTTGATGTTTTATAGACGTACATATTGAATGTTTTATATACGCACATATTTGATGTTTTATGTAAAATTATTGTGTTAATACCCGGTATATAAATTTTATTACATAATATTCTTGTATTTTGTTACTATTTATCATTCTTATTGTAGATGACGAACTATCGTCTTAAAACAGTAGTTCAATTTAAATTTCCCAAATGATCGTTCAATGCTCAAAGCCGTTTTTTAATTGCCGTTAAAACCCCTCGAACCCGAAAACCGCCACTGTTCCGACATTCCAATTTAAGTGGGTGAGCGTAGTATTAAGAGAAGAGTAAATAATATGCCGTTGTAAGTTTATAAACAATTGACAAATAATTTGATAATATTGTAACAGTGTGAACACAGAGAAAAGTTGGGGTTGTTTGTGGAGAAGAAATTTGAAAAAGCAAATAAAAACAGGGGGTTACACCCGATTATCGGCCCCTGATACACATCGAAAATACTTAGACCAAAAAAAGATACACCATGGATGTGAAGTGACTCTCTAAAGCTAAAGTCCTCTTCAACAGAAGATGCTATCTCGCTAGCCTGGAGGTCGGGTGTTCGATCCCAGCACTGGCCGAGAAAGTTCATTCAGATTTTCCGACGTGGTTCCCCCATGTCAGTGATGCACGACGGAGGGCCTGGCAAGGACAGCTGTCTAGTCGTTCGTATGGGACGAAAATCCGATCCCTTGGCAGTTGGAATTCGATATAAGAGTAGGTCGTAGTGCCGCTGTTCGGACAAAATTTCCCTCATAGAGTCATAGCACACTGTATAATCATAGCACACTGTGCCCGCCTTCAATCGCCCAGTTTAGGAGCAGAGCAGTAGGACGTTAAACCAGGGCCGTATGTAGGATTATAAAAGTGGGGGTGCAGCAGAGTAGTAGGGCGCCATAGCCTCCACGTAAGTTTTATAAGATAAAGTTTGGATCAGGGTGCCATTTAAATCTACCGACTGATCAGTACTTTAAGTTACAATTTCATATTTTTAAGTTATATTTTAAAATGTATTTAAATAAAGCCTTAAAATAGATTGTATCTATAAATAGCCCTACCAGGTTAAAGAATAATCCAATTAATCCTATATGTCACTACTGCCAGTTGAGAAATTGGCAAAAATATTATTTTCAACTTTAAATTCAAACGTTTGAAAATAGCTAATACATGGGGGTGAATGGAAAAACAAGGGATGTAATTGTGTTATTATTTCCTGTGTAAATGATATTTATGCCTCTAAAATAATGCCCATGATCGTATAAAAGTGAGTTGAAAACCTTTTGAGCAAAAGACATAAAAATAGTTATCTTTTGACTGTCTTTGAAAATAAAAAATTCCCGCTTTAAAACGATCACTGTGTGATCATAATCAAGTGTATTATTTTATACCGGTAATTAAAAGATTGTCAAATAATAATTTTGGGGGGATGGCGCGGGGGTGGGGGTGGATCATTTCTTGGGGGGGGGGGCAATCTACCACCTGCGCCCCCGCAAGATACGACCCTGCGTTAAACCCTATTTCATTTCATTTCTTCGACAAAATCATTCATCTACAACGTTATATACATGTACTTGTTTTTAAATCAAGGGATTTTATATCAGAGTTCAAATCACCCAACCTCTCCATCGTATAAAGTAATCAAGGAGTCTACAACGCTGGCGTTAATAAGTCAATGTGTCGTGTCTATGAGGGAATTGATTAAAACTGTGTAACTTTTACAGATTAAAAACAAGATTGGGAGATTCTCTGATATAATTCTAAGATCTAATCGATATTAGTATTATTGATATCTACTTTAAAAGTGATCGATTGATATAACGGAACTACGATGTACCGATACACTTTGTTATGATGGACATTAACGTGGGTACGAGACCGGAATAACGAATGACAACTCTCTCTCTCACGCGCTCTTCATTTCACTAGAAGAACGCAATCGCGATGTACACGGAAAAGAACTGGACTAAAATATAATTTTGATTGTGGATTTCTAAGGAACATCTTGTAAGTATTTTTTTTCTTTTTGAACGAGAGATGGGGGTTTAACGTCCACTTGACACAAACTAGTTTATTTCGGGATTAACATATGGTTTAATTTTATTTCAATAATTCGCTTGCACGTAGGGTCTTTAGCACGAAGGAAACCGGAGGACCCGGAGAAATCCCACGGACAACCGGAGAATCGCACCACGCCAGTTGACTCAATGACAGACCTGATGATACGAGCGCTATTTTCCTTTGATGGGGTTTCCTTCTGTTGCCAGTGGTGCAGAGCGGAGGGTTTCATAGCTGGTGCAGTGCCGGGAGGGGGGGGGGAAGGTAGCAGTAAGATAACGATCCTTGTACCGAGATCTTATTTTTTGCTACGCTCGTCTTGTGTATCCCGGTTAGTGATAATAGGTAGAACGTTAAACCCCATTTCATTTCATTTCATTTTTCATGCTAGTGTGCAAACGTTTACTTTCAAATCAATTAATATTGTTTCTTAAACTCTTCCTTATGGTCAATGATTATAATAATCATTTACCAAAATCGCTGAAATTAAGAGACGACAGTAATTATTTTAATGGAAAGGCCCCTGTTTTAATTTGATTCCGTAACTGATCTTTGAGAAGTGGAATCAACTCCCAGGTAGGCATACCTGCATCAAGTTCATTTAGCTTTTTCTTAAGAAAACAAAGTGTAATTATTTCTGTGATTATATATGATGAATAAGTTGGAAGCAGACCCAAGATGGTGCTGTCCGGGCAAAATTTCCCTCTTAGTACACTGTTTGGTGGATGCCGGTCTTCAGAAGCACAGTTGGAGCAGACCAGTAGGACGTGAAACCTCGGCCCATTTCATTTCGTAACAGATTTTCTATAATTAAAATGAGATCATTAACTTTTTTTTCTTTCTTTTATAGCTAATCGTAAAAAATGGATTCCACGATCGTGACGCCGTCAATATTTGTGACGTCGCAGGACACCTCTTCTATCACAACCAATCTACCATTAACCACAGATTATCTCGATCTAAATACTACATCTTCAGCTACCATGACAACAGATGACGTCGTTACCATGCCGACTGAAATACCCATTTCCATAACAACAGAGCTGACCACAACGACAACCATGGCAACTACCACAACTGTGATAACAACACTTCTTATCGCCTGCACTAAACCCCCTGCTGTCAGCAACTCCTTATTTACATTTACCGGATATGACGTCATTTATACCTGTAACAGCGGATTTACTATGCGTGGTGCATCAAGACTGGACTGTGATGTCACCAACGGTCTATGGATTGGCAGCCCCCCTTCATGCTCGCCACTTGACCTTCGACCTCAAGTACACAATACCGTCAATATTCCGGAAACAAAAGGTAGGGTAGAACTGGGCAACAAAATACCCAAATTTATTTGAGGTCTGGTTTCAGAGTAGGGGGAAGATCAAGTTGATCGAGGAGATCACCCCCCATGCAAAGGGCATCGCTATCGGGAATTTTGTGTAAGAGTTATGGATAGGGCTAGGGTTATCTGCCCCTGGCCCCAACTGTTGTGGTATCTGTCTAGCTAGGGGTGTGGGAACTTCCCATCTTTCAGCCCATACTGAAAATGGATTATCCCAATCTATTTATCTTTATGCTTCCGATTCTCCATATAAAATATGATTAAACGTTTTAAAATTTAAATTGACTCGACCCCTTTAAACCATACAGAGCTTGCCCCCATCACAACCTAGTACAATAATTTATTTTTACATATATCAAAGCGGTTTAGTCAGAGACGGACAGGGGACCGGGGACTACTGAGTTATGGGTCCCAGGGGGATGGGGGTCTTCTTCGTGCGCGAAAATATTTTCGAAAAAAAATGAACGTGAAAGGTGTTTTCTTACCAATTCATCCAAAACACGCAACTTTAAGACCGAGAAGCTGGAAAAGACCCCAAACTAAAAAAAGGAGTCACAAACTACTTGAAAACATTAGCTTCTTGAGTCTGCCATAGGCCTATTCATAAAGTTATCTCTTTTTGAACCAGCAACTGGGCCCCGAGCGCTTCTCATCTTGTTGTTGGACAAGCGACGGGGCCCAGAGCTCTACTCGCGTTGTTGAACCAGTGACTCGTTCCAGAGCGACACGCATCTTGTTGTTGGACAAGCGACTGAGTCCTGAACCCAGAGAGATACTTATCTTGTTGTTCGGCAAGCATGGCAACAACTGGGTCTAGAGCGCTACTCGTCTCGTTGTTCTTCTTGGGTTTTAAAAAACCGCGAAGACTGTGTCATTTCATGTACGATCGACATAAAAAAAAATCTCCATGCTTGTACCTTGGAGGGGGGTTGGGATGGTCTAGAGTGCCGCGCTTCGACCTCTTGCTGGCCGGTCACCTCTGGCTTGCGACGTTGGTTTCGATCCCTGGTGTGAGCGCATGTGGCATGGCGATAGGATCACCTTCTCAACCTCGTGGGTTTCGCCGGGGCACCCAGGTTTCCTCCCACTTCTAAAGACTATGCACAAGCGAATTATTGAAATAAAATTAAACCATATGTTAGTCCCAAAATGACCTAGTGTGTGTCAAGTGGACGTTAAACCCCATTCTCTCTCTCTCTTTTGTACTTTGGACAATTGCTGATCAGTTGATGGACCTCACAGTCCCACGATGACTCTGATGACGCCAAACCGGGAGGGTAGAATAGTAAAATCATTTTTTTTTCTTTATTTATATATATATATTTGTAGAAGCTATAAAAACAGAAGATATCAAACTGATAGTAGCTGTGTTGGGTGGTTTATTGGGCTTGATTGCTCTCATTGGTTTACTATTGTTTCTAACGCATCTCTGTGGGTAAGTTACGCACGTCCTGTCATATTGCCAAATTAACCAGACTTGACAGACTGATGCTGTATATGGTGTCTCCTCAAGATCTAGGATTTACCTATTGACATGGCAGTCTAAACCATGGTGCCTCAAACTCCAGCGAGCCTATATCACGATTTAATCGACACCCATATCTATTATGCAACCAGTGTCGGCTTGACAGGATGCCGCATAGGGACACAGCTCATCAAATATTTCTACGCCGTCAGCCACGAAACAAGGGCCAAGACCATTTTTAATCTTTCTCTCCCTTTTCCTGGTGATTTTTGTTGACTTGTTGATGTATATTTCGTTTAGTTTGTTTATACTTTCGATGGCCTACACTTCATGAAGATCTGGTCAGTTGTACTGCAAGGTCACGTCAGGGGCCATCTAAGGGACTTTTGACCCTATGACGTCAGACATCATTAATCAATCAGCATTTATGTTTCTAGGGGTTTGATCTCATTTTCGCCAAGAACTCGCCGTAAACAGATAATAAAATAAAACCAAGTACGAACAATCCAAACCATTAGTATTTTATTGACCAATTCCTCACATCAACTACAAAGCCTGTAATATAACAACTCTTGAAGACCCTAGAGAATAAGACAAGAAAAACCAAGTATAAAAAACGAAGCGAAATAGGACCTTTGTTTTAATTTTGGTTAGCGTGGGCGCGCTGTATCATACGGTCTGTCATTGAGTATGGTTTCAAATCCCCGGTTGTACGTGGCAAGGAGTAGGGTCGCCTGTCGAACCTCGTGGGTTTTCTCCGGGTACTTCGGTTTCCTCCCACTGCTAAAGACACCTTCGCGCAAGCGAATTATTGAAATAAAATTAAACCACGTGTTAGTTCCGAAATGACCCAGTTTGTGTCGAGTGGACGTTAAACCCCATTTCTCTCTCTCTCACTTTAATTTATTTACTTTTTTATTTGTTCAAAAATGTTTTTGAGACAGATGTGGTACACCTATTTGTGTTGGAAGACGTCGTCCGGTAGAAAAAGAGCAACAGGCTGTGCAGACCGACAGAATGCACAGAAAGATATCAAACGGCGATGTAAGAATATTTCACAGTAACGTAGAACATACGTTTTACGACAGCGGCGACGTTCTGGTGGATTTGGAGAGTGGTCGATATGTCGTTCCCAGAAAAGCATCTGACATTCCGGTAAGTTAAGACCTTTTGTCCGTGTGCGCATTTACGAAGAATTCCCGCGCGCGCTTTCGCCCGCGAAAGAGTCGGTCTGATTCAAATGTAATGGCGCCGTTTCAATGAAGCCGTTGAAATCGCTATTACTATGAAAAATTGACAATATTTTTTATCAAAACAACGATTGATTATTGTTATTTATAATATTTCTGCCATACCCAATTACAATTAAGCATAAAATATAAACCAAGTACGAACAATCCAATCCAATAGACAAAATTCGAAGTCCTAAAAAACGTTCTAGGCAAAATAGTGTAATCAGCAAATGGACTGTTCATCGTGTACAAAATACACAACAAACAGTGGTAACAGGTGTCCGGAAGAGTAAGCTTACCCTGCCTGGCGCCACACCCGCCATAGCTGCACCCAAACTGTTAGTCGAAAGCTCTGTAAAATAGCGTGATTGGCCAATGGACTATCGGTATGCAAAATGCACGTGATGAACAGTGTAAACGATGTAGTAGACATAATCAGACAGATAGTAAATAGGATACGCGTCAATTAAATATATCTAAAAAATATACCTGAGAGAGACATGTTTTATTTACCACATTGAACCCCATTTCACTGTCTCTCCCTTTAACATGTATGTTGCAGAACGATGATATGGCTCACCAACCAAATGGCAGCCTCGTTACCAACTATAACGAAGAACTGGTTCATCAACCAAACGTTACTAACTATAATAACTTTACAGCTACTCAGGTAAGAAGACTCTCCGTTTCTCACACTCAATAAAACTTGGTAGATACCGATTGTACCGGAATTTGCCGACTGTACCGGAATCTGCCGAGGTTTGCTGAGTGCCGTTTCTCTATCAGTAGACGTGGGATAGGGTCACCTGTCCAACCTCATGGTTTTCTCCGGGTCCTCCGCAAGACCCCACTCGCAAGCAAATAACCCTAATAAAATTAGACCATATTTATGTTAGTCATAAAATGACCGTTTTGGTAGACTGACGTTTCAGCCACAGAGACATTTAAGGCTGGTTCAAGGCGGAATTGCGGAAGCCCTTTGACCCGGGAGATTCGTATGCAAGGATTTAATAAATCACCTGAGGGCTCTCTCTAGTCGATCCCCTCTCACAGCAGGTTCACCTTTTACTCAGGACCCACCACAGGAAATCCCTTTAAAAAGCACGGGTATATGCACACTACGTCAGACGTATAACTTCGTATCTGAAGAAATAAACGCCCATATCTCGACCTGGAGCAGCCATAGATTAGTGATCATGTTATATTTGTGTATTTCATATATTTTATATTTTTACAGACACGGAGCAATACTATGGACTTCGACAAAAAGAGGAAAGGATCCGTGGATGTTAGAAGTTTGAGTCACCATAGCGACAGTCCCCATGGAAACCACAAATTATATCGAGCTCATCGGAAAGTGCAGGCCGTCAACTCGTGGATGCCACATTCGCGTCCGATTAGAAACATTAATACGAGTACTAAATGAAACTACTCCGCAGTGGATCTTAGTCTACATAGATGAGATGTTGGGTATATTATATTAGACTAATGTGGAGAAGTTTGGTGCAGAGGGTTACAAAAATTCTATAATATATGCCGAGACTCAATGAAAACTCTTCACTTTTATAAATGGATGGTTTTAAATCCTTTTTAAGGAAAACACTGTAATCGGATTATCTTGGATATTACAACATCAGATCACGTAAAACCATCCACAAAACAATTGTCTCCAACACAAAATTTGAATTCAACAAAATGGAAATGTTGAAAATCACGATAAAAGCTGCGGACACGGTACAGAAATTGGGCATAAAATGTGGCTTTATAGGACAGAACAACTATGGTCCTGTGGAAGACTCAACAATATGCCAAACGTTGACAACTGAACAGCTGGAAAATATCGCTATAGCCGCCGCCAGAAGGATTGGAAGTCGTCTGGATACTGACGATCATTTCCAGAAGACAGGGTCCAATAGAGATCAACCAAGACCTGTACGACATTGCGTGGCAACGCCTCGACAAAACCGGCACATCATCCAACAGGGATCATATTATTGCTCCTACTGTGAGGTGTCCACATGAGTTCTGTCGCACGGACGTTGGATCTATTCTGACTCATAATAATAATAACGAAATTTATATTCTAAAACAATTCATCCCACTTAGGTTTGCTCTAGGCTATTCCTGACATTTGATATTTCTACTTTTTTGTTACGACCTCTGTGGGTTGTTGTTGATTTGTTTGCGTCTGTAACTATCCACCTACAATCATGCCAAACATAACATTTCAGTTACATTCTGTCTCGCCAGCACTTCCTGTCAAATCAGTGCTATGTTTTCATTGTGTCTCAGTGTACGTATGTATCAATTATACAAGCAGACGTCATTATTAAAGTTTCTCCCGAATGTACATAGAAAGGCAATATTATTTTACCTGGCTGGTCTTTTTAGATTTATTACCGTTTAGCAAAAACGAACGAACACGGGATAACATACTGGAAGTCACGTCGGGCTAATTCCTACGTCACAGCGCTAAATGTTTTAAAAAGGGGGTGAAGTAGAAACGAGTCCGGGAGTTTGTCTTCTAGGTTTTTGTTTCTGTGTGACGTGAACCCGGATAGCGTCGTTTCCTAGGTTATAGTCCCACCCTACCGACTAAATGGGGAAGGGGCAAGAGAAATTTAACGTCCATGAAATGTGGTTTAATGGGCCATAGAGTGTGCTATGAGGGGAATTTAGCACGGGCAGCGGCACTATGGTATACTCTTATATCGAATTTCAACTGCCAAAATATTTTTTAACGTTAACGACAATGTATAGGCTACACGGGACTTCGGTTTTTCGTACCATCCGAACGACTAGACAGTTGTCCCCAACGGTTAAGAATGTATATTAATGAAATGGTGTTTAACTTCCTACTGTTCTGGCCATACAATGTGCTAGAGAAGTTTTGCCTGGGCAGCGGCACTATGGCCTACACCATGCAGTGTTCTATAAGAGAAAATATGTCCGGGTAGTAATTGAATTTTTACTGCCAACGGGTCTTTTCCGTGCACGCCAACGTTTACACTGGTTACAAACTAGGTCATATTGAGACTAACATATGGTTTAATTTGATTTCAATAATTCAGCTGCAGGGCCCAGATTCACGAAATCTTAACTTAAGATAAAATCCAAATTTTAGTGGATACTTCAGTTTTGATTGGCTAAGCACTAAAATCAATCTAATATTATCCAATCATATAACTAAAATTTTGGTTTTATCTTAGTTAAAATTTCGTGAATAAGGCCCCTGGTAGGTATCTTTAGCAGCGGCATGAAAACGGCGGCCCGAAGAAAACCCACGAGGTTGGACAGGTGACCCTACTCCTTGTCACGTGCAAGAGGGAAACCGCAATCACGTGACTTGACTCAATGAATACGCTGTATGATATCTATATAGAGATGGAGGTTTAACATCTCGACATAAACTAGGTCATTTCGGGACTAAAAGATGGATTTAATTTTATTTCAATAATTCGCTTGTACGTGGGGGGAAACAAGAAAACACACGAGGTTGGACAAGCAAACTTACTGGCTGTCACATAAAAGCGGTGAAACGAAACCACGACAGAAATTATCGGTATTTTGGAAGAACGGACAAACTTGCCATTTGTGGAGACAGTAATGTCTGTACCAACAGATTTATGAACAGCTTGTCGTCATCTCTCGCCATCTTTATTCTGATCACTGGAAACAGATAACGATTTCTACCCTATTGATTTGTGCCAATCTCAATCTTGATAGCCATTTTGGTAGACGAATGAGTGCTGGAATGGTTCAAGTTGGCTATAAAATACTGGAATGGGTTGGAAGGTATCTCATCAAACGATCGACCACTGCACTTTAAGAGAATTATTGACTTCTAGTCAGTGTTATTGGCAATAATATTGGTAGGCCCGGATCCAGGATTTGGTCGAGGAGGGGGAGGGGGTGGCATACATACCGACCCTAAGCAGAAACTAAAATCTGGGAATCCCATTGCTGGCTGCAGGTGCTGGTCTGAACAGTGATGACCAGTCTCACTGGGGCCACGCCCCCCCCCCGCGCCTGTTTGGCTCGTGTAATATTGGATTACAAAAACATCCAAGAGAGAGAGAGGGGGGGGGAGGAGTTAACGTCCATTTGGCACAAACTAGGTCATTATTATAGACTTAACATAACGTTTAATTTTATCTCAACAATTCGTTTGAAATGGCCGAGTAAAACTTGGATTACGAGGATGATATGCCCCAAATCGTAGCTAAGCAAAATACATCCGAGAGACCAACGTTTTTAAGCATGTATTCATATCTTATAAACACTGTGTATCCATTTGTCAAAGTGATCTCATACGCCAAGGGACATTTAACCGGGGGCCTATTTCATAGTGATAAGCTCCCTCACACGCCCAGTGACAAGCGGTGTCTTCCCATACGCCAAGTGACAACCTCTCTCTCATACGCCCAGTGACAAGTGGTGACGTCTCTTATACGCCCAATGACAATCTCTCTCGTACGCCCAGTGACAAGTAGGGACTTCTTCCATACGCCCAGTGACAAGTAAGGACTACTTCCAAACATGACCTCTCCCACACCCGGTGATAAAAGAAAAGTGATGACATCTCTCTGATACGCACAATGTCAAGTAATCACCTCTCTTACACACCCAGTGACAAGTGATAACCTCTGTAATATGCCCAGTGACAAGTGATGACCTTTCCAATGCGCCCAGGGGCGTTTTGAGGTTTATCATGGCGGAGGCTATACCATTTTGAGGGCCCTCTTGAGGGGAGGGGGGCGGTCGGGAAATTTTACAAAATAAAAATCATTTTGGTGCATTCTGACATCCTCCAGGCCCTTCTAGGGGACCGGGGACTAATTCGATACTCGTCTGAAGCCTGAATGCGAAACAAATCGCTTGTACGTAGCGGTAGCTCAATCAAATAATAATTAATAGAATCATAATATGATGGAGTGGGCCTATTGTGCAAGCAGCACGCGTAATCCCGGAATATATACAGCAAAGAAATGATCGCTCCGCCAAGCAAGACCACACTGGGCGGCCTAGATATCGGTTTCCTGAATAGCTTATTAGTAGGTTTTCAGAAAAGGTGATTTCTTGATTGATGATTTTCATGCAATTGCAATGACTGCACTCTCATTCAGAAGTGGATTGAATCGGACTCGGGGGGCCATTTCCCATGGCCAGAATGGCCCTTTTGTCAGACGTGGAGCCCTTTTGGCTGCCTTTAGGGCAAACTGATCCCGCAGTGAATATTCGCTTGGCCGCTACAATCACTGATAAGCATGACATCGACGAGGCTTAATGAGTACGGCATATTAACTTTTTTACTCTGACAAATTAAATTCTCAAACATTTTTTTGAGGTAAAAGAAAAATAGATAAAGACGCTTGAAGTATATGTAGTTAAAAATATTTCCTATTTAGTGTAAATGGGTATTAAAATGAGTAAAATGCATCATTTTGCCCGAAGCAGTTAGGTGTTAAGTAAATATTGCACGAGCCGTTGAGCCAATGACTGGCGCCGTCTGCAGTCAACGCACGTGCTATGGACACTCATCTGTTACAGAGTTAATTCGTAAGTAATTCTCTGTGAAACAGATTGCCTTTAGGGCCCTCCGTAACTAGGGTACATTTTCATTTCTCTCATATGCCATGAACAGCCGCCATTTGGATAAAGTGAAAGGAAATACTTTTTATTTGATTGTTGAAAAGTTCACATTCTTTAGTTTTATATTCATATACCACAAGATCTATGTTACCATGGTAACTGCAGTATATATCTAACATCACTTTTAAACTTTGGTCAGAAAAAAAAGCAAACAATAAATACAAATGGTAAGTACAAGTAACAAAATGATAAAAACACAAAATGGGTATAATTAATGATAAACACTAATATCAACCTGATTCAAGAGAGAGAGAGGAATGGGGTTTAACGTCCACTCGACACAAACTAGGTCATTTCGGGACTAACATATGGTTTCAACTTTATTTCAATATTTCGCTTGCCCGTAGGGGTCTTTAGCAGTGGGAGGAAACTGCAGTACCCGGAGGAAACCCACGAGGTTGAGAAGGCGCCCCCATCTCCATGCCACATACGCTCACAACAGGGATCGAAACCACAGCCGCAAGCCAGAGGAGACCGGCCAGCTAGAGGTCGAAGCGCGGCACTCTAGACCACTAGGCCATCACAACCCCCCTTATGTCTAAGGGGCTAGTCACATGGAGATACAATAATAACAAATACCATCATAATATAAAATCTGGCCACACACAAAACCAAATAAACTAAATGTAAATATTCTGTTTGGTAAATTAGAAATTAAACAATAACAATGTAAACAATATGATGTTAAACTATCAGAACCAAGGATGAAGCAAATAAATAATCTAATCTGGATCTATGTACAATTCTATGTATTATTATTGTCATAATTTTAATTAATAATATGTATATTCATATTTGATAAATATTATCAATAGAATTATAATTCATATTTCATATATAATCTATATCTGATAAATATTCTCAATAGAATTATAATTTATATTTAATATATAATTTATATTCAATATATAATTCATATTCAATATATAATCTATATTTAATACATAATTTATATTTAATACATAATTTATATTTGATAAATATTATCCACATTTGATATATAATTATAATTTATATATAATCTATATCTAATGTATATTTAATATATAATATATGATTATAATCTATATTTCATACATAATTTATATTTGATACATATAATTTATATTTGAAAATGAAATGGGGTTTAACGTCCTACTCTTCTGCACCTAACCTGGTCTAATGGAAGATGGGCATACACCATACAGTGTGCTACGAGGGAAATATTTGCCCTGGCAGCAGTGCTACGGCCAACTCTTATATCGAATTCAGACTGCCAAGGGATCTTTTACGTGTATGCCAACGTGTAGATGGGACCTCAGTTCTTCATCCCATCCAAATGACTAGACAGCTGCACCACTGACAAGGGGAAACCACACAAATATTATTCATAATTTATTTGTAATTTATATTTGATGAATATTATCCATATTTAATATATAATTTACATTTGATAAATATTATCCATATTTATATAGTTTATATTTAAAATGAAATTTTTGTTTAGGCCAACTGGTAATATAGATTCCATAGTTTCAGTATAATGTATATTTAATGCAATATCGATATTTAATATTTGTTAATTTTCATATTTGGGATTATATTTTCATACTTTAGGAATACACAATTTTCATTCAATATTCACTTTTTGGAATATACAATTTTCATATTTGTAGATTATACAATTCCCCATACTCGCGCAGCGTTTCATTTGATTAGACATAATCCCACTACAGGGTTAGGGTTAGCCCTAACCCTAGCCAGAGAGGGATTTCTCGGGCCATTGCTTCAGGAATATGACAATTCCCATACTTTTGGATTATACAATTTTCATTCAATATTCAAGTTTTGGAATATACAATTTTCATACTTTTGAAACATACAATATTCATTTTTTTGCATAATACAATTTCCATAATTCTGATATATACCATTTGTATACAATTATTGCGTAAAATTATCTATATTTTTGTTCAGGTTAAGATTTCTTTTGATATTCTCCTCTAAATGTAAGAATAGCTTTGACGAGGCTTCCAGGTCGGTCTAGTGTAATAGAATGACCACATTTTTCTATAATATCAACTTGTTGACAGTTTGGTAATAATTCCTTTAAAACATCAACACCACTCATATCTATAATCTAAAAAAAAAAAAACACCACAAGACAAGAAATAAGTATTGAAGTTTAACGACCACTCAACATACAACCAGGTCATTATCGGATTTATTTCAACAATTTGCTTGTGCGTAGGGGTCTTATCAGTGGGAGGACCTGGAAGGTGTATAAAGTTACACATAAATCAGTTGGGCTGTCTAGGCAGGTATCAACTGTTGGGCTCTCTGGGCAGGTATCAACTGGAGCTCTATCTAAGATTTAAAGAGCTCAGGGGAAATGAGAGCTTATTAGGGTTTACTGGAGACCTGGGTGGTCATGCTTTGAATATCACCTGAAGTGGTGTGGATATATACCTATCTCATCGTGTTTACCCCACACTATCTGTGTATGACCTATCTCATCCTTTTTATCCCACACTATCTGTGTATGACCTACCTCATCGTGTTTACCCCACTCTCTGTGTATGACCTACCTCATCGTGTTTACCCCACTCTATCTGTGTATGACCTACCTCATCGTGTTTACCTCACATTAGCTGTGTATGACCTACCTCATCGTGTTTACCCCACTCTATCTGTGTATGACCTACCTCATCGTGTTTACCCCACTCTATCTGTGTATGACCTACCTCATCGTGTTTACCCCACACTATCTGTGTATGACCTACCTCATCGTGTTTACCCCACACTATCTGTGTATGACCTACCTCATCGTGTTTACCCCACACTATTTGTGTTGGTACTGTTATTTTTCTGGCTTTCTCCTCCAATAAAGTTGTTGAATGTTCTGAAGCCAGAGCTTTGAATACTGTTGTAATAAAAAACAATATATTATGGAGAGCAAAGAAAGGGTAATCATGAGACTAACATACGGTATATTCCGTATTTCAAAAGTTCATTAATTATGTACAGCTGTCAAATTTACATATTTTAGTGGTCAATGTTGGTCAAATATATATATTTAATGGTGAATTTACATATTGGAATGACCAAATTCATAAAAATTAGAAAGTTGAAAAAAAAAAACATATGTTAGAGACTACTTTATTGATTGTTAGATGTTAAATATAGTTTATGTCTACTATGTGCCACTATACCCTGTCTAGTCTATAAATATAGATGGGGTCTACCATGTCTCATAATACCCTGTCTATAAATAAAGTTTGGGTCTACCATGTCCCATAATACCCTGTCTACCATGTCTCACAATACCCTGTCTATAAATATAGATGGGGTCTACCATGTCCCACAATACCCTGTCTATAAATAAAGTTGGGGTCTATCATGTCCCACCATACCATGTCTTCAAGTATAGATTGGGTCCCACCAATGCCCTGTCTACCATGTTCCACTGTGCCCTGTTGGTAATTCTATAAATCCCACAATAATCCATAAAACAACATAGAGTTTTTGTCTACTTACATTGAAGGAAAAAGGGGTTTTTAGGTTTTCTTAAATCAACCAATCCTTGAAGAATCTAAAATCATACCCAAAACAAAAATAGTAATATTATCAAATACAAAAAAAAAAATGTTATTGATGTAGATTAGATAGAAAGTAGGCAGAAACAAGTCATCTCATGCTAGCTTCCCAATATCAAGATTCGTTCTACATCTGAAATCATGGTTTTAATCGTGGTGATCCGATCAGGTCGTATCATATATTGAGTTCAGTCGTAGAAATCGTGTTGATCGTATATTATCAATTGAATATGCATGTGCCAGATCATGGACCTAATAGGGACAATCTAATCCTATCGCATCTCACAAAAGTGAAACCTAGCATAAGTAAAATTGCTTCTATGGGTATGATCTTCTTCATCAGTCCAGTAGATACACACAATCTATCTCGCTAAAATCACTTGAAAACATGCAAATAGAGCAATGTGTGTAATTAGGATGGAGTGTGGATATAAATAGTCGTTGTCCAACCAGCTTCTGATGATAAGTTATCTCTATGACTACACTCAAAGTGAGAGAGAGAGAGAGAGAAATGGGGTTTAATGTCCACTCGACACAAACAAGGTAATTTTGGGACTTACATATGGTTTCATTTTATTTCAATAATTCGCTTGCGCGTAGGGGTCTTTAGCAGTGGGAGGAAACCCACAAGGTTCAGAAGGCGTCCCTATCTCCATGCCACATACGCTCACACCAGGGCTCGAAACCACAGCCGCAAGCCAGAGGTGACCGGCCAGCTAGAGGTTGAAGCGCGGCACTCTAGACCACTAGGCCATCCCAACCCCCCTTACACTCAAAGCAATCTGAAACAAATTAGCCTAGTGACAAACACAGCGCACATGTTGTAATGGCTCTCTTTTTGACTACACTCATAACAATCTGAACCAAACTAGCCTAGCAACACAGCCATTGTGATTGGGTTACACATACTGGCTATATAACCATTTAGAGAGAGAGAGAGAGAGAGAGAGAGAGATATCCGATTTAACATCCACTTGACACAAACTAGATTGTATAGTTGTTATTAGTTGTATGTCAGCTACTACATACTATATATGCAATAGAAGAGATGTTAAAAATAATTTCTCTGTCTCGCTCTAATTGTTACTGCCAATTTTGAAAGCAGGATCGAAATTTGTCGAGTTAAGCACATACCTGCGTATTAATATTTTTTTTATTATAAAGACAAATATCTAACATATTCTGTGCTGCGGCTGAAG
Source organism: Patella caerulea (assembly GCA_036850965.1). NCBI lineage: Eukaryota > Metazoa > Mollusca > Gastropoda > Patellidae > Patella > Patella caerulea. Next base: position 849,481 of record JAZGQO010000010.1, on the reverse strand, counting down.
TCTCAGGTATTAATGGACAATCTTTCATTTCAGTTTTTTCAATTCCATTTAAAATACATTCTTCTATAGTTCTAGTAAATAAACTGTGTTGTGGAGTCTTCACTGTAATAAAATACATCATTTTTAATTAAAATACACTAATCTAATTTTAAAATCTAATTAACATACACATAGCTAATTAAAATACAATTAGCTAATTAACATACACTTAGCTAATACATCTTTAGTAATGATAATCAAGGCTATGCCTAAAATTCAATCGCTAAAATCTTACATTATCTATCTTTTAACTATTATAGCGAGAACTGACATTTCTTTATCTAATCTTCCATATATAATGCCCCTTCAAAAACACTATCCAATCAAAAGACACAATCTAATTAAAGTGTGCTAACCTAATATCAGTTTAATTTGTAACTACATGTAAATATATACTTGACTTACTAGCAGGACATATTAAAGACAATGATGCCACAGTTTCAGGATATTCTGCTGTATATAAACCAACTATAGCACCACCCAAGGATGCTCCCACTAAATGAAACGGTTCTTTATCTAACTTCATTAATTTAACAAACTGAAACAACAATTTTTAATAATTCTGACCTTTATACTTCCAACAGAACTTTTCTTTCATGAGAGAGAGAGAGAGAAAGAGAGAGAGAGAGAGATAGAGACAGAGAGAGAGGGTTAACATCCACTCAATACAAACCAGATCCATACGGGACTAACATTTGGTTCAATCTTTATTAGTCGCATGAAACTGGAGGGCCCAGAGAAAACCCACGACAGGCGCGGATCCAGAGGGGGGGTCCATGGGGTCCGGCCCCCCCCCCCTGCTCAGACTTGACAATTTTTTATGCGATTTTATTGGCGATTTAATAATTCTATCTAAATATTTCAGACAGAACTTTTGTTTCATGAAGGGAGCTTCGCTGGATCAGTGTGTAAGATGATATTCGCTAGTCCGGAGGTCTTGGGTTTGTTCCTGATGTTGAGATAGTTTCCCCTTGACAGTAGTGCAGGTGGGAGGGCCTCACAAGGACAGATGTCTAGCTGTTTGGATGGGACACAAAAACCCGTGGACATAAAAGAACCTTTGACAGTTGGAATACCGATATATAAGAGTAGGCCGTAGCACCAATATCTGGGCTAAATGTTCAATGAGATATTATATTATACTATATTACAATTTACCTTGTGCCTGGAGGTCGGGTGTTCGATCCCTGCATGGGCCAAGAAAGTTCATCCAGATTTTCCGGAGTGGTTTCCCCTTGTCAGTGATAAAGGACTGAGGGCCTGACAAGGGCAGCTGCCTAGTCGTTCGGATGGTACGAAAAACTGAGGTCCTGTGTACACGTTGGCATGCACGTAAAAGATCCCTTGGCAGTTGTAAATCGATATAAGAGTAGGCCGTAGCGCAGCTGTCCAGGCAAAAATTTCCCTCATAGCACACTGTATGGCTATGGCATATGCCTGTCTTCATTAGTCCATTTCATTTCATTTCAATTTACGTTGTGACCTTGTTACACTATATCACAGCCTACCTTGTGAACATGCTGTACAAGATATTCTATTCCCAGTTTGTCTCCTTCTCCTGGAGTAGATGTCAGACCATGACCAGGTAAATCAACAGCTATTAGATGAACATCTGATGGAAGTTTCTGTCAAATAAAAACCAAACAACATTAGTAATTATAAAAACAAACACCATTACTATAATATCTCAATATATACTACTCAAAAGAAGTTAAGGGTCAAACCTTTTTTTCTACCAGGTAATTGTCTATACACATATCAGACATATATATAAAATTATTGGCGGAAATCGTGTCAAAATTGGTTCACGATATCCTGACGACAAAACCTGTGTACAAGGCATATGTGATTTTCAAACAAAACGATTTTGACAGTCTCCTTAGAAACCATAAACTGAAGCTCAAAACAAGGCTCCACAAAACTGTTTGCATCGCCCAAATGCAGTAGGGTGCAATTTTTTCAAGTTGATTATGTTATGTCCTTGCAAGTACACTCTGCATTTTCCATGAACAGTTTTGGCATAAAATAAACCTTCCATGACCGTGCTGCTCTCAGTTGAAATTTCAACATGGTCAGATGTCAGCTGAGTGAACTTGACATAAGAAGTGCCATTGCGTGGCTTCAACAGGGTTTTACACAGAAGAATGTGGCACAGAGAATTGGTTATAGCAAGCGTGTGTTTGGGAGACTATGGCAACGTTTCCAGGCAACCTATTCAGTTCAGAATCGCCCAAGGTCTGGTGGGCCAAGATCAACATCGCAACGTCAAGACCGGCATGTCATTCAAATGGCCTTACATCAGCGCGTTGTTACAGCGAGATATCTGAGAGATGGACTGTGAAATGCAAGTGGTGTTCAGGTATCGGACCAGACCATAAGAAATCGTCAGCGAGTCCACAACATTCAATCGCGACGACAAGCGGTTTGATCACCTCATAGAGACTGGAGACGGCGACAATGGGGGCGGGTAATCTTCAGTGATGAGTCCCGATTTGCATTACAGTTCAATGATAGCTGACTTCGCGTCTATAGACGGCAAGGAGAAAGATTTGCTGATGTTAATGTCAGACAACGCCACCGCTTTGGAGGTGGTACGGTAATGGTGTGGGCTGAAATTTCGACGTCTGACCCACAGCATGCCTCGTCGTTGTGTTGATTGTTTACGAGCACGTGGTGGTTTCACTTGTTATTAACAAAGTTATCGAATTTGAGACAGTTTTGTTGGACCTCATTATGCTCAAAATAGCGAATTTTCATCAGATCCTCAGAATAGTTGTGTATAAAAAATAGATATGCTTTGCATAACAGACTCAACTTTGAGACATATTGAACTCATTCTGACCAAAAGTGTGCTTAAAAGTTTTGATTTACATGTTCCCTGTGTCTAATAAAATGTCAAACAAAAATAATTGGTTGACCATTAACTTCTTTCGAGTAATATAATAGTAATGTTGTTTGTTTTCTTTTTTTTTTAGAAATCCTTACCAAAAAAAATCTGATGAGGGACAGAGGTATTTTATTTTTGTGATTTTATTTTGTCAAAGGATGGGGGTCTTTAATTAGCAGTGGGACGAAACCGGAAGACCAGAAAAAAAAACTCACAAGGCTGTACATGTGACCCTACTCCTTGTCATGTACAAGCGGGAATCGAAAAATCACAACACTTGATTCAACAACAAACCTTATGATACAGTGCGCACATGCTCACCATTCGGCCATCCACCCCCTAGACCTATGAGGCCTAGGACAAATGAGGTCTGGTGCTAATCACGTTATGAGGCCCTTTACTTGGGCCCCGAAGGAGTTAGGGGGCTAACATACCTACAAAGTCCAGCATGCATGCTCAGAAAGTTTAGATGTAGTTAAAATATTACCTGTAATATGATCAGTCATTATCCGCAACAAGTTTTAGGCAAATTCTTAAATCATTTGTAAGAACAATAGTAAATTCAGCACAGGGTTTGTTTATCAACTTGTCTCAAGCTGGCAATATCTGTGGTTATTTTAAATTTTATATTACCACAGAAATAAATGACTGATATTGTAATGAAAGTGAAACAACATTATTATTATACTACATGTAATTATAAAAGCAAACAACATTATTATTACATTTTTGTTGACTTTTTGGTCTATAATCGAAGATGAAAGTTCAATAGAAGACTGTAAAAAGGTAAAGACTGACCTTAAAGAATTGTAAATATTGTTCTTTTGATCCAGTGAAACCGTGTACAGCTAATATTGTTAGTTTATCTTTCTGTTTTACTCCTCGTTCAGCATAACAATATGTAAAATCTTTATTTTTAATATATTTCACATTCATACCACTTCTCTTAGCATCTAATCTACAAAAAACACAACAAATCCTTCAATTAATTAAGGGATGTGGTGGACCTGACAATAAAATGAAATAGGGTTTAACGTCCTACTCTTCTTCTCCTAGACTGGGCTAATTAAGACGGACAAACACTATACATTTTGCTATGAGGGTAATTTTGCTCGGGCAGCAGTGCTACGGCCTACTCTTATATCAAATTCCAATTGCCAAGGGATCTTTAACATGTATGCCAATGTATACAAAGACCTTGTTTTTTTGTACCATCCAAACGACTATACAGCTCTTTGTCAGACCGTCCATCCTGCATCACTGACAAGGAAAAACCACACCGGGAAATATGGATGAATTTTCTTGGCCAATGCAGGGATCGAAAACCCGACCTCCAGACTAGCGAGCCAGGGTCTTATCCACCGTGATCCCCGTAACTATAAAACATCCTTCGTTAATCGGGGATTGTGTGTGGAGCCAACCATAAAAACTCCAATTATTTCAGTTCTCCATTATTCCTGCATTATCCAGGATGGTAAAACAAAATAAAAGGTTTGGATCGCCAGCAAAAACATATTTAGATATTGAAGGGTTTTATGTTCAACTGTTCGCAACAAATGTGCTAATGAAGAGGGGCATACAACCATACAATATGTTTTAAGGGAAATTTTGCGTGAACAACAGCACTACGGACTATTTTCACACATCAAACATAGGACCTTGTTTTTTGTCTCATCCAAAGGACCAGATATTTTTTCATGTCAGGTTCTTCATCCTGCCGCAGTGAAATGGGGAAACCAGACCTGAAAATCCTGAGGAACGTCATTGTTAGCGAGTCGGTTTCATACTCATTGGGAAATCAGAGTTCCATCAACAAGTCATTCAGATCTTCTTTAAGTGGCATTTAGTAATTGAACAGTAACACACTAACACTATTTATACTGGTTATTAACAGTGTTATTTCGTCTTTATCAAGCAAATGTGTCCAAAAAAAAAACAAAAAGGGGGGGGGGTCAGCTATCGGCCATTTTATTCTTAACTTGATCTTCTCAGGTAGAAATTATCACACTTTTCCATTCTTTAAAGGGACAATAACACTCTTGGTGGCTTGGCAGCTCGAGAAAATAAATAATAGCCTTATTCTAAGTACTAGATGTTTAAGCGTCCTACCTGTTGTGTAAATTATCCATTACATCCTATTTTACTTGTCCAGAGGGTTCGAAAATATTTTAAAATCCAAGTCACATTTGAAAAGGTTTAGGTTAGACTTTTCAAATTAATTAGTTGAATTTTTCCAATTCTTTAAATTAGGTGTGCTAAGATGAAATTTATATCATCAATTAATTGGAATATTGTAAAATAATACAATTTGTTGACCAGAATGAAGATTGGGACATATTTTTCAGTTTCGATAAGAGTGGTATTGGGGCTTTAAAATAAATGTAAGAAAGTCTACGAACCTCATCAACCAGTAGATCACATGTTTCGGACTGATAAAAAACAAGGCAACAGCTCCTGTTACCATGGATACCAGAACAGCTGATGATGAATATATTATATACTGCCACATTTTAATCTGAAAATGAGAAATGACCGCAATTCATTAACCAGGTCTGTGGTGGTTGGACACTATTCTCTTGACTATAATGTCCACCATCTGACCAAGGAGTGGGCGTAAGAGAGAGAGAGAAATGGGGTTTAACATCCACTCAACACAAACTAGGTCATTTTGGAACTTCATTCAGAATTAAGTAATCTGAATGAAAATTTTCAACATACTCATTTTTCATTAGCTACTTTTAAAGTAGCGCTTTATCTAAAACTTAAAAAATGCATTTTTAATCATTTTCTTTAACTATATAGCAAGAACAAACAACTCTTTATCTAAATCTTAGATACAGGTAATGCATGTGTAAATTTGATTACCTGTCCTTACAGTAAGTCTCCCCTTTTACCTGTAAATTTTTTTATAAGAAGATAATATAGCTGATCTCTATATCATGACCCCTACCCTACATACCATATAGCTACCATAACAGATAAGATATAGGTCAACATTGGTCAATATATCAAGTCTAATAAATATTTTACACTGTGTCATCGGTCAAACCCACTGATAACACCTTCACAATTTAACACATACTTAAACATGCATTATGCTGCCTATTGCAGGTCTTCTTTAGGCGTGCAATGTCATCTAAATTATTAACTAGATATTAATTAACTTATCCAGACCATAATCAACTCTTGATGTCAACGCTAGCCTTCGATATTGACTGGATTAGAATCCTATATTTTGCTTAACGCTCATTGATACTAAGATTAATAATTGGAAAATCATGACTATGCTTTTTATCGCACTGACTTGTGTAATGATGATCGAGGCTTGGCGGAAATTTAAATAGCTTAAATCTCAGTTCATTTTGGATCAATTTGACTGAAATTTTCAGCAAATTAAATTTACATTATCTAGTTTATTCTAACTATCATAGTGCGAACTGTGCGACCAATATCTCATGATGAGTCTCATGTTGTAAAATAAAATATTATGGTAATATAACAGGATGATTTAACCAATCCTACCCAACACCACTCAGAACGTACCAAATACTACCAAATATTATCCAATACGAACCCAATATCACCCAATACCTATCCAATAACACCCAATACAACCCAATACTACCCAACATTATCTAATACTAACCGAATAAAACCCCAATGCTATCCAAATACTACCGAATACCACCAAATACTATTCAATAACTCCCTATCCAATACTACTCAATACCACCTAATAATACCCAAAGAGAGATAGAAAAATGGAGTTTAACGTCCACGTGACCCCATTCTTTGTCACGTACAAGTGGGGAATCGACACCACACAACCTGACTCAATGACAGACCTGATGATTGGCCACCTAATCCTCCAAATTCTTAGGAGGCAGGAATTAATTCTATCCACAAGACCACACAATCCATAGCATTCTAGTCCCAGGCGCTGATACAGAGGGGGGCGCACCCGGCGCACGCCCCCTCTATTTTTTTGCGGTGGCGAACAATTTTTAGCTCCATATATTCTCGCGGGAAAGGAGAACAAAAACAGTGTAGGTTGGAAATCATAATTTACAGTACGCCCCCCCTTTCTGAAAATCCTGGATCCGCCCCTGAGACCAACATAAATTATATAAGGGATATTGAAATTAACGCGATCTGCTGTAGCCCACCCTAATTGTTTTCTAAACTGCTCACTGATTGGTTCCTCAATTATCAGGTATAGGTAATTACATAACTATGTTTGTTAACAGTAACGATTAGCTTGTCATCTTTTTTCATTTCTGAAATAACCCTTGTAACAGCACACCTCGTTACACAGGCAGCCAAACCATAATGAACAAGGTGTATACCGGAAACCATACGGTCGATACTTGCATTCCGTCAATCGCAACACTTCGGCAATACGACAATTGTTACAACCCTTTCGCACTTGGCAAATATAAGTATTGACTGAGATGGAGAAAGAGAAATGGGGTTTAACGTATACTGGAAACAAGCTGTCACAACCCAAGTCATTTCCTTGTCATGTACAAAAGTGCATGGGATCGAACCTTTGAAGTGCACATGTTCGACCATTCGGCCGCTCGACCCCGTCAACCCCAACCCCGCCACCAAATGAAAATTAATGAAGTCTAGATTTTCTATTTGTTCGTTAACCAATTAATAACACAGATGGTCTAATCCACACAATATCAAAGCCATCTGATGATCTACTGGTCCACAGTTGTTTAGGCATTGCTGGATGATCTGACTAATATTTTAGGCGGCCCCATGTTCAGGATCTGAAATAGGCAAAGCGCTCATTTTTCAACCTCAAGTTAATGGGCACTAACCCTCACTCATAATCCATATGAAAGGGGTTAAAAGAGAAAAAATAATAGAGAAATGAAAAAACAGAAATGAAACGATGAATGAAAAAAGAAGTCAATCAACCAACAGCACAGTTGTTTAATTTAAAATTTAAATGACATCTGAAGCAGGAAAAAAGATCTTCAATAGACAGATTTAGATTTTTCTTACATAAGGTAACTTTATAGGCTTTTTATAAGAGAACCGGTACCGACAATAATAAAAGTCCTATATAATAGCTTTCAATTAATAAATTTACACTGGCTCCTATAAGCCTAGTACCGTATGTGAGTTCACCACTTGACTTGGACAAATACTGATGTCACATTCCTAGTAATCTAATATGTGTTTGTATACGATTAACCAACACAATTCACAGATTATCAGTCACAAACTCACGATTGACGCAAATCTTAGACATTGAACTTTGCCTGTCTGTAGGAGACTAAAGGGACATAACTCCTCGTACATCTTCCAAATTATACATTTTTTGAAACCTAGTTTAAATATAAACATAATTTGAATAAATTCAGTGAATAACTTGAAACAGGTAGCTTAAGTTAATATTTATCAACAAACGCAGATACTTCTTTGCTTACTTCATGAAAGAAGGAAATTTTAAATTCATTTCGTGCACACTTCTTCTTCAGCCAAAGAATAGTGAACGAATGGCGGTCACTACCGAAAAATGTCGTAAATGCCCCCACCATTAACTGCTTTAAGGAAAGGCTTGATCAAACTTGGTACGACTCCAGGACACACCATTATTATGGGTCATTTCCGAATACACTGCATTTGAATAAAAGACAACATCTGCCAACTAATACAACTAACACACCAACCATGCCACAAATTTACTGTTACGAACGCAGTCTAGAAGAACATTTTGTGAACTCGAGTCATAAATCCAAGTCTACGCCAGATTCACAGAATGCTCTAATTCTAAACCGCTAGAAAGACAATCCGAACTTTACTAAGTCTCAAATATTTAAGAACCGCAAAGTAACATTTTTCATAATTACTACAGACCAGCAAAAGGCCCTAATAAGGACCTACTTACAGCTGACACGATATGGATGTGGATATTTCGTCTCGGTTTATTAATTCCGCAATTTACTTGTTGCCAGCAATTTGTAAACATCCGGTGTTAAAATAATTTAATAATTTTTAAAATTGGTTAGATAAGATAAGATAAGATTTTATTGTATCTAAACACCCCATAAGAGGCAGCATACAAATATCCACAAAACATTTTAAGAAGAAAAAAGCATGAACATCATTTATGACAAAGGCTCATAATTAAAATTAAAATTAAAAACAAAAAACAACATAGCATGTAAATATTTACATATTATATAAGGATAAATCTAGCGCGTCACAAGAGATTTCAAAGTAATATGTCTGTTAATAGTTAATGGAAAACATTGAAAATCACTAGAGTTTTTCACATGACATTTAGCACTGTGCAAAAGTTTGAAGTCAAACGGATATTAACTTCTGCCTCAAGAGTGTCTACAAATATTTCGAGTAATCAAAGGTCATTACTCTGACAGCAACTATCTGAAAACATTTAAAATCAATAGGCTTCTTCTTAACGATAGGAATCACAGTGCAGAAATTTAAAGTCAATCGAATATTAACTTAATCCCTTAGGGCGTCCGTAGGATATTACACAGTGATCAAGGGCCATAACTATGGTAGTACTTAACAGAAACCATTGAAATCAATAGGATTCTATGTCTCATGCCTTTTGACACTGTGTATAAATTTAAAGTCAATGTAAACGAAAAAAAAGAACATAACTATGGAATTATCCAATTCTCTCCTTAAATGCGAGATAGACAAATGCTGCAACAGCTTTTGCAAGTGATGGGGGAGGATTAAATACGGTTAAAAAAGTCATTGGAATTTTTGGGGTATTATTAAAGGCTGGCACTAAATAGGAGTTTCGAAGGCTGAGATATTTATCACATTTCATTAGAAAATGCTCCTCATCTTCTATGGCTTGCAATGAACACATCTGGCAAAGGCGATGTTCTACTGGGATGTTTTTGTACCGACCTCTCTCTATTTCTAAGTTATGAGTGCTTAGTCGAAGTTTTGTTAAAGCAATTTTGTGGTCCTTTTGATAAAGCCTGTCACAGCCTTTGTCAGACACAAATTATAACAGTTACACTACGTTTATATTATGACATAGACGATACGGGCATACAAAATTCTGTGCCTGACAGTGTTTGTGACTGACAGGTAGCCCACCTTATGGCTTATGTATGATGTGAAATATGTAACAGCATGGACATAAGGTCCATGGTAACAGGCATTGCTCGAGTAGACGGAAATGATATTGAAATGAAATGGGGTTTAACGTCCTATTCTTTTCCACCTAACCTGGGCTAATGCAGTGCGCTAAGAGGGGAATCTTGCCTATTCCAACTGCCAAGGGATCTCTTACGTGTACGACAATGTGTAGCCTTTTTGCCAATCTCGTTCGCAGAGGCAGCCGCGGAGCCGAAGGCCTCTGGCACATTAGACCGTCCATATTTTTTCAAACCTAAGCCCCGCCCATTCTGACCTCTGATTGGTCAATCTTTTTGGGTCGATTTCTCGAAAACTAGAGGTCGGATCGTCGTTTCGTTTGTTGTTAAATGATCCTTGAGTCAAAGTCAACTCGTTGATATAAAAAATCGATCCTAAACGAACAAATTCAAGTTTTTGTAAAGATCTATTTTTCTACGCGTGGGTATATTTATAAGTGATTCGGTAATCCCGGCACGTAAAATCAGGGGCGTATGACGCAAATAAACAAAAAATTTCGCGCGTAGGAATTACATGTCATTTTCCGGGAATATGGCTACCCCGATTCACCAGAGAAATTTCTTCAAAATTTTTTCTAGTTTCGAGATTGCCTTTTTCCATCCCATCCAAACGACAAGTCAGCTGTCCTTGTCAGGCCCGCCGTTCTGCATCACTGACTAGGGGAAACCACGCTGGAAAATCTTGATGAACTTTCTCGGCAAGGCAGGGATCGAACACCAGGATAGCGAGCCAGCGTCTTACCCACTTAGCCACGTGATTCCCCTGACTGGCCTGAGTAGAGGGAAGCTGATGTTTTTCAAATTTCAAATATAAAACCTTATAATTAACTTTCTCAATTGACACAAAAAATATTAAACAATTTCGCGTTTCCATATTGATTTTAATTTAGATCTAATTAAATTGTTTGATTAATTTTTGTTTTAAAAAATAGACGAGAAGTGTGAGAATTGTTTTCATTGATGTTAAAAATATGTGACGTCACATATGTCATACAAATAAAAAAAATTAAGAGTGTTGGATATGCATCAAATGGAATTTTTAAAATAGCATTCTTAAACTATTTTCATGGGCATCGATATCTAAGGACGAGTTACCCCCCTTAGACATTGTTTATGATATTAATGTAAAAAAAGACCGGAGAGTCAGTGATCTGTTATTGTCAAATGTTGACAACGCATCCAGACTAATATTCGTAGAGACAAGTTTTGCCCAGTGTATCCGGTTCCGGTCTGAAATTTTTTTAATCAACAGTCTGTGGGTGACAATTTTAGTGTTACCGAAAAAGAGCTTTGCTCAAGCACTGCTCTATATAATCATTGTAAAATGGGTTCGTCTGTCTGTCTGTCTGTCCGTCTGTCCGTCATACTTTTTGGGACACAATAACTCTCTTTCTAATTGAGCTAGAATGTTCAAACTTGATGTAGGTGTTTATTAGGTCAATGCCTTGATGGAGTTCGGAGATGAACACTTTCTGCGTACAGTAAGCAGAGATAAGCAATCTGATTGGTTGATGCTTTTGGGCACGATAACTTTGGTTATAATGAAGTTCTATAAATAGGTGTGCCGGTGCTTCAGTTAATAAACGCTCACTCCGTCCGTGTTTCATCAGCACCGCTCTACTCATAGTCAAACTGTCAGAAATAAAATGGGATTTAACATCCTACTGTTTTGTTCCGACTGAGCCAATGAAAATGAAGACAGGCATACATCACGCAGTGCGCTATGAGGAAAATCGAACTGCCGAGTACACGCCAATGTATTAACAGCATTTTGTTTATTAGCCCCAGCCGTAGGACTGGACACTGTCCTTGCCAGGCCCTCCATCCTGCACCTTTTACATTGAAAAACCATGCCTGAAACCATACCAACATCCATTTGGCGCAATTTCGGTTCTTTTGGGACTAACATGATACAATAAATGAGTTATTATTAGTAAGAGAAAACAGTAGAAAAATGATGACTAGCAGGCACGGCAAGAGATGCTACTTTTTGTACTTGTTAGTCTCAAAATGACCATTAAGATTAAACAAAATAATATTTATTTGATTTTGATTGTTGAAAACGTTGCACAACTGACCCCCAAATCTAAGTTATTTGAGGTAATAAAATAAAAAAATCAATCTGGTGTATAAAAGTCTGAAAAATGGCATCCACTGTTACCTTGGTAACAAAATTAACAAATAAACAAGTATAGATGGCAAGTACAAGTTTTGAAAAGTAACAAATTCTAAATACAATGTACAAACTCAACAAAATATATTGTGCTTTTCGTACAGAAACGAAAAACTTATTAAGCCGTGTATTATCATTATTTTTTATATACAGCAGCATTTTCATATGGAGTGCTCACAAGTGTGCTTGACAGTTAACAAATGGCAAGAACGTGAATGCATTGAAAGTAAAAAAGATCACAAATGTTCAAAATAATGATGTTGCATATGTTCAAAGTAAGTAAAAGCGAAATATAAATTGACACTGATAAAGATTGTTCAACAATAGGATTCAATGGATATTGATAATGGATATTGATAATTAACGAATATTAGAGTATAAATTATAAAATCTGATATATTAGAATAACAAATGATAAAGTAATCTATGTGATAAATTAGACAGAGTAACAAATTATGAAAAGTGATATATTAAACAAATGATTAAGTAATCTATTCGATAAATTAGAGCAACCAATTATAAAAAGTGATATATTAAAATAACAAATGATAAAGTAATCTATGTGATATATAAAGTAACAAATTATAAAACGTGATATATAAGAATAACAAATGATAAAGTAATCTGTGTGATAAATAAGAGAGTAACAAATTATTAAACATGATATATTAGAATGACAAATGATAAAGTAATCTTATGTATTAAATTAGAAAGAGTAACAAATTATAAAACATGATACATTAGAATAACAAATGATAAAGTAATCTTAAGTGATAAATTAGACAGAGTAACAAATTATAAAATTTGATATATTAAACAAATGATTAAGTAATCTATGTGATAAATTAGACAGATTAACAAATTATAAAATGTGATACCGGTATACAAATAACCAATGGTAATCTATGTGATCGAATGGAAACAATAATCAATTAATAATATACAATAAGTACAAGATGTTGTACATGTATTTGGTAAATTAGAAATACAATAGTAACAAATTATGTTATATAGTAGTAACAATTATATTATAAAACAAACAAAGGTTAGTCTAGTTTAATAAATTGCCATGTTCTAGTTGGTAAATATATGTATACTAAATTTAAACTGTATATTTATTAATTAATTATTTCATTTATTTGTTCATTATTCTAAGAGAGATTCATTCATGACTGGAACAGAAAGAAAAAAAATGATCTGTTTCTTAAAAGGATAACCCTTGAAAACAAGCAAAATGAACACTGGTTTATTACCATAGGTGTTTCTAGTGGCAGACTATGTCATGTGATCGAAGGATGGCAGGTTCTCTATATCAACTATAAACTATATAAATATGTGTAAAGTATAATTAATAATTTGTATATTAAATGTATAATTATACATATTTTCATAATATAATAAAATGATTGTATTTTGGAATATACTAGGTTCACATTATTGGAATATAAAATGTTTCCACGTTTGGTATATAAAATGATCACATGTTTGAAATATAAAATGTTCATATATTTTGGAATATAAAATGTTCACATTTTTGGAATATAAAATGTTCACATTTTTGGAATATAAAATGTTCACATTTTTGGAATATAAAATGTTCATATATTTTGGTATATAAAATGTTCACATTTTTGGAATATAAAATGATCACTTTTTTGGAAAAATAAAATGTTTGCATTTTTGGAAAATAAAATCTTCATATATTTTGGAATATAAAATGATCAAAAAATTTTGTGGAATATAAAATGATCAAAAAATTTTGTGGAATATAAAATGATCAAAAAATTTTGTGGAATATAAAATGATCAATATATTTTGTGGAATATAAAATGATCAAAAAATTTTGTGGAATATATAATTTTTATTCTATGTATAATTGATATTTTGTGTATAATTTTTGTTCAAGTTAAGATTTCTTTTGATATTCACCTCTAAATGTAAGAATAGCTTTGACAAGGCTTCCAGGTCGGTCCAGTTCCATAGAGTGGCCACATTTTTCTATAATATCAATTTGTTGACAATTTGGTAATAATTCCTTTAAAACATCAGCACCACTTACATCTATGATCTAAAAAACCCCAACAAAAACAAAACCAGAAATAAGTACCAGTACCAAGGAGATGTATTTCAGAATATAACACAATGTGTATTACATACTCTACAAAACCTCTTTTATATTGGACCACATTTTAGTTGAGGGTATCAGGTATGCCCATGCCTGGAAATTAGGCACTGGTCACAGACAGTTCCAGGCACTGATATGTTTTTTTATCTGTGTACCGGTATGACCTACCTCATTGTGTTTACCACACACTATCTGTGTATGACCCACCTCAACGTGTTTACCCTACTCTATCTGTGTATGACCCACCCCATCGTGTTTACCCCACACTATCTGTGTATGACCCACCTCATTGTGTTTACCCCACACTATCTGTGTATGACCTACCTCATCGTGTTTACCCCATTCTATCTGTGTATGACCTACCTCATCATGTTTACCCCACACTATCTGTGTATGACCTACCTCATCGTGATTACCCCACTCTATCTGTGTATGACCTACCTCATCGTGTTTACCCCACACTATTTGTGTTGGTACTGTTATTTTTCTGGCTTTCTCCTCCAATAAAGTTGTTGAATGTTCTGAAGCCAGAGCTTTGAATACTGGTGTAATAAAAAAAAAACCCAAACAATTATAAGAGTCAATGGAAGGATGATGGACTTTAATCAACACAATTGGGTAATTCTAGGACTAACATATGGTGTTTTCTGAAGCAAGAAATTTGAATACACAGTGGCCTAGTAAGCACGACGTTTGCTTGCTAATCTGGAGCTTCTCTGTGTTTGATCTCTGCGTTTGCCGAAAAAGTTAATCGTGATTTTCTGGCATGGTTCTCCTGTCAGAGGTTATGACAGAGGGCCTGGCAATTGATAATATATAGTCATTTGGATGAGACAAAAAAAAAACCTGCACGTAAAGAATATTTGACATTTGGAATTCGATATAAGAGTCACCTGTGGCACCGCTGTCTGGGCAAAATTGTACTCATAGCCAACTGTGGCGTATGCCTGTTTTTATTGGCCCAGTTCGGAGCTTTTGAATACTCATCTAATAAAAGAGAGAGAGAGAAATGGGGTTTAACGTCCACTCAACACAAACTAGGTCATTTTGGGACTAACATATGGTTTTAATTTTATTTCAATAATTCGCTTGCACGTAGGGGTCTTTAGCACTGGGAGGAAACCGGAGAGCCCAGAGGAAACCCACGAGGTTGAGAAGGCGTCCCTATCTCCATGCCACAAACACTCACACCAGGTCTCGAAACCACAGCCACAAGCCAGAGGTGACCGGCCAGCTAGAGGATGAAGCGCGACACTCTAGACCACTAGGCCATCCCAACACCCCGTAAGAGACTAGAAATGGGTGATTGGGTTTTACATCCATTAACACAACCAGGTCATTTTGGGTCTAACAAAATGTTTATTCCTTATTTCATAATTTCTTTTATGTACAAGGGTTTTTAGCTGATATAAAAATTACTTATATTAATAGTAAAATTTACAAAAAGGGTTGGGGTATTTTGTACTTACATTGAAGAAAAAAAGGGTTTTTAGGTTTTCTCAAATCAACCACTCCTTGAAGAATCTAAAAACATACACACAGTAAAAAAAACCCGATTTAATACAAACAAACTTGGATGGGACGGAAAACCAAAGACCTGTGTACCCATTGGCGTGCACATAAAAGATCGCTTGGGAGATGGAATTCGATATAAGAGTAGGCCTTAGCGCAGTGGTACGGGCAAATTTTCCTCATAGCATACTGTATGATGTCGTATGCCCGTCTTCATTAGCCCAGCTCTCATAAGTGGAATATACGAGCACTTCTCCTTACCTAAATCTGATACTGGTAATATAAAAGTTTGCGCAAAATTATTCCCGTAGCACACTGGAATTCCTTGCACACGACAACCCATCGATATGATTTAGTTAATGGAATGGTGCTTGAATACTCAAAACTAACATACCTGTGAATTAATATTATTTTTATTATAAAGACAAATATCTAACATATTCTGTGCTGCGGCTCGAGTCTCCGGTATTAATGGACAATCTTTCATTTCAGTTTTTTCAATTCCATTTAAAATACATTCTTCTATAGTTTTAGTAAATAGACTGTGTTGTGGAGTCTTCACTGTAATAAAATACATCATTTTTAATTACAATACACTAATCTAATTTTAAAATGTAATTAACTTACACTTAGCTAATTAACATACACATAGCTAATTTACATACGCTTAGTTAATTAAAATACATGCAGCTAATTAACATACTCTTAGCTAATAAAAATACATTAAGCTAATGTAACATACATTTAGCTAATTAACCATTTTTTCTCACCCCTGGATATTATGAAATTTTAATTTTTTAAGCTACTGAAATGAAATTTTTATCTGTTGCTTCAATTCTCAATCAAATTTCAAAAATCTAATTTAGATAGACAAAGTAAAATAAGTTAATCTTATTAAAAGAACATAGTTGAAATGGGTCATCATGTCCTATTGTACTAGTCCAACAGAGCCAATGAAGAGAGGTATATGACATACAGTGTAGGCTACCATATGGGGGGAATTCTGCCCGGACAACAGTGTGCAGTATTTCCACTTAGGCCTACTCATTGTTGAAATCCAACAGGACCTTGATTTTCGCCACGACTGACATTTAACCCGATTTCTCCTCCAATCTGAATATCACAGAACTTTCTCAGCCAACATTAGCATCTAACCCAATTTCTCGTCCAGTTTGAATATCGAGGAATTTTCTCAGCCAACAATAGCATCCAACCTGCCAGAGCCTAACTCACACAGTCAACATGGCTCCCATTCTAATTAAAAAACGCTAATTTAATCAAAAAATTTGATTAATTTGTAACTACATGTAAATATATAGTTGACTTACTAGCAGGACATATTAAAGACAACAATGCCACTGTTTCAGGATATTCTGCTGTATATAAACCAACTATAGCGCCACCCAATGATGCTCCCACTAAATGAAACGGGTCTTTATCTAACTTCATTAATTTAACAAACTGAAACAACAATTTTTAATAATTCTGACCTTTATACTTCCAACAGAACTTTTCTTTCATGAGAGAGAGAGAGAGAAAGAGAGAGAGAGAGAGATAGAGACAGAGAGAGAGGGTTAACATCCACTCAATACAAACCAGATCCATACGGGACTAACATTTGGTTCAATCTTTATTAGTCGCATGAAACTGGAGGGCCCCGAGAAAACCCACGAGGTTGGACAGGTGACCCCAATTCCTAGTAATGCACTAGCAGTGAATCGAAACCACATCTTTTGAAGCCATGACAGACCTTACCATTTAACGTACCCTTGCGTTATTTTATGATCAAATGTGCATCAATGTAAAGAGCTAGAGAGAAATGGGATTTAACGTCCACTCAACACAAACTAGGTCATTTCGGGACTAACATGTGGTTTAATTTTTTATTTCAATAATTCGCTTGCGTGTTGGGGTCTTTAGCAGTGGGAGGAAACCGGAGTGCCCGGAGGAAACCCACAAGGTTGAGAAAGCACCCCTATCTCCATGCCACATACGCTCACACCAGGGCTCGAAACCACAGCGGCAAGCCAGAGGTGACCGGCCAGCTAGAGGTCGAAGCGCGGCAGTCTAGACCACTAGGCCATCCCAACCCCCCGTTCATGAATGGGGAAAAGAATTTTAGCCTTTGCTTCAGTTATTTCAAACTGTCAAGGGTTCTTTTTTTACCGGTAAACCTATCTGCATACTAGTGAATCTCAGCAGAATTCATCCCAGAACATTTAAATATTAGCTTCCAATGCCCTTCAATCAATTGTCTCTTGTTTTAGAAATCAAGGAATCCTACTAGATTACAGCCTACCTTGTGAACATGCTGTACAAGATATTCTATTCCCAGTTTGTCTCCTTCTCTTGGAGTAGATGTCAGACCATGACCAGGTAAATCAACAGCTATTAGATGAACATCTGATGGAAGTTTCTGTCAAATAAAAACCAAACAACATTAGTCATTAGTAATTATAAAAACAAACAACATTGGTAATTATAAAAACAAACAACATTGCTCTTATTCTTATTATAAAAAACAAACAACATTATACTAATTATAATCAAACAACATTATTCTAATTATAAAAACAACATTATACTAATTATAAAAACAACATCAACATTATAATACTAATTATAAATCAAACATCAATATTATAATACTAATTATAAATCAAACAACATTCTTATTTGTGTTGCCTTTTTGATCAAGATCTAGATGAGTGCTTATAAAAGTGAATAAATACTGTACAAAATTAAAGCTAACCTTAAAGAATTGTAAATATTGGTCTTTTGATCCAGTGAAACCGTGTACAGCTAATATTGTTAATTTATTTTTCTGTTTTATTCCTCGTTCACCATAACAATATGTAAAATCTTTATTTTTAATATATTTCACATTCATTCCACTTCTTTTGGCATCTAATCTACAAAAAAAAACCCCAACAAATCCTTCAATTAATCAAGGGATGAGGACCCAACTAAAAGTGAAATGGGGTTTAACTTCCTAAGGTTCAGGGGGGGTTGGAATGGCCAAGTGGACTAGAGTGCCGCGCTTCGACCTCTGGCCGGCCGGTCACCTCTGGCTTGCGGCTGTGGTTTCGAGCCCTGGTGTGAACGTATGTAGCCTTCTCAACCTCGTGGGTTTCCTCTGTGCACTCCGGTTTCCTCCCACTGCTACTGACCCCTACGCGCAAGCGAATTATTGAAATAAAATTAAACCATATTTTAGTCCCAAAATGACCTAGTTTGTGTTGAGTGGACGTTAAACCCCATCTCTCTCTCTCTCTCCCTAAGGTTCTGTTCTGGCTGGGCTAATGAATTTGGCCATACAGTGTGCTATGAGGGGAATTTTGCCTGGACAGCGGCGCTACAGCCCACTCTTCTGTCAAATTCCAACTGGCGAGTGATCTTTTACGTGCACGCCAATGTGACATGGGACCTCAATTTTACGTATCATTCCAACAACTAGATGTTTTTTTCATGTCAGGTTCTTCATCCTGCGGCACTAACAAAGGGAAACCATGGTGGCATAAAAATCCAGCGGAACTTTCTCTGCTAACCCAGATATCGAACCAGGACCACATTGTTTCATACTCGCTGAACTTCTATGGTTCAGCTAAAAATTACAATGTCGGTTACCATGGTGACCAAAATTACATAGTAACAAGTTCTTCAATTCTGTTCCATTCCTCAAGTTAAATGTAAGAAAGTTTACAAACCTCATCAACCAGTAGAGGAGGTGTTTCGGACTGATAAAAAACAAGGCAACAGCTCCTGTTACCATGGATACCAGAACAGCTGACGATGAACATATTATATGCTGCCACATATTAATCTGAAACAAACCCAAACCAACCAAATTCATCATGAATTAAAACCATATTTATAACAAAAATAGAACCAGGGCTGTTGAGGGATATTGGACCAGTTTGAGTACAGAGATCAATAATAATCGAAAGCAATCAGGGATCCAGGTGATTGTACTTCACTGTAACTATTCTGACAACATGTTAACACCTGTTTCTAATAACACCTTAATTAAATTTCTTTACCTGTCCTTACAGTTAATTCTCACCTTTACCTGTCTCACCTTTACCTTTCCTTATAGTAAGTCTCACCTGTCCTTACAGTATGTCTCACATTTACCTGTCCTTACAGCAAGTCCCACCTTTACCTGTCCTTACAGCAAGTCCCACCTTTACTTGTCTTTACAGTATGTCTCACCTTTACCTGTCCTTACAGTATGTCTCACCTCTACTTGTCCATTACCTATAAGTGTGGGTTTATATTAGAAGATAATATAGTCGATCCCTATATCATGGCCTACATACCACAGCAACCATAACAGATAATATATGGGTTACCGCTGGTTAATATATCAAGACTAATAAATATTTACACTGTGTAATCGGTCACACCCAAAATGATAAAAAATGTGCCAAAAATTATCTTGTATCTACAAACAATCCGCCACAAATGCAGTGTGGACAAAATCAACAAAATTCAAACCGAAGACAGTAAGTCCACTCACGACGAGAAAAATCTCATCATGGACAATTAATAGGTAGAATTAATTGGCAGAACCCCTGATATGAATTTGCTTATTCTTTGTGTGTTATTAGACTCACATCTATTTGATACATTTAATAACTAATGTCCTACCAAGGTCACATTTAGGCCTAGTCTAGGCCTATATGGTGTGTACCCAACGCCCGATTAACCATGTTGGGGGCCCTGGGGCCTGGAACATGTGGGGGGCCCCTGATCACTGACCGCGAGCGCCGAAGGCGTGAAGCCCCACATAGGAGGTCTTGGGGTTTTCTCCCCACCCCCCCACCCACCCAAAGAAATTTTCAGAAATTTTCAGAAATTTGAGGCCAGAAACGTGATTTCCTGGCATTTTAGGCACTTGTGTTGGAGCCATTTAGAAGTACCTCCCCCAGAAAAAAATAAAATTCTGCCACCAAAATAGCGCATTCTTGCGTTATTTCAGTGGACCAATCCATGCGAGTGCTATGAAATGATGACATTTCTAGAGGAGGGGACTGTAAGTGGGCAGAGCGACATCAAACCTAATTTTGAAGTAGCTCAGTGATAAATAACGGGGTTTACTTGATTCGAAATCATATTATACCCCCACGATGATTTGATGAATGGAGGCCGTAAGGTTATGACAAATCCGGACTCGATGTTTGACAAACAAAATGGTAATACAAGATTTATTCAAGAAATATGAATATTTTGTGTGATCATGATGTGCATCTCATCAAATTCAGCTTATACCCACAACAAATATCAACAACAACAACAACTACAGCTTATATACAATCCTACGTCAATCTAAGGCAAAATTCGCGCTACTCGAAATGATGGGGACGCGTAATTTGTTCGACTTATACGATAATTCGAGTTAGACGAAGGTCGGTCCGATAGAAGATCTCACGACAATAAAAAAACATGTGTTACACCCATCACCGGATTACACTGAATTCTCGGATGTCAATTGCAACACACCATGGATTGAGGAGACCCCAGTGACTTCCGATGGAGGGCCCTCGAAGCATCGGAGGGGCCCCGTCACTAGGTCACCGGCCGTTGGAGTCCTCGTTCCGACCATGCTTGAGGCGCGCAACTGAGATTTTTGAGGGGGGACCCCTAATGTGGTGGGCCCTGGGGCCTGTGCCCCATGGTGACCCATGGTTAATCCGGCATTGTGTGTACCGTACCTTCAACAGTTGGACTTTAGCCCACTGCATTGCGTATGCCCACCTTTGTCAGTCTGAATAGTGTTAAACCCCCATTTCATTTTATTTCTCTGGTTGGCCTTGCCTTGGCGGCGCTATTGCAATTTCACACCTCTACCAGATCCCATGGTCATAGACACTTGAAATTTCCAGGGGATGTTCAGGTGGGTTAGCGATGACCTCACACCAAATTTCGGACAAATCGATCAATAACTTTTCATTTCACTGACCTTTAACTTCTCACTGGAGATATAGCAATCCGTTAAAGCCTCAATAACACTCTTGTTGTAACTGAATAATATGTCCCAATCTTCATTCTGGTCAACAAATTGTATTATTTTAGAATATTCCAATTAAATGATGATATAAATTTCATCTTAACACACCTATTTTGAAAAATTGGAAAAATTCAACCAATTGATTTGAAAAGTCTAATGTAAACCTTTTCAAATGTGACTTGGATTTAAAAATATTTTCGAACCCTCTGGACAAATAAAATAGGTTGTAATGGATAATTTACACAACAGGTAGGACACTTAAACATCTAGTACTTAGAATAAGGGTATTATTTATTTTCTGGAACTACCAAGCCAGTAAGAATGTTATTGTCCCTTTAAGGGGACTAGCCAATTGTCTCTCACGTTGAATGCAAAAGATTGGTAAAATAAAAAGTTATTGATCGATTCGGCTGCAATTTGGGCACGATACTGGATCTTTATAGCCACAATTCTAACCCTAACCCTTCAGAATAGTTTTAGATAAACCTAACCCGAACCCTAACCCTAACCCAAGGGAAAATATTTTTCCGTACGGAAAGATCCAGTATTGTGCGCAATTTAGTGTGAGGTCATGGTTGGTCCCCCTCTTAAAATCCCCTGAAAATTTCAAGGCCTTTTTCATTTGATCTCATCATGACATAATAGCGTTAAATTAACAAATCTCCTCTGAAAGGCCTATATTATCAAGTGAGTTTACACTTTGGGCCAATACTGATATCATATTGTATGAATGAACTTACATTCGATTCACCGATTATAATCTGGTCCAACTGATGAAATCTTTGGCTCTATGTGGATTTTTGACATTGAACTAAGCTGTCTTTGGAGACTAAAGGGCCATAACTCCTAGTAATTCTCTTAAATTATAAATTTCAAGAAAATTTACATAATTTGTCGATTTCCAGTGAATAAATTGAATTAATTTGCTTAAGAAGATATTTATAAACAAAACACAGGGTGTTCTTTTCCCACTTTCTAAACATAATAAATTTGGAATATATTTCGTCTCGGTTTATTCATTCCGCAATTTACATATTTCCAGCATTTTGTAAACTTCCGGTAATGGTGGCTGAAGAAAGAAAATATTAAGATATTTTTCTAAAATCGGTTAAAATTATTGTATATTGTTACATCTTCATGTGTATAGGTAACTAGACTTTGTAACTAAAGTGCATTTTACCTACTGTATTCGGTAAAATTGGTGAGCTTCGGTAAATAAACGCGTACACAGTGTGTTTTGACCACTCGGGATAGATAGATAGACCGGTCGGGAACTGTTTCACATAACCGCCCTACACCATAATGAATAATATGACGATGTTTTAAATGATACCATTAAAAGCTCTGCTCTGACTCTGTATCATATGTAGACTTTGAAAGATAAGGAAATGATAATTATGTTATGTGATTTGCTTCAGAAATTTGTGATCCTAAAACACTTAAATTCAATAAAAAGGCCTTACCTGCTTACCAATACCATCTTTTAAAAATTCCATTAAGAGCATTATCTTGAGGATAACTTTGTGCAATCAAATATTCTGAATTTAAATGGAACCCTTCCTTTCTTTAGGGAATTAATAGAAGGACTGTTGATTGAGATATTCACATTAATACCAATAATATGACAGTATATATTTACGCACCAACTGTGTGAACAAAGAGCAATTCCTCTTTTATTTGCATTTAGGTTCTCAACAAGAACATCTTCTTATAATCCTAAAATATGAACTCTGATTATTTGGATGCAGATTGTTTGTTCATATTGTGCCTGTTCTGTGGAATTCACAACCGCTGAACATTAAACTGTCATGCATCCAGCCTAGAAACAATTAAAACTAATTTAAAAACTCATTTATTTACGGCCTATTATGGCACCTAGTCTGTGTAGCGCCTTGAACAGGCATACTAGCATGGAACTGTGCACAATATAAATGTACATTTTATTGATATTATATATGTATTTCAGGTCGGGCTAAGATAAATGGTTTATTGTGTGTTTGAGACTAAAGAAGATATTTACCAGTAATGTTTATAATATAAGATATTATCAGTAGATATCATAGGAATATAAAAACAACAGGTAAAGTTATTAATAAAGTTATTTTTTTAAAATCTTTGAATTTTTTTTAGATTAGTTATAATCGCCAATATTTGGGACCTAGAAATTGACATAAATGGGTGTCAATGCATATAATGATTTAATATGAATGTATATAAACTGATTTACATTCAATCGTTTCTGATTTTACTGTAATTTTTAATCAGTTATGTTCAGCGACTGTTTATTCAAGTCTACACCGATAGTATCTATTGCGCATGCTCTCCAGATAAGTATATGGCTTCACCGTTTGACATGACTTGTGGAATATGTCTAGTCTCGTTCTTCAAGTCCCTTATTACAAATGGCACTGAAGCGCATAATGGTACATGTTTGGAAATAAAGCTTCTGTCACAGACACATTGTCCGGTACAAATTCACGATTTGTCAGCCAGAACATCTCCGGTGACCGCTACCTTACGGTCTTATATCAATGTGTTGCTGACATTATTTTATATTGAAATATGTCAACATCAAAAATGATAAAATATTAGGTACACTATACATGTAGTGCCATAGCGCCAGGCATTTTGTGTAAATCAAGTGGCACATTGCAATGTGCATTTTATCAGAGTAAAGTCATTCTTATACAATGTGTATTTTATCAGATGATACACTTGGTTATATGTTATAAAAATTGTTTTTTTTTACCCCATGGCGAGTTGGATTACAGCCAAATATAGGATAACTCTGAACTTTTTGTAATTATTTTTGGAAAGTCTCAGCTCTGTTTATAAATTGCAAATGACCTTTGTTTTGTTTTGAAGGGTGGGGGGAGGTGTCTTTCAATGGTAATATTTTTAGAATGTCTCTGATTTGTTTATATTTTTAGAATGTCTCTGATTTGTTTATATCTTTAGAATGTCTCTGTATGATGATCTGGATATGGAATCTGGAGGAACCAAACCAGTTGCTGGTAAGATTTTAGTTTTAATTCAGCCATTTACATTTTATAAAGAAGGAGGGATTAAAACACCGTCAACATTTAATGATTTAATTTAAAAAAGTCTTGAACAACAAGTATCGTTGTTACAATAATAAACAATCTATGCCACGTAATGTCAAAACTTTAAATGGTGATAACTTCACTCAGTGTATAGTAATTTGAATGAAATTCTTATTATATTAATTTTTCAGTATCTATTTGTGAACAATTATAGCAAGAACAACCAGCTCTTTATCTAAACCTTACGTAATGAATCTTTAACAGAGATTTGGTCTTTAGGCCCCTTTTGGCTCTTGTTTAGTGCTAAGATTATTTTTGCGACTGGTTGACTTCAGTATGGCGTTAAACTGAATCTTGTTGAAGCAGTTTCAGTCTATGTTATTTATTGTAATTTTACAGTCGGTTATTCATCCGGTATTATTTATTATAAATGTTTGTTATTATTGTTTATTTACAGCTGGTTGGTCCTCCGGTTTTAAATTAATGCAGTCACAACTACACGTACAGGCCAAGAAAGCTAATGTACAATCTGGTAATAAAGTAAGTAAATTAATTGTTGATACATGTATATGGTTGTAAACCACTGTCGTTCCTGGTGGCCAAACACCAAATAATGGTCTTATTAGAAAACAACACTACAGTGGACTCTGTCACATCCTAACTCTGATCACTCGGGCACTCTGTGAAATCCGACACGATTTTCTTGTCCCCATTATTTCCTTATTACTTCAGCCAAAAAATCTCTGGTTAATCTAAACTCTGTATGTTCCAGATTACGACATCTATCAGCTGTCCTGTCACATGATTTCCATTGAATCGACACGGTATAATCTGACCTTTAATCGATGGGTGAGAAGCAAGCAATTACCAATCAATTATCAGATTTGACAGAGTCCACTGTAGCTAGCAGGGCTGAAATAAATGTCAGTATTGGAACCTCCTTGATGCCAAATATTGATGGGATTCATTTCTGGCCCTCTAACAACTGAATTGATTGGTTGGGCCGAATACTTTAACCCATGTACTTTAGATCATAAGGTCTTTCATTGGGTCCATGCCCCATTTGTATAAAGACATAAGATGGATGCGTCTTTGACCTAACTTTCACCGCCATCTTTCTCTCCCATTCCCCTAACTTTCATCAACATCTGTCTCTGCCATTCCATTTCTTCCTTCTCGCTATATCTTTCTCCCCTCACCCCCTCTTTCTTAATTTGATGTTGTAAAAAGAAAGAAGGGGTTCTGTGATTTAGAATCGTTATCATTGTTATTTCTGATATGGATGTATATATTTGTAGAAGGGACGGCAGAGTAACACGTTAGCACCGGTTGTTGATCTCAAGAGAAGCATGGAAACAGATGACGGTCTTCATTTTAATTTACTCACAGGAAGGGTACGTCATTGAACCCAGTATTTAACATTAAAGTAGCTATGTCTCTAACTGAATATCATCCAAGATCTTCAACTTTAAAAACACAAATTTTTGTCAATTTAAATTAACATTGATGCTGTGATCTTACCGGAAAAACATGGACTTCTGATATCCAATCCATAAGACAAAATACACATTTTACCATTAGTACACGAATTTCAGCCTCAGTTCTAGCAAGAGACTTGGGGAACAAAGCTGGACACATTGCACCAAATCAGAAGGGGGGTTGGGATGGCCTAGTGGTCTAGAGTGCCGTGCTTCAACCTCTAGGTGGCCGGTCACCTCTGGTTTGCGGCTGTGGTTTCGAGCCATGGTGTGAGCGTATGTGGCATGGAGATAGGGGCTCCTTCTCAACCTCGTGGGCACTCCGGTTTCCTCCCACAGCAAAGACCTCTGCGCGTGCGCTAAGATAATAAAAATAACAAAATAAGACTTGTCTGCGATATCACCTTCGGTGGAAGCGGACGTTAAACACTAAGAACACACACACCAAATCAAGAGGGGTATGTAGACTGGAATAATCAGGCGCTAGAAATTTGCATTCAATTGACACTGCCTGCTGGCATATTATGCCGAACATACCTGATTTGAAATTAGAGTGAATACCGAAACCATAGAATGTAAATCAGTTTATATACATTCATATTACAGTATTATATGCGTTGTGACCCACTTGCACATTTCTAGGTCCCAAATGTTTGCAAATTAGCTCCTTTGAATTATGGAGGGGGGGGGCAAATGGTAAAATCTTAGATGTAATTACTAAATGCAATTCAAAGAAATATCTATTTTTTGTTTTAATTATTAGCTTGAAAAAATGGCTGGTCCGACAGTAGCTAGTTTACCCTTTATTCCCAACGAACCAGTCCCATCACTAACAGGCGTTGCTGACGAATATAATCCACTCCGACCAAACGATTACGAAGAAGTTGTCAAAAAGAAGAGAGATCAGAAAAATAAAGAACGAGCTGCAGAAAGGAAGAACGATTCCAAGTAATTATCAATATTGTTATCTATCGTTATTTTATATATTTTTACTGTCTTTCTGGGTGTTATAGTCCAGGTTATCAAGATGGCAGTATAGGTGACTTAGACAATGGTTGACATATAGTCCAGGTCACCGCGGTAGTTTACTGTGGACTTGGTGACCGAGACAATGGTTGACATATAGTCCAGGTTATCAAGATGATTAATAGTAAATTACACGGTACTTTACTCTGGACTCGGTGACAGCGACAATGGTTGACATATAGTCCAGATCACCAAGATTATTAATAGCAAGCATGTAATTTACTCTGGACTTGTTGACCTAGACAATGGTTGCCATATACAATGTAGTCCAGGTCACCAAGATATCAAGATATTTAATAGTTAATGACACGGTAGTACACTGTGGGGCTGAGGACTTGTCGTGACACTTGTAAGTGACAAGGAGTGGGGTCGTCTGCCCATCCTCCTGGGATTGCTTCTGAACCACCGGATGTGGTAGTCAAGGGACTGAACCAAGGGAAGTGGTAGTCAAGGGACTGAACCAAGGAATGTGGTAGTCAAGGGACTGAACCAAGGAATGTGGTAGTCAAGTGACTGAACTCTAATTGCATGTTATTTCAAACTCTTTGAGGCTCATGCCATCAGCACAAAGAAGAAATAGTCTCGAAATGACGTTAAACCCTATTTTTCTCCTGCTCACTAACAAAATAATAGGTCATTAGGAATTAAGTAAAGGGGAAATAAGTAATGTACTTTTAGCGTCTTTTGTCTGATTTTGAAAATAGCTGGATTACATCTGTTCTGTATCCTTCCTAGGCCGCAAAAGATGGCAAATACATGTATGACCTTGAACAAAAACAACCATGCCATTTCTTCCTTTCCCATTATCAAGCACTTTAATTTCTTTTAAGATCAAAGCAGTTTCATAGTTTTTGGGAGTTCAATAATGTTTTTATTATATAAAATTAGGCGTCGACATTCGGAGCGAGACAGAGATCGTGATAGAGATAAAGACAAGGGCCGAGACCGTGACCAAGACAGAAGGGAGAGAGATCGTGACAGGGATAGAGATCGTGAGCGTGAGCGTGACAGGAGTAATCGAGATGATAACCGAGAGAATGAGTCCGAGATGGATCGATCTCGAAGGCGACGAGAAGAGAATGAAGATGATTATGAAAAACCCCAACGAGGTAAATCATTTATTTCGTTTAATTCTTAGATAAATCTTTCACTGTGAGTACGTTCATATTTACTTCCCTTATTGTGCAGGACAGGGCCTTGAAAGATGTATAGTCATTCGGATGAGACAAAAAAACATGTCCCATGTATAGATTGGCATGCACTTAAAAGAACCCTTGACTGATGTAATATGTAATGTGATAACACACTGTATGGTGTATACTAGTCTTGGTTAGCCCAGTCCTGTATGGTGTATACTAGTCTTGGTTAGCGCAGTCAGATCAGAACAGTAGGACGTTAAACACCATTTTATTTCGCTTCTCTCAAGTTTGATGTCTTTGATTGTCATCTAAAAAGAATATCAATCCCCTTTAAACTAAGATATTATGAAATTTGAATTGCCAACATGAATACCAGTCCAAAGATGATTCTACTATTCCTTAGAATGCTCCGAAATACTCGAGTCACATGAATGACTGAAATAAAGTGAAGTGGGGTTTATTGAAAATTTTATTCAAATTACTGTATGAGTCATACGATTAAGATGTAGCGTAAATTTTTTATTATCTTATCCATTTTATCGTTAAATTTTCAAACCTCGCAGATGTTCTACACCATTTAAATCTCTGTCCTCCGTTGGTCTAAATGATTTAGATATTAACACAAGGTACAATTTTATGGATACACAATTACTGTGTATCCATAAAATTGTACCTTGTGTTAATATGTTCAATTACTAAATGCCAATCAAAGAAGATTTAGATCATATTCGAAGACAAAAGATCTGCAATAGGCAGATTTAGCTTTTACATATGTTTAACATATCAAAGATGTAATATTCTCTTTGACAGCGTCGGCATCGGGAGCAGCCATTGCACCTCCACCATCGTTAGTTGAAGAGGAACCAGAACCCGAAGCAGGTAGGAATAAAACAATAGCTTGTTTCTCATTGGTCATGATAAACTTAGTTGTCTTTGATTGGTCATCATGGACTATTTTCTTGTCTTTGAAATTTTTCTACATAGATATTAGAATTGTTTTTAGACATAAATTTTCCTGTAATTATTGTGTGATAAGACTAAAGTTGGGTATGTTCTCCAGAAGGTCATCTGTCCGCGACAATGTTGTATCATTTGGCTCACTTATCTGGAGGAGGGTAGCTTCCTAATGCTAAAGACCCATATGTGCTAGTGAATTATTGAAAAACAATTGGACCATATTTAGTAATCTTGAAAAAACCTACCTTGTGTCGAGTAGATGTTAAACCCCTTTTCTCTCTCTCCATCATGAGGTTCGTGGCTCAACTTGACTGTTGACTGAAAGAGTTCCCCCCCCCTCTCAGTGGTGCAAGACAAGAGAAAACCATCTAGTCCTTTGTATGGGATGAAAAACCGAGGTCCAGATGACGGACATGTTAAAGAACCCTTGGAAGTTGGAATTCAATGACATGAAGACAGAAATGTTTTTTGGGGGGGGGGAAATTTTCCTCATAGCACACCACATGGTGTGTGTCCATTAGCACATCGAATGGTGTATGTCGATTAGCACATTGAATGGTGTATGTCCATTAGCAAACTGAATGGTGTATGTCCATTAGCACATCGCATGGTGTATGTCAATGAGCACACCACATGGTGTATGTCCATGAGCACACCGAATGGTGTATGTCCATGAGCACACCGAATGGTGTATGTCCATTAGGACAATGGTGTATGTCCATTAGGACAATGGTATATGTCCATTAGCAAACTGAATGCTGTATGTACATTATCTAATTGGCATAGAAAAATAGGACCTTAAACACATTTCATTTAAATTTCCTTTAGATGTTTAACTTCTCTATGTTTACAGATCGCAGTGCATCACCACCTGTCAACATGGCCGCTTCCATGGGAATAAGGTTTGTTATAACTATCACTCTGATTCCTTGTTTTTACTTATTTACATGCTCTGGCTCCCTGTTTGTACTTGAATACATAGGTAAATGGCACCGCTCTTAAACTTGTTCAGTTTTACATTTCATCAAAAAATCAACTGACATCTTTTGGTTGTTGTTTGTTTGAAGTGTCTACTAGTTGAAGGTGGGACTCGTTACCTATGTTATCGTCATTCAAGAAACTTTTAAAATCAAACGAGTTATAATAACTGTGAGTTAAAGACTTTACGTAGACATCCCTGGTATCCACAATGGTCTCAATCCGTTCTACTCTAATATACCCTGATAACCTATTGAAATTATCTGCTCTTGATTCTACGAACCAATCAATCCAGCTTTAGTTTTATTGTTTATGTTCTCAATGGTGACTTGTTGACTCGATTATGAGAAAGCATACAAGAAATATATTTAATAAAAAGATGTCCTAAAACATCCTTTTGATCACACTGATCAGCAGTGAATATTCGCTTGGCCGCTACAATCACTGATAAGGATGACATCTAAGCGACTTAATGAGTCCCCGGGATTAACTTTTTTCCTCCGACAAAATAAATTCTAAAACATTATTTGAAGTATAAGAAAAATAAATAAAGACGTTTGAATTATTTGTAGTTAAAAAATATATCCTATTTGGTGTAAATGGGTGTTAAAATGAGTAAAAGGCATCAGTTTGCCCGAAGCAGTTACGTGTTATGTAAACAATGCACGAGCCATTGGGCCAATGACTGACGCCACGTGAAGTTAATGCTCATGCTGTAGACAGTCATCTGTGACAGAGATAATTCGTGAGTATTTCTCTGTGAAACAGATTTATCAAGACCTGGTTTGTGTCCATTACATGTTTTAACAATCTCGTTGTATCTCTCTTGATTCTCTATCATTTCAGTAACTCGGTTGCCTCTCGAATCATGGCTAAATATGGTTATAAAGAAGGTCAAGGTCTGGGGAAGAAGGAACAGGGAATGAGTACAGCTCTTTACGTCGAGAAGACAAGTAAACGTGGTGGAAAAATTATACATGAAAAAGATATTCCGAAAGGTAGGTTGTGATCCAAGTGTAAGTTGTGATCCAAGTGTAAGTAGTGACAGGGTATGCTTACTGTATCCAGAATACTTGATACCATCTAGTCTAGATATTGATATATGTTGTGCATGAGACAGGGTATGCATACTGTCTCTAGAACACCTGACACCACCTATAGTCTAAGATATTATTGATATATGTTGTACATGAGACAGGATATGCTTACTCTTACTAGAACACCTGATACCACCCAGTCTAGATATACAGTATTAATATAGGTGATGTCCATGAGACAGGGTATGCTTACTCATCTAGAACACCTGATACCACCTAGTCTAGATATACAGTATTAATATAGGTGATAGGGTTTGCATACTGTCTCTAGAACATCTGATACCACCTAGTCTAGCTATATGTTGTGCATGAGACAGGGTATGCACACTGTCTCTAGAACATCTGATACCACCTATAGTCTAAGATATTGATAGATGTTGTACATGAGACAGGATATGCTTACTCTCTAGAACACCTGATGCCACCTAGTCTATATATACAGTATTGAAAGATGTTGAACATGAGACAGGGTATGCTTACTCTTATTGGAACACATGATACCACCTAGTCTAGATATTGATAGGTGTTGTACATGAAAGAGGGTATACTTACACCCTAGAGAATCTGATAACACTTCCCAGTTGAGAACTTGGCTTAGCTACCCAACATTCAACACATGAGAAGACCATAGTGTTGCTGATCAGGGAAAATTTCCCTCATAGTACACTTTATGGCATATGCCTGTCTTTATTAAACTAGTTCTGAGCAGAACAGTAGGAAGTTAAAACCCATGACATTTATGTATTCCTATTTTTGTTCAATAAGCCCTGGCAGCTGTTCTAATCACACCAAGATATAGTCATGTGATCTATGTCATGTGGTCTATGTCAGTGTAACATTGAAACACACTTATAAAGAAGTGATTCTGTCAAATACTAACTTTTTATCACACATGGGGTTGGATGGCCGAATGGTTAGTATGTGCGCGCTGTATCATGCGGCCTGTCATTGAGTCAATTGGCGTGGTTTCTAATCCCCAGTTGTACGTGAGAAGGATTAGGATCGCCTGTCCAACCTCATGCGCAAGCAAATTATTGAAATGAAATTAAACCATATGTTAATCCCATAAGGACCTTGTTTGTGGATGTTAAACTCCATTTCTCTCTCTTTCTCTCTGTCTGTCTGTCTCTCTCTCTCTGTCTCTGTCCACTGCTACAATTTGCTGGATGATTTATAATTAATTATGTTTAATTGTTACTTTTATTAGATGCACCAAAAGATTTGGCACCTAATACTAATTTATTACGGAATCCATCTAAGGTGATTTTATTAAGGGTAAGTTGCTAATAGAAATTATGAAATTGTTTGGCATGTTTCAGTGTGGGTGTGGAACAGGTTTATTTGACGCCTGCTTCCATCGAAATCATATCTTCCAAAATGCATGTTTCCACCCTAATTATACTATTTATATCACCAGTAACGAGTCGATTGAAACCAATTTCTGGTACAATTGGTGGCAAATGACTCTAACCTGGATAAGACTGGTCTTTTGGCCAGGTTTAAAACAGATAAGATTTTGACGAGAGCCAAAACTAGCTTCTGAATATGATTCTGTAATCTTACTGATTGCGGTTTACGGATAAGCTTATTTGTGACCGGAATTATCGTTTTCAGTCGGAAGTCGGAATCATTCATTTTGCGTTATAGGCAAAATACGGCAGTCAGTGGTGAAATTATTGATTTTCAGTTTTCATCACCAAACAATAGTTTGAAATGTTGTCTTTCGGAATTCTAAACCATTTTTAATTATTTGAACTCTAAATGCCTCAAAAATTGATTTTAATAAAACATGTAGAATGTTACGTAATCAAAATTCTCCCTAAAACAATCGAAATTAGTCGTCACTTAACATGTCAAATAAATTTTCAACCGGTAAAAATTTGGAGGCAATATCCCCATCCTAAGATACTGGTTGCTATAATGGTTTGAAAATTTTTAGTACCCAGACTTTAATCTGCGTTTTCTCAGAATGTACTTATGTTGACCTCGAAGCTTCAAAATTTCACAACTCAGTCAATTTTTGAGATATCAACATAATTTTTGTTGCATTTGAAAGCCCACAGTTGTGGCTTTCAGAAAATGTATAGAACTCAATTTTGGTGAAGTGATCCAAGTGACTGATTTTGCTGGCACCAGCCACATTTGGAAGTTCTTCCTTTTGTAAATAAAAAATAGCGTTTAGATTCAAACTGATATGATCAAGAAAAGAAGGGTCCGGGGCAGTGTGTTAACTTAGATTCCTAATAATGACCGCAACCTAATAAATAGCACTGGTGAATATTTGCTGAGTCATAGGAAACCTGTAAACACCCATAGCTCTGCTGACTTGGAAATATATTTTCCTATAACTATGTTATAGTTATCCAAGCATGCTGTATAGAACTTGGTTTATAGAATATGGTTGCCTGGCAGCTCATGTTTTGTGGAATATTTAATGTATCATGTTTTGTAGTATATGGTTGCTAAGCAACTGTTATATAATAATTGCATCATATTTTATAGAATATGGTAGGACCAGGAGAAGTAGACGAAGATTTAGAACCAGAAACAGCAGAAGAATGTACCAAATATGGAAAAGTTGTCAAATGTGTAATATACGAGGTAGGTCATAACAGACAACATTCTAGACTTTATCCAGCTCCTCTGAATTCCTCCCACAGCTAAAGACCCGTGCGTGCAAGTGAGTTATTGAAATAAAATGTAACCATATGTTAGTCCCGAAATGACCTAGTTTGTGTCAAGTGGACGTTAAACCCTATTTCTCTCTCTCTCTCCTCCGAACTCTTCCCACAGCTAAAGACCCGTACGTGCAAGTGAATTATTGAAATAAAATGTAAACCATATGTTAGTCCCGAAATGACCTAGTTTGTGTCAAGTGGACGTTAAATCCTATTTCTCTCTCTCTCCTCCGAACTCTTCCCACAGCTAAAGACCCATATGCACAAATGAATTATTGAAATAAAATGTTAGTGTTAGTCCCAAAATGACGTAGTTTGTGTCAGTAGATGATAATGTCTTCCCTTCCCCTCCCCATGTGGTACAGTAGCATAGTGAGGACGTCCCTGGCTCAGTGAGTATGTGTAGATGTTCAACCTAGTCCTACAGGTCCTGGGTTTGGTCTCAATGTTGACAGGATCAAGGGCCTGGCAAGGAAAACTATGTAGTCATTATTTGGATGGGCCAAAAACAAAAATCCTCTTACAGTTAGAAATCAAAGTAAGGAAAAGTCGTGGCAATTTTTCCCTAATGGCACACTACATATGCATGCCTGTCTTCAGTAGCCCAAAACTACCCCAGTTGCTGCAAAAAAGTAGTGAGAGAGCGAGAAATGGGGTTTTAACGTCTATTCAACACAAACTAGGTCATTGCGGGACTAATATATGGTTTTAATTTTATTTCAATAATTCGCTTGCGTGTAGAGGTCTTTAGCAGTACGGGGAAACCAGAGTGCCCGGAGGAAACCCACGAGGTTGAGAAGGCGCCCTTATCTCCATGCCCCAGACGCTCACACCAGGGCTCGAAACCACAGCCGGAAGCCAGAGGTGACCGGCCAGCTAGAGGTCGAAGCGCGGCACCATAGACCACTAGCGCCCCCCCCCCCTGCAATTGTTGTACCTTAAACCCCCATTTCATTTCACTTTCTTGTCAGTTTATCCTGTTGTTGAATATGTTAGTCCTAAAACGGCCTTGTTTGTATCGAGTGGACGATAAACCCGATCTGTCTCTCTCTTCTAGTTGGAGCAGAAAAAAAGGACATTATATAAACTGGATTTAATTTAATTTATTGTCATTTTAATTTTTGATATCACCTAGACCTGTTATTAAATAAATGAATATTATATTTATAGATGCAAGGAGCAGAAGATGAGGAGGCTGTTAGAATTTTTGTAGAATTTGAAAGAATGGAATCTGCTATAAAGGGTAGGTTCTTTATTAGATAATATAAATTAGTTTTTCACTCATTTTATAGTTTATAAATCATTACATCCTTTGATGTTGTTGCTTAGGTCCACCCTGCGAGATTATTGGCCAGGTCTCCCCGTGTCCCTTGTGAGGTTATTGCCCTGGTTCGACCTTGTGAGGTTATTTCCCTGGTCCACCCTTGTGAGGTTATTTCCCTGGTCCACCCTTGTGAGGTCAACCCTGTGAGGTTATTACCCTGGTCCACCCTTGTGAGGTTATTACCCTGGTCCACCCTTGTGTGGTTATTTCCCTGGTCCACCCTTGTGCGGTCAACCCTGTGAGGTTATTACCCTGGTCCACCCTTGTGAGGTTATTTCCCTGGTCCTACCTTGTGAGGTCAACCCTGTGAGGTTATTACCCTGGTCCACCCTTGTGACGTTATTTCCCTGGTCCACCTTGTGAGGTCAACCCTGTGAGGTTATTACCCTGGTCCACCCTTGTATGGTTATTACCCTGGTACACCCTTGTGAGGTTTTTGCCCTGGTCAACCCTGTGAGGTTATTATTGGAATATGTTGAGAAGTTCACAAGTAATGAAAACACTAAAATTGAACACAACAATTCCCATAACCTAATTAGTTTATCAGGGTTTAGTGAATAGCAAGATATCTAGAATAGACAGCTGATCAGACGTCGCAGTCACGCATACTCCGCCTAATTCACACATTTTTTTTCAAAATAAACGCAAATATTGTTGGACGCTGCGTAATTTACACCCAGAAAATTTCCCCTGACGTGAGAATAATTAGGTTATTCTATATCGTAGTTTGCACAATTTACGTGCTTCATGCCTCATTTACACACCTCCAGGCACGCAGTCTCCATAGATTTTTATATCTCCTCATATTTCATTCATAAGTTCATGGCTATCCTGAGACATCCCTGTTTTGCTGGAGACGGTCCTACCATTGGAAGCAATAAAGCGTGTTTCATACAAGACTTTGGATTAGCTAGAACACGATATTCTGTTTACATTCAGCCAATCAAATGTTGGCTTTCCTAGCGATAGTTTTCTCTTATTTCCTTTCGAAGTGAAAGATTGAAATGGCTACGCCGTCAACCATAGATCTAAGACATGCTGATGCTGCTAACCTCCAGTCGTCATTTGACTAAATACAATAGGCTTATCAATGATTTAAGGACGCTTAAAATAGGGTTGTTCACAAAACGACTTGACTTGCTTCTAATGAGTATTTTGAGAGGCTGTAAGTCACGCAGATTTGGACGGCAAAAACGCGAAATTTTGGAATGTCTGCGTATTTTTTATGCAACTCAAAATTGATCCACTGTGACCTCTGCAGCTGATGCCAATTTCATTGCTGGGGGGTTGAGATGGCCTAGTGGTCTAGAGTGCCGCGCTTCGACCTCTAGCTGGCCGGTCACCTCTGGCTTGCGGCTGTGGTTTCGAGCCCTGGTGTGAGCATGGAGATAGGGGAGCCTTCTCAACCTCGTGGGTTTCCTCCGGGCACTCCGGTTTCCTCCCACTGCTAAAGACCCCTACGCGCAAGCGAATTATTGAAATAAAATTAAAACAATATGTTAGTCCCGAAATGACCTAGTTTGTGTTGAGTGGACGTTAAACCTCATTTCTCTCTCTCTCTCCAATTTCATTGCTGATTTTTGTTAATTTTTCATTTCAGCCATTGTTGATTTAAATGGGCGATTTTTTGGAGGAAGAACAGTGAAAGGAGGTTTTTATAATCTGGATAAGTTTCGAAGATTCGATTTAGCCGATCCTACTGATTGATAAACTGATAACATTTTATAAAATTATTACAAAGTATTGACTCGTAGCTTTTATTGTGGATATTGGGATCAAAATGTGATCGTTGTATCTCATATCTCGAGCTTATAAATAAAATAAAACCAAGTACGAACAATCCAAACCATTAGTCAAAATTCAAAGTCATAAAAAAAACGATGATCGTTCTTGCTCATATTTCAACCTTATGTTAAGTGAATGTAACAGGTTTTTTTTTATGGAACTGGAAGATATTTCTACAATCAAAACTGGATATTATTTCTATAATAAGAAGAATGTGAAAATATTTAAACAATTAAAGGAACTGGATGTTATTTCTACACTGAGATCTGGAAGATATTTCTACATAATGATCATGTAATGTTAAAAAAGAAAGGAAAGAAAATGAAGAAATTTGAGATTTTTTTTTGTTAAGTTTCTGTTGATTTTAGCTGGGAGGGGGTTGTTGTTATACTTAGTGTTTAACGTCTGCTTCCACCAAAGGTGATATCTGAGACATGTTGTTTTATTTGCATATTTAACTGATCTTAGCGCACACGCAAGGGTCTTTCCTGTGGGAGGAAACCGGAGTGCCCAAAGTAAACCCACGAGGTTGAAAAGGATCCCCTATCTCCATTTCACATACGCTCACACCAGGGATGAAAACCACAGCTGCAAGCCAAAGATGACCGGCCAGCTAGAAGTCGAGACGTGACACTCTAAATATAGACCACTAGGGCATCCCAACCCCCAAGGGAGGGCGATTGGATGGCTGAATTGATTGACACATGTACTTTAGATCATAACATCTATCATTTAGTCAAGTCTCTCGATTTCGATTCCCAACTTGTACGTGACAAGTAGTAGGGTCACCTGTCCAACCTTGTGGGTTTCCTATGGGTCCCCCTGCTTTCCTTTCACTGCTGAAGACACCTACTTGCATGTGAATTATTTAAATAAAATTGAATCATGTGTTAGTCCCAAAATGACCTAGTTTGTCTGGAGTGGTTCAACTCTCTTTGTGAAATGACCAGTTTATGTTGAGTGAACATTCGAACACTTTCTGAACTTCTGATATGCATTTTATAAATTAATCACCCCAAAAGCATTATGGTAGTCGATAGGTCTGGGCATGGGATCTAGACTAGAATATCCAGGGTTCACGATAAGACGAAGCTTCAGGAATTTTCAAGCATTGCCTTTACTTGTAAGGGAGGTTTGACAGGAAAAGCCAACACATTTGATGATGTAACAAACAAAATTTAATTGTAAAAGCTACAAACATAAACAAAGGGAACATTTTGAGACTAATTTAGAAGCAACAATAAAACATTTAAGCAGGAATGTTTTGATTTTTGGGTTGGGTCTAGAACTGGGTCATATCTAGTGGATGACCTATTTAGATTCACATGGGGAAAAGGGAGGGGAGCAGGTTTTGGGATGAACCTAGAACTTGGTCATATCTAGTGGATGACCTTTTTGAATTCACAAGGGGAGGACATTTGTTGATACCCTTGGTGGAAGAGGACGTATAAAAACCTACAAACGAACACTGGTCTCAAAAACGGTGTTTACATTTTCTATCTGATCTTGGACTACTATTACCACCATCACAGGGGCTTCGATAAGGGATTATCAATGGTGCTGACACAAGTTCCTCATATTGTTTTAAAACCACCCTATACATCTTGTATCCTGTTTGGCACAATTCATATCTCCAGGTATCCTCACAAATTATATTTTGTAAATCAACTTGGGTTAGTTTTATTATATTTTGTAAATCAACTTGGGTTAGTTTTATTACAATTTATTTTATATTTTGTGCCTTAGTGGTTTAATGTTAGTTGGCTTAGCAAATTATCAAATATTAACAACATATATACAAATATCATCTATAAAAATATATAATTTCACAAGAAAATAATGTCAATTGAAAAGGACATTTTGGAGGTAATGATTTTAGTTTGCTTTGTCACATGATATCAATATGGTGTCACATGATGTCAACATGGTGTCACATGATGTCAACATGGTGTCACATGATCCCAACATGGTGTCACATGATCCCAACATGGTGTCACATGATATGATACATTCTCTGAAGTATATTTAGTAATTGGAACATAATCAGATATCACACCATTTATTGAATAACAATTACTATGGTTCATGACACTGACGTTATCAACAAGATTTTACATTGTGTCTTTAATAAAGCTTCGTGAAATCTTGTTGATAACGTCAAAATATTAAGCAGCTAAATTTTCAATTTGATTTTAAACAATTGGGAATGACTGAACAGCCATACTCTCAATACCCAGTTCGTCAGTTCCACGTCGAATTCTAAAATAGCCCTGTTCACCCCAGTCTCCCCCCCAGCTATTTTTAACGATCCAAAACTTTTCTCCGTTATCCTCCCCGTATCCAACAACCAAGACAGCGTGATTGGTTACTTCGAATGGATTGTATCTGTCATCCAATCCGGTATGGTGATATATACCAGACTTGTAGTGGAAGAAATCTTCCGTCACGTTAAAACCAACGGCCACGGGTCCATTTTTAAACACAGCCATTCTCATTAGGGCTTCGTTACAACTGGAAAATATAAAATCATTCAGAATATACATTAGAGCTTCGTTACAACTGGAAAATATAAAATCATTCAGAATATACATTAGAGCTTCGTTACAACTGGAAAATATAAAATCATTCAGAATATACATTAGAGCTTCATTACAACTGGAAAATATAAAATCATACAGATTACACGTTGTTTGGTTTTAACAGGAGGACAACACCACATATAAACAGAACAACAGAACATACAAATGGGGTTTAATGTCCACTCTACACAAACTAGGTCATTTCGGGACTAACATATGGTTTACATGTAGGAACAAACAGACACACAGAAGACAAATCTACCGACAAGATGCATGAACATTGCAAGTTACCACGGCTACCAAATCAAACAGAGAGACTAACATGTGGTTCAATTTCATTTATATAATTCGCTTGCGTGTTGGAGTCGGAGGAAACTGGAGGAACCGGAGAAAAACCCCTGAGGTTAGACAGCATCCATGGAAATAAAGTCCAAGTTTTTGTATAACTATTTAGAACTACTTACGCTCCGTAGAAACCTCCAATGTACTGATATCCAGTAGAATAATGTCTGGTACAACCTGGTTTGGTTGAGCATTCTCCATCTTTACCTGTATACGGATTACACGATTCCTCTACTAATCCAAAATCTTCTGCATATTTACCGCCAATTAAATACGGAAAACCTCCTTCACAACCTTCACGTAAATAAATTATAACCAATCAAATCACAGACAATTAAACAGCCATTCAAACACAGACGTCCATTAAACACAGTACATTTCGTATTTTGGTAGAATTTTTATTTTCTTAATTAACTTGTGTGCAGTCAAATCTTCAGCTGTAGGGATTGAGAGAGGGAGAAACTAGGTCATTTCGGGACTAACATATGGTTTAATCTTATTTCAATAATTCGCTTGCGTGGAGGGGGCCGTTAGCAGTGGGAGGAAACCAGAGAAAACCAACGAGGTTGGACAGGCGACCCTACTCCATGCCACGTACAACCAGGGATTCAGCTGTAGGGATATCGGATGAAAATTCAGCGTGGGCAAACAGTTGACGGCTCTAAAAATCTTACTTCATACCTGGACAGTACTCTACATCGTAATATTTTGTTGTTATTTTGTGAAATATGATATAACGTAATTACACAGCTCCGTAGACTGGAACAATATTTTGAAAAAGAACTCTGGTGTGGCACCATAATTAAGCAAATTAAGATCCTTGTTTACTCATTGGAGAAAGAGAGAGCGGGGGAGGGGGGAGAGAGATCTTAACAGTGGAAGGAAACCGGAGGACCAGGAGAAAACCCACAAGGATGGACAGGTGACTCTACTCCATGTCACATACCGCCAGGAATCAAAACCACTCCAGTTGACTCAATAACAGACCTTATGATACAACGTGCACGCGCTAACCATCCCCCCCCCCCACCTAGTTTTAACTATTTATAATATACAAACCTTGAGAGTATTCACTACACTCTACGATATCTTGTGGTGAAAAGACATATTGTTGAGAATTATTGGTCATTATTCTTACTCTAGCCTCATTCATGGCCATTGAAGCAAATGCGAAACAACTTCCGCAACTTTCTGTAATAAACCAGAAAATAATTCTAATTCAAAAATTTCTATCACTGTCCTCTTTCCTTTACGTTTAAGGTGAACTTACGCTCCTGCTCCTCTCGACGCAACTTGACTTTCCTTCGCGGGAGTCATTTAAGAATGATCCAAAATAACTAAATTGTTCTCCTAAATATTGAGATTAATAAACTGCTTTCATTTTTTGTTTATTTTTAAACTGCGTACATTTGTGGTATCAGTTTCTTCGTTGAGCATACTGATGCTACCATATATTCAACAAACATATATACCAAATATTAAACAAGACTAATATATATATCTACAATATGACTGTCCTTAATTTAAGAAAATGTAGCATTACTCTTGGAATATTATTCAGAAGAGTTTTTCCACGGGAGCTTTTTTCTCATTTTTGAAATTGGGAGGTGCTTTTTATGGCTCCTGCAGAATTTTATAAACGTGAAGTACTGCTATCAAGAAAAGCTTTGATATAATTAACTGTGAATGGAGTAATATAGCCGAGTAGATTTCCCCCATCAAAAACAAATGAAACATGGTTTAACGTCCTACTGTTCAGCTCCTACTGGGCTAATGGAAGACATGCATACGTCATACAGTGTGTTATGAGGGAAATTTTGCTCAGACAACGGTTCTTTTACGTACACACTTATATGTTCATGGGGCCTTCGTTTTTCTTCTCATCCGAATAACTAGACACTGACTTATCCTGTACCACTGAAGCTGAGTCTGCACTCTAGAGGGTGCAAACATCAGACCTCTCCGATGGCGAACCAGCGTCTTACTCACTGAACCATTACAGCTCTCAACTTGTTTAACGTCCACTCGACACAAACTAAGTCATTTTGGGACTAACATACAGGTTCAATTCTATTTTTATAATTTGTTTGTGCATGGGGGTCTTTAGCAGTAGAAGGTACATGTAACTGGAGTACCTGGAGAAAACCCACAAGCTTGGACAGACAACACTATTCCTTGCGTCTAGAAGTTTTTCACGGTGGGAGGAAACTGGAGGACCAGGACAAAACCCACGAGGTTGTTGAGGTAAACTCACCTTGATTCCTGACAGGTGAGACATAATTACTGCCTTCTACGTTTCTCCAATCAAACTGATCAGGTAGAGTGTCTGCTGATCTTTGTTGTTCCCAGGTAACAGGGGCAGCTTTAATTGATCTAAACAAACGACACCCCAAAAATATATGTTAAACTGGTTTCCATGGAACACAATAGTTATTAAATCTTTGAAATTTCTAACCAGCATCAGGCCCAACTACTATAATGAGTTATGTGTGTACAAGATAGCAAGCCTGGAAATAAGGCACCTGTCACTGACAATGTCAGGCACAGATTCAGGCTTTGTCAGGCACAAAACTTCTGGTGCCTGTCATTTTGTCTGGCACTGATTTGTCTTTTTGATGATATTATTAACACATGTCTGGCACTAAGTTGAAAATGTCAGGTACAATTTCATTAGTGTCTAACATGCTAGATGATCCTGGCAAAACTTGGGTTTTCGTCGGCACTTTCAGTTTATTCAATTAGTATCAAATAATGTTCCGTTACGTGTGAAAACAATTATCAGGTTAGTCGTTTAATAAAACAAAAGATTAATTAACAGATAATCCCCGGTTAATTGTTATTTTCACATTTCTTTTTCCTGATCAGTGGGGGTCCAGTTAATTAATTACTACTCGTTTCGAAGAACAACAAGATGGTATCATTCAACAATGGCCGTTGAATGGGCGATGTTTTGTTAAATTTATTAGCAAAATAGTGACCACTGGCCGTGTTAGAGGAGTGACCGTTGAATAAAGAGATGAAACAATAGAATTTTTACGGGGGGAATTTATTGTGACCGCTTACAAGGAGATGTCCCTGAATAGGAGTGGCTGCTCATACAGATTCTACTGTACATCTAATACCAGGACCTTGAACCACAAAACACTAATCCCTAAACCAATGATTCTCAACCCGCATGCTGTGGCCGTGATATTTCTTAGCGTGTTGCAAAATTTTGATTAAAACACAGATCAGGTCAAATGTCCTGTGCTTGATACCTGACGTCATAGAATGTGAGCTCCCACTATAACTTGTTAGTTCTACATGAGTGTAGGCCATCGA
The DNA here is from genome assembly GCA_036850965.1 of Patella caerulea. Classification (NCBI taxonomy): domain Eukaryota; kingdom Metazoa; phylum Mollusca; class Gastropoda; family Patellidae; genus Patella; species Patella caerulea. Next base: position 805,827 of record JAZGQO010000010.1, on the reverse strand, counting down.
AAGTATAAAAAACGAAACGAAATATAGATCTATATTTCAATTAGATTGTTTTGAACGCTACTATAAGAAAATGCAAAAAACCATGCGATCCTTTGTGTTTTTCTTTATTTAGTTTGAATCATTCAATGTTTCTATGACTAGTCTGTGTCTACAGTTGTATGCCATCTATGATCGACCTGCCATGTTTTTATTTTGCAAAAATCAAATATTTTTCATATATATTTAGCCAAAATGTGCTATGCCGTTGGCAAGAAAGGTTGAGAACCACTGCCCTATTCTTCAAATGGCATTTACCGATTGAGGAACACGTTAAACGAACACGTTAAACAGAACACTAATCCAGGCCCTCCATCCCTCACCACTGACAAGAGGTAAACTTGGCAGACACAGGGATTGCGAACGCTAAGCCTGATTAATGCGGCAGCGCCTAACTTGCTGGGCCACCGATTAAACATGAATACAATAAACGACTTACCCATGAACTTGAGAAGCGGGACCACCAGCTCTATTCAACATTTCTTTCATTGGTTTTCCCTCGTAATCGGGATAAACTGTGGCTGTCCACGATTTCTGGTGTTTATTGATGGCGTTGATAAAATCATAGTTTGATTTAAATAATCTGAAAAAATAAAAACCATGAAATATAACACATATTAACAGGATTACCCCCCCCCCAAGGCGGACGTGGTTCATCAATCCTTAGACACGATTATCTGAAGATTATGCTATCACCATCAAGAAATGCAATTCAGGAGACGAACATCGTCAACATTGGTCTGATTATTGTGTCTGTCTTGTAAATTATTGTTTTGTTTTTCATTTTGAGTGAAGCCTGTATGATTACTGGCCTTGCACTGTACAGCACATCGCACATTCATAACTGGCACCTCTGCATCCATTCAATTTATTTAATATTGTTAGAAATGTCTGTGATGTTTCTGTCTTGTCTGCAAATTTATTAAATTATGCATTTTTCTTTAAATAATTTTTTGTTGATTGTGTTGCTACTTAACTCAATCACTGACCTTATGATTTAAAACATACATATTAGACTGTTTCGACGCTACTTAACTCCATCACAGACCTTATGATTTAAAGCATGTGCGTTAGACCATGTCAACCATGTACAGCCCTCTTTAGGGCAATTAGAGATACAAATAGCAAAGAAACAAGAAGACAAAAAGATGAACATTCAAAATGGGGTTCAACCATTCTTCACCAATTGTTTTAAACAAAGACAGCATATGCCATGCAGTGTTCTATGTGAGTAATATTATCTTGACAACAAAGCAACAGCGTTCTTTTAATTGCAACGGTCAACAGTTCTTTATATACACTGCCGTACGGTATGCTATGAGGGAAATTTTGTCCAGACAGTGGCGCTAAGACCTAATCTTGTATTAAATTTCCACTGCCAAAGGATCTTTAACGTGCTCACCAATGTGTACATGGGACTATATGTTGTCCCTTGCTAGACCCTCAGACCTACACAATTGACAAGGAGCATCCACATTGGAAAACCATGACAACCAACACTGGGATCGAACACATGACTGCCATGGTTAGTACAGAAGTATCTATAAGTTCTAGAGGTGTTTATTCCAATAAACTAAGCAAAGCTGTCGAAAGCATTTTATGGCTGAGGCGCTGGAGGCGCCCGCCTCCCCGCAAAAAAAATCAAAGAAGTTGAACAAATAAAACGGGAAAAAAATGCTAAAACCGATGAGAAAAAAGAAATGTACCCTAGTTAGGGAGGGCCCTAAAGGTAGACAAAAGGGCCCCTCGTCTGACAAAAGGAACCCTGTGGCCAAGGGCCTTAAAATATTATAGCCTCCAGGCCTCCGCCATGATAAACCTTAAAACGCCCCTGAAAGCTGTAACAACACACAATGGTGTCCTCACACTATGCTAACCACAAGTCAACTGGCCATGGAGTATACACTCTCCCATACATACAACATTAAAAGGAGAGAGAGAGAAATGGGGTTTAACGTCCACTGGACACAAACTACGTTATTTTGGGACTAACATTAAAAGGACAACATCTATATATAGTATCATCACTATATGACATTAGCAAGTCAACATCTTCCTCACTAAGCCACCCCAGTACAATATTGGAAAGACATTTCAGCCTACTGTCAGGGGATCTTTAAAGATTCTTTCCCAGTAAAATATTTATCGAGTGGTTATTTCCAGTAAAAGTATGGCAATTTTGGTATGGATGGAAAGAAGAAACATCCAATCTTACTAGAAAAATAATGAATCCCCTGAAAAACACCCATGGGCCAAGCACTGGGCGAAAATCTCAGGGTATCCTTAATCGTCAACCCGATCAATAGTGGTTCCCACACGCGTGACGCGAAGGGATGCGCGCGCAGGTTGTATGAGGTCAAGACAAGAGGGAGCACTCAATGCGTAGTGTACTCTTGTTGACAAGCGTAATGGTGAGTGGACGTGGAAGAGGTGAAAGACTAAAACGCACAACAGACACAGAGATTAAACTGCGGAGAAAGAAATGGGCAGAAGATAATCCAAGATTTTACTTCGGCTTCGACATTTATGGTAAATGGGCAGCGATTAAAGAGAAATACAATCTTAAACGGGATCGGGAAGTCGCGTCTATATGCTGATTGAATGTTGGTAAGTTTTCATGTTATCTTCTTTCTACTTTGGCTTGCTTTCGATTTCTTTTATTGAAGTTGGTTGTAGGTTTCGTTTGGGATATAGACCTAATTATTGAATTATATTAATTTTCATTTTCTAAAGAGCATTTTGTGTTTATATGTTGACTGAAAATTAATGATGTTGACGATTCTCTTTTTTTGCAAGATGTAGGCGTCAAAAAAAAAGTAAACATATTGCCAATATGCTTTTCGGGCTATTTGATTCCATGTTGACCATTTCACTTTTTTTACCACATACATTTACATGTATGCTATTTGTGTAGGCCTATCAACTGGTTAAAATAATATAAGGCCTGTCGTTGTACCTAATTGACACTCTTTAAACGCAACTGTTGTTACAAATATCCCAACTTTCCAAATCTTCATATAAGAAAATATACATTTATTCATTTATATATTTTAGGAACCAACACAAAGAGAAAGAACTGAAAGGTATATCTGTCCCTGGGCAGAGTTCTACAAAAGCTAAATATGTTTATCAAATGTAAGTGTAAACCATGCTAATTTTGTAAGATATTGCGATCTTTATTTTATGCATTGTAGATTATATGTATTTGTTGCAAATGCAGACACAATTCCTGTGTATGGGTGTTAATTTTCAAAATTTATTACATACAGTAGAATGTGTGCTGATGAATATCAATCAATTTTTTTAATTATAGGCAAATTGGTGTAGGTCTGCAGTCAGTGTACACATTGACATGTAAAAATAAAGGAGACTTGACAGTGAAATTCAAAATGAGAGTAGGTCATAGGGCCGCTGTCTGGGCAAAATGTGGCTTTTTGCACTGCCTGTCTTCATTAGCCTGGATGACTCAATGAGACAAATTATGGCTTATAATATAATTAGGATTATTTTATTTCAGACATACAGGGGAATTAGAAAGCTTCCACCAACATATTTTAATGTATGCTGCTAAAAGATTTTCCTAGACATGTAGGTATGTCATTGTATATTGTTGGAATGAACAAATCCCAAACTGAAAATTTATTTTGATGTTTTTTCATATAGGTATGTCATTAATTTTGTATGTAGACTGAATAAATCTCCAAATTTATTTTGAAGGTGTTCCATATCTTTAAATTCTGGCTTTGTATTGTTGTAGCTACCCTATTTACAAGGCGAGAAAAAAAACTATTTGGCAGCTATAGACTACCAGCGACACAAAGATAGAGGACAAGCCCTTGACAAGGCCGGGAATCTGAGGTGAGTTTGCCTTGCTATGGTGTAGGAGCTTATGTGGTGGTTGAATATATACTATTAGACAATCTAACAACAAGTGCTATTTAGATAAAGTCTGTTTATTGAGTCAAGTTGTGTAGTTTCGATACGAAGCTGACTTTATACGGAGTAGGGTCGATTACCACTCCCCCCATCCCCCAACAAAGTTTCCTTCCTCTGCTCATGACAAAATAGTACCGTATTAAATTTTAGTCAAGAAATGACCTAAATTGTGTCAAGTGTGCAACGCCCTCCCCCCTCTCACCCCATTCTTGGCATAACAAAATACAAATGTTATCCTCTCTCCCCATTCTTGACATAATAAAATACAAATGTTATTCTCATATATTCATTAATTGCTAATACAATAGATTACAAAATTAAAACAATATACTACAAAATTTAAAATTTTACAGGTTTCACAGGCTATATTCTAAAAGAAAAAATACTTGGAGTGCTGTTCCTGTAAAGGTTGAAAAAGAATACAAATACATGGATAATATCCTTAGTGGAATTTTGGATAGAATTAGGAATCACCAGGGTCCCATCCCTCAAATATTTCCACTTTTGGATGATGATCCAAGAAAAATAAAAAGAAACATTGCAGTTGTGTCACCTCCGCCAACAAATGAACTTGTTGCAATAAAAAAATCGAGATTTGGTTAGTTAATTCCAAGGGTTATAATTAGAATTTCCGACATTTTAAATCATACAGCTATTACTGATATCTATTACTGTGTCTAAAATGGGTATATCGTCCTGTTGCACTTGGGAACGTTTGTCTGATGCGCATAGTTACACAGCTTGGTACAACTCTTCTGATGCCTGAACCAAGACGTCCATTTCCTGCAGAAGAGATATGTACAATAATATTTAAACATACATTATGCTAGAGCTAAATCTGCCTATTGATATTATTAGATAACTGATCTAGGCCATAATGAACTCTCGATGGCACAGGATTTCTCTGATAGACTAGAATGTTTCAATCATATTTTCATTTAATTTAAAAATGGAGGAGCGGGCATTTGCTTCGATCAACAAAGGCTAATATCTTCAATAGAGTAATTTGAATGAAATTATTCATTTTTTAACATTACATAACTTCTACTATAATAGCAATAAGAGTTTATCTAAATTTTACATAATGTATATTTAACATGAAATATTTTTGTTTATACATATTTCATATTGTAAAAATTGTTTGATTTCATTGGCGTTACTGTTTTTATTTATTATATTTTAATGCTTTAAACTTACAATTCTTGTGGAAATACAAAAAGCTGGTTGGCATCCACAGTAGACGTATTCTATATCCACTTCCATCTCTCCACAGTGGTTAGGTTACAAACACACCAGTTGGGTGAAACTCTAATCTTGTGCTGGTTGTGGATCTTCTGGGCTTGCATTAGCACTCTGACTCAGGTCAAATATAAGAGCTGGTTCTCTATTTGCAACGGCTAAGACAAGTTCTCGAAGTCTTGTTGTATCAACAGCATTTATGGTTGTCTGTAAATAAAATGTTATGTTGTTTAATTACTCTGGAATTTTTTTATATCACCTTAAAATCTAGATTATTTGTAAAATTAATTGTTAAATAAAATATATAAATCTTACTATAAGTTGTTGTCTTCTATTTTCTATTCGTCCAGCTAATCTTTGTCTGTCTTCCTCCAAAACCGCTGCTCTTTGTGTGCCTCTCCCCCTTCCCCTGGATGTAGAAATACTCCTGCCTCGTCCCCTGCCCCTAGAACGGGGTCTGCCTCTTCCCCTGCCTCTTACTACTGGAGCTACTGTTACAGGAGAATCCCCGCTTGAACCAGAACTCTTAAACGAGACAATGAATATGATAATATTGTAAGAAACATTTTATTTCAATAGTTTGCCCGCTCATAAGAGTTTTTAGCAGTTGGAGGAGCCAAAGAAAAAGTTAAACAGTCGACTGTACTAGGAGTCGAAGAAAACCCCCAAAGTTGGATAGTCGACTCTCCTTGAGGCATTGAGACCACATCACTGAACTCAATGAGAGACCTTATGCTCTAAAGCACACATACTAGAAAAATCTCTGCCCAGCTGAAGATGAATCTTGGATATAGATGTATCAATATAATCCTATAAATTTTATTGCAACAGGGAATATTGAACATTTAGGAAGTCAACATTAGAGCCTTGTGAACATTATAAATAATAAACCAAAGAATGAAAATTGATTTATTATAAGGGAAAGGTGTTAAAAATTGGAATACAAAAAGTTCTCTAAAACAAAAAAATAGAAGCAATTTCCATGTATACATAGGCCTATTGCCACTATTGGATTGCAGAAATTCATATCCGACGGGTCCTTCTAAAGTAATAACACCACTTTGTGAAAAGGCGCTATCATGATATTTTTTCCTCGTTATTTTTAAAAAGATAACGTATATGATAATATTTTTTTTTTTTTTTTTTTTTTTAAGAAATAGCGAAGCTGTCTCGCACGGTGACAATGAATCCAATGATATTTTCTGCTAACTCCACAAATCCCGTACCCACACATTTATGTACAAGAAGGAATGCAAATCTTAATAATAAAACAAAATTTAATTACCTATGAAGTTTCAATATCCATATTACGTTCTCCTTTCGTAAAATCTGCATTGACAGCCACTTAAATTCACCGCTTTTACACATCCAGATAAGTGTACATCGATACATCGTCTTTTATATATTCAACGAATTCTCCCTCGGCTTACCTCGTTTCCGTGACGTTCAATTCACGTCACAAACATGGCTTCTTAAAATAAATATTTTACCGTTTGTGGTGTTTCCCGTGGATAGCAGTGTTGTTAGAGGGATTTGAGGCAAAATTGTGATTGTTTAATTAGTTTGAGTATGTTTTTAGTCTAAATATATCATCAAATCACCCAGTTTGTTCACGGGAAGGCATCTTTAACATGCTCTCAATATTTTTTCAACACATCCGAATAACTAGACATTTATCCTTGCCACTGTCACAGGAAAACCAGGTCGAATAATCTTGCAAAACTGATGAATTCAAACACATACAGTTGACCTGATGAAAATTTTAGAGGCAGCATAAAAAAAACAAAATTATCCTACCTTTCTGATTTTACTTTCTGATAGGTTTTTGGTGGAACTGCTGTGGCTTTTTTGCCGTAATAACACGCCCAGTCTCGATCATAAATATCATGTGACCAACCGTTCATGGTCTGGTCGCACATACTTGTCACAGTCACACCAGATTGTTTGAACAAAGAAAACGCAAAATATTTTCTTCCTGCTACGACCACTTCAAATCCCTAAAATGAAAGTAGTGGAATTAGAAAATGAAACAAATTGGGATTTAACAGACTGTTCTGCTTCGACTGTGTCAATGAAGTCTGGCATACGCCATACAGTGTGCAATAACGGTGTTAATGACTACTCTTACATGCATATCAAATTCCAACTGCTAGGGGTTCATTTACATGCATGCCAAGGTGTGACATGAGATCTCAGTTTTTCAGTGGGGGGTTGGGATGGCCTAGTGGTCTAGGGTGCCGCGCTTCAACCTCTGGCTTGCGGCTGTGGTTTCCAGCCCTGGTGTGAGCGTATGTGGCATGGAGATAGGGCCGCCTTCTAAACCTCGTGGGTTTCCTCCGGGCACTCCGGTTTCCTCCCACTACTAAAGACCCCTAAGCGCAAGCGAATTATTGAAATAAAATTAAACCATGTGTTAGTCCCAAAATGACCAAGTTTGTGTTGAGTGGATCTCTCTCTCTCGGTTTTCCATCCTATCCTAACAACTGGGTGTTGTCTCTTCCCAGGCCTTATGTTCTACACCAACAAACAAGGGGGAACCTGATGAACTTTCTGGGCCAATGCAAGGAACGAACACAGTAATTTTAGGTCAGTGAGCCATGCTACTTGAGTCAATGACAGACTCAATGAACTAACGTGCAACCCCATCCTATCAGAACAACAAGAAATACTGTCCTTGACAACCTTGCATGTGTTCACCCTGACAAGAGGGAACTGGACTTGAAAATTCCACACTCCGAAAGAAAGAAATGGGGTTTAACATCCACTTGACACAAACTAGGTCATTTTGGGACTAACATGGCTTAATTTTATTTCAATAATTCTCTTGTGCATAGGGGTCTTTTGCAGTGGGAGGAAACCGGAGGACCCGGAGAAAACCCATGAGGTTGGACAGGCAGCCCTACTCCTTGTCACGTTCAACCGGGGATTCGAAACCCCACCAGTTGACTCAATGACAGGATTTATGATCCAGCGCGCATGTGCTAAAACATTCGGCCATCCAACCCCCCTCCAAACCCGAGACATTCTAGTTAAGATTTGATCGGCATGACCGATCAACAACCGTGACCTCTTCAATATAAAACATACCCTGGTTGTAATTCAATCAACCGTGGCCCCCCTTCAACATATTACCTCACTGTAACTTAATCAACCATGGCCCGCTTACCTGGTTGTAAATTATAGTCCAGAATCCTTTGTTACCAAACTCATCGACCACCACATCAGGAAAATATAAGTTCATACTGATCTGACTCACTGTTTTACCTGAAAAATATCTCATTTAGTTAGGAGTACACCACATCATAGATGGAGAGAGAGAATGAGAATCAGAGAGAGAGAAAGAGAAATTGGGAGAAAGAGAGAGGGAATGAGAAAGAGAGAAGTGGGAAGGAGAGAGGGTATGAAAAATAGAGGTGAGTGGGACAGAGTTAAGACAGAAGGAGATGGGGAGAAGGAGATGTGGAGAAAGAGAGAGGTAATGAGAAAGAGAGGAAATGGAGAGAGCTAAAGAGAGACAAGGGAAAAGAGAGAGTTAGGGGAGGAAAATGAGAGAGGAGAGAGCTAGAGGGTGGGGAGAGAGAGAGAGGAATGTGGTATAACATCCACTTGACACAAACCAGGCCCCGAGTTCACAAAGCATTCTCAAACTTAAGTTGAGAATTTACTCAACTTTCAATCACGGTTTATAAGAAATATCTTTGACCCAGAAACACAAAAATTTGCACACAGTTTCTTATTAATGTATTTGATAAATTAAAACAAAAAAAGTTTTATAAAGGGCTATGTTTAGTTACAATAAGGCGAACAATTTTGAGTAAATTCTTGACTTAAGTCTGAGAATGCTTTGTGAACTCGGGGCTAGGTCATTTGGGGACTAACATATATATGATTCATTTATATTTCTAGGATTCGCTTTCATGCACAGGTCTTTAGATGTTGGTGGACTATGAGAAAACCCATGAGGTTGGTTACAGGTGACCCTAAACCCTGTCATGTACAAGTGTGGGCTTGAAACCATGACACTTGACCCAACGACAAGCCTTTTAGCCACCCCACTCCCATATATACCGGTTGTAAAGATTATGATCACATTATAGAATGGTATCCATTTCTCAGCGGATTAATTTATATTATGAGTGGAAAATAGGACTCCAATGACAGCCTGAAGAGGTGGGCCTCTAAAGATTTTAAAACAGATTTGTTTCAGTGAGAGAGAGAGAGAGAAATGGGTTTTAACGTCCACTCAACACAAACTAGGTCATTTCGGGACTAACGTATGGTTTAATTTTATGTCAATAATTCGATGGCGTGTAGGGGTCTTTAGCAGTGGAAGGAAACCAGAGTGCCCGGAGGAAACCCACGAGGTTGAGAAGGCGCCCCTATCTCCATGCCACATACGCTCACACCAGGGCTCGAAACCACAGCCGCAAGCCAGAGGTGACCGGGCAGCTAGAGGTCGAAGCGCGGCACTCTAGACCACTAGGCCATCCCAACCCCCTGGTTTCAGTGAATAAAGCATGTTGTTTTGCTGTGTAGAAGACCGTTTTAATCCTGTTAAAGTACTCGTCTGACTCAACTTTCAGAACTAGACTATCCGACTTAACTATATCAGAATCCTTTTCTCTTGTCTGGACTTAATTTCTTGTTTTATTCCAGAGCATAAACCCTTTACAACTAATCCAACTAGGCCTTTACTCTAGTCCAACTCAATGAAAAACCCATTTGAGGGCCGATTGACACAAAAAAGCTGATTTTAAATTAAAAATGACAATTTGGCATGAAGAACAGTACCAGTATACATATTATCAAATATCGACATTGTGATATGAGATGAAATTGTTGGATTTGTGTAGATTTAGGTGGGTGGAGTAATTCTGAGAATGCTTACTAGTCCACAGGTGCATTAGACTATAGTCCACACGTTCACTAGTCCGCGCGTTCGTTAGTTCATCGATATCTATTATTATAGGTTGGGGTTTGGTTAGAGTTAGGTTTATTGATACCCATATATTTATAGTATTTCTTAGCGAACTACTCAACTAGTGCACCGGCGGACTATGTATAGTGAACCCGCGGACTACAGAACCCCTCTCGGTAATTTGTGTTATTTTCCAGCGAACTGCAGTGCACTGGCAGACTATACTTTACTCGCGGACCAGTGAACCCTTCTCGATAATTTGTGTTATTTTCCAGTTATATTAATGTTTCTAAAAGTACTAGAAAAAAAAACAGGGAGGGGGCGTATGAAAATATTTCTATACTCTAAAAGGGTAAAAATTAATGAAATAGCTCTTGTCACAATAACAAACTATTTGATGTGCAGATGTGAGTGATGTGACTGATGATACTCACTGTTTTTGGAACAATCTAAAGTTTTGTCGTGGCCACGACTTGAGACAAAAAATGTCCATTTTCCACTTATATCTTCATAAGTACAGTTTGCAGGCGTGTCACCAAAAACCGCTGTCAATGACAGTAAAGTAATTATAGCTATTGTGAACATTGTGTCTGCTTTTTCCTCATCAACTGACCGGCTGACAGACTGTGGTTCACCCCTTTATTATGAAAAATCATGTGACTGAATTTCGACCTTGAACTTCTACTTTATCATGTGACATGTCTGTGTGTCTTTCCGGAAGAAGGCTGAAGAAGGCGTTTTGTAGTGTATTTTTTTGACAGAAGTCGACATTAAATCGTCAAAAATGTTTTCTTTTTTCCAAAGGATCTTAGATTGGTTCAAGAGCCTTTTCTGGAAAGAAGAAATGGAACTCACATTAGTAGGGCTTCAATATTCGGGGAAAACGACGTTTGTTAATGTCATCGCAGTGAGTATAAAATTGTCCGAAAAAAATGGTACAATTTATGAATTGCTTTGAAATCATCGCTCTCCGACAAAGAAACGTAAATAAATGGCGACATCGTCATAAATTAACAACAGTGTGAAACACATAGCTGAAAGCACAATTGGATTTGTAGGTTTTCTTTCTAAATGCATGAAGATTATTTTGAAGATATCGTGTCCAATATTTATAGGTCTGACATAATTATTTTGGTCATATGACTTGAATGATGCCTGATTTAAAAGATGATAGGCATATGACTCACTTGGTAGCCCTACACAGTGGGCCACACATGATATTATTTATTGTTTGGAACTATGTTTTTTAACCTAATATTTATCTCAGAATTGATTTATCAAACAATTAAGATATTAAATATAACAAAATCAGGATTGATAAGCAACATTGGACACCGATTGGGGTGAAATTAATTAATGCAATAGATTAATATTATTTCAGATCTAAATCTAGATTTATTGTTATGGCTGATGATTTCTCATGTTGCCTCTAACAGGTGTCCCATGGAGTCCCATACTAACAGTGGTATATTTAATCGTTGTTTTGCAGTGGTGTGGCTCAGATTATGCCTAGAATAGACTTGCAGTTACTGCTTGTTTAGTCCTGAAATGACCAAGTTTGTGTCAAGTGGACGTTAAAGCCCATTTCTCCTCCACTATCTTTTGGCTGTGCAGTCATTAAAAGAGTTTCATCCCAGCCAATCAAATTGTTTGTGTTTTTCGTCTACTTATGATTGTCTGATTAAAGCCCCCCCCCCTCCACCACAACTTTTGATTTTCTGATGATTGTCTGGTGAGAGCACCTGTCCAACTTTTGATGCACAAACAAAAAACATTGTCCTTGATAATACAGTTGTCTGAAGTTGGTAAAATAACACTAATTCAAAAGAAAACCTTAGCTTTGACTTTAGCCAAATACTAAAACGACGCTGGAAAATCTGGGTGAACTATCTCAGTCAAAGTAAGGGAATTGGGTTGAAATAAAATTGAACCATATATTGGTCTCAAAATGAGCATGTTTGGGTCAAGTAGACTTAAAGGGACAATAACATTCTTGCTGGCTTGGTAGCTCCAGAAAATAAATAATACCCTTATTCTAAGTACTAGATGTTTAAGTGTCCTACCTGTTGTGTAAATATTTTAAAACCTAAGTCACATTTGAAAAGGTTTACGTTAGACTTTTCAAATCAATTGGTTGAATTTTTCCAATTTTTTAAAATAGGTGTGTTAAGATGAAATTTATATTATCATTTAATTTGAATATTCTAAAATAATACGATTTGTTGACCAGAATGAAGATTGGGACATGTTATTCAGTTACAACAAGAGTGTTATTGGGGCTTTAAAACCCCATCTCTCTCTCTTTCTCTTTTTTAACCTTCACAAACAAAGTTATAGGAGTGATGTTGAAATGGGCTCTGTCCATGGTTTTTAATGAATTTTTGTAACCATAGAAACAAATTTCATTTATTCTGTGAAATATAATAGTAAGTGCAGGGGGACTGCACCACACACAATTCTACACAAAAACAAATATATGGACAATACATCGTACACCGAGACCACAAACAAAACAATTCAAAAAAGGAATATTGATAATTGAGTCATATATTTTTTTTTTATTTCGGTGATTTCATTAAATGATTGTCTTATCTGTATTTATTTTTCAGTCTGGTCAATTCAGTGAAGACATGATTCCAACGGTAGGCTTTAATATGAGGAAAATCACAAAAGGAAATGTCACCATCAAGGTAAACTATACACTACATGTATATTGTTTCAACTTAAAGGTACAGTGGGGTTGGATGGTAAAATGGTTAGCACGTGCGCGCTGTTTTATAAGGTCTGTCATTGAGTCAACTGGTGTATTTGTAGGTTTTCTCCAGGTCTTCAGGTTTCCTCCCACTGCTAAAGACCCTTACGCACATGTGAATTATTGCCGAAATGACTTACTTAGTGTCGGGTGGGGTAAAACCAACTCTCTCTCTCTCTCTCTCTCTCTCTCTCTCTCTGTCTCTCTTGTACTATACCTTAAATTCAAATTAGATAAAAGATATATATTTTTATACTCCCATAGAAAAATATGCGACAACCCTTGTTGACTTAGCTGCTGTGGATATGTTTCATTGCCTGGCAACCTATCTTTGTTATTGTAGTTATGGGATATTGGTGGACAGCCGAGGTTTCGAAGTATGTGGGAGAGATATTGTCGAGGAGTCAATGCTATTGTGTAAGTAGTAATGAAGCAAGTCTCCATTTCTGATTTTTTTTGCTTGTTCTTCATGTTGAGCAGAGCTATAAAGTAAATGGGCAGTCAGCCTATTGTTTCTCCTGAAACACTTGTCAGCGATATCACCCTAGATAGAACTTAGAATCAGACTTAAAGCCAGTTGGACAGAGTCTAGGCAAACCAGAATGATTTGAAGTGAACAATCATCTTCTATTACTGTAACCTTGATATCGTTGATTAATTGTGTATTCAATAGTTATGGGGGTTATGGATAGTCACTCTTTTACACCAGTAGTGACATCTTTTACAGCTGGTTAATTACAGACCTGCTAATTAAGGACAGCTGTATTTTCTAACCAATTTCTATACATACTAAACATTAGTTTAAAATAATGATCACTCATAAAGACAAAAATTATCATAACTAAAAGACCTAGCTTCATAAGTCACCGGTATCAGCTTACAAGTGTATTCATATTAATTGTTGAAAAACCAAATTAATTTATAATTCTAACAGTTTAAGCTGTTTATTCTGTTATCAATAATGTCGCTTACTGTAAAATATGGAAACCTGTCTTGTAGCCTTTTCAAATCTCATCGTCTCTCTCCTTCATCTTCAACTTCTCGATTTCTATCTTTCTTGTGTTTGAAAATCCTTTATTTATGAAATAACTGTAGCAGGCTTCCATTGTATCACAATAAACCTTATTTTGGTAACCAACCAATTTAATTATGAGAGTTTTTAAGATGCAAGGGGGCACTAGACTAGCAGTAAGTTACTGACCTCTGAAAGGGGGGGTTGGGATGGCCTAGTGGTCTAGAGTGCTTCGACCGCTAGCTGGCCGGTCACCTCTGGCTTGCGGCTGTGGTTTCGATCCCTGGTGTGAGCGATGTGGCATGGAGATAGGGGTGCCTTCTCAACCTCGTGGGTTTCCTCCGGACACTCCGGTTTCCTCCCACTGCTAAAGACCCCTACGCGCAAGCGAATTATTGAAATAAAATTGAAACCATATGTTTGTCCCAAAATGACCTAGTTTGTGTCAAGTGGACGTTACACCCCATTTCTTTCTCTCTCTCTGAACTCTGAACTAGTTAGAAAAGGGGGTGGGAGGGGTCGAATGGTCTGATGTGTGCGCAGTGTATCGTAAGTCAGTTGCCATGGTTTCCAACCCGAGCTTGTGGGTGACAAGTAGAACCCTGTTGGTTTTCAGTTCTCTGGTTTCCTCCAACGCAAAGTTGAATTATGTGAAGAATTTATTTGATATTTCAGATTTATGGTTGATGCTGCGGATCATGATAAGTTAGACGCGTCAAGAAATGAACTCCACAATTTGTTGGATAAACCACAGTTACAAGGTATTCCAGTCTTAGTTCTAGGAAATAAACGCGATCTTCAAGGAGCATTAGATGAGAAGGAGCTGATCGAAAAGTTGTAAGTAATTAAAGTCTTTCTCTCTCTGTACTTCTGGCCCAATTTTAATCTATTTAAAAAGATGAGTGGGGTAAGATGGCCGAATGGTTAGCACATGCGTGTTGTATCATAAGGTCTGTCATTGATTCAACTGGTGTTGTTTCAAATTCCCGGTTGACAAGAAGTAGGGTCGCCTGTCCAACCTCGTGGATTTTCTCCAGTTTCCTCCGACTGCTAAAGACCCCTAAGCGCAAGCCAATTATTGAAATAAAATAAGTCCTGAAATGACTTTTAAATGATGAAACTTAACATATATGTCAAAGGTCAGAAGATGTTAGAGGAGTTTGATTTTCGTCTTGGAGTTCTGGTCCTTGTTATTTATGTCAAAAAAGGAATTGTACCAAGTTTAAGGAAAAAAATTACTGATTAGATGTCAAGGATCAGTACAAAAGGACACTTTATGTGATTTTATCACAAAATATGATATATCATTCCCCGAAGGTTGATCATCTTGAAAATGCCTGCCATATTGTATTTTCAAATGGCTATATAATGGGCTATTTGAAATGAGTATAATTGTGCCAATTTTGAAAGTTTTCCCACATATTATGCAGTTATTGCTGTAGTATAGTCAGAACGTCACTCAATATATATGTAGTAAATAAATTTTTCATATATTATATATATATTAAAACATTGCATTATGTAAGATGTAAATAAATAGCTGGATGTTCTTGCTACCATAGTTAAAAAAATAAATAATGCAAAATGAATATATTGAAAATTTCATTCAAATTACCTTGACTGACATAGGCGTGTAGTTTTCACAATATAGTCTTGATTGTATTGTCAAGTACTATTGTTACCATAATAAACTAAGTCTCGATTATCAATTCTTAATTCAAATATTAAATGGCGATCATCTTGCGATCCATTGAAAATCACAACCATTCAATGGTCTAGAGAGTTGATTATGGGCTTACATGTATGTGAATAAGTATCTGATTAAAAATTTATATAACATTTGAAGCTAAAGTAAGAAGACCTTCAATATGCAGGTGTATGTTTAATCATGTTTGTTTCATACAGAATTATTAATCAATAATCGTTGTACATGTAATAATATTACCAACAAATAACTCGTTAGGTCATCATCAACTCTGTATATAGTAATGACAAGGAGTAGAATCGCTTGCTTAACCATGTGGGGTTTCTCCACTCCCCTTGTTCCTTCCTAATGCTAAAGACCCCTATTTGTGAAATAACATTGTACCATAATTGTGTTGTTCCCACATGGTACCCAGCCTTGTCAGTGGTCTCGGAAAAGAGAAAACCTTGAGTCATTGGAATTGGATTAAAAACAAAGGTTCCTGTGTACACATTGGCGTGTACGTAAAAGATCCCTTGGCAGTTGGAATTCGATATAAAAGTAGGCATTAGTGCTAGCACCATTGTTCGCTTTCAATTTCTCTCATAGTACACTGGATGATGTATTTTCATTTTTAGTCAGTGTATCGCATTAAACCGTACTTTATTTCTCGCTTTCATTAGGTCATGATAAACTGTGTATATTTTATAGTAATATCAGTTGATATTGATTTTATTTATTTATTAAGCTTGTTCTTCTAACTTGCCTGACTGATTATCTTTTTATCAATAAATAACTCATGTATTTTAACCGATATACTATAGATATTAAAATATTGGAAAGGTAGAGTTCATATGTAAATTTGTATATGGTATCGAGAGAGAGCGAGAGAGAAAAATGGGGTTTAACATTCACACATCATATTCTTGGTTATTATGGCACATCGTTATTCTAATAACTCTCTTGCCCATGAGCAAGAGAGCGATCTAATGGGGTTTAATGTCCACTTGACACAAACTAGGTCATTTCGGGACTAACATATGGTTCAATGTGTGTAGGGGTCTTTGGCAGTGGAAGGAAACCCGAGGACCTAGAGAAAACCCACGTGGTTGGACAGGTGCCCCTACTCCTTGTCATGTACAACCGAGGAAAAGAAATTGCGCCACTCGACTCAATGACAGACCCTCTGATCCGACGTGCAAGTGTTAACCCTTTGACCACCCAAACCACCTCACCTCAGTGATAGAAATTATGTGTGCAGTATATGTTGGATATAAAGTTCTCTCGTTAAACCACTCAACTACCTGGCCCGCTCCCACGAAACCAGTCGCTTGTCACACAACTTCATTTTGTACTATGCACACAAAATCATAAACTGTATGCCTTCTTGTTCCTATTAATGAGCCGTACTCAACTCCAGATGATACGACAAATTTAAAAAGAATTGCATTTTTGGAAAGCTGAGCTGTGGACTACTCAAATATGGTGCCAGCTCTGTTTTTATAAAAATAACCATCTGTCTGGTTTTGTGGGAGCGGCTCACATTTAGGTTTGATTTTTCTTCCATTCAGATTTTGCTATTCTCTGAAATGTTAACTACTGTCATGGCTCATGTTTAATTTGATTCCAGGAATTTGTCTGCTATACAAGATCGGGAAATATGCTGTTACTCAATATCATGTAAAGAAAAGGAAAATATAGGTCAGTATAAATAGAAATATGACTGGATGTTTCAGTCTTAGAATAAAGTTTAACGCAAACTCTTGTTATTGGCAACCATGTTTATCCCGCTGGACGGATCTTGTCTAGTCATAAGACTAAAAACCGCGGTCCAGTGTACACGTTGGCGTGCACGAACATGTAAAAGAACCTTTGATAGGTTGCATTTGAAATAAGAGTAGATTGTATGTCCATCATAGCACACTGTATGTTGTATGTCCGTCTTCATTAGCCATGCAGAGTAAAGCAGTAGGATGTTAAACACCATTTCATTGGCTGTAGTGGCGCTACAAAATTTCCATCATTGCACGCTGTCTTTCTTAGCCAGTCAGAGTAGAACGGTTGGACGTTGAAACCATTTCATTTCGTTGCACACTGCACAATTATTTCCCGTTTTCATCAACCCACTTGGTTCTTTGAGTATAATCTACATGTACAGCGCGAAAGACCCAGCAAAAATTCCCCCCATAGCACTGTATGACGTGTCCGTCTTATTAACCAGACGGCGCAGAAGAGTAGGATGTTAAATCCAGTTTCACTTTATAGTTTATTTAGCTTGTTTTGAAGTCCAACTCCCTCATTTAATTTTGATTTTGTATTTTGTTTTCAGACATAACGTTACAGTGGCTTATACAGCATTCCAAATCTGGCCACTAGATGTCACTACTGATAATTGTGGGTGTGGCTAATTGAATGATTGACAGTGCGTGACTAGAAATTGACATTTAAATACTTGATGTGTTTCAAACTGTTTGTTACCTATAAACAGAAGATACAACTTTAAAACAACAAGAAATCATCGTTAAACTTGAGTTTACACGGGGGGGTGCAAATACTTCAACCCCTGTTATCATTCTTAGAGTAGGAACGTCTCTTTAAGGGGCGGTTCTTACGATGTCATATATTATCTGGGAGAAGAAATACAGGGTTTGGAAACTTAGCGTATTTCTTCATCAAGTATTTGTTATTGGGATCAAAACTTCAATTTTTTTTTACGCATTTTTTACTTAAAGGGGTATTAAGATTATACCTGCCTCAATGATTTATTGGCGCTAATCAGTCTTTGATCATACTAATGGCTAAATTAATTTAGAAATTGGCTTCTTAATTAAACATACTAAATATAATTTTAAATGTGCAGATTAATTGAAATATTCAAGCAGTTGTATAAAACACGCTCAAATAATCTCCCTTGTTAAATGTGAACCCGTTTTAGATTCAGTATACTGTAAATATAGATTAATTTAAGAAGTGGGATTTTCCAACCCTTATTTAAGAACGTGTGGTTTTTGGATACAGTAAGTGGTCATAGTATATTATTGTGTTTTTTTACAATATCCACTCCTGTTGGGCACCGCCCAGGGGGTTGGGATGGCCTAATGGTCTAGAGTGCCGCGCTTTGACCTCTAGCTGGCCAGTCAAAATGACCTCGTTTGTGTTGAGTGGACGTTAACTCCCATTTCTCTCTCTCTGGGCACTGTCCAATTCGGTGCAGAACAGTTGGTCATTAAACGCCATTTTATTTCATTTCTGTTGGTGTAAAATAGAAATTACTTTGTTTTTCCGCAAATTAGATACTGGTTCCGTTTAAATGATAAAGTTTCCAATTTGTATATTTGATTGACATTCAGAACAGTTCCATTTAAATGATAAAGTTTTCAATGTATGTATTCCTACTCCCTGATATGAATATTGATGTATTTGTTTGTATATTGACCTATTCAATTGTATGTTTAACATAAATAACTTATTCTTAACAAGTTTTTTTTTTCTTTTTGTAAAATAGATAGGATTATATAGGTTGAGTAGTAGTGGCTGTTTTCTTTAGAGCTATTCCATTTAGAACTATCTGAAAGGGTGGGGGTGGGTACGACACTTTCTATTAATGATCTTTTACCTAAAGTGTAGAAAAAATGTGTTTTGTGAGGGGGGGGGGCTGTTTGGAAAATGCTCAGTATGTTTTGCATGCATCTTTTATGAATAAATGTTTATAAGCAAATAATATGCATTTTATGGTTGCTGACCCTCCTGGTAATTTTAAATGGAATATTCCTAAGCTGGTTTACATTATGTGAGAATTCAGCTCCCACCTTTTATATTCATTAGGGGTGAATCGGGACTCTCATTTCCCTTGTACTGGACAACCAGTAAAACATCGTAAAATAGGAGTTTTCAAAGATTTTAACCTTAAAATGCAATTAAATTTAAAACATTTAAAAATGGATTAATAAATGAAACAATGTTTAAAATTGTCCGACTCAGTGTGAGATACATGAAGATTGTCTCCATGGCGATATTTATTTATCAAAAACTGTATTTACTTCAACTCCAACAAAAGTTTGGTCTGATCAGATTTTAATAAACAAAGGTAGTTGACCCACGACTAGAATATCTCGGGTTTAGGCCTACAAATGAAACCATTATGTCCCAGCTTAGTGAAATATTATGTACTAGTTTTATTAGCTACTTATCTCAACATTTCACCAGGTAGGCCAAGGTAGGGAAATATTAGGTACTAGTTGATAGAACCTTGACATTTCACCAGATAGGCCTACATATTTCACCAGGTAGACCTACAGGTGTAGAGAAATGATAATTTGTAAACCAGGTAATATGATGATATAATTAGTGTAATTGTTATATATATATACACCGGTATACAAACACTAATTAAACAACTAGAGCAATAAATGTAGTATTTGTTCAGTATATTTTTTTTATTCAAACCTTGTCTAGTTGTTGTAGATAACTCTTTATCTATTTCTGGACTTTAACTAGATCATATCTCGTACTTCAATTAACGTAAATACAAATATGGTTATTGCACAATTTTACACTCCCTTGTCGTAGCCACGATATTTTACACCCCCCTTGTGGTAGCCAGTATATTTTTACAAAGTAAGTTCTAGATAGATCTAGTTATTGTTCAGAATGGGTCTTAAAGCCAACAGCATCTTTTGTCATTTATATGTTTATATGTAAAATGGTTATTTTGTTTTGACATATATTTAGGCCTATATTTATTTATATGTGTATTATAGGCCTGCATAAAATAAATGTTATTAGCTTTAGTGAATTGTGTTGTTGTGATGTACGTTGTATCATAAGGTCTACCATTGAGTCAAATCCCCGGTTGTACGTGACAAGGAGTAGGGTCACCTGTCCAACCTTGTGGGTTTTCTCCCAGTCCTCTGGTTTCCTCCAACTGATAATGACTCAAGGGAATTATTGAAATAAAACTGAACTGTGTGTTAGTCCTGAAATGACCTAGTTCATGTGAAATGGACGTTAAATCCCATTTCTCTCTCCTCTACTAGAGAGCCAACTTTAACAATATTGTAGTTTACCAGACATTCTAAATACCGCAATAGCTTTCAATGGTTTTAAGAACAATTATGTGTAACAGCAATGCAATATCAATATTCATTGGCCAATCAGATCGTTTCTATGGTATCAAACAGCCATGGTGATCTATTGGTCTCTATGGTTACAACACAGTGTTTATAATAATTGTAGTATATGATTATACCGGTAGATAATAGATGATGCTCAACAGACAGTAAACCATTAATTATTCTGCAAGTAAATTAGCTACTTATAATGGACTATTTATTCATTAACTTACTAAAGGATTCAGCAAGCTAATTGACTACTTATTAATTAGCTAACTAATGGATTTAGTTAGCTAATTGACTATTTATTAATTATCTATGTTTGTATCTAATTAAGTTAATGCATTAACTAATTAAAGGATTCAGCTAGCTCAGTTTACGTGTTGATGTGTGTAGTTATATTGAGTCGTTAGAAGAAAGAATTTCAATGGTGTAAATATTTAATAGTAATAATGATACTATGTATAAATAAGCTAACATCCAACACTTTTCTAGCTAACATCCAACACTTCCACTGTTGATTGACATGTCCGCTAATTGGGATAAAATGTAATTAGGGAGGGAACTCATTTTCAAATTAAACATACATTATGCAAGAGCTAAATCTGCTTATTACAGGCCTATAGTAGGTCTTCAGTATTGCAGTCAGTGTAGAAAAGTAGGACGTTAACCTCATTTGACGAATTCTACGTGAATAAAATGAGGTTTAGCTTCCTTCCAGGATTATAAAGACAAGTTAGTGATATATGTAATATAGTAAACATTGTGTAGTTTATCATGGTGTATTGTAGATTGATTGATTGAATCATATAAAGACAAGTTAGTGATATATGTAATATAGTAAACATCGTGTAGTTTATCATGGTGTATCGTAGATGGATCCATTGATTGATTTATTGATTGATTGATCTGTGTTTATATGTTTTATCTACATTGTGTTAGCTTCAGTATATATCCCCCTCCCTCCACCCCCATCCCCACCCCCAAACAATCGTCAACCCACCCCCAGCAATGTTTGTACCGTTCTTGTCTACCATATTGGTTATTAAATATTCATTCAAATTATTATATCAAATTGTCTTTCGCTTCGTCTTTAATTCTATAATCCCTATATGTGTCAAGATCATAGTTCAGGATTTTAGTTTCAACGGGAAGCGCCAGATTTCATCAAGGTCCCGTAAAGTAAACATGGCTAACCCTTACCCAACCCACAATCTTCGCCAGCAATCACGTGCCCTAACCCAGTTTACATATCGTGACCTCGATGAAATGTACAGGTGACCTTAATATTTAGACATGACCTCCCGATAATCCTTATCCAACCCACAATCTTCGCCAGCAATCACGTGCTCTAACCCAGTTTACATCTGGTGACCTTGATGAAATCTGTAGGTGGCCTTAATATTTAGACTTGGCCATCTCGTAGTTTGGATTGGACGAGAATCCAGGTCTACCCATTGTTGTGTATGTAAAAATATGTCCATACCATTGTCCCTAATATCATAGAAAATAAGTATGTCCGTAGTAAATGGACCAGCAACTGCCATCTTTAAATTGTGACATCATATAAAAAATCGACGCGCAATTACCCAAGGAACATGCATGTCACGTTTAATGTTGATCGTACTTTAACAGAGGGTCACCCCAGAAATAAGACAAGTAGCGCTTGGAACCCAGGACCTTGTGCCCAATTCTCCTCACTGGCACACCACACTAACCAACGATCACGCTCTGCCCCCCCCCCCCCCCCAGCATACATCACCGCGATCAATGGTCAGAACGAAATGAACATCCTTTTTTTTCCTTTTGTCAATGGGAAGTTTTATGTAGAAATGTTTCCAAAGAGGGTTTGGTCGTAAGTTAAAAGTGCACAACCTTGCAGTAACAACTCTCTCTCACAAAGTATTACAAATTAACCCGCGAAGCTGATCACAAACTAGGTCAATTTCTTGCGCGTAGGGGGCTTTAGTTAGCAGTGGATGAATCCGATAGAAACCCCATGAGATGGGATTGAAACAACGCTACCGGAATCAATGACATACTTTATGATCAATAGTTCACGACTTACAGCCCCAATTTCATTATTTCTTTATGATCAATAGTTCACGCGTTAGAGACCCAATTTCATTATTTCTTTATGATTAATAGTTCACGTGTTAGAGACCCAATTTCATTATTTCTTTATGATCAATAGTTCACGCGTTAGAGCCCCAATTTCATTATTTCTTTATGCCATTTACTTAGTGTTATCTACAATAAGAATGATAAATAGTAACGAAATACAAGACTATAATGTAATAAAATTTATATATTAACACGATAATTTTACATAAAACATCAAATATGTGCGTATATAAAACATCAAATATGTGCGTATATAAAACATCCAATATGTGCGTCTATAAAAAATAAAATATGTGCGTATATAAATTAAATGAAAGATTTATTATCAGTTATAAAATGGAGTCTAGAATTTATGAATTTATTGACACTGGCGAAATGCTTATGTTTTAGGCTTTGAGAGAGTTTAAGTACGATTAACAAACGGCCTGGGGAATGGGCCGAATATTTGGAATGTAACTAATCATTAAGTCCTTGATACATTAAATATACAAAAGAAAGGCGGTTTAACATCCTACTCTTATGCACCTGACCTGGGCAACTGCCAAGGGATCTTTCACGTGCACACCAATGTGAACATGGGACCTCCGTTTTTCGTCCCATCTGAACGACACAGCTGTCCTTGTCAGGCCCTCCGTTCTGCATCACTGACAAGGGGATTAAATACGATACATTAAATATACAATGTTTATACTAAATATACTTGACCTGTTATGATAGATAAATATAAAATTAACTTAATAATGAATTGTCAATATATTATATAAAATGTAATAAAATCTCAAAAGGAACATCAATATATCCTTTATTATATAACAAAGTATATTTTTATAGATCAAGATTCAATGAGCTAGAAAAATTTATCTGGCTGGGTCCGCTTGAGGTTCTTTCTTTTCTCATATCTCTCTATTGGGAATAATTGGGATTTGCACTCCCCCTTTTTAAAATTCCTGTATCCGCCCTTGTTAGGAGTTGACAGAATGTAGAAAGGGATATAATGTAACTGAGGATTTGGGATGTATCATCATCATTGGGAAATATTGGTAGGCCTATTATTATCATCATCATTGTTATCGGTATTTTAATCATCATCATTATCAGTATTATCATCATCATCATTGTTATCGGTATTATCATCCACATCGCTATCAGTGTTTATAATCATCATCATCGGTATTATAATCATCATCATCGTTATTATAATCATCATCAATGACATTATCACCATTATCAATATAATCATCATCGGTATTGGTATTATAATCATCATCATAGTTATTATAATCATAGTTATTATAATCATCATAATCATCATCATCGTTATTATAATCATCATCATCGTTAGAGTTTAATGTCCACTCGACACAAACTAGGTAATTTGGGGACTAACATATGGTTTAATTTTATTTCAATAATTCGATTGCGTGTAGGGGTCTTTAGCAGAGAGGGGAACCGGGGAATACTCACGAGTTGGACAGACGACCCTACTCTTTGTCACGTACAACCAGGGATTTGAAACCACGCCAGTTGACTCATCGACAGGCTTTATGATACAGCATGCACGTGCTAACCATTCGGTCATTCACCCCCTCAATTAAGAGTTATTGTGTCCCAAAAAGTGTAACGGACAGACGGACGGACTGGCAGACAGACAGATGAATCCATTTTAATAGTCCCCAGCTTTATTCGAAAGGCGGGGGTCAATAATCACCATACTAATTATCACCATCAACTGACATTATCACCGTTAGGAAATGTATCGTTTTTTATGCAATCTTGTGTTAGTTCATGATCTGTATTCAGAGTAAAATATTGATAGTTATATTGACTATAATCATCATCTCTATCTTTATCTATATCATAACCATCATAATCATCATCATCATCAAAATAATTACAACCATCATCAATATAGTCTACGTTATAATCTTTAGGGTGCAGAATATCTTTCAGTTGAAGAAAATCATACAATTCGCCAGGTAATTCTAAATCCCTAACCTTCTCCTTTATTCCTAATCCAAGATTTTGTCGGATGAATCTTCTACACAGGGACTTGAGAGACACATTACTACAGAAACTAATAAATTCTTCTCTGCCTCGTGAGTGGGTAGTGTGATCTTCCTTATCAAAATTCAAAGTTGTCATAATTTCCTCCCCTTGGGCACCACTAAGATATAACAGTTTCCTCAGTTTATCTCTATCAGAACTACTCAGTTCAGTAAGATCAATTTGATTATAGTTACTTTCAGCTGAGGACGTAATGAGAGTCTGAACACAACAGTTTTCAGCAACTAAATATCTAATAAAACGAACAACTTGGCGTGGTTCCCAGAAACGGGGAAAACACAAGGCTGTTTGGATAATCGTGTTACCATCGATACAGGGTAAATTGAGAAGACCAGTATTACCATTAGATAGAAGTAATTTAAAACAAGTCAAATCAAACACACTTTGATAAATATTAAGATATTGTAGAGCAGATTTTCCTGAATAGTCTAACATGGTAACCATGGCACTAGCTTGAAGTAGTTTCCTTGTAAGAACTCTGTCATTTTTCATAGCAGCCATCATTAAACTAGTTCTACCTCCATTATCTGGAATATTTACATCTATTCCATCAACACCAAGTAAATTATCAATACAAGCCATGTATATTTGATATATCTGTCCACAATAATTCCTAACATCATCATTGAACTGTCTCTTGTTCAAGCCATCTTTAAACATAGTAAATCCTATGATACAAAGATGTAGTGCCGTGTGACCCAGGTTATTCTGGGTATTGATCTCTAGTCTGGGATGACGTGTCAACAATTCTAAATATTTACTGTTTAATAAAAAGGCAGCTACCATAGTAGGTGTGTTTGTTTTAGAACAGGAATGGTTGATGTCTAGTTCGTTATTTAACAACCATTTAAACATGCAGAGGGAATAATCATAGTTAACACCAGCTAAAAGATGAAGCATATTTTCTCCTTCAGCTGTAACACCATTAACAATCAACTTTTGCCTAATGTAATAACTGAACACCGACAACCTCTTACATTTTAAAATATCATCAAATAACTTAACTCCCTGGTTACCTGACACCAGATCTGCACCTGAATCTACTAAAAGTTTAAAGACTGATCTAGAATTGATCATGTGATATTTAACACAATAACTAATTGCTGTATCACCATTATTATCAGTTAAACTGAGATCAGAATGAGGAATTAACAGTTTTAATACACTGATATAACTTTGAACTTGCATATGGTGCATTAAAGCCGTTTTTCCCAGTTGGTTTTGATGGTTTACATTACAACCAGCATCTAATAACATGTTAATCAGTTTACATTTTAATGAAACAGTGAGGTCCTGTCCGGTCTCTAATTTCAATTTTATTCTGCCCACGTTATATGGATTAAACGTGTACATGTCACCAGAAGGGTTGTACATACTGACATAGAACAACGGGGTATTACCTTCATAGTCAGGTTGATTTATGTCTAATCCTGTTTTTATTAAAGTATCAACCAGTTGTATATATTTCCCTTCAAATTTAACATAGGAATACGAAAAACCTAAAACATAGTGAAGAATGTTGTGTTTAAGCCTATCAATACAATGTACATCAAAAACTCCGTGTTCTAACAGATACATAACAATTTCATACAACCCTTGTCTAGCAGCTATCAATATAGGTGTATCTTTACCTTTATTCACCTGATTGACATCTACATCAGCATCAACTAATTTCACTACACATGGTAATATCAAATCACGTCTATCCCGTTTGTCATCACGGTAATAGCTATTTAAAAGTAAGTGTAACATGTTATTATAACGACGATCAATATAATGTACATCTACACCGTGTTCTAACAGATATATCACAACTTCATACAACCCTAGTCTAGCAGCTACAAATATAGGTGTCTCTTTATCACCATTCACCTGGTTGACATCTACACCAGCATCACTGGATTTCACTACACATTGTAATAACAAATTACGTCTAACTGGGTTTACAAATTGAGGCCTACAGCTATATAAAAGTAAGTGTATCAGGTTGTTATGACGACCATCAATATAATGTATATCTACCCCGTGTTCTAATAGATATATCACAACTTCATACAACCCTAGTCTAGCAGCTATAAATATAGGTGTATCTTTATCATCATTCACCTGGTTGACATCTACACCAGCATCAACTAATTTATATATACATTGCAATAACAAATCACGTATATCTCGTTTGTCGTGACTGTCATAGTTAAATAAAAGTAAGTGTAACAGGTTGTTATTACGACCATCAACACGATGTATATCTACTCTGTGTTGTAACAGATATATCACAACCTCAAACAACCCTACTCTGGAAGCCATCAATATAGGTGTATCTTTATCATCATTCACCTGGTTGACGTCAACACCAGCATCAACTAATTTCACTACAAATTGTAAAAATAAATCACGTCTATCTGGTTTTTGATATTTGTTATAGCTATTTAAAAGTTTGTGCATCAGGTTGTTCTGATGACCATCAACATAATCTACATCAACAACTAGGTGTTCTAACAGACAAACCATAACTTTATACAATCCCTCTCTAGCAGCTATTGGTAAAGCTTTCATCTTATCTTGAAATGATAATATTTCTACGACTTCCTGTATATTTCCATCCTCTTCAGCTGGTGATAGGTTCAACAACAACCTAAAATATATTAAAGATGTTGTTATAGTTATAAAATAATAAAGATGTTGTTTTAGTTATAAAATATAGTAAAGATGTTGTTTTAGTTTTAAAGATGATTTAAATACAACAACAATGTAAAAATTTAACCTGTCTTATTAATCAAGAATTAATCAATAGATCTATATTATAAAATAATTCTTATATTTGAAATATGTAATTGTCTAAATATACATGAATTATTTATACCATTTAGTTAGAGTGTTATTAGAATCTGTCTACCGGAGATGTTTTAAACACGATACCTTAACCCCTATGTTCACCATATAGACAATAGCCTGACTATACCTCACCCTAGTTAACCCTGATGTTCACCGTAAAGACCACAGGCCGACTATACCATATGTATAGATCTTGGGTTAGTGTTAATATATACATAATATACGAACCTTCTATTTTCATCCATCGCATTTCTCTGTTGGTAAATATCAAGTGGTCGTTATTATCTCAATATCACTAAAATAAACAAATAAAGACATATATATATATAACATACTGCTGTACTTTACCTTAACACCATACTATACTCAAGGTATCAACACCATACTCAAGGTAACAACACCATACTATACTCAAGGTATCAACACCATACTCAAGGTATCATCATCATTCGCCAATGCCGCAAATTTGGCTTCAAAATTGAAATTCATCTTCAAAATTGAAATCCATCCTCAAAATTGAAATTTTCCGTCATTTTACTAGTTCCTCTCCTTAAACCCTGTTTTCCAAAATTTTCTGGGGAAAGAGCAACTCAGACACGATGTCCTGTCACCCCCACATCCGCCAACAATTTTGGGCTAGTTACCGTAAACATACTAAAAATATCGGAAAATCGGGCTAGGGAAGGCTAACTGCGCACGCAATAACTTCTAAACTAGCCTTGGTGGTTCGAGCATTTTTATTTCACAAAATCGACAGATACATAACCCGATTTTTTGTCTTAATATATATACCGTACTTTGTTGTAATACATCTTAAAATGTTATTTTCTAATATAAAGGTGACAATTATTTTCCTGATAAATGTATATTGGCTTTTATTCGCGCTAGGAATATGGTTGCTCACTTTATTTCGTATCCGGGTGTTGAAATACAGGTGAGATATTCAGCTGGGTACATTCTACAGGCCTTGGTTACAGGGTCAGATCTTAATATCAAGGTCATCTGCAGATTTTGTCAAGGTCACAAGATGTAAAAAAGGTGTAGTAAAATTATCCAGTCTCCCTTGGGCTAAAAATATGATTCACTTTGCTAAAGTCTCTTTTTACTTCACAGGGCTAGGGAATGTGACCGAGGATTGTGGGTTAGGATTAGCGCTTGTTCTTTTTGCATCTCGTCAACTCATAGAACTGTACTAGAAAGGAAATCCAACTGGTGGTTTATGTTATACACGCATGCGCGAAGTGAATTGACCTTAAGTTACTTCCGTTTAAACAAAACCCTGAAGAAATGCGTATGGAGACCTGTGAGCTTCGGAATAAAATAAGAAAAAAACATCGTCTGCACAACTTCCAATTACCAAGATATATCCGAAATTAATGTTTAACCATATGTAAGTTTTTTTGTATCAATACGGTTAGTTGTCAGTACATGTTTCGTTCATATAAAAATTAAAAGGATACTACGGACCGTACGGTACACAGCCGACACAGGCCTTACAACAATAACACATAAAAGTATGATAAGTTATTGAATAATCATTTTTAGTGCGAATGAGTCCAGGACGCATTCTATTGTATTATAAAACCGAAATTTGTTTCTATTTGATATAATAATATTTCATCAAACGTAATAAAAACTGTGCAGCTAGTCTAGAATCTACAATTTTCTAATCATACAGGCCTATATACATGTAGGCCTATAGTCATGTTTTATCTTTACTTTAGGCCTACGGTGTTTTTTTTTTGGTGTATCAATATTCATTACTTCAAGGTGTCTTCATAGTCCCCCCCCCACAAACAAAAAAAGTAGATTAATAGCAAAAATTTCCCTTTTAGTTTTAGATTGTAAGAAAAACTGTTTTTATTATTAGATATACCGTATACGTCTTTACGTGTATAAATAAATAAAAAATATGTCTTTATCAATTAAATATGTAGGAAAAATCAAATACATGTAATATCCTAAGGAAATTTTCTATAAAAATAAAATAAAATAAAACCAAATACGAACAATCCAAACCATTAGACCTTAATGAATGGTCTCAGCATTTTGTCAATTTCAAATGTGCTATCAGTATTTTAAAACAATATGTTTGCACACTGAAATTTCAAGGTAAACTTTTAAAAAAAATCATTTGAATAGATGTTCTGTTTCTAAGCCCTCATTTAATATTGAAAACATTATATGTGTAGGTGAAAAATACCAATCGCTATCAAGGACAGCACATAGGCCATTCACTGTATTATTGACCTATCAAGTAACGAGAATCGAATTTCAGGTCGCCCAACAAAAAAAAATTATCCGAAATTTTAAAAGCGTTACGTGTCCGGATAAGCAACTTAGCCATTCTTAGTAAAAAACAACTCAATATTTTGAGCTCAAATTTTGAGACAAGGTATATACACCATTGCTCTATATTTTTACGTTGAAATTTCATACGTACTCAGACTTTTATTTTTGCGACTATGTTCAAATTAGGATAATCCCTTTAAATATTTGTCGTATTGACATTATAAAATTTGCATGAATGTAAGTCAAAATGTCAGGTAGTGTCGTGTTTTTTTTCCCATTCTTACACCATATTTATTTAATGAGTATAACATTATCTAATGATACATAATTTTTGGATCTGAAAACTGTCTGTTAGGATTATGTTGAAAATATTATTATTAATACATGTACCCCTTTAAACTCCTCAATTTCTTTATGAATATGTTAATACCCCTTACCCTGTACTTTCTTTCTTTTGTAGGCCTCTGAATATAAGATAAGCTCTTCACAGCTACAACCCTCCATAAATAACAAAGTGTGAAAAAGACTTTGTCAGTAATTTTGGAGGATGGCCTGGCAAGGACATTGTCTATTCCATTCTTTGGAGTACATGTAAAAAAATCCTTGACAGTTTTCGAAATAAGAGTAGGTAATTAATTAGTCTGCTGTCTGGGCAAAATTTACTTCAAAGCACACTGTATGACAAACACTTGTCATTATTTGCCAAACCATGCAGAAAAATAGGAGATAAACCTCCATCTGTTAAAATATGCAGCCTCTATCGTGTTCAGAAAAAAATGATCCTCTATTGCTATTTGGAGGTTTTTAGGTTATTTTTTGTTAATGTCAGTTAAAATGAATAAAGGAGTTCTTTTTTTTATGTATCTTATTGTTGAAATATTTGTTAGTAATATTGTTCTAACAAAAAAAAAACCCTGTACATGTACTTCAAAATTGAGGGGATGGGATGGTCTAGAGTACTTTAGAGTGCTGTGCATCAACCTCTAGCTGGCCGGACACCTCTGGCTTGCTGTTGTAGTTTCGATCCCTGGTGTGAGTGTATGTGGCTTGGAGATAGGGGCGCCTTCTCAAATTTATGGGTTTACTCCCACACCAAAGACCCCTGCGCGTGCACTTTGATAATAACAATGCAAAATAAGACTTGTCTGCTAAATCACCTTCGGAGGAAGCTGACGTTTAACTCTAAGAACAACAGTTCAAAATTGAAGAAGCATGGACAGAAAGATGCTGTCCGCCCGGGCAAAATTCTCCTTCCTTGCATTTTGCAAATAGTCATAGAATAAAGATTACCATATGTTATCGTAACGAAATACTGAAGGATTGCATGTGTTGACAAGATAATGTTAAAACCCAATTCCATATAGTTCAAAATTGAAGAAGCATGGACAGAAAGATGCTGCCCGGGCAAAACACTCCTTCCTTGCATTTTGCAAATAGTCATAGAATAAAGATTACCATATGTCATCGTAACGAAATACTGAAGGATTGCATGTGTTGACAAGATAATGTTAAAACCCAATTCCATATATAATATGTTTTGGATTACATGTATATACAATTTAATAGCGCCATAACATCATTATTGATTTAAAATCATAATTTCATGATTACTTTTTCTCTATCTTTTTGTATGTCATATCAAATTTTCTACCAATTGAGTCAATGAAATTGGGTTTAACTTCCCATTTAACTTCTAACTTTTTTTCATTGAAAATAGTTTTGAAGAATCAATTTGTTTACAAAATTATGATGCCAATGTGTACAAATGAGCTTGTGTTTTTTGTCCCATCTACACAACTAGACACTGTTCTTTGCCATGCTGTCCCTCCTACACTACCGACTGGGAGAAACCATGCTGCAAAATGCTGGAGAATTTTATTGACTAACACCAGCATACATAATCCTTATATATTCAGATTGGTATTTTTATTTCTTTGGAAAAAACTATCATGAATCAATTTGAATTAAAAAGATCAAGTATGAAGACAATGATTCTAATATCAAGATTTTAAGTGCATCTTTTCTTTTCTGTGAAAATAGAGAGAGAGAGAGAGAGAGAAATGGGGTTTAACGTCCACTCAACACAACCAGGTCATTTCGGGACTAACATATGGTTTCAATTTTATTTCAATAATTCGCTTGCGCGTAGGGGTCTTTAGCCGTGGGAGGAAACCGGAGTGCCCGGAGGAAACCCACGAGGTTGAGAAGGCGCCCCTATCTCCATGCCACATACGCTCACACCAGGGCTCGAAACCACAGCCGCAAGCCAGAGGTGACCGGCCAGCTAGAGGTCGAAGCGCGGCACTCTAGACCACTAAGCCATCCCAACCCCCCCTGTGAAAATAGATTTGAAGAATCAGTTTGGTTACAAAAATACACATGATATTTACATCCTTAAATAATGGACCCAAAACAAAAACGTAGTTTCATTTTTACAAGAAATTCTGTAGATCGATAAAATATAAAGATAGGTTGCCAGGCAACGAAACATACACCCACAGCAGCTAAATCGTCTGGGCAGTAAACAAGGGTTGTCGCATATTTTTACTTTTTTCGGTAATGAAACATTTGTAATACACTAAAATCTGATTAAGAGTAACAACTCATTATGTAATTATCAGAAAATCATTAGAATTTGTTTGCTTTTTATAAAGTTTTGTCCTACGGTAACAATTAGTATACGAAACATTTAATATGGATTTAGCTGTTCAGTTATTAAAATTCATTGAAAAACAAAATACTTATTCGTTTCAACGCCTTAAACTCTGTGTATCAATCTGAAGTCAATCGGATGATAAGTTTGGCCTCTATAGAGTCACAAGGTTTTTTTGAAGTGATCAAGGGAGATAACTCTGGGGGTAATTATTTGAAATCGCTGAAAATTAATAGGCTTCTTCGTGTGTAAATTTAAAGTCAATCGGATATTAATTTTGGCCTCTAGAGCGTCCACTGGATTTTTTGACGTGGTCAAGGGCCATAACTCTGGCAGTAATTATTGGAAATCGCTGAAAATGAATATACCTCTTCGTCTCATGACTGTAAACACTGTGTATAAATTTAAGGTCAATCAGATAATTACTTTGGCCTCTAGAGCGTCCACAGGATTTTTTGACGTGGTCAAGGGCCATAACTTTGGCAGTAATTATTGGAAATTGCTGAAAATGAATATACATCTTCGTCTAATGACTGCAAACACTGTGTATAAATTTAAAGTCCAAGGGCCATAACTCTGGTAGCTATTATCGGAAATCGCTGAAAAACAATAGGCTTCTTTGTCTCATGACCTTAAACACTGCGTATAAATTTAAAGTCAATCGGATATTAACTTTGGCCTCTAGAGCGTCCACAAGCAATTGTGGACACCGGACGGACCACATTTCAATGTGGGCGTATAAAAAATTATTTATAAACGAAAATATTTTAAGTGCATTTTTTTTTCCTGTGAAAATAGATTTAAAGAATCAGTTTGGTTACAAAAATTCACGATATTTACATCCTTAAATAATGGACCCAAGACAAAACAGTATTTTTATTTTTACAAAAAATTCAAGAAAATCTGTAGATCGATAAAATATAAAAAATGAAGTAAAAAATACAGTCTTCATGTTATTATTAACTTAATAAATATAGGAAAGTTGTCTCAAAATTTCCAGTCGCTATTTCTAAATTATTACAAAATAATAACATCAAATATCAGTTCACACATAGGCTTTGCATTCTACTGCCCATAGTATGGGATCTATATTTAAGTACTTTCAAAAAATATAAATACTGAAGTAAAAAATACGGTCTTCGTGTTATTTTTAGCTTCATAAAATATAGGAACATTGTCTCAAAATTTCGGGTCGCTATCTCAATTACAATTATTACAAAATAATAACATTAATATCAGCTCACACGACTCGGCTTCATTATAAACAATAGCAAAGCCTTCGACCGGAAGTGACTTGGGGGCTATTGACTTCGCGCATGCGATGTAGGCCTACAACATAATTCATCGTCCAATGACAGATACTGCAGGGTCAGTTATCCATATTATATAGGCCTACAATCTATGGTCAACCTGACGAAATCAGCAGTTGACTTTAATATTTAAATTTAACCTTGATTATATGCAATGTCCATTATCATTAATAGGATGAATACCGGACTTGATAACGGTGGTTTAAAAACTGGTTTTCCCCTTACCATAAATAGATAGATAGTCACACGTCTGACGTTTCAGTCGATTGAATAACACCGATTTAGAAATTGTTCTAATTATTTAGGAATATGTTATACTTTCCCTAGTTGCCATCGGCTAGTGTATGAGGCAGGATATGCCTCCTCTTAGTATAACATCTGACAATACTTCTATATTGAGCTCATACATATATCTGATAAATGTGTTTGTTGCCGTTGGACTTATATATGATTATCATTATGATTTGACTAATTAATAAAGTTCTAGAACATGTAGTAAACATATTGCAGAATTTGCAGTATATCGACATACCTATATATTCTGTTTGATGTCACTACAAACTATTGCTATAACAACTCACCTATTAACTTGAATAATCTTTTAGTTGTCTGGTAAAATATTTCTCTCTTAATATGGCGACTTCCTGCTTTCGGTTCATACAAGGGAGGTAAATCTCTTTTTTAGATCAACAGTCTCATGGATGCAGACCACTGACTTCAATGTTGATTCTGGCCTCTTTGCCCGGCTCCACTCCCCATATTTTCGTTGGACTGAACGCTTTTCACTCCAGAGAGAAAAACAAATGGTCATATATTGACCTATTGACCTATTTAATTGTATGTTTAACATAAATAACTTATTCTTACCAAGTATTTTTTATCTTTTTGTAAAATAGATAGGATTATATAGGTTGAGTAGTTGTGAATGTTTCCTTTAGAGCTATTCCATTTAGAAATATCTGGAAGGGTGTCGGTGGGTACGACACTTTCTATTAATGATCTTTTACCGAAAGTGTAGAAAAAACGGGGGGGGGGTGCTGTTTGGAAAATGCTCAGTATGTATTGCATGCATCTTTTATGAATAAATGTTTATAAGCAAATAATATGCATTTTATGGTTGCTGACCCTCCTGGTTATTTTAAATGGAATATTCCTAAGCTGGTTTACATTATGTGAGAATTCAGCTCCTACCTTTTATATTCATTAGGGGTGAATCGGGACTCCCATTTCCCTGGACAATCAGTAAAACCTCATGATATAGGGCATTTCAAAGATTTTAACCTTAAAATGCAATTAAATTTAAAACACTTAAAAATGGATTAATAAATGAAACAATGTTTAAAATTGTCCGACTCAGTGTGAGATACGTGAAGATTGTCTCCATGGCGATATTTATATATCAAAAACTGTATTTACTTCAACCCCAACAAAAGCTTGGTCTGATCAGATTTTAATAAACAAAGGTCGTTGACCCACGACTTGAATATATCTCGGGTTTAGGCCTACAAATAAAACCATTATTTCCTGGCCTAGGAAAGGTAGTTGACCCACGACTTGAATATCTCAGGTTTAGGCCTACAAATGAAACCATTATGTCCCAGCTTAGTGAAATATTATGTACTAGTTTTATTAGCTACTTGTCTCAACATTTCACCAGGTAGGCCCTGGTAGGGAAATATTAGGTACTAGTTGATTAGCACGTTGACATTTCACCAGATAGGCCTACATATTTCACCAGGTAGGCCTACAGGTGTAGAGAAATGATAATTTGTAAACCAGGTAAGATGATGATATAATTAGTGTAATTGTTATATATATATATAAACACTAATTAAACAACTAGAGCAATAAATGTAGTATTTGTTCATTATATTTTTTTTTTATTCAAACCTTGTCTAGTTGTTGTAGATAACTCTTTATCTATTTCTGGACTTTAACTAGATCATATCTCGTACTTCAATTAACGTAAATACAAATATGGTTATCGCACAATTTTACACTCCCTTGTCGTAGCCACGATATTTTATGCCCCTTGTTGTAGCCAGTAGATAGATCTAGTTATTGTTCAGAATGGGTCTTAAAGCCAACAGCATCTTTTGTCATTTATATGTTTATATGTAAAATGGTTATTTTGTTTTGACATATATTTAGGCCTATATTTATTTATATATGTATTATAGGCCTGCATAAAATAAATGTTATTAGCTTTAGTGAATTGTGTTGTTGTGAAGTAGTTGTTTCACAAGGTCTGTCATTGAGTCAGGTTGTACGTGACAAGGAGTAGGGTCACCTGTCCAACCTTGTGGGTTTTCTCCCAGTCCCCTGGTTTCCTCCAACTGATAACGACTCGAACGAGCAAGGGAATTATTGAAATAAAACTGAAGCGTGTGTTAGTCCTGAAATGACCTAGTTCATGTGAAATGGACGTTAAATCCCATTTCTCTCTCTCTTTCTACTAGAGAGCCAACTTTAACAATATTGTAGTTTACCAGACATTCTAAATACCGCAAATAGCTTTCAATGGTTTTAAGAACAATTATGTGTAACAGCAATGCAATATCAATATTCATTGGTCAATCAGACCGTTTCTATGGTAACAAACAGCCATGATGATCTATGGTTACAACACAGTGTTTATAATAATTGTAGTATATGATTATACCGGTAGATAATAGATGTTGCTCAACACACAATAAGTCTTGTGCATGTAGGGCCTATTTCATGTTATCCATATATGGTAATGTAAAACATGAAAATATTGCTCACTATTTGTGGCCATGTTGTACATTAGACATATATTGCTATGGTACTGCAGATCATGAAAATATTGTTTTTATGAAAGTATTGCTATGTTTCTTTTTAAAGCATGAATATTTTCCTTTCTTGAAATTGATGCTCACTATCTGTTGCCATATTGAACTGACATTAGACATAAAAATATATTGCTACTTAAATATTATGGCTAAAATCTTGAAATATTGCTACTGGACTGTAAAATATTGCTTTCATGAAATTATTGTTCACGATCTGTGGCCATGTTGAAATGAAATAAATGCCATAAGACACAGAGGTCAAAGTTCTAAATGCTATATATCCATTAAATATTTCTAAAACCTTTTCCATATAATGAGGGCTAGAATATAGCTATTTATTAATTAGCTCAACCCTGGCCTATTTTTATCTAATTAAGTCAATGCCAATAATAGCCTGCGATATTTGTTGGATTATGATCCGATTTGCTGCATAACTTTCCTTCACGATTTAATGATTAAATGGATAATCGAGACTATGATCGAGGCTAGGTGCAACTTTCATTCGCTTAGTTCTCGGTTCATATTGGATCAATTTAACTGAAATTTTCAGCAAATTGGCTTTACAATATCTAGTTTTTAACTATTATAGCGAGAACTGCCAACTCACTATCTAATCTCCCATAATGTATCTTTAATACTCAGATTTCAATGACACTAGCGTCCAAGTGAGGGGAGTAGCTGCCCTGTCAAATCATTAAAGAAAAAGAAACCAATTACAGATCGGACTATAGTTAAATTATTGATTCCAAATTGCCAACACAGAGGCCTGAATTTATTCAGTCCTGCTGGTATTTATGCCAACACATGCGGCATTATGTCATAAGCCTGTGTTGGAATTTGAAATAAAAAGTAAGGCATTGTGCCGCTATCTGGACAAAATTTCTCTTATCCTGTAGCACACACTGCATGGTGTACGACCATCTTCAATATCGCAGTCAGTGTAGAAAAGTAGGACGTTAAACCCCATTTGACGAATTCTACGTGAATAAAATGAGGTTTAACGTCCTTCCATGATTATAAAGACAAGTTAGTGGTGTATGTAATATAGTAAACATTGTGTAGTTTATCATGGTGTATTGTAGATTGATTGATTGAATCATATAAAGACAAGTTAGTGATGTATGTAATATACTAAACATCGTGTAGTTTATCATGGTGTACTGTAGATCCATTGATTAACTGATTGATTGACCTGTGTTTATATGTTTTATCTACATTGTGTTAGCTTCAGTATACACCTCCTCCCCCTCCACCCCCAACAATCGTCAACCCACCCCCAGCAATGTTTGTACCGTTCTTGTCTACCATATTGTTTATTAAATATTCATTCAACTTACATCAAATTGTCTTTCGCTTTGTTTTTAATTCTATAATCACTATATGTGTCAAGATCATAGCTTAGGATTTTGTTTTTACAGGAAGCGCCAGATTTCATCAAGGTCCCGTAAAGTAAACAGGGCTAACCCTTACCCAACCCACAATCATCGCCAGCAATCACGTGCTCTAACCCAGTTTACATATCGTGACCTCGATGAAATGTACAGGTGGCCTTAATATTTAGACATGACCTCCCGATAATCCTAATCCAACCCACAATCTTCGCCAGCAATCAGTTTACATCTGGTGACCTTGATGAAATCTGTAGGTGGCCTTAATATTTAGACTTGGCCATCTGGTAGTTTGGATTGGACGAGAATCCAGGTCTACCCATTGTTGTGTATGTAAAAATATGTCCTCACCATTGTCCCTAATATCATAGAAAATATATATGTCCGTAGTAAATGGACCAGCAACGGCCATCTTTAAATTGTGACATCATATAAAAAAACGACGTATATAAAGCATGCATGTCACGTTTAATGTTGATGGTACTTTAATTGGCGGTCCCTTTGGGCGTTTTTCGAAGAGGGTCGCCCCAGGAATAAGACGAGTAGCGCTTGGGACCCAGGTCCTTGTGCCCAATTCGCCTCACTGGCACACCACACTAACCAACGATCATGCTCTCTACCCAAGCATACATCACCGTGAGCATATCATGTAATAAAATTTATATATTAACAAAATAATTTTACATAAAACATCAAATATGTGCGTATATAAAACATCAAAAAAATAAAATATGTGCGTATATAAAACATCAAATATGTGCGATATAAAACATCCAATATGTGCATATATAAATTAAATGGAAGATTTATTATCAGTTATAAAATGGAGTCGAGAATTTGTGAATTTATTGACACTGGCGAAATGCTTATGTTTTAGGCTTTGAGAGAGTTTAAGTACGATTTACAAACGGCCTGGGGAGTGGGCCGAACATTTGGAATGTAACTAATGATTTAGTCGTTGATACATTAAATATACAATGTTTATTCTAAATTTACTTGACCTGTTATGACACATTAATATAAAATTCACTTAATAATGAATTGTCAATATATTATATAAAATGTAATAAAATCTGAAAAGGAACATCAATATATCCTTAATTATAAAACAAAGTATATTTTTATAGATCAAGATTCAATGAGCTAGAAAAATTTAGCTGGCTGGGTCCGCTTGAGGTTCTTTCTTTTCTCATATCTCTCTATTGGGAATAATTGGGATTTGCACATCCGATTTTCAAAATGCCTGGGAGTTGACAGAATGTAGAAATGAAATGAAATGGGGTTTAACGTCCAACTCTTCTGCACCAAACCTGGGCTAATGGAAGACGGGCATACACCATACAGTGTGCTATGAGGGAAATAGGCCTACTCTTATATCAAATTCCAACTGCCAATGGATCTTTTACGTGCAAGCCGATGTGTACACGGGACCTCGGTTTTTCAACCCATCCGAACGACTAGACAGCTGTCCTTGGCAGGCCCTCCGTTCTGCATCACTGACAAGGGGAAACCACGCCGGAAAATCGAGATGAACTTTCTCGGCCAATACAGGGATCGAACACCCCACCTCCAGGCTAGCGAGCCAGCACCTTAACCACCTAGAATGTACATGTATAAAGGAACATTTAATGTAATTGAGGATTTGGGGCGTATCATCATCATTATTGGGAAATATCGGTAGGCCTATGATAACCATCATCATCGTTATCGGTATTATAATCATCACCATCATTATCGGCATAATCATCATCGTTATTTGTATTATAATCACCATCGTCGTTATCGGTATTATAATCATCATCTTTATCCATATTATAATCATCATCATCGTTATTATAATCATCATCATCGTTATCGGTATTTTAATCGTCATCATCGACTATATCACCTTTGGGATATATCCCGGTTTCTATGAAATCTTGTGTAAGTTCATGATCAGTTTTGAGAGTAACATACTGATAGTTATATTGACTATAATCACCATCTCCTCTATCTTTATCATAACCATCATAATCATCATCATCGTCAAAATAATTACAGCCCTCATCAATATAGTCTACGTTATAAACTTTAGGGTGCAGAATATCTTTCAGTAGAAGAAAATCATTTAATTCGCCAGGTAATTCTAGATCCCTAACCTTCTCCTGTATTCCTAATCCAAGATTATTTCTGATGAATCTTCTACACAGGGACTTGAGAGACACATTACTACAGAAACTAACGAATTCTTCTCTGCCTCGTGAGTGGGTAGTGTGATCTTCCTCTTCAAAATTCAAAGCTGTCACAATTTCCTCCCCTTGGGCACCACTACGATATAACAGTTTTCTCAGTTTATCTCTATCAGAACTACTCAGTTCAGTAAGATCTATTTGATTATAGTTACTTTCAGCTAAGGACGTAACGAGAGTCTGAACACAACAGTTTTCAGCAACTAAATATCTAATAAAACTAACAACGCAGTATGGTTCCCAGAGGCGGGGAAAACACAAGGCTGTTTGAATAATCGTGTTACCATCGATACAGGGTAAATTGAGAAGACCAGTATTACCATTAGATAGAAGTAATTTAAAACAAGTCAAATCAAACACACTCTGATAAATATTAAGATATTGTAGAGCAGATTTTCCTGAATAGTCTAACATGGTAACCATGGCACCAGCTTGAAGTAGTTTCCTTGTAAGAACTCTGTCATTTTTCATAGCAGCCATCATTAAACTAGTTCTACCTCCATTATCTGGAATATTTACATCTATTCCATCAACACCAAGTAAATTATCAATACAAGCCATGTATATTTGATATATCTGTCCACAATAATTCCTAACATCATCATCGAACTGTCTCTTGTTCAAGCCATCTTTAAACATCGTAAATCCAATGATACAAAGATGTAGTGCCGTGTGACCCTGGTTATTCTGCGTATTGATCTCTAGTCTGGGATGACGTGTCAACAGTTCTAAATATTTACTGTTTAATAAAAAGGCAGCTACCATAGTAGGTGTGTTGGTTTTAGTATTGGGGTGGTTGATGTCTAGCTCGTTATTTAACAACCATTTAAACATGCAGAGGGAATAATCATAGTTAACACCAGCTAAAAGATGAAGCATATTTTCTCCTTCAGCTGTAACACCATTAACAATCAACTTTTGCCTAATGTAATAACTGAACACCGACAACCTCTTACATTTTAAAATATCATGGAACAACTTAACTCCCTGGTTACCTGACACCAGATCTACACCTGAATCTACAAAAAGTTTAAAGATGGATGTTGAATTGATCGTGTGATATTGGACACAATAATCAATTGCTGTATCACCATTATTATCAGTTAAACTGAGATCAGAATGTGGAATTAACAGTTTTAATATACTGATATAACTTTGAACGAGCATATTGTGCATTAAAGTCGTTTCTCCCAGTCGGTTTTGATGGTTTACATTACAACCAGCATCTAATAACATGTTAATCAGTTTACATTTTAATGGAACAGTGAGGTCCTGTCCGGTCTCTAATTTCAATT
Source organism: Patella caerulea (assembly GCA_036850965.1). Classification (NCBI taxonomy): domain Eukaryota; kingdom Metazoa; phylum Mollusca; class Gastropoda; family Patellidae; genus Patella; species Patella caerulea. The sequence goes on along the minus strand of JAZGQO010000010.1, from coordinate 764,137 downwards.
TTATTATGCCCCTGTTATTTGGATTAAACGTGTACATGTCACCAGAAGGGTTGTACATACTGACATAGAACAACGGGGTATTACCTTCATAGTCAGGTTGATTTATGTCTAATCCTGTTTTTATTAAAGTATCAACCAGTTGTATATATTTCCCTTCAAATTTAACATAGGAATACGAAACACCTAAAACATAGTGAAGAATGTTGTGTTTAAGCCTATCAATACAATGTACATCAAAAACTCCGTGTTCTAACAGATAAATGACAACTCCATACAACCCTTGTCTAGCAGCTATCAATATAGGTGTATCTTTATTATCATTCACCTGGTTGACATCAACACCAGCATCAACTAATTTCACTACACATGGTAATATCAAATCACGTCTATATGGATCGTCATCACTATCATAGTTATATAAAAGTGAGTGCATCAGGTTGTTATGATGGCCATCAACACAATGTACATCAAAAACTCCGTGTTCTAACAGATACATAACAACTTCATACAACCCTAGTCTAGCAGCTACAAATATAGGCGTCTCTTTATCACCATTCACCTGGTTGACATCTACACCAGCATCACTGGATTTCACTACACATTGTAATAACAAATTACGTCTAACTGGGTTGACAAATTTAGGCCTACAGCTATATAAAAGTTGATGTATCAGGTTGTTATGACTACCATCATTATAATGTATATCTACCCCGTGTTCTAATAGATATATCACAACTTCATACAACCCTAGTCTAGCAGCTATAAATATAGGTGTATTTTTATCATCATTCACCTGGTTGACATCTACACCAGCATCAACTAATTTATATATACATTGCAGTAACAAATCTCGTTTGTCATAGTTAAATAAAAGTAAGTGTATCAGGTTGTTATGACGACCATCAACACGATGTATATCTACTCTGTGTTGTAACAGATATATCACAACCTCAAACAACCCTACTCTGGAAGCCATCAATATAGGTGTATCTTTACCTTCATTCACCTGGTTGACATCAACACCAGCATCAACTAATTTCACTACACATTGTAAAAACAAATCACCTCTATCTGGTTTTTGATATTTGTTATAGCTACATAAAAGTTTGTGCATCAGGTTGTTCTGATGACCATCAACATAATGTACATCAACAACTAGGTGTTCTAACAGACAAACCATAACTTTATACAATCCTTCTCTAGCAGCTATTGGTAAAACTTCCATCTTATCTTGAAAAGATAATTTTTCTACCACTTCCTGTATATTTCTATCCTCTTCAGCTGGTGATAGGTTCAACAACAACCTAAAATATATTAAAGATGTTGTTTTATTTATAAAATATATTAAAGATGTTGTTTTAGTTATAAAATATACTAAAGATGTTGTTTTAGTTATAAAGATGATATAAATACAACAATGTAAAACTTTAACCTGTCTTATTAATCAAGAATTAATCAATACATCTATAATATTATAAAACAATTCTTATATTTGAAATATGTAATTGTCTAAATATACATGAATTATTTTTACCATTTAGTTATTAGAGTGTTATTAGAATCTGTCTACCGGAGATGTTTTAAACACGATACCTTAACCCCTATGTTCACCATATAGACAATAGACTGACCCTAGTTAACCCTGGTGTTCACCATAAAGACAACAGGCCGACTATACCATATGTATAGACCTTGGGTTAGTGTTAATATATACATAATATACGAACCTTCTATATTCATCCATGGTATTTCTCTGTTGGTAAATATCGAGTGGTCGTTATTATCTCAATATCACTAAAATAAACCAATAAATAAAGACTATTAGTTATGTATATATATAACATACTGTTGTACTTTACCTTAACACCATACTCAAGGTATAAACATTATACTCAAGGTATCGACACCATATACTATACTCGAGGTATCAACACTATATTATACTCAAGGTATCTACACCATATTCAAGGTATCAACACCATACTCTTCTATGCTGTACTTTACCTTAACATTATACAATACTCAAGGTATCAACACTATATTATACTCAAGGTATCAACACTATATTATACTCAAGGTATCAACGATTAGAGTCTGTGTGGTGGGTAGATCAACACTATATTATACTCAAGGTATCAACGATTAGAGTCTGTGTGGTGGGTAGATCAACACTATATTATACTCAAGGTATCAACGATTAGAGTCTGTGTGGTGGGTAGATCAACACTATATTATACTCGAGGTATCAGCGATTAGAGTCTGTGTGGTGGATAGATCAACACCATACTATATACTCGAGGTATCAGCGATTAGAGTGTGTGTGGTGGATAGATTCTACCATATACCAACAATATATATTGTACATCCCTTTCTCCCGTTATATGAGGCACTAAATTGTGAGCCGCCTCAAAATGAATGACACGATTAACACCACAATGACGTGATTGGTTTGAGAAGCGAGGCCGTTGATGAGCGAGACTCGATCACCCAGTTCCTATGCACATATAGAGTAATGATAGGTTTATAAAGGAACTGGGTGATACAGACTTCTTTTGACCTATTTTCGGATTACTTCCGGTCTCGGGAAGTGGGTTGTCGATAAATGATAGCGGTTCAAGTTTGATTTGTTATCAATAACAGTGTTAAATGACCAATTTAATTACATCGGAAGGTGAATAATAATCAAATAAAGTCTCGTTAGCAATAAAAATGACATGAAGTGTTTGAACTAGTGAGTATTGTGAGATGATATAAGACGATACATGGTAGATCAGTAAAAACAAAGATGGCGTCTGACTGACCTTCTTGTATTAAGCAGTGGTAAGAAGATTTATTTTAATTTATTTTAATCCCTTCAAGTGCCAGTGATTAAACCATTGTACACGAACATATTTTCTTTATAGACACGCAGGCTCTTCTTTCCAATACATTGGATATGAATAAATGATTTTCTTTTCGTGTTTAGTTTACTGGTTTTTTGAGTGTTTTTTTTTTCGTGGAGTTCTAATATGGAGCCCCATACAAATGCTTAAATTGACTTACAATAAAATAAACTGGTGAAAAGGGCCGTTCACAATATTATCATTATTCCAATTATATCTATATGTCGCAATATATGTAATAATGTAGCTCTAATCAATGTTTGTTAATGTCAAATTTTAAGTTAGGACAGGGTGACGGCTATTCTAAGTTAAAATTTATTTTAGTTAAAATTTTCCTTAAAATGGGTTTGTGAAACGCCACTATTGTAAGTAAAGATTAGATTTTAACTTACAATATTATTTTAGTGGATTTTAACTAAAATGCTTAAAATAGTTTTGTGAAACTCATCTATCTTATAAGTTAGGATGAAATTTTAGTTTAAGACGATTTTAAGGAGATTTAATTTTTTGTGAAACAGGGCCCAGGGCCCTGATTGTCGAGACATATAACCGTAAACATACTAAAAATATCGGAGAATCGGGCTAGGGAAGGCTAACTGCGCACGCAATAACTTCTCAACTAGCCTTGGTGCTTCGAGCATTTTTATTTCACAAAATCGACAGATACATAACCGATTTTTTGTCTTAATATATATACCGTACTTTGTTGTAATACATCTTAAAATGTTATTTTCTAATATAAAGGTGGCAATTATTTTCTTGATAAATTTATATAGGCTTGTATTCGCGCTAGGAATATGGTTGCTAACTTTATTTCGTATCCGGGTGTTGAAATACAGGTGAGATATTCAGCTGGGTACATGTACATTCTACAAGCCTTGATTGCAGGGTCAGATCTTAATATCAAGGTCACCTACAGATTTCGCCAAGGTCGTATGATGTAAACAGGTGTAGCAAAATTTTTCTGTCTGCCTTGGGCTAAAAATATGATTAACTTTGCTAAAGTCTATTTTTACTTCACAGGGCTAGGGCATGTGACCGAGAATTGTGGGTTAGGGATAGCGCTTGCCCCGTTTGCATCTCGTCACCATGACGAAATCAGCAGGTGACTTTAATATTTAAATCTAACCTTGACTATATGCAATGTCCATTAAAATGAATACCGGACTTGATAACGGTGGTTTAAAAACTGGTTTTCCCCTTACTATAAATAGATAGATAGTCACATATCAGGCGTTTCAGTCGATTGAATGACACCGATTTAGAAATTGTTCTAATTATTTAGGACTAGTTGCCATCGGCTAGTGTGTGAGGCAGGGTATGCTTTCTCTTAGTATAACATCTGACAATACTTCTATATTGCGCTCATATAGCTGATAAATTTGTTTGTTGGACTGATATATGATTATGAATATCATTATGATTCGTCTAATAAAGTTCTAGAGCATGTAGTACAGGGGCGGATCCAGGATTTTCAGAAGGAGGGGGCGTGCTGCACCAACTTGGGAGTGCGAAGCCCGGAACCGTGATTTTTGAGTGTAAAAAATGCCCACAAGGACTAATTTCATAATAGTACTGTAAATTACGAATTCCAAGCTAAACTATTTTTGTTCTCCTTTCTCGCGAGAATATATGGAGCTAAAAATTGTTCGCCACCTCAAAAAATAGAAGGGGTGTGCGCCGGGTGCGCCCCCAGTCTGGATCCGCGCTAGTTACTCTAAGTAACGTAAATGTTTCGGCTCTGGCCTCCACTACGTTACTACTCACCCTTATTAACAACTAGTATGAAAATAAGGCTTTTCCCTCATCTCCGTTCTAAGACTATTTTGGAATCCTTACCGTCTATTTTTCACAGTGATACTGCTTTAGTCGCCAAAAGGAATCATTTCTTGTCACATCCGACACAAATTTATAAAAATCCAACACTATTTTCATGTAGAAGTATGCGATACAAATAGATAAACAACTTTCATTTGAATGCGGCCGCCATTTTCAATCTACTGCTCAGCCACTATTCCAAATTTCGGAATGGAATTTTACCGTCATTTCGGTCCCGCGTCATTTCGGACTTACGACATTTCGGACTCCAAAAAATATGGCCTCGACGTTTCGGACTCGGATATATGACATTTCGGACTCAGGTATATGACATTTCGGACTCGGGAATAAGATGGAATGAAAGGTTGAACACAACTGTCAAATCAATATAAAATACGCCGTGGCTATTCTTAATAGCCCAACAAAAAATAACTTACGGATTAAATTATATAATCTAGCCTACCGCTCGCCATCAAGTAGGCCTTCGGCGTGGAGTCGTGCATCACGAACCTACACGACAAAATTTCCAATGTTGAGTGTTTACGAAAAGAACGTTTTACTTCTTTATACATGTATTGCTGCACTGATGAATTTATTAGGAATAGGCCAATTAAAAACACGAAAGAAAATATTTATTAACATGAAACACGTGGTTAGTAAAAGGCTCCACCAAACGATAAAACATTAGTTGCACTTACGGTTCTTTGATAATCATCGTTTCCCGTAAAAGTAATGTATTTGTTTAAATCCAATAATATGCTGATGAATTTATTGAAAATGACTCACACAAAAACAAAAATTTACACGACATGCACTCTTTTTACAAGTCTCTAGAAATTGTTAACGATAACCCGGTGAGCTGCACGTTGACATGCATTCCTCCCGTTTGGCAATACCAATCGATAAATTTGTGCGTACCTACAAAGCAAAGTGTTTCTGTGGAAAATATTAGAAATAGCAACGAGCAAAGCGGGATAATTAAAGCTGATTAACCGATAATCCCGATGTTATTGTAGTATGTGCAAAGAAAGCTTGCGGTTCTTTGGTGGATGATGAAAAACGTGAGTTGTCAATCATTGATAATGGCGGCCGTGTGTTGATTGCAATTATTCCGTTTCACCAAAGAAAAACATTAGCAGTGATCGATCAATCAAGCTCGTTTAATTTTTGACAAAAGAAAAAGAATGAAGTATTACTAAATATACACAAATTTTATTTTTCAACAATATTTGATTGCCAAGTTCAATACTCGCCGATGAAACAAAAGAGAACTAGCAGTGTTCATCGCGACATCAACAATCGCTGATCAATTAAATAAACTATCAGTCTCACATAAAACGAAAAAACAAACAGCTGTACTATTACACAAATTTTCAACATTAATTTAGTTATTAATCAGAGTCCGAAAAGTCGCTTGACTGAGTCCGAAACGACGCCAAGTAAGCCCGAAAAGTCGCCAGACTGAGTCCGAAACGACGTTTGTGTTGAGTCCGAAACGACGTTTGTGTTGAGTCCGAAATGACGTGTGACCGAAATGACGTGCTACCTAGAGTAAGCGCGGCGCCAGTAATCGAACGCATCAACACAAAAATAGCCTTGCTTTGACCCCCTCATACGAAATGATCTATTCCGATAAGTGACGTAATAAGCTTCCATTTTTTATTTCTCGGTGTCAAAGTTTGTGTTAAGTTCAATTTTACAAGAGAGAACTTTTTTATTCGTTGGTACATTTAGTTGTATAATGGATTTTATTTAACCGGAGGTGATTTTAAACACATAGGTAAGTTTATAATAACTTAAGTAGAGTAGTTTGTTCATAATCGTAGAAATCCGTTTATTATTTACCATGGGACACACAATAGTTGTTAATAAGGGGGAGTAGTAACGTAGGTAGCACGTCATTTCGGTCCCGCGTCATTTCGGACTCAGCACAAACGTCGTTTCGGACTCAGTATGGCGACTTTTCGGACTTACTCGGTGTCATTTCGGACTCAGTCAAACGACTTTTCGGACTCGGACCGGCGACATTTCGGACTCGGACTCGGACTCAAATAAAACTTAAAAGTATGTGTGTATATATTTGTAATAGCTGTTTTTCTTTCGTTGTAGGTGATCCGCGCCTGTAGTAAACATATTGCAGTATATCGACATACCTATATACTATATATTCTGTTTGATGTCACTACAAACTTTTACTATAACAACTCACCTATTCACTTGAACAATCTTTTAGTTGTCTGGTAGTGGTAAACTATTTTTTCTTCCCCTCTCCAAATGGTGACTTCCTGCTTTCAGTTGATGCAAGGGAGGTAAGTCTTTTAATGAAAAGTCCTATGGATGCAGACCACTGACTTCAATGTTGATTCTGGTCTTCACTATTCCCCATATTTTCGTTGGACTGAACGGTTTTCACTACAGAAAGAAAAACAAATGGTCACGTCTTTGCACCAGAATTTGTATGAGGTTGACCACTAAAATCTTGAGATACACATTGAATGTCAATCTCTAGCGTCTGGTAATTGCGCATGCGTATACGAATGGTAAAATCGTCGGTATGTAGACGAAGTGATCGTCACTTCGTTTATTTTGTCTTAAAATATTAGATATTAGAAGCCCATCATTTCCCAGTAAGATCACAACATCAGTTTTTATTTAAATTGACAATTAATTTGTGTTTACAATGTCGAATGATACTGAGTTAAAGACTTAGCTAATTTAACAGTCAGCCTACAAATCCTATTCATTTAGCTGTGATTAGAAACTGGTTCAATTTAAAGCGAGAATTTCATATTTTCAAAGAAAGTAAAAACATAATTATTTGTATGTCTTTTGCTCAATGGACTGTCAATTCACTATTATACGATCATAGGCATTATTTCCAAGTTTTATAAATCACTAACACCGGAAATAATAACACAATTACCTCCCTAGTTTTTCCACCGACCCCCCCCCCCCCATGGTATAGCTAAAATTTTATGTATTTGCTTTAATCCGAGCACCTAAATTGCATACGTCACGCTTCTCACCCAAAACTTTGGTATAAAATAAGCTTGTCACGCCACTCACGCAAAACTTTAGTATAAAATAAGCTTGTCAACTTAAAATTGTTGGTTTCTCTCCTTGGTTACCAGCTTTTATGCCTTGTTTCAGTTATGGACTAATTAATTAACTCTTAAGTAGCATTAGCACATTATTTTATGCTCTTCAATTTTTCATTCTGTTTCTTAGTGTTAAGCATGAAAAGTTTGGGGATGAACATTGCATTTTATCTCTAATCAAATATTCACAGGTTACAAACATTAAAACCGGCCTTTTGATTCATGGCTCCTCGGCTAACATATATAATAGAGTAGCTGTAAACTACTTACACTGGGGTTTAACGTCCTACTGTGCTGTTCCGATCTGGACTAATGAAGACGGTCATACGCCATAAAGTGTGCTATGGGGGAAATTTTGCTCGGACGGCGACACTACGGCCTATTCTTATATCGAATTCCTTCTGTCAAGGGATCTTTTCCGTGTACGCCCATGTGTACACAGGACCTAGGTTTTTCGTACCACCCGAACGACTAGACAGTCGTCCTGCATCACTGGCAAGGGGGAAGCACGCCGGAAAATCTGGATGAAATATCTGGGCCAGACTAGCAATCGAGTGTATTAGACTCCGCGATCTCTGCACTACTGTTGGAGTTACTACAGGTACAATGTGTCTAAAATTAGAGATAAAATATAATTCAATAGCTGTAGACTACTTACCGTTTATGGGGAAAGTAGGGTTCGCGTGACTTTGCAAAAAAATTATCCTTCAACAAGCAGACGATGAGAATTTGACAAAATATTTAGTGTTAAATTGATCAGATCAAATCTTGTTTAGTACATCACTTAGTAACGCTCATATCAATAGTCGCAGTCCCGTATAACCATACACAGTTAGATTGAAGAATGTCACATGTCTGGATGAACGGGTTAAAATTCTATTCATGACTAAAGTATGTATTATAATGTTCTTAGAATGTAAAGCGAAAGTAAAAATATAATATTCTTAGAATGTAAAGCGAAAGTAAAAATACAATATTCTTAAAATGTAAACATATATTATGCAAGAGAGATTGATTACACGGGGCATTAAAAATATGCTAAGAAAATTTACTCCGACTAATCTAATTTCACTCGGGATTTTATACGCGTATAATAAATATACATCTGTTCGATATTATAACAAGCCAACAGTGAAGCTGATGTCCCCCGACGAAATCCCAAAATAAATAGATGACACATATTGATTAATCGCACATTTATTTTTTTCAAACGTATCGAGCATTCAAACTGTAAACAAAGTGTCATCGAAAAGCGTTTTATACCCGAGGCGCTGGAGGCGCCAGCCTCCTCGCGAAAAAAATCAAAGAGGTTGAGAAAATAAAACGGGAGAAAAATGCTAAAACCGACGAGAAAAATGAAATGTACCCTAGTTAGGGGGACCCTACAGGCAGACAAAAGGGCATCCACATTTGACGAAAGGGCCCCCATGTCCGAGTCAATCGTTTTCTATACACTGTTACTGTAGAATCCATTACTGAATGTGAATGCAGTCATTGCATTGGCATAAAAATCATCAATCAAGTATCTTGTCCCAAAGTATCAACCAATCAAATTGCTTATCTATGCCTACCCTAAGCAGATAATGCTCGTCTTCGAACTCCATCAAGGCATTGACCTAATAAGCATATACACCAAGTTTGAACATTTTAACTCAATTAGAAGGAGAGTTATTGTGTTCCAAAGTCTCGGCCAATCAAATTGCTTATCGCTCTGCTTACCCCGAGCAGAAAATGCTCATTATCGATCTTAGTCAAGGCATTACTGTAATGAAAGTATACACTAAGTTTCATCACTCTCACTTAATTAGAACTAAAGTTATCGTGTCCCAAAGCATCAACCAATCAAATTGCTTATCTCTGCTTACCCTAAGCGGAAAATGCTCATCTTCCAACTCCATCAAGGCATTGGCCTGATAAACACATACACCAAGTTTGAACATTCTAGCTCAATTAGGAAGAGAGTTATTGTGTCCCACTACTACTGTGTCGTGCCATTTACTGATACACACAGACAGACTGGCAAACGAAAACAAATACGTCATCCCTTGATGTGCTGACGTCACTCGTATTTGTTTAGCCATTAGCCACTTTCATCGTAACTCCATTCGAAATTCACAGCGAATATGTCAGTTTCCGATGACTATATGCATAACAATAGATCGCCCTCATTTTTTAGCCAATCAACGCTGGAAATCTTATCACCATGTACGGTTCCATGCACGATGGTAGAGGGTATTAATCCGCTACCGTGAGAGAAGAGAACGACCGTGCATTATGAAACCGTGCATTTCTACATTGGATCTTAAATCAAAATAAATTACAAACAAATTATTCCGCAGTCAGTTGTTTTATTTCATTAGGGGGATTAAGAAATAAGTCAGGCGTTAATGAATACACACACCGATGGTATATAGCTTCACAGCCGAGTAGCGCTCTCGGGGAATTTCAGTGCCTGCCCGTCCCGGGCCTGAAATTATTTGGGCCGATCGAATGCCCGTCTCTGAGTAGGAGAGAGAAGCGGGGGAAAGGGACGAACTGGGCTGCCGTTCCTCGAGACGGCTGATGCGTGGCGTCGCGGCCAAATCTCGGTGGGAATTCCTCGGGTCGACGAGCTGGGCTGCCGTTCCTCGAGACGGCCGATGCGTGACCTCGCGGCCGAGTCTCGGTGGGAATTCCCAGTGCCGAGCGAGTGCCCGTCTCGGAGGTGGAGAGAGAAGCGGGGAAAGAGACGATCAGGGCGCCGTTCCTCGAGACGCCCGATGTGTGGTTTTTAATAATTGGCAAAGTCGTTTTTACGCGAGGTCTATTTTTACCACTTTGAGTGAAGATAGCTGAATTAATTTTAGTCAAATTGGTGTGAACTTGTGGTATAGTGAATAAAGTAACCATGGACTACCTAAATTGAAAAATGTTCAGGTCCATTATATGTGCACTTTAATATAAATAAACTCCCTACGTCACATTTCGTTAGCCTGGAGGTCGGGTTTTCGATCCCTGCATTGGCCGAGAAAGTTCATCTCGACAGCTGCCTAGTCGCTCGAATGAGACGAAAAACCGAGGTCCCGTGTACAGATTGGAGTGCACGTAAAAGTTCCCTTGGCATTTGGAATTCGTTATAAGAGTAGGCCGTAGCGCCGCCGCCCGGGCAAAATTTCCCTCATAGCACACTCTGTGGGGTATGCCCGTCTTCCATTTGCCCAGGTTAGGTACAAAAGAGTAGGAAGTTAAACCCCATTTCATTTCATTTCCTACGTCACATAGTCGGTCTCAAAATAATTGCTCAATGCGGTCGGTCTCACACTGAATGAATGCCAAAATAGAAGGGAAAATTTTTGAGTGAATCCGTGCACCTAAATTACAACGGTATAGTATAGCCTAACCTTGTCAACTTTTCATGTTTGAACAAAATAAATTCCCTGTAATGAGTATGTTGGTCTAAGAAATTGGGAGACTTTGTTACGAATATTTTGATAACTAAAATTATATTATTGATTGTCATACGATAGTTTGTTTCATGCATATAATTGCTGCTTTAATAAACGATCAATCTATCACTAATTACAATACATTAAATAAGCCCGTGTTGGAATTTGAAATAAAAAGTAAGGCATTGTGCCGCTATCCGGCCAAAATTTCTTTTATCCTGTGTGTGCCACTGCACGGGGTACGACCATCTTCAATATCGCAGTCAGTGATATAAACCCATCTTCCATAGAACAGTCTGGGTCTCTTATCCTGTAGCACACACTGCATGGTGTACTACCATCTTCAGTATCGCAGTCAGTGTAGAAAAGTAGGACGTTAAACTCCATTTGAGGTTTAACGTCCTTCCAGGATTATAAAGACAAGTTAGTGATGTATATAATATACTAAACATCGTGTAGTTTATCATGGTGTATTGTAGATCCATTGATTGATTGATTGATTGATCTGTGTTTATATGTTTTATCTACATTGTGTTAGCTTCATTATATACCCCCCCCCCAACCCCAACAATTGTCAACCCACCCTCAGCAATGTTTGTACCGTTCTTGTCTACCATATTGGTTATTAAATATTCATTCAACTTATTATATCAAATTGTCTTTCGCTTTGTTTTTAATTCTATAATTCCTATATGTCTCGAGATCATAGCTCAGGGTTTTAGTTTTCCTTGGTAGTCCAAAGGGATCAGACTGGTTAGGTCTAAATATTAAGGTCGCGAAAAGTCAACAGGGCTAACGTTAACCCGACCCACAATCTTCGGCAGCAATCACGTGCTCTAACACTGTTTACATATCGTGACCTGGATGAAATCTACAGGTGGCCTTAATATTTAGACATGACCTCCCGATAATCCTTATCCAACCCACAATCTTCGCCAGCAATCATGTGCTCTTACCCAGTTAAATCTGCAGGGTGCCTTAATATTTAGACTTGGCCATCTGGCCATTTCGATGGGACGAGAATCCAGGTCTACCCATCGTTAGGCATGTAAAAACATGTCCGTACCATTGTCCCCAATATCATAGAAAATAAGTCTGACTAGTAATTGACCAGCAACCGAACGTGACATTCATTGTCGCCATATTTCAACTGTGACGTCATATACACAATCGATGCGCAATTACCCAAGGAACATGCATGTCACGTTTAATGTTGATTGTACTTTAATTGGCGGTCCATTAGGGGTTTTTCGAAGAGGGTCGCCCCAGGAATAAGACGAGTAGCGTTTGGGACCCAGGTCCTTGTGCCCAATTCTCCTCACTGGCACACCACACTAACCAACGACCACGCTCTGTCCCCCCCCCCCCCGAAAGCATACATCACCGCGATCAATGGTCAGGACGAAATGAACATCCTTTTTTTTTCCTTTTGTCAATGGGAAGTTTTATGTGGAAATGTTCCCAAAGAGGGTTTGGTCGTAAGTTAAAAGTGTACAACCTTACAGTAACATCTCTCTCACAAAGTATTACAAATTAAAGTAGCTAAGTCTCTAACTGAATATCATCGAAAGTCTTCGACGTTGAAAACACAAATTATTTGTCAATTTAAATCAACATTGATGATGTGGTCTTACCTGGAAAAGATATCCAATATTTAAGAAGAAATAATTTTTTTACCATTGGTGCACGAATCGTGTACCATACGGCGTTTCAGACTCATTTTCATTTAGCGACCCAAAGAACAAGGCTAGGTATACTCCACATTACATCTCAAACGTTGAGCATGCGCAATAAATACTATGTAGATTCGAATAACCAGACGCTATACCGGTATATATTGTGAATCAATTGAGACTTCTGGTGTACTTCGCCAAACATATCGGATTTGATATTATAGTAAAAACAGAAACAATTGAATGTAAATAAGTTTATATACATTCATATAACATTATTATATGGCTTGCCACTCATTTGTGTCAATTGCTTGGCCCCAAATATTAGCGATTTAGCCCCTTTAAACCGCACAGCTGATCACTATTTCTTGTGCGTAAGGGGCTTTAGTTAGCAGCGGATGAATCCGACAGAAACCCCATGAGATGGGATTGAAACAACGCTACCGGACTCAATGACATACTTTATGATCAATAGTTCACGTGTTAGAGCCCAAATTTCATTTGTTCTTTATGCCATTTACTTAGCGTCATCTACAATAAGAATGATAAATAGTAACGAAATACAAGAATATCATGTAAAAAAAATTTTATATTAACACAATCAGTTTACATAAAACATCAAATATGTGCGTATATAAAACATGTATGTGCGTATATAAAAAATAAAATATGTGCATCTATAAAACATCAAATATGTGCGTATATAAAACATCAAATATGTGCGTATATAAAAAATAAAATATGTGCGTATATAAAAAATAAAATATGTGTGTCTATAAATTAAATGAAAGATTTATTATCAGTTATAAAATGGAGTCTAGAATTTGTGAATTTATTGACACTAGCGAAAACTATTAAATATACAATGTTTATACTAAATATACTTGACCTGTTGTGATACATAAATATAAAATTAACTTAATAATGATTTGTCAATATATTATATAAAATGTTATAAAATCACAGATACATTCAGTATGTCCTTTATTACATAACAAAGTATATTTTTATAGATCAAGATTCAATGAGCTAGAAAAATTTAGTAGGCTGGGTCCAGTTGAAGTTCTTTCTTTTCTCATATCTTTCCATCGGGAATAATTGGGATTTACACTCCCGCTTTTCAAAATGCCTGTATCTGCCCTTGTTGGGAGTTGACAGAATGTAGAAAGGGATCTAATGTAATTGAGGATTTGGGATGTATCATCATCATTGGGAAATATTGGTAGGTCTATTATTATCATCATCATTGTTATCGGTATTTTAATCTGAGAGAGAGAGAGATGTGGGGTTTAACGTCCACTCGACACAAACTAGGTAATTTCGGGACTCACATATAGTTTAATTTTATTTCAATAATTCGATTGCGTGGGGTATTTAGCAGTGGGGACAACCGGAGAAAACTCACGAGGTTGGACAGGCTTTATGATACAGCGCGCACTGCTAACCATTCGACCACCCATCCCCTCAATTAAGAGTTATTGTGTCCCAAAAAGTGTGACGGACAGACGGACGGGCAGACAGACAGATGAATCCATTTTAATAGTCCCCTGCTTTATTTGAAAGGTGGGGGTCAATAATCACCATGCCAATTATCATCATCGGGGACATTAACACCATTAGGACATGTATTATTTTTTATGAAATCTTGTCTTAGTTCATGATCTGTATTTAGAGTAAAATATTGGTATTTATACTGACTATAATCATCATCTTTATCGTTATCGATATCATAACCACCATAATCATCATCATCATCAAAATAATTACAGCCATCATCAATATAGTCTACATTATAATCTTTAGGGTGCAGAATATCTTTCAGTTGAAGAAAATCATATAATTCGCCAGGTAATTCTAAATCCCTAACCTTCTTCTTTATTCCTAATCCAAGATTCTGTCGGATGAATCTTCTACACAGGGACTTGAGAGACACATTACTACAGAAACTAACAAATTCTTCTCTGCCTCGTGAGTGGGTAGTGTGATCTTCCTTATCAAAATTCAAAGTTGTCATAATTTCCTCCCCTTGGACACCACTAAGATATAAAAGTTTTCTCAGTTTATCTCTATCAGAACTACTCAGTTCAGTAAGATCAATTTGATTATAGTTACTTTCAGCTAAGGACGTAACGAGAGTCTGAACACAACAGTTTTCAGCAACTAAATATCTAATAAAACGAACAACTTGGCGTGGTTCCCAGAAGCGGGGAAAACACAAGACTGTTTGGATAATCGTGTTACCATCGATACAGGGTAAATTGAGAAGACCAGTATTACCATTAGATAGAAGTAATTTAAAACAAGTCAAATCAAACACACTCTGATAAATATTAAGATATTGTAGAGCAGATTTTCCTGAATAGTCTAACATGGTAACCATGGCACCAGCTTGAAGTAGTTTCCTTGTAAGAACTCTGTCGTTTTTCATAGCAGCCATCATTAAACTAGTTCTACCTCCATTATCTGGAATATTTACATCTATTCCATCAACACCAAGTAAAATATCAATACAAGCCATGTATATTGGATATATCTGTCGACAATAATTCTGAACATCATCATTTAAATGTCTCTTGTTCAAGCCATCTTTAAACATAGTAAATCCAATGATACAAAGATGTAGTGCCGTGTGTCCCTGGTTATTCTGCGTATTGATCTCTAGTCTGGGATGACGTGTCAACAGTTCTAAATATTTACTGTTTAATAAAAAGGCAGCTACCATAGTAGGTGTGTTGGTCTTAGAACAGGGATGGTTGATGTCTAGTTCGCTATTTAACAACCATTTAAACATGCAGAGGGAATAATCATAGTTAACACCAGCTAAAAGATGAAGCATATTTTCTCCTTCAGCTGTAATACCATTAACAATCAACTTTTGCGTAATGTAATAACTGAACACCGACAACCTCTTACATTTTAAAATATCATGAAATAACTTAACTCCCTGGTTACCTGACACCAGATCTACACCTGAATCTACTAAAAGTTTAAAGATGGCTGTTGAATTGATCATGTGATATTTAACACAATAATCAATTGCTGTATCACCATTATTATCAGTTAAACTGAGATCAGAACGTGGAATTAACAGTTTTAATATACTGATATAACTTTGATCTTGCGTATGGTGCATTAAAGTCGTTTGTCCCAGTTGGTTTTGATGGTTTACATTACAACCAGCATCTAATAACATGTTAATCAATTTACATTTTAATGGAACAGTGAGGTCCTGTCCTGTCTCTAATTTCAATTTTATTGCTTCCCTGTTATATGGATTAAACGTGTATAATATGTCATCAGAGCGGCTGTACATACTGACATAGAACAACGGGGTATAACCTTCATCGTCAGCTTGGTTTATGTCTACTCCTGTTTTTATTAAAGTATCAACCAGTTGTATATATTTCTCTTCAAATTTAACATAGGTATCTGAATAACCTAAAACATAGTGAAGTATGTTGCGTTTAAAGTTATGAACATAATTTACATCTACCCCGTGTTGTAATAGATATATCACAACTTCATACAACCCTAGAATAGCAGCCATACATATAGGTGTATGTTTATCACCATTCACCTGATTGACATCTACACCAGCATCAACTGATTTATATATACATTGTAATAACAAATCACGTCTAGCTGGTTCTGGTTTGTCATCAATGTTATAGCTATATAAAAGTTTGTGTATCAGGTTGTTCTGACGGCCATCAATACAATGTATGTCTACCCCGTGTTGTAATAGATACATAACAACCTCATACAACCCTCCCATAGCAGCTACAAATATAGGGGTATCTTTATCATCATTCACGTGATTGACATCAACACCAGCATCAACTAATTTCACTACACATTGTACTATCAAATCACGTTTATCTGGTTTGTAATCACTATAGCTATATAAAAGTATGTGTATCAGGTTGTTCTGATGACCATCAACATAATGTATAACATCAACATCTCGGTGTTCTAACAGACAAACTATAACTTTATACCACCGTCGTCTAGCAGCTATAGGGAAAGCTTTCATCTTATCTTGTAATGATAATGTTTCTACGACTTCCTGTTCATTTCCATCCTCTTCAGCTTGACGTAGTTTAGTACACAACCTAAAATATATTAAAGATGTTGTTTTAGTTATAAAATATAATAAATATATTAAAGATGTTGTTTTAGTTATAAAATATATTAAACATATTGTTTTAGTTTTAAAGATGATATAAATAAAACACTGTAAAAATTTAACCTGTCTTATTAATCAAGAATTAATCAATACATCTATATTATAAAAACAATTCTTATATTTGAAATATGTAATTGTCTAAATATACATGAATTATTTATACCATTTAGTTTCAAAGATGTTGTTTTAGTTATAAAATATATTAAACATATTGTTTTAGTTTTAAAGATGATATAAATACAACAATGTAATAATTTAACCTGTCTTATTAATCAAGAATTAATCAATACATCTATATTATAAAACAATTCTTATATTTGAAATATGTAATTGTCTAAATATACATGAATTATTTATACCATTTAGTTAGAGTGTTATTAGAATATGTCCACTGGAGATGTTTTAAACAAGATACTTTACCCTGATGTTCACCGTATAGACAATAGGCTGACTATACCTTACCCTGGTTAGCCCTGATGTTCACTGTATGTACAATAGGTTAATGTTAATATATACATAATATACGAACCTTCTACATTTATCCACTGTATTTCTCTATTGGTAAATATCGAGTGGTCGCTATTATCTCAATATCACTAAAATAAACCAATAAATAAAGACTATTAGTTATGTATATTATAACACACTGCTGTACTTTACCATAACATTATACCATACTCAAGGTATCAACACCATACCATACTCAAGGTATCAACACCATACTCAAGGTATCAACACCACACCATTCTCAGGGTATCAACATTATACCATACTCAAGGTATCAACACCATATTATAGTCAAGGTATCAACACCACACCATTCTCAAGGTATCAACATTATACCATACTCAAGGTATCAACACCATATTATAGTCAAGGTACCAACACCATACTATTTATTTATTATTTATCAACTCATTTACTCATATATTGGTAAAAATGTAACATATAGTACCGTTGAAATTTGTACATTTCAGCAATGTTATTGAAATTTTCAGTTTACGTGGAGATGAATTTATATAAGCTATGGCTTGTTTTCAGATCCACAATATCAGTATTGTAATTAATCATGATTCAATAGAAATGAAATATTGTTTAAACCAACACCATACTCAAGATATCAACACCATACTATACTCAAGGTATCAACACCATTCTATACTCAAGGTATCAACGCCATACTATACTTGAGGTATGTACGACTATAGAGTTTGTGTGGTGGATAGATCAACACCATACAATACCAACAACTACAGTATTTGTGGTGGATAGATTCTACCGTATACCATATATAATGTACATCCCTTTCTCCCGTTATATGAGGAGCCAAATTGTGAGTCGCCTCGAAATGAATGACACGATTAAAACCACAATGACTGATTGGTAGGGGCCTTATAATGACAATTATAATGACAATTTATATGATTGGTGCATTCTACAAGAGTGCAAGCCTTGATTACAGGCCATAGGGTCAGATCTTAATATTAAGATCACCTGCAGATTTCGTCAAGGTCATAAGATGTAAAAAGGTGTAGTAAAATTGTCTAGTCCCCCTTGGGCTAAAAATATGATTAACTTTTGCTATAAAAATCGTTTTTTACTTCACATGGCTAGGGCACGTGACCGAGGATTGTGGGTTAGGGTTAGCGCTTGTTAGCATCTCCTCAACTTGAAGAAATCAGCAGGCAGCTTTAATATTTAAATCTAACCTTGATCATATGCAATGTCCATTAAAATGAATACCGTACTTGATAACGGTGGTTTAAAAACTGGTTTTCCCCTTACCATAAATAGATAGATAGTCACACGTCAGACGTTTCAGTCTATTGAATGACACCGATTTAGAAATTGTTCTAATTATTTAGGACTAGGTTATATTTTCCCTAGTTGCCATCGGCTAGTGTATGAGGCAGGATATGCCTCCTCTTAGTACAACATCTGACAATACTTCTATATTGAACTCATATAGCTGATAAATGTGTTTGTTGGACTGAGATATGAATATCATTATAATTTGACTAATTAATAAAGTTCTAGAGCATGTAATAAACATATTGCAGTATATCGACATACCTTTATATTCTGTTTGATGTCACTACAAACTTATACTATAACAACTCACCTATTAACTTGAATAATCTTTTAGTTGTCTGGTAAAATATTTCTCTCTTAATATATATGGCGACTTCCTGCTTTCAGTTCATACAAGGGAGGTAAATCTCTTTTTTAGATGAAAAGACTCACGGATGCAGACCACTGACTTCAATGTTGATTCTGGTCTCTTTGCCCGGCTTCACTATTCCCCATATTTTCGTTGGACTGAACGCTTTTCACTACCGAGAGAAAAACAAATGGTCATACTTCCTGATATGAATATTGATGTATTCCTACTCCCTGATATGAATATTGATGTATGTATTTGTTTGTATATTGACCTATTCAATTATATGTTTAACATAAATAACTTATTCTTACCAAGTATTTTTTCTTTTTGTAAAATAGATAGGATTATATAGGTTGAGTAGTAGTGAATGTTTCCTTTAGAACTATTCCATTTAGAAATATCTGAAAGGGTGGGTTGGGGTGGGTACGACACTTTCTATTTATGATCTTCTACCAACAGCGTAGAAAAAATGGGTTTTGTGGGTAGAGGGGGGTGGGGGTGCTGTTTGGAAATGCTCATTATGTTTTGCATGCATCTTTTATGAATAAATGTTAATAAACAAATAATATGCATTTTATGGTTGCTGACCCTCCTGGTAATTTTAAATGGAATATTCCTAAGCTGGTTTACATTATGTGAGAATTCAGCTCCCACCTTTTATATTCATTAGGGGTGAATCGGGACTCTCATTTCCCTTGTACTGGACAACCAATAAAACCTCATGATATAGGGCATTTCAAAGATTTTAACCTTAAAATGCAATTAAATTTAAAACACTTAAAAATGGATTAATAAATGAAACAATGTTTAAAATTGTCCGACTCAGTGTGAGATACGTGAAGATTGTCTCCATGGCGATATTTATATATCAAAAACTGTATTTACTTCAACCCCAACAAAAGCTTGGTCTGATCAGATTTTAATAAACAAAGGTCGTTGACCCACGACTTGAATATATCTCGGGGTTTAGGCCTACAAATAAAACCATTATTTCCTGGCCTAGGAAAGGTAGTTGACCCACGACTTGAATATCTCAGGTTTAGGCCTACAAATGAAACCATTATGTCCCAGCTTAGTGAAATATTATGTACTAGTTTATTAGCTACTTGTCTCAACATTTCACCAGGTAGGCCAAGGTAGGGAAATATTAGGTACTAGTTGATTAGCACGTTGACATTTCACCAGATAGGCCTACATATTTCACCAGGTAGGCCTACAGGTGTAGAGAAATGATAATTTGTATACCAGGTATGATGATGATATAATTAGTGTAATTGTTATATATATATATAAACACTAATTAAACAACTTGAGCAATAAATGTAGTATTTGTTCATTATATTTTTTTTTTATTCAAACCTTGTCTAGTTGTTGTAGATAACTCTTTATCTTATTCTGGACTTTAACTAGATCGTATCTCGTAATTCAATTGACGTAAATACAAATATGGTTATCGCACAATTTTACACTCCCTTGTCGTAGCCACGATATATTACACCCCCTTGTTGTAGCCAGTATATTTTTACAAAGTAAGTTCTAGATAGATCTAGTTATTGTTCAGAATGGGTCCTAAAGCCAACAGCAACTTTTGTCATTTATATGTTTATATGTAAAATGGTTATTTTGTTTTGACATATATTTAGGCCTATATTTATTTATATGTGTATTATAGGCCTGCATAAAATAAATGTTATTAGCTTTAGTGAATTGTGTTGTTGTGAAGTAGGTTGTTTCATAAGGTCTGCCATTCAGTCAAACGGCATGGTTTAGATTCCCCGGTTGTACGTAACAAGGAGTAGGGTCACCTGTCCAACCTTGTGGGTTTTCTCCCAGTCCTCTGATTTACTCCCACTGATAAACACTCCAACGCGCAAGGGAATTATTGAAATAAAACTGAAGCGTGTGTTAGTCCTGAAATGACCTAGTTCATGTGAAATGGACGTTAAATCCCATAAATACCTCAAATGGCTTTTAGTGGTTTTAAGAACAATTATGTGTAACAGCAATGCAATGTCAATATTCATTGGTCAATCAGACCGTTTCTATGGTAACAAACAGCCATGATGATCTATTGGTCTCTATGGTTACAACACAGCCATGATGATCACCTGATCTTTCTGCACCACAGTTCAATAAGACACGAACCTTGTTACAGGGTCAAAGTTCATATTATCAAATAGTGTTTATAATAATTGTAGTATATGATTATACCGGTAGATAATAGATGTTGCTCAACAGACATTAAGTCTTGTACATGTTATCCATACATGTATATGGTAATGTAAAACATGAAAATATTGCTCACTATTTGTAGCCATGTTGTACATTAGACACATGTTGCTATGGTACTGCAGATCATGAAAATATTGTTTTTATGAAAGTATTGCTATGTTTCTTTTTAAAGCATGAATATGTTCCTTTCTTGACATTGATGCTCACTATCTGTGGCCATGTTGAACTGACATTAGACATAAAAATATATTGCTAATGAACTATAAAACATTGCTTTCATGAAATTATTGTTCACGATCTGTGGCCATGTTGAAATGAAATAAATGCCATAAGACACAGAGGTCAAAGTTCTAAATGCTATATATCCATTAAATATTATGGCTAAAACCTTTTCCATATAATGAGGGCTAGAATATAGCTATTTATTAATTAGCTCAACCCTGGCCTATTTTTATCTAATTAAGTCAATGCCAATAATAGCCTGCGATATTTGTTGGATTATGATCAAATTTGCTGCATAACTTTCCTTCGCGATTTAATGATTAAATGGATAATCGAGACTATGATTTTTAGTAATGATGATCAAGGCTAGTTGGAACTTTCATTCACTTAGTTCTAAGTTCATAGTGGATCGATTTGACTGAAATTTTCAGCAAATTGCCTTTACATTATCTAGTTTTTAACTATTATAGCGAGAACTGCCAACTCACTATCTAATCTCCCATAATGTATCTTTAATACTCAGATGTCAATGACACTAGAGTCCAAGTGAGGGGAGGAGCTGCCCTGTCAAATCATTAAAGAAAAAGAAACCAATTACAGATCGGACTATAGTTAAATTATGGATTCCAAATTGCCAATACAGTGGCCTGAATTTATTCAGTCCTGCTGGTATTTATGCCAACACATGCGGCATTATGTCATAAGCCTGTGTTGGAATTTGAAATAAAAAGTAAGGCATTGTGCCGCTATCTGGACAAAATTTCTCTTATCCTGTAGCACACACTGCATGGTGTACGACCATCTTCAATATCGCAGTCAGTGTAGAAAAGTAGGACGTTAAACCCCATTTGACGAATTCTACGTGAATAAAATGAGGTTTAGCGTCCTTCCAGGATTATAAAGACAAGTTAGTGATATATGTAATATAGTAAACATTGTGTAGTTTATCATGGTGTATTGTAGATCGATCCATTGATTGATTTATTGATTGATCTGTGTTTATATGTTTTATCTACATTGTGTTAGCTTCAGTATATACCCCCCCCTCCACCCCCAAACAATCGTCAACCCACCCCCAGCAATGTTTGTACCGTTCTTGTCTACAATATTGGTTATTAAATATTCATTCAACTTATTATATCAAATTGTCTTTCGCTTTGTTTTTGATTCTATAATATATGTTTCGAGATCATAGCTCAGGATTTTATTTTCCATGGTAAGCGCCAGATTTCATCAAGGTCCCGTAAAGTAAACAGGGCTAACCCTTACCCAACCCACAATCTTCGCCAGCAATCACGTGCCCTAACCCAGTTGACATATCGTGACCTCGATGAAATGTACAGGTGGCCTTAATATTTGGACATGACCTCCCGATAATCCTAATCCAACCCACAATCTTCGCCAGCAATCAGTTTACATCTGTTGACCTTGATGAAATCTGTAGGTGGCCTTAATATTTAGACTTGGCCATCTGGTAGTTTGGTTGGGACAAGAATCCAGGTCTACCCATTGTTGTGTATGTAAAAATATGTCCATGCCATTGTCCCTGATATCATAGAAAATATATATGTCCATAGTAAATGGACCTGCAACTGCCATCTTTAAATTGTGACATCATATACAAAATCATCGCGCAATTACCCAAGGAACATGCATGTCACGTTTAATGTTGATCGTACTTTAACAGAGGGTCACCCCAGAAATAAGACAAGTAGCGCTTGGAACCCAGGTCCTTGTGCCCAATTCGCCTCACTGGCACACCACACTAACCAACGATCACGCTCTGCCCCCCCCCCCCAAGCATACATCACCGCGATCAATGGTCAGAACGAAATGAACATCCTTTTTTTTTCTTTTGTCAATGGGAAGTTTTATGTGGAAATGTTCCAAAAGAGGGTTTGTTCGTAAGTTAAAAGTGCACAACCTTGCAGTAACATCTCTCTCTCACGAAGTATTACAAATTAAACCCTGAAGCTGATCACAAACTAGGTCAATTTCTTGCGCTATGGGGGCTTTAGTTAGCAGCGGATGAATCCGATAGAAACCCCATGAGATGTCATTGAAACAACGCTACCGGACTCAATGACATACTTTATGATCAATAGTTCACGTGTTAGAGCCCCAATTTCATTATTTCTTTATGCCATTTACTTAGCGTCATCTACAATAAGAATGATAAATAGTAGCAAAATACAAGAATATAATGTAATAAAATTTATATATTAACACAATAATTTTACATAAAACATCAAATATGTGCGTATATAACACATCAAATATGTGCGTATATAAAACATCAAATATGTGCGTATATAAAACATAAAATATGTGCATATATAAAACATCAAATATGTGTGTATATAAAACATCAAATATGTGCATATATAAATTAAATGGAAGATTTATTATCAGTTATAAAATGGAGTCTAGAATTTGTGAATTTATTGACACTGGCGAAATGCTTATGTTTTAGGCTTTGGGAGAGTTTAAGTATGATTTACAAACGACCTGGGGAGTGGGCCGAACATTTGGAATGTAACTAATGATTTGGTCCTTGATACATTAAATATACAAAAGAAAGGCGGTTTAACATCCTACTCTTATGCACCTGACCTGGGCTAATAGAAGACGGGCATTCCCCATACCGTGTGCTATGAGGGACTTTTGCCAGGGCAGCAGCGCTACGGCCTACTCTTATATCGAATTCCACCTGCCAAGGGATCTTTCACGTGCACACCAATGTGAACATGGGACCTCGGTTTTTCGTCCCATCTGAACGACTAGACATCTGTCCTTGTCAGGCCCTCCGTTCTGCATCACTGACAAGGGGATTAAATATACAATGTTTATACTAAATATACTTGACCTGTTATGACACATTAATATAAAATTAACTTAATAATGAATTGTCAATATATTATATAAAATGTAATAAGATCTCAAAAGGAACATCAATATATCCTTAATTATATAACAAAGTATATTTTTATAGATCAAGATTCAATGAGCTAGAAAAATTTAGCTGGCTGCGTCCGCTTGAGATTCTTTCTTTTCTCATATCTCTCTATTGGGAATATATTGGGAATAATCAGGGTTTGAACAGCCCCCTTTGTAAAATGCATGTATCCGCCCTTGTTAGGAGTTGACATAATGTAGAAAGGGATATAATGTAATTGAGGATTTGGGATGTATCATCATAATTGGGAAATATTGGTAGGCCTATTATTATAATCATCATTGTTATCGGTATTATAATCATCATCATCGCTACTGGTATTATAACCATCATCATCGTTATTATAATCATCATCATCGTTAGAGAGAGTTTAATGTCCACTCGACACAAACTAGGTAATTTGGGGACTAACATATGGTTTAATTTTATTTCAATAATTCGATTGCGTGTAGGGGTCTTTAGCAGAGGGGGGAACCAGAGAATACTCACGAGGTTGAACAGGCGATCCTACTCTTTGTAACATACAACCGGGGATTTGAAACCACGCCAGTTGACTCAGTGACAGGCTTTATGACACACGTGCTAACCATTCGGCCATCCACCCCCTCAATTAAAGAGTTATTGTGTCCCAAAAAGTGTGACGGACAGACGGACGGGCAGACAGACAGACGAATCTATTTTAATAGTCCCCTGCTTTATTCGAAAGGCGGGGGTCAATAATCACCATACTAATTATCACCACCAACTGACATTATCACCGTTAGGAAATATCTTGTTTTTTATGCAATCTTGTGTTAGTTCATGATCCGTTTTGAGAGTAACATACTGATAGTTATATTGACTATAATCATCATCTCTATCATCTATATCATAACCACCATAATCATCATCATCATCATCAAAATCATTACAGCCATCGTCAATATTGTCTACGTTATATTCTTTAGGGTGCAGAATATCTTTCAGTTGAAGAAAATCATATAATTCGCCAGGTAATTCTAAATCCCTAACCTTCTCCTTTATTCCTAATCCAAGATTCTGTCGGATGAATCTTCTACACAAGGACTTGAGAGACACATTATTACAGAAACTAGTGAATTCTTCTCTGCCCCGTGAGTGGGTAGTGTGATCTTCCTCATCAAAATTCAAAGCTGTCATAATTTCCTCCCCTTGGGCACCACTAAGATATAACAGTTTTCTCAGTTTATCTCTATCAGAACTACTCAGTTCAGTAAGATCTATTTGATTATAGTTACTTTCAGCTAAGGACGTAACGAGAGTCTGAACACAACAGTTTTCAGCAACTAAATATCTAATAAAACGAACAACGCAGTATGGTTCCCAGAAGCCGGGAAAACGCAAGGCTGTTTGAATAATCGTGTTACCATCGATACAGGGCAAATTGAGAAGACCAGTATTACCATTAGATAGAAGTAATTTAAAACAAGTCAAATCAAACACACTTTGATAAATATTAAGATATTGTAGAGCAGATTTTCCTGAATAGTCTAACATGGTAACCATGGCACCAGCTTGAAGTAGTTTCCTTATAAGAACTCTGTCGTTTTTCATAGCAGCCATCATTAAGCTAGTTTTACCTCCATTATCTGGAATATTTACATCTATTCCATCAACACCAAGTAAAATATCAATACAAGCCATGTATATTGGATATATCTGTCTACAATAATTCTGAACAACATCATTTAAATGTCTCTTGTTCAAACCATCTTTAAACATAGTAAAACCAATGATACAAAGATGTAGTGCCGTGTGACCCTGGTTATTCTGCATATTGATCTCTAGTCTGGGATGACATGTCAACAATTTTAAATATTTACTGTTTAATAAAAAGGCAGCTACCATATTAGGTGTGTTGGTTTTAGTATTTGGGTGGTTGATGTCTAGTTCATTATTTAACAACCATTTAAACATGCAGAGGGAATAATCATAGTTAACACCAGCTAAAAGATGAAGCATATTTTCTCCTTCAGCTGTAACACCTTTAACAATCAACTTTTGCCTAATGTAATAACTGAACACTGACAACCTCTTACATTCTAAAATATCATGAAATAACTTAATTCCATTGTCACCTGACATCAGATCTGTACCTGAATCTACTAAAAGTTTAAAGATGGCTGTTGAATTGATCATGTGATATTTAACACAATAACTAATTGCTGTATCACCATTATTATCAGTTAAACTGAGATCAGAATGTGGAATTAACAGTTTTAATATACTGATATAACTTTGAGCTTGCATATGGCGCATTAAAGCCGTTTTTCCCAGTTGGTTTTGATGGTTTACATTACAACCAGCATCTAATAACATGTTAATCAATTTACATCTTAATGTAACAGTGAGGTCCTGTCCGGTCTCTAATTTCAATTTTATTCTGTACAGGTTATATGGATTAAACGTGTACATGTCACCAGGAGGGTTGTACATACTGACATAGAACAACGGGGTATAACCTACATCGTCAGCTTGGTTTATGTCTACTCCTGTTTTTATTAAAGTATCAACCAGTTGTATATATTTCTCTTCAAATTTAACATAGGAATATGAATAATCTAAAACATAGTGAAGTATGTTGCGTTTAAAGTTATGAACATAATGTACATCTACCCCGTGTTGTAATAGATATATAACAACCTCATACAACCCTCTACTAGCAGCTATAAATATAGGTGTCTCTTTATTACCACTCACCTGGTTGACATCTACACCAGCATCAACTAATTTCACTACACATTGTACTATCAAATCACGTTTATCTGGTTTGTAAACACTATAGCTATATAAAAGTATGTGTATCAGGTTGTTCTGATAATCATCAACATAATGTATAACATCAACATCTCGGTGTTCTAACAGACAAACTATAACTTTATAAAACCGGTTATCAACAGCTATAGGTAAAGCGTTCATCTTATCTTGTAATGATAATGTTTCTACCACTTCCTGTACATTTCCATCCTCTTCAGCTTGACGTAGTTTAAACCACAACCTAAAAAATATTAAAGATGTTGTTATAAAATATATTAAAGATGTTGTTTTAGTTATAAAATATATTAAACATATTGTTTTAGTTTTAAAGATGATATAAATACAACAATGTAAAAATTTAACCTGTCTTATTAATCAAGAATTAATCAATACATCTATATTATAAAATAATTCTTATATTTGAAATATGTAATTGTCTAAATAAACATGAATTATTTATACCATTTAGTTAGAGTGTTATTAGAATCTGTCTACCAGAGATGTTTTAAACATGATACCTTAACCCCTATGTTCACCATATAGACAATAGACTGACTATACCTCACCCTAGTTAACCCTGATGTTCACCGTAAAGACCACAGGCCGACTATACCATATGTATAGACCTTGGGTTAGTGTTAATATATACATAATATACAAACCTATATCTATCCATGGTATATTTCTGTTGGTAAATATCAAGTGGTCGTTATTATCTCAATATCACTAAAATATACCAATAAATAAAGACTATTAGTTATATATATATATATATAACATACTGTTGTACTTTACCTGAACATTATACTATACTCTACCATAACATTATACCATATTCAAGGTGTCAACACCATATAGTATACTCGAGATATAGAGTCTATGTGGTGGATAGATCAACACCATATAGTATACTCGAGGTTTCAACGATTAGAGTCTGTGTGGTGGATAGATTCTACCATATACCAACAATATATATTGTACATCCCTTTCTCCCGTTATATGAGGCGCTAAATTGTGAGCCACCTCGAAATGAATGACACGATTAACACCACAATGACGTGATTGGTAGGCGCCTTAAAATGACAATTATAATGACAATTTATATGATTGTTGGGCCGCACATCACAATGTATAATGTCGAGTGAGTTTGGTTAGGCGCCCACGACTTGATCAATGGGGCATCCAAAACAGCCTGATTATCAGGGTGGGGAGTAGGGGGCATCATACGCCAATACCGCAAATGTAGCCTCAAAATTGAAATTTATCCTCAAAATGTAATTTGCCGTCATTTCAATAGTTCCTCTCCTTAAACCCTATTTTCCAAAATTGTCTGGGGGAAGAGCAACCCAGACACGATGACGCCCCCCCCCCTCCCCAAAACCCCCAACAATTTTGGACTAGTTACGGGCCTGATTGTCGAGATATATTACCGTAAACATACTAAAAATATCGAAGAATCGGGCTAGGGAAGGCTAACTGCGCACGCAATAACTTTTAAACTAGCCTTGGTGCTTCGAGCATTTTCATTTCACAAAATCGACAGATACATAACCCGATTTTTTGTCTTAATATATATACCGTACTTTGTTGTAATACATCTTAAAATGTTATTTTCTAATATAAAGGTGACAATTAGTTTCCTGATAAATTTATATAAGCTTTTATTCGCGCTAGGAATATGTTTGCTAACTTTATTTCGTATCCGGGTGTTGAAATACAGGTGAGATATTCAGCTGGGTACATTCTACAAGGCTTGATTACAGGATCAGATCTTAATATCAAGGTCACCTGCAGATTTCGTTAAGGTCACAAGATGTAAAAAGGTGTAGTAAAATTGTCCAGTCTCCCTTGGACTAAAAATATGATTAACTTTGCTAAAGTCTCTTTTTACGTCACAGGGCTAGGGAATGTGACCAAGGATTGTGGGTTAGGATTAGCGCTTGTTCTGTTTGCATCTCGTCACCTTGACGAAATCAGCAGGTGACTTTAATATTTAAATCTAACCTTGACTATATGCAATGTCCATTAAAATGAATACCGGACTTGATAACGGTGGTTTAAAAACTGGTTTTCCCCTTACCATAAATAGATAGATAGTCACATATCAGGCGTTTCAGTCGATTGAATGACACCGATTTAGAAATTGTTCTAATTATTTAGGACTAGTTGCCATCGGCTAGTGTTTGAGGCAGGGTATGCTTCCTCTTAGTATAACACCTGACTCATATATCATATAGCTGATAAATTTGTTTGTTGGACTGATATATGATTATGAATATCATTATGATTCGTCTAATAAAGTTCTAGAGCATGTAGTAAACATATTGCAGTATATCGACATACCTATATACTATATATTCTGTTTGATGTCACTACAAACTTTTGCCATAACAACTCACCTATTAACTTGAACAATCTTTTAGTTGTCTGGTCGTGGTAAACTATTTCTTTCCCTCTCCAAATGGTGACTTCCTGCTTTCAGTTGATGCAAGGGAGGTAAGTCTTTTAATGAAAAGTCCTATGGATGCAGACCACTGACTTCAATGTTGATTCTGGTCTCTACTATTCCCCATATTTTCGTTGGACTGAACGCTTTTCACTACAGAGAGAAAAACAAATGGTCATGTCTTTGCACAATAATTTGTATGAGGTTGAGCACCAAAATTTTGAGATACACGCCGAATGTCAATCTCTAGCGTCTGGTAATTGCGCATGCGTATACGAATGGTAAAATCGTCGGTATGTAGACGAAGTGATCGTTTATTTTGTATTAAAATATTAAATATCAGCAGCCCATCATTTCCCGGTAAGATCACAACATCAGTTTTGATTTAAATTGACAAGTAATTCGTGTTTTCAATGTCGAATGATATTGAGTTAAATCTAGTGTCTGGCGTTTCCAGTCTACATCGATAGTATTTATTGCGCATAGGTGTACGAATTGTAAAATGTGTATTTTGTCTTAAATATTAGATATCAGAAGTCAATCTTTTTCCGGTAAGATCACAACATCCATGTTAATTTAAATTGACAAATAATTCATGTTTTCAATGTCGAAGACTTTGGATGATATTATAGCTATTTTAACAGTCAGCCTACAAATCCCATTCATTTAGTTGTGATTAGAAATTGGTTCAATTTAAAGCGAGAATTTCATATTTTCAAAGAAAGTCAAAACATAATTATTTGTATGTCTTTTGCTCAATGGACTGTCAATTCACTGTTATACGATCATAGGCATTATTTCCCAGTTTTATAAATCACTAACACCGGAAATAATAACACAATTACCTCCCTATTTTTTCCACCGACCAACCCCACCCCCATGGTATAGCTATCTTCAAACGTTTGAATTTGAAGTTGAAAATGATATATTTGCCAATTTCTCAATTGGCAATAGTGAATTATTGGATTAATATGATTTTTCTTTAACAAGGTAGGACTGTTTATAGATACCATCTATTTTAAGGCTTTATTTTAATACATTTTAAAAATATAACTTAAAAATATGAAATTGCAGCTTTAAATGATACGGTTTTCAATCTTGTGTATATTAGACGTTAAGAACAGTTCCGTTTAAATGAGCGAAACAAATAGCCGGTCGCAAAATAAGTGCAGGCGATCGCAAAATAAGTGCAATCGATCGCAAAATAAATGCTCACTGAATTAATACAAACAATGCCAAAATAGAAGGAAAAATCCTAAATTTTATGTATTTGCTTGAATCCGAGCACGCAAAACGTTAGTATAAAATAACCATGTCAACTTATCAAGTTCGAAAAAATGTTTTTTACCCCAGGAAGAAAAATAGTCGGTCTCAAAATAAGTGTAGTCATTGCAGTCGGTCTTAAAATTATGCATCGGCGACTGACAAAATGAATTAATGAGATTAACAAATAATGCCAGAATAGAAGGGAAACTCCTCATATACTTAATATACGTGCACCTAAACTCCCTACGTCACATAGTCGGTCTCAAAATAATTGCTCAATGCAGTCGGTCTCACACTGAATGAATTAATGAGGTAAACAATGCCAAAATATAAGGGAAATTTTTTGAGTGAATCCGTGCACCTAAATTACAACGGTATAGTATCAAATAACCTTGTCAACTTTTCATGTTTGAACAAAATAAATTCCCGGTAATGAGTCAATCTCGTTCCCAGAGGCAGCAGCGGAGCCGAAGGCCTCTGGCGCATTAGACCGTCCATTTTTTCCAATTTTTTCCAAACCTAAGCCCCGCCCATTCTGACCTCTGATTGGTCAATCTTTTTGGGTCGATTTCACGAAAACTAGAGGTCGGATCGTCGTTTCGTTTGTTGTAAAATGATCCTTGAGTCAAAGTCAACTCGCTGACATAAAAAAATGGATCCTATTCGAACAAACTCAAGTTTTTTGTAAAGATCTATTTTTCTACGCGTGGGTATATTTTTAAAGGATTCGGTCATCCAGGCACGTAAAATCAGGGGCGTACGAGAAATTTCGCGCGTAGGAATTACATGTCACCTTCCGGGAAAATGGCTACCCCGATTCACCAGAGAAATTTCTTCAAACATTTTTCTGGTTTCGAGATTGGTAATGAGTATGTTGGTCAGGAAATTGGGAGACTTTGTTACGAAGATTTTGATAACTTAAATTATATTATTGATTGTCATACGATAGTTTGTTTCATGCATATAATTACTGTTTCAATAAACGATCAATCAATCACTAATTACAATACATTACAACGAATTGCAACGAAAGTATACATAGTTTCTTGTCAACAACAAACCACACACGAGTTATCTCCCGTGAACCTCCGATTTGGGATTAACTAATACTCTATATTAAAGAGATACCCAGCTATATGGTATATCACAATTAAAACATATTGATAATACTCTATATTAAAGAGACACCCAGCTATATGGTATATCACAATTAAAACATATTGATAATACTCTATATTAAAGAGATACCCAGCTATATGGTATATCACAATTGAAACATATTGATGATATTCTATATTAAAAAGACACCCAGCTACATGGAATATCAGAATGAAAACGTAACCAATAAGACAATAGTAAAATATGCCCGTGGTATTACAATGGATATATCGTCAACTACTTAATATTTCAATAAATAAAAAAATAAATGATATAAGTATTCAACAATGCTGGGTGCATTTTGTTTTCTTAAAATATAAAATATTATTATCTCTTACTTCACACAGATTTTGTTTTATTTCAGTTATTTTATCTCCTACTTCAGATATTTTGATGTCTAGTCTTCTTTATGAAGACAGAAAGTTACAATTGTCCCAGATATACCCTTGTAACAATGGTATATTCACACATCGATGACGTGAAGTATATATTATTAGAAGTCAATATATATCATATATACATTTATAAAACTGACACAAAATATTAAAATTAAATATACGTTAAATTACATGTCACTTACTTTATTGAGACGGGCTTCAATATGATAATAATCCTCTCTGTAGGGCCTTTTATTTCAACAATTTAATGGCGACGTTAGTGTTTAATTTATTTCCTAGTTGTATCAGGATTTAGTATAATTAAATGAGTTGGCGCTATATATTATTTACTGAAAAGGGGTGGAGCTTATCAATGAATACTATAACTAGTCGGCGGAAATTGTGAAGAGTACCACGCCATGGCACTGACCCTAGATGACAGCTGTCAATCTGTTATCATGACTACGTAAATCGAATGTGGGAGGGGCGATCTCTTCCCTGACAAGGTAGTATATTACTGATACATATATACATTTGTATGATAGGCTAGACAAGACTAGATTATATGGAGGGAGGGGAGGGGGAGAGGAGAGGGGGGGGGGGTCTAGAGTGCCACGCTTCGACCTCTAGCTGGCCGGTCACCTCTGGCTTACGGCTGTGGTTTCGATCCCTGGTGTGAGCGCATGTGGCATGGAGATACGGGCGCCTTCTCAACCTCGTGGGTTTCGTCCGGGTACTCCGGTTTCCTCCCACAGCAAAGACCTCTGCGCTTGCGCTAAGATAATAAAAACCAAAAATAAGACTTGTCTACGATATCACCTTCGGTGTAAGCGGACGTTAAACGCTAAGAACAACAACTAGATTATATTAGACAGTGTTGATAGAATATATTTAACAAATCATAGAGACGAATACCAATGATACCATTGATACCATACATTTTGTGCGTTAAATAAAGTATATCTTTGTAAATTAAACCCGGTGAAGTACATATTGAAATTTGACAGTCGGAATAATTAATAATGACTTGTTCTGTGATCTCAAGGTTCTACTGGATCGTGAATATATTGTGGCGCTTGATGAGTGCTTTAAAAGTTACTAACAAAATTTTGAATTTGATTCGCTGATTTAGGAAAAAAAATTACAACATTAGTTTTTAAAGGGTTGAATTTTATAAGCCACGCATTGGACCAATCGTGTAAATTAGAAAGGTCATTGTTCAGTGAACGCTCTATGTGATTTACGGAGATTTTGTTACACTCTATTGCAGTATCGTCAGCGAATAACCTTGCTTTATTTTGTAATACATCTTGTACATCATTTATGTAGATCAAGAACAAAAAGGGCCCAAGAACAGAACCTTGAGGGACACCGGATTTTGGAGTTATATATTTTGAATTTGCATTATTTACAAAAACGGTTTGTTTTCTATCCGTAAGATAATCGCGTGTCCATGCTATGAGTGGATCAGAAATTCCGTAACTTGAAAGCTTTTGTTACAAACGTACGTGGTTAACCCGGTCGAATGCTTTAGAGATATCACAGAAGACGTAGCTTGAACATTCTTTATTTTCTAAGGCTGATAATACGTGGTTAACCCGGTCGAATGCTTTAGAGATGTCACAGAAGACGTAGCTTGAACATTCATATACTTCAATAAGTTGATGAACAGTGGCATGTTTTGGTCTAAAACCTGTCTGAGAACGATTTAGCAATTGATTAGTGTGGAAAAAGTTGTAAAAATACTTAAAAACAATTTTTTCAAATATTTTACTGATACGGTTTAATAATGATATTGGCCTGTAGTTTTCAACATGTGTTCTTCTGCCCTTATTAAATAGGGGCATTACATTCGCATATTTCCATTTCGAAGGGAATGTGCCTGCCGCTAACGACTTGTTAAATAAAAGTTTAAGGGGTATACAAATAGATTCAGAAATATATTTTAACAATTGACTACTGATTTTATCCGGTCCATTGGCCTTTTTTGTGTTAAGTCTTGCTATTATATCTTTGATTTCAGTTTCTGATATTTTGGGTATTTCTAGTATTGAGTTTATTCTTTTTTTCAAACGGAGGGGGGTTGGTGGAATCTATATTATCGGAGACAGATCCAAAAAACAAGTTCAATATTTCGGCCTTTTCGTAATTAGAGTATGCGATTGTATCACTATCATTTGATACTAAGGGTGGTATAACATTATTCTTATCAAACAAAAGGCGATTAATTGATTTCCAAAAATCCCAAGGAGAACTGTTAGGATTTGTTAATTTTGATTTGATATCTTCGTTGAACTGGGATTTAAGTATTTTTTTGAAGTTATTTACCTTGTTTCGTTGACATTTGTAATGAGCGAGATCCCTCGGCTTATTTGTACGTATAGCCTGTTTCCTAAGTCTATCTCTTATTCTAATTTCTTTACGGATTTGCCGATAGACAATGGCAACCAAAATGATATAATGTTTTAATTTGATTTCGATCCAGATGGATTCATTATTGATATTTTCTAAATCTAAGCGTCTTTTAGATATCAAAAGTTCACTGACATAAACTAAGACACCGCCTCCAAAAGAATTTCTATCTCGTCGGAATGGGGCTTGAAACACGGTTCGAATTAAAGAATCGTCGCTTATTTTATCATTTAGATGAGTTTCTGTAAAACCTATTAAATGATGTTCGTCCAGTACATCGAATAAAATATCCAGTTTATTTCTTATACTACGGGAGTTTAGATGAACAAGGGATAGCTGTCCATACGACAATGAATTCGGGCCCGGATTTTGTCCTACGTCACGTGCTTGGAGGAGTAACAATCGGATATTGATACAATTTAATGAAATGTTAAACTTATCGTTACATACTTGTTGAATATAGCCGAAGTCACTTAAATTACGGATGTTAGCCCTAAGTAATGACTGTGAAATACGCCAGTACAGGAGTAACATCAGAAACTTTTAAATGTGTTTTACAGAATAGAGAGGGTTTCGACATTTCAATTTGATATATTATTTGTAGTTCCTTGGTGCGTGTGCAGGGACAAAAACATAAATACAATATAAAAACTACAAGCAACAGAAAACATATAATTATATACAAAACACCGGATTATGGGGATGATATAAAACATATAGGTTGTTTAGGATTTGTGTAAAAAGCAACTCAGTCGAGGACAAACTATTTTAGCTATAATGGTTTCATATTCATAACACTAGACTATTTCAAATATGGAGGTATAACATGGACAATATTATTCTCGACCGTCTATCATTCATATTTATTATCATATATATGCTTTTAGGTTTTGATATGTTATTTAAACCGGATAATTTTCTATCTTTGAACTGCTATCTCTTGCTACTTAGAATCACTGAAGCACATGAAAGTAATCACTGGTCAATATAGCAGTGTGATAGCAGGTTCTATAGAATAAATGGTTATTAGCTAGTTTATAAATAAATAAATTGGCCCACAGACCACATTAACAATATTACGAATTAAATACCGTTTAAGATCACTTATAAGATGAAAATTAATTGATATCATATGACAGTATAACATATAAGCTCATTTTCTATCGCCGAAACTGTTATCACCTGCTACTTCAAATTAATTAAATATATTAAACACGAATGGATATTCTAGCCGAAAATTCATAACGAAGGTGTGATATCAATTGCAAAAGTAAAGCTCACGAATGTTTCGTTTAATGTGGAATATAATAGCGCTATAATATGTAAACTTAAATGGTTATAATGTATAATTTAGGACTTAAATTGAAATGATAAGGAAATGTTATGATTTAACGTGTGCAACGACATTTTGTCACAGAGAAGTAATCAGTCACAGGAACTTGAAACTCACATGAGTACTAGTAACTATTACAAAACTATGTCATTGCGTGGTGAATAAAACTAATCAAACTACGGAGGACAATGCCAGACATAATAGGTTTCAGATGCAACTGGATTTCAATTTGAGTAATTGCTCTTCTAAATCTGGATACAACTCCACACGACAAACTTTACCATTATGCCCTTCGGCGCGTATTTTACCATTAGCAAACCATGCAGATTTGACTAAACTGTGCTTCTGGACGTTTGTCAAAAGTTTTATATTCTCAATGGTCATATCTTCCGATATAGTTAAGCCGGAATGCTTTAGTTTTTTTCGGTTAGTTAAAATCAACTGCCTTTCATCTCTACGGACAAATCTCACAATAATACCACGGGGACGTTCTGATTTAACTTCTTTAGGATTGGTCTGATTATCATCAGATCTAGTGCGATTTCCATTGCTACTGGGCATCGGTCCAACCCTATGCGCTGCATCAATGCTAAAATTTTGTTGAAGTTTAAGACATCTCTTAAATATATCCCTGACGATATTTATACAGTTTTAACTAGTATATTATTGTTTTAACTAGTATGTTACGGCCAATTGTTTTAACCAGTATGTTACGGCTACACGTTTAAACACGTACATTGTGGCTAATTGTTTTAACAAGTAGCTATGGTTGATATTACGGCTAATTGTTTTAACCAGTATATTACGGCTACACGTTTATTGTATAGTATATTGTACAATTAGTATTATCATTACAACGTAATTTACTCTTCAAATGAGATGAAAATGATCCCATGTTTCACTTTCCTTACCGACAAGCTTATCATATAACATATACACGACTGTTGTATAATGATGAATATTGTTGGTTATGATTCATAAACAACGGAAACATGGTGTGTAAAGGTTACAGATATATACATATTATTGAATATAGGAGAGACTTGTAATTCCTATGGCCCGTTCGACGCATTTCCTCCCAGTATCATAATAATTGATAATCACTTGTTGACCTTTAACATACGCAGACAGCAATTCACTTGAAAATTAAATGATCATACACACGGGCAACTACAAGTGGATTAATCCTTGAGTCGACCATTAACCTGATTTATCTTTGATCAACTTTCATAATCCAGAATAAAACTGCTAATATTTTGTAAATGAATTATATATTTCACTGTTAAGTGTGTCTTGTTATTCGGATGCACATAACATATGTTAAATTAAAACAAAATTTGGTTTACGGATCTTTGATAAATAATTTGGTTGTTTCTTATATTGTTGAAGGACGTATAACGACTAACGAAACAGAACGTGTGTGGTTATTCGGATTCAAATATTGAATAACGAGACGGGGGGGTTAGGTTGGGGTGGGGTGGCCTAGTGGTCTAAACACTCGGCTAATCTCGACAGATTTCGTAAACTACGTAACTACATCTAGTCTCGGATGTATGACAGTAAGTGATATGTACCTACGCCCATACATTTGCGATGCGGCTACCGGTTTACTTTAACAGGAAAACTTGACGCTATTACACAAATTGGGAACCTATTCGGCTAGCGACCTATTCGACCGATCGAGCTGCAACCTGTTCGTTGGAAACCTATTTAGAGTAAAGACAACAGTCTCTATTTATCAACCAATAAAATCCAACGTTATGTCTATCAAATGAAAGTAGAATATATTATTTTGTATCCATTCCTTCAGCTCAGAATAGAAGTGTAATTTCGTCATTATCTTACAGCTGGATCGGTCGAATAGGTCGCTAGCCAAATCGGTCGCCAGCTTGTGTTTGGAATGGGCGCAGCCATGTTTCATCCGGGACCTTTAAAGTAGTTCCAATATGGCGGAATTCATCATACAGCCGAGTTTAGATTCCGAAATCTTACGAGGTTTGCCGAGTGGTGGTCTAAAGTGCCGCGCTTCGACCTCTAGCTGGCCGATCACCTCTGGCCGGCGACTGTGGTTTCGATACCTGGTGTGAGCGTATGTGGCATGGAGATAGGGGCGCCTTCTCAACCTCGTGGGTTTCCTCCGGGCACTCCGGTTTCCTCCCACTCACTGCTAAAAGACCCCTGAAATAAAATTAAACCATATGTTAGTCTCGAAATGACCTAGTTTGTGGAAGTAAAACCCAATTTCTCTCTCTCTCTCTCTGAAGATGTTTATATCTCATGGAATGTGCGATGCAGGGAAATTATGCTTACCCTTTCGAACTAAAACTGGCAAGGGATGTAGAAGGTAGCTCAGAACAGAGGCGTATCCGTGAAATATATATTGCGGGGGGGGGGGGGGAGGGGGCACGCAAATGAAATTATATAAAATGTTGACAATCTGTGATGCCCGCCGGAGGCACGAGCCGATGCAGCTCGATAGGAGAGTGTGGTCACCGTCGCCCTCCCACATGGGAATTTTTTTTTAAGGTTTCAGTCTACCGTAAACATAGACTGGCCCAGTCTCTTCTATTTATTTACATTTCGATTTATATAAAAGTATTAATTTTTAGTAAACCAACGCTTTCGTTTCCATTTGTATAAAAAAAAAATTTGAGTAAACCTGTAACCAGCACCAGAGACTGGACAATTTGCGAGCTTCACAATAAAATGGGCGTTCCTGTCCTGTTTTACGTTGTTCCTTATTTGGAATGATTGACAGTTGTCAAGCAAGCCCCGAGTCACGTGACACGAATTTGTAAATAAAGTATTTATGTTCATTCACCTCATCCCATACGTTGTATCCGTTCATTCGACAGATATTGTCCGTCAACAAAATTCTTAGATCGTTAAAGTATCACTAAATAACAATAACTGTTATCCACAACAAACATCTCGCACCTACACCAGTCACTCGGCAAACCTCGGACGATTTCGGACAATCTAAACTCGACTGTATGATGAATTCCGTAATATTGTAACTACTTTAAAGGTCCCGGATGAAACATGGCTGCGCCCATTCCAAACACAAGTTGGCGACCTATTTGGCTAGCGACCTATTCGACCGATCCAGCTGTAAGATAATGACGAAATTACACTTCTATTCTGAGCTGAAGGAATGGATACAAAATAATATATTCTACTTTCATTTGATAGACATAACGTTGGATTTTATTGGTTGATAAATAGAGACTGTTGTCTTTACTCTAAATAGGTTTCCAACGAACAGGTTGCAGCTCGATCGGTCGAATAGGTCGCTAGCCGAATAGGTTCCCAATTTGTGTAATAGCGTCAAGTTTTCCTGTTAAAGTAAACCGGTAGCCGCATCGCAAATGTATGGGCGTAGGTACATATCACTTACTGTCATACATCCGAGACTAGATGTAGTTTACGGAATCTGTCGAGATTAGCCGAGTGCTACACCAGTTTGCCAGTTAGTCGACAGCCATGTTTATTATCACGTGATGTTAGATATGTCGTGATCACGTGCACGACGTCACACGACCTACATAATTCAGATTGACCTACTAGATGAGAATGAAGCTCTATTTGCCCAGTCTCCAGAGATTACGTTTTTTTTTTCGTTTTTTTTTTTTTTTGAGAGGACTGGCCAATTTTTGGTGTGTGGAGAAGACTGGCCACCAGTCCACCGTAAACACTGTTTTGGCATATTTGACGGGGTTAAAGTAAAACATCCAACCAATACTATGTTTATCATATTTAAGTCAGGGTGTGTCGTATTCATATTTTTCACGACTTTTACATATTGAATGTTACCCTTGAGTTATGAACAACACGACAAAGAGAGTTTAGTGGGGGAATTTTTATGAGAAGGATCAAAATGAGACCAAACATGATCACATATCTTTAGTTTATGAGGATGCATATTTGACAATCACCTTGTTAACTACAATATTTTGTTTCCTGAATATTTATTGTGGCAGATATGCTAGCTTGGTGACAAATGGGACGTTCACGACCATCGTAGGAAAGGGGCAGGATTGGACAACGATTATTCTGATCTACATTCACGACTTAGTAGCACGGAAGTGCATAAATGTATGGGCTGGCATGGCAACATTTTATATCAGCACAATTTGGCCCAAAGCATCGGCTCGTGTAAACAGAGGGAGAGAGAGAGAGAGAGAGAGAGAGAGAGAGAGAGAGAAAAGATAGGAGAGAGGGAGAGATGGGGTTTAACGTCCACTCGACACAAACTAGGTCATTTCGGGACTATCACATGGTTTAACTTTATTTCAATAATTCGCTTGTGAGTAGGGTTCTTTAACAGTGGGGTGAAACCGAAGGGCCCGGAGAAAACCCACGAAGATCGGCAGACGACCCTACTCCTTGTAACGTACTACCGGGGATTCGAAACCACACCAGTTGACTCAATGACAGGCTTTATGATACAGCACGCACGTACTAACCATTCGGCCTCCAACATAAGAAGAAACATTTAGAGGTGTTCATGTAGGGGCATTGATGTCTGGTACTGAAATATCGAAAGGGCAAGATGCTCGCTGACCTTCCTTTAAGTTTTTGGTCCCCAGAGTACTATTTTGTTTTGTATTGCTCGGTTTGGCTCGAGTCCTAATCTGCTTCAGGGATTTCAATATGGAATGTATGGTAGCTTCCTGATCGTCGATGCCTCTCCATAAAAACTTCCAAATGTTTATATACAACGATCCACTCCGAAATACAGATAGGAATAAGCGGGTCTGCTTCCTCAAATATTTTTGACCAAAATACCACAGTTAGCACAAGGAACGTTGAGACAAAGGGTGTTGAATCTTGTTACAATCGCGAACACATACATTCCTTAGAAATACTTCAAACTCTTTGTTATCGCCGACATGGTTCTCTACCACTCAAGAACTATCGCGGTTCTGTTGTTCGGTTCTCTACGGAATATTTTCATATTTCCAGCCACAAGAGAAAAATAAAACTGAAGATGCTGCTGCTGTGAACCTCTAGCAGCTATTGAATGGGGACTGTGGGTAAGACGCCAGCTCGCTAGCCTGGAGGTCGGCTGTTCGATCCCTGCATTGGCCGACAAAGAACATCCAGATTTTCTTGTGTGGCTCTCCCTTGTCAGTGATACAGGACGGAAGGCCTGACAAAGGGCAACTGTCTAGTCGTTCGAATGGTACGAAAATTGAGGCCCCGTGTACACATTGGCGTGCATGTAAAAGATCCCTGACAGTTG
This sequence comes from Patella caerulea, assembly GCA_036850965.1. Lineage (NCBI taxonomy): Eukaryota > Metazoa > Mollusca > Gastropoda > Patellidae > Patella > Patella caerulea. The sequence goes on along the minus strand of JAZGQO010000010.1, from coordinate 722,469 downwards.
AAATTCGATATAAGATAAGTCCGTAGTGCCGCTGCCCGGGCTAAATTTCCCTGACAGCATATGGCGTATGCTCCGCCTCATAAGCCAGGTTCGGAGCAGAACAGTAGGACGTTAAAACCCAGTTCATTTCATTCATTCTGTGTAGGGTGGTTGAGATGGCCTAGTGGTCTAGAGTGCCATTGGAAAAGTGTTTGGAGAAATGTTTTTCTGCGTTTTAAAGATCCTAAAGTGGTTGAACTTGATTATAAAATAGCCCACAATATAATATGGACAATGTCCAAACTGCATAAAATTGGTAAAACTGGTAATGATATGTGACCTGTATGTAAGGAAGAGACTGAAGACTTACAACATTTATTTATTGAATGTTTAGATTTACGTTATTTTAAATTAAGAATTAAAGAATTTATCAATGATATATTACCATACAAGTTATGTGATCCCGATTTTAATACCTGCTTATTACTGGGACTCCAGCCCAACAATAAGTCCCATCCTAATGATTTGTGTAACCTGATATTTAGTTGTGCCCGATTTTCAATCTATAAACGAAGAATGAGATCCATAGATAATTATATAGAGGTTGATATTGTAAAATTATTCAAAAAAGTTCTTAAACATACTTTATATATAGTTAGTAAATACTATAACAACAATAAGCTAAATTTTACTCAAACTTTCATCACACCATCTCTGTCCATATGCTATGAACTAGATGGTACAATAACTATCGACTTGTAAAGGTATCTTATCCGAGATCTTCTAACTAATACTACACATGTATAATTGTGACAGTTATAAATGGAGACGATAAGTTTTAAATATTCGGAATACCTAATTATCTCGAAACTTTCAAGAGCCGGGTTCTCCGAATTTTCAGATACGAGATATTTATTTTTAGTTACTTACCACCTTATTGATTGATTCACTGACACAATGCAATGGTACTCTTGTTTTTAATTTTTGTACATACACAAAAAAAAAATTGCTTTTACTTTATCTCATCTATTGTACCATTCATGACGTGTATAAATGTAACATGTAGATAGGGGCGCCTTCTCAACCTCGTGGGTTTCCTCCAGGCAATCCGGTTTCCTCCCACTGTTAAAGACCCCTACGTGCAATCGAATTATTGAAATAAAGTTAAAACCATATGTTAGACCCGAAATGACCTAGTTTGTGTCGAGTGGACGTTAAACACCCCCCTCCCTTATTCTGTGTAATTGCCTGTAACTTGTCCCTGGTCTAACACATAGGCTTGAGATCATAATGTCTTTCTCAGCTGGCAATAGTATATTATTGGATAAATAAGATTTTTCTTTAACAAGGTAGGACTGTTTATAGATACCATTTACTTTAAGGCTTTATCTTAATACATTTAATAAAAAAAATAACATAAACATATGAAATTGGAGCTTTAAATACAATTATTTGGCATAATCTACAGTTTTTAAAGCTTGTATATAGGAATGCCAAATAATAACGAAAAACAAGAACATAATGTAATAATATTTATATATCAACATAAGGCTGTAATTTTATATAAAACGGTAGTAGAAATAAAGCCTTATTTTGCCACCCACCCCTCAAATGATGCCCTATTGCCCCATCTCTGCTCTGGTACGCCAAACATTCACCCCACCGTCACACATCCAAAACACAATAATACAATAAATATACGGGAGAGGGACATGGTATTAAACGTCGTCTCGAGGTCATTTTGGGACTAACATATGGTGTTTAATTTTATTTCAATAATTCACTTGTGCCTAGGGGTCATTAGCAGTGGAAGAACACAGGAGCACCCGGAGAAAACCCACGAGGATTAGACAGGTGATCCTTGCCACGTACAACAGGGAATTCGAAATCACGCCAGTTGACATAATGACAGGCCTTATGATACAGCGCGCACGTGCTAACCATTCGGCCATGCCCCCCCCCCCCCAATCAAAAATGTACCAAACCCCCCATGTAATATCAAAATCTCTGCCTAATTGTTTGTGATTGACCGAAAAGGGACGTACGCAGGTGACGACAATACACGACCATATTGAATGTACACGGTGTTCGTATGAGGTGGATGTCAAAGACACTGTAGTCTTGATCATCAAGTCATGGTTTCACGTACAGTAGTGGACAAAAAGAAATTTAAAATGGGGTTTTAGTGAGGAGTATTTTTATCGTATGAAATGAAATTTAAAGATGGCCGACTCTCTCGACGATAGGTAAGGTTAATCTGATTTACTCTTGGTCTGTAGTTGCCTTGGTAACGGTCGAGGCTGTAGAAACTGCCGGTCCATTAATTTATCCATAATACATGTTGGTAAGAGACCATTCAATATACCAAACACCTGCAAATAGAAATCAAAAGGAATGGGGTTTAACGTCCTACTTTTCTGCTTCGACTGGGCTATTAATTAAGACGGGGAAATAGCCAATAGCCATACAATGTGCTATGAGGGGAGTTTTGCCCAGGCAGCGGCACTACGGCCTACTCTTATATCGAATGCCAACTGCCAAGGGATCTTTTACGTGTAGCAGGACCTCAGATTTTCGTCCCATCCGAGCAACTACGCTTTGTCCTTTACCAGGTCCTCCGTCCTGTAGCAGTAGCATTGACAATATAAAACACACCAACTGTTATTGGTCTTCACCCACCTCGGTGCGGATAAATTAACCGGAAGATCCGAGTTCGATCCCGGTTGATCGAGAAAGTTAACCGCGATTTTCCAGAGTGACTTCCCCTTGCCTTGAGAGTAGTGCAGAACAGCACCTTGTCGTTTGGATGAGACGATAAACCGAGGTTCCGAGTACACCTTGGTGTGTATGGAAGAATAGCGTTGCCAATATTATTCCTCAATGTTCACGGTGCAAAAAATAGATATGCTTGCAGTTCGAAATACGTAAATGTATTTTAATTTTGCAATTTTCATAGCTGCACAACACCATTGTCACAGTGTTAAAAAACAGAATACACTTTTCAATAATACAGAATACAGTATAATAGTACAGTTCTCCATTCTGCATTTTGCACCAAAGACAAATGCATAATATAACTTAAAACATATTAGAACATTATATCTTATATGGGATCTACGACGAAGCTCATTAATTTCCGCCTTAGTCCGGAGATTTCCGTAAAGCTGTGGTTATTAACCAAACTGTTTTAGTTTACATCTGTATTTATGTTTGGTCACTGTGACATCACACGTTCAACTGTATAGTAACGTGACTGTATTCATGTCTAGGACATATCCTTGTCTGTCAACTACCATTATAATTTGTTTATCGTGTGAGAGAGAAACAGTTTGTTCTGGACTAACATACGATGCAATTTTATTTCTTGCGTGTCGGGCCTTGAGATCAATCCTAGTATCAATACTTCGCTTGTGCGTAGGCAGTTGGGGGAAGCCAGAGGAGAGGGAGTAAACACATTAGGAAGAATCGGCTATCTTACTCCATGTTCCTGAAGTAGCGACACCGTACGTGGTTCAAGCTAGACCAAACCTTCTATTGAAGTTGGTTACGTACAAGCTTATGATTGAAACTACGTCACTTAACTCAATGACAGACCTTACGAACTGCCACTCGACCACCCGACACCCGACCTCTCAGTTTGGACGAGGACCTAGATTTCGAGAAGAATAAGACTTACACAATAAACATCAAACCATTGGCTACCACCGGGAATCAAATATCTAGTCTCAGGTTCGACATTTAACAGAGCATCTTTAAATGCTTCTAGTACTGGTTGTATAGTAGGGCTGGTTGTTCGAGCACCAGATTCTATCGCTCTATAGAAAGAATCATGATACTCTTTGCCGTAAACTTCTCGTATCTCCTCACTGGCATTATTCCACATAATATCTAAATCATTCTTTATTCTAGCTTGCTACAACAAAACAAAAATATCATGTTTAATATCCTGCTGTTCGTCTGTAGATCACGTGGTTTAGTGGGTAAGACGTAAGATCCCTGCATTGGCCGAAAAAGTTCATCCGGATTTTCCGGCCAGTTTCGGAAAGCCTGGAGAGGAACAGTGTCTAGTTGTTCGGATGGGACATAAATGTGCACGTAAAAGAACCCTTGACAGTTCGAACTAGATGGGGAGCAGGATGAACTTTCCTGGAAAAATGCCCCCCCCCCCAAACCACACTGCGTTGGGTATACCCGCCTCCATTAACCCTGTTGGACAAGCAGCAAAGTAGGACGTTAAACCCCATTTTATTTCATTTCAGTAAATTTGTGGAATACAAAGTACACGTTAGTGAGCATGTATAAGAATTCACCATTGACGGTTGGAAATTGATTTCATTTCTACGAAAGATGTCAAATATGCTACCATATTGAAAGGAACAAAACAAGAAGACGGTGGGAGGGGGAGCTCTCCTTAATGTAACCTCTAAAGCTATTAAACTCTGGGGTTTTTGTTAAAAATGAAGACTCACCCCTTCTTCGTTGAGACATCCTGTTATACCCCCGTAATTACCAGGCTGGATAATCGAGGTTTTTATTCCAAATCGTTTCATTTCCAGACGTAAAATATCCGAGAAGGCTTCTCCACCATATTTGGTAATTCCGTAAGCTGAGTCGTATGGTAGTGCAATACGACCTTTACAACTGGTAACATTTACTATACGACCTGTAAAACATAAAAAAAATGGTTTAACATCCAACTGTTCAGCTCCGACTGGGCTAATGAAGACGGACATACTCTAAGCAGTGTACTATTGGGGAAATTTTGTCCAGACAGCGACATTACGGCGTACTCGTATATCAAATTCCAACTGTTTATTCATGTCGGATTTAATAATAATGAGTATATTTATAATGCGCTATATCCATAAACCAAGTTTATGCTCAAAGTGCTACACAATTATTATCCCGGTCTCTAGGATAGAGGTAAAATCTGATTACCTCCCTTTACCCCAACATATGCTGCTTCAAGGAGCGCAACAGTTTTTTTGTGTAATACATACACCATCCTACGGGTACCCATTTACAGCTGGGTAGACTGGAATACAGGGATAAAGTGTCTTATTCAAGGACACAAGAACTCGGCGCACAATTCGGGTCTTGAACCTGCAACCATTCGGTCACAAATCCTACTCTCTAACCATTGTCACGTACAAGCGAGGGGAATCGAAACCACCCCCACTTGACTCAATGACTGGTGCGTTAAACCATGAGGCACCGAACCCCCAGAAGATGCAACCCTACTACTTATCACGTAAAAGCCGGGGAAATCGAAACCATGCCACTTGGCTCAATGACAGGTGCGTTAAACAATGAGGCACCGAACCCTCGGAAGATTGTAAACATTACCTTTAGTCTGTCGTATGAGTGGTAGGAAGGCTTTAGTTACTCTGACCATACCATACATATTGACATTACCAATATCTAAATACTGTTTCATTGTACAAAACTCAATATCACCAACAAAATTAATACCCGCATTATTAACAATACCCCATAAACCTGTAATATACAAATACAATTTAACTACAAATTATTAATATCTGATGGCGAGAAGCTCAGAAAATAATCGTGGACCATATTCCTTTATTGTATCATAAATAATATTTGAAATGGGATTGATAATCCGTTTGAAGAAAATAACTAAAAGGAAGATGTTAAAGACCCTTCTCTGTAATACTAATTCTAATATACCCACCCCAATCCACCTCTCTCCCCCCTCCCTCTCTCTGGTACAACTTTAACGGCGTTACCAGGCCTACTTCAAGAGGAGTTTTGAAACGTAAGTAATCACTCACCGGTGTTCCCACACATTTGCTCGACCTTCTGTAAACACCCAGTAACACTCTCATCTTTACCGACATCCATTTGTAAAACATGGAGTCGATCAGAGTTGATGTTTTTAAGTTCATTGGCACCTGTTCCATTTTCATGTAAACACGTAGCAAAAACATTAAATCCTAAATCATCCAGGTATTTAGCTAAACCAAGACCAAAACCTACAAATAGTTTAATTACTAAATATTTCAATTACTCATAATTTGAATTATTAATTATAGTACACATATGTAGATTACTCAAAGAATTATAAATATTTAAATTACTCAAAGTGATACTCAATATTTAAATTACTCAAAGCATTATTCAATATTTAAATTACTCAAAATTTGATTGAGATAAACACGATATTTAACTTACCTGAATCACAGCCAGTTATTAAAACATATTTTCCCTCTGTCTTCAGAAACTTTGCCGTCTTTTTACGAATGACGTTGTAAGTGAAGTAAACGATGGAGAAGAGGACCAGTGACGTCACAAAGTGCCTTTGTAGAGCAGATAGCAACAGAAAAATGGTTGAAACAATAAAAAGGCCTTCAAAAACATGTAGACCAACCATCTCTGATATTGGCTTCATCTAAAACATTATAATAAATAATATTAGGTTTTAGAGAATGGAAAAAAAACAGACGCTTGTTGCTATATACACCAGACCTTAAAGCGACAATTTCATATTTTTAAGTTATACTTTTAAAATGTATTAAAATAAAGCCTTAAAATAGATGACATCCACAAACAGTCCTGCCTTGTTTAAGAATAATCCTATTAATCCTATAATTCACTATTGCCAGTTGCGAAATTGGCAAAAATATTATTTTCAACTTCAAATTCAAACGTGTGAAGATAGCTATACCATGGGGGAATGGAAAAACAAGGGAAGTAATTGTGCTATTATTTGTATGGAAAATAATGCCTATGATCGTGTAATAGTGACTTGACAACCTATTTAGCAAATGACACAGAAATAATAATGTTTTGACTTTCTTAGAAAATATGAAATTCTCGGTTTAAGGGCCGGTAAATGGTAGAATCTTATTTCAATAATAACTTACCTGTAGGGGTCAATAGCAGGTGGGTGGCGTGTGGTGGGGGCGGATGACCCTACTCATTGACTCGCCAGTTTGACTAAATGACTAACCTAATGATCTAAAGCACATGCGGATTCAGACCACTCGACAACACCCCACCCCCAAACTATCCGTTTCGAAAATTTAGACTTAGTATAATATATTGTTCCGGCAGCGGTACCGGAACCCGGTTACCACGGTATACAAATGGTAGCCTTCCCTTTTATGGGGTATACATGTATACCCATGCCCTAATGATGGAAGTTTTCAACATTTTTACTAGTCTATACGTGATAGATATGTAATTGCTCTCTGATCGGCTGTTGGTGTTTTACTTGTTTCCAATATCATGTATTATAAAGGGTTTATGTTGGAATTTGGAATGCTAGAGATTGACAAATTTTAATTTTTTTTAGAGACCGAAGGGAAAGACCCCCCCTCCCCCCCGCGCCACTATCTTTTGGTACCGGCGCCCCTGTGTACCAGTATGTACGGATTATTCTGAGTTATAAATTCGCCTACCACCGTTTTATATACGGCATTATTGTGTTCATTCTTTCTAAACACACATCGATGAATAATGAATATTAACATTTTTATACGTTGTTTTTACAAACATATGTCGCAATCCCGTGGTAAAAAAATATTGATTGCTATAGTTGAACCTTCCAATTGTTGTCTCTCGTCTGGTCGAAGGAATCTATATTCGTTGGGGATTTCCATTATTCATATATGTTTACTTTCCTATCCTTTAGCCTGGATCATAAATCTGGTTTCGATTCCAGACCAAACCGTCAAAGGCAATTGCCACGCAACAGGCACAAAAAGGAAAAGAAAAAAAAAAATAATAATAAAGAGCTGTCTATCAACTTTTATTTCATCCGGGCCGGTCCAACTTTGTGGGTTTTTTTCGGGTACTTCGGTTTCCTCGCACTGCTAAAGACTCCTTCCTTGCAAGTGAATTATTGAAATAAAATTAAACCATATGTTAGTCCCGAAATGACCTAGTTTCTCTCTCTCTCTTTTCACCCTGGCACATCTTATCTTATTGGATGCTTGCGCAGTCGAAATTTATATGCAGATAAAAACAATGGAGAAATAGGGTTTAACGTCCACTCGACACAAACTAGGTCATTTCGGGACTAACACATACAAGTCTTTAGCAGTGCGAGGAGGAAATAGGAGTACCTGGAGAAAACTCACGAAGTTTGACAGGCGACCCTACCTCCTTGTCACGTACAACCGGGGAATCGAAACCACGCCAGCTGACTCAATGACAGACTTTATGATACAGCCCACACGCTAACCACAACTAGTACACCACTTGTCTTCATATAGTTGCATACAGATAGCGAGCACAGATTTCCATGCAATATATTGGATATGTCATGTGATATGCACAATCGTTGTCGATATGCAGCGGCTATAAATAAAATCGACCTAATTCAGAGCTGAGCTGAGCTGAGCTGACACGTCGGTTAAATGTTTTCGAGATGCTTGACATGGTAAACTGTTTGTATATTCTAATACTTTTATCAGTTTTTTCCTAATTTACAATAATATATTTGTAAATTGCGAAATTAGTTTATATTTGTACTTACATTAACAGTTGTTCGTCGACCTGATTAGATAACAGACAGACGGTGTCGAGTAATTTTCCTACCTGAAGTAAAACGTCCCCATGTATAACTATATAGCTGAATACACCAAAACCGTTATACACCTTGTATACGGCAAAGGGGTGGTGGGGTGTCGGGGTGTCGGGCAGTGTATACACCCGATTGACAGTGTCGACTGGTCGGAACGTCTAGAAGCTATTCTCTGTCAGGCTCACCTCTGACTAGAAGAGACCAGGCTGAAAAACAAATGGAACTTTCTCAGGCAGCACCGATATCGATCTAGGAGCCGAGATTTTGTGTTCCCCCCCCCCCCACGAAAGAAAAATAGTAATTCAAAAAGAAGGCCCTATGCATGTAAATAAGAGCAACTCATTCCCCATTAAAGGTAGTACAGAATAGCAGAAAGAGCCTCCATATATTTTCACCGAACATGATCCCATATAGTACCCATTTTACATGGCTGTATATGTCCCATGAAAGCCCCATATAACACCCATATTATTATAAATGACTTACCCATATCGACCCCACACAAACCCCATTAGTAACCATATGGATACCACATGAATGTTGGGTGCAAAGATGTTGGGGTCCCATATGGGCTCCCCATGGCCATAATTGCCCCATATTATAAGACAAATGGTACGCGTATGGTAGCCAATGATGTCAGAGTAAGCTTAGCGTGGTTTTAAGAAGGCTGGATGACAAGTTCTTAGCCAATCTGTTTCACAGAGAATTACTTACGAATTATCTCTGTAACAGACGACTGTCCACAACATGTGCGTTGACTGCACGCGCCGTTAGTCATTGTCTCAACGGCTCGTGCAATGTTTACTTAACACCCAACTGCTGCGGGCAAAATGCTTAACACCCAACTGCTTCGGACAAAATGATGCATTTTACTCATTTTAATACCCATTTACCATAAATAGGAAATATTTTTTAACTACAAATACTTCAAACGTCTTTATTTATTTTTCTTTTACCTCAAAAAAATGTTTGAGAATTTAATTTGTCGGAGTAAAAAAGTTAATATGCCGTACTTATTAAGCCTCGTCGATGTCATGCTTATCAGTGATTGTAGCGGCCAAGCGAATATTCACTGCGGGATCAGTTTGGTTCTTAGCCTGTAAAAGATAGATCAATTGAACTGAACAAGCTGACGTCATCGACACGTACAATCATTGACTACAACTGTAGTGTTATTATTGTCTTTGTACCAGACCGTCCTGTCCATTCGTTCAACCCTCACCCCCGTCTCCAATAATCCTGTCGGCAGGCCCGGTTCCAGGATTTTGTTGAGGGCGGGGGCCATACATCGGAGCAAAGGGTAATACGTTGCAACCTTGGATTGCTTGGGTGGAGACAATGCGAAAATCATGTTTATATTATCCATTAAAGAGCAAATAGGTAAACTGCGACAGTAACAAAGCAAACGGAAATGAAAATCCACTATGTTACGGCACCCTGCCCCCACGCCCACCCCCACCCTCCTCACCTGGATCCGCGCCTGGTCCGTACAGAAAAGTCGGACGTTAAACAACACCCTTTTCTTTTCTTCATTTCATTTAAAACTGTAGTCCATATAGTTTGTTTTATTCGCCTCGGTTCGGTTCAGTTGTTTTCAATCCATATTTTATTGTGGAGTTATACTTTTATTTCAGTCATGCGTGAATTCACTAAAACTCGTGGTTAAAGGGAAGCAACCTTCATTTTAAGAGCTGTCAAGAGAGAGCACGCGACGGAGCATATCATCATATCATTCATTATTTCCACTGTGGTAAGTAAGACAACTATGCTTTATTTGCTTCATTTTTTTTAATTCAATTCACGAATCGTCATAGCAACAAGACATCCATGATATTCCAGAGAGTGGCACCGATAATATACAAAGTTCTGCAAACTGGGGTCGATTTTTTAGTTTAGAGCTTTAGTTTTGATAAGATTAGGAAATAGAAATGACGATTTTCTGCAGCGAGATGTCGGACGTTAAACCCTGTTTCATTTCATTTCATCTTCATAGTAAATTTTAAGGCGTGTGCCCGTCTTCATTAGCCCAGTCGGTTGAGCACAGTAGGACGTCAGAGCTAATTTCATTTATATATTTAGTATATCGAGAGAATAGTTGACCTCTGACCTGAACGTTGACTAGAGAGACAAGGTAGTTATTTGAGATATCAGTAGACCTATGTATATATGTATATAGTTATAAATAGGCTATATTTGTATAAAATAGAATTGTATCACGCGCTGGTTGTATCATTGATCACATCACGAGACACACGTTAATGTAACTCTATTGACGTTCAAGGTCCCGTATACACGATGGCGTGCACGTGAAAGAACCGGCAGAGTGGCTCGGTGGATGGGACGTTGACTCGCTAATCTGGAGGTTCTGAGTTCTGAGAAAATCCATCCCTTGTCAGGGACAACGCATAGTAGTTTGGATGGGATGAAAAATAGAGGTCTGATGTACACATTGGCGTGCACGTAAATGAACCCTTTAAATTATTCAAATTTACATCTGTGTAGGGAAAGAGGCCTTTTTTTATCTATAAAACCAGGTGTATGTTTTTAACAGCAGCTACGGTGGCTCATTTAGTAACTCGTTGGTTCGCTAACCTGGAGTCTGGGTTGACAGACAGGGGTGTTTTAGGGATCCCCACCCCCATTTTCTTTGTACTAATCTAAAATAGTTTTAAATAAATTTAAAAAATCACGATTTTTGTTTTGTTTGAATACTTATTTTAAAATGTTTATTAGACGCCTAGGTAACTTCATAGCATGATGATTACAACAATCTGTTAGAATGACCTTTCCGAAAATCTCCTCAAAATGTTCGCCCCCCCCCCCTACCGAAAGGTAATCCCCCCCCCCCCCTCCCCGGGTTAATGGGGTGTAGATATGGGCCCGGACGTGGGACCCTTTTGTCTGCCTTTATGGTTCTCCATAACTAGGGCACATTTTCATTTTTCTCGTCGGTTTTAGCAGAGAGAGAGAGATGGGGTTTAACGTCCACTCGACAAAAACTAGGTCATTTCGGGAATAACATATGGTTTAATTTTATTTCAATAATTCGCTTGCGCGTAGGTATCTTTAGTAGTAGGGGGAAACTGGAGGACCCGGAGAAAACCCACGAGGTTGGACAGACGCCCCTTCTCCTGGTCACGTGCATTAAGTTAAAGATGCATGCTGAAAGATTAGGTATAATAGTTGACCTGCATCTTTAATTTTCCAGGTAGGATAACGTAACTCATTGATTGTATATATAGATAAAACAAACAGGTAACCTTGATAATTCACCATTTTCTCACAGAGTGACCATCTTATATTGATGATAAAAATAATCTGATAATTATTGAGGTGAAGACAAGGTCAGTTATCAATAGTGTAGACAGATTGATAGAAATATCCAATATACAGGTAGTGTTTTATTATTATTATAAAATACACAGGTAGAAACTGGTAGAATATACACAGGTAGAATATTATATACATTCAGGTGTGGGTTCTCCTTGTCGGTGGTGCAGGACGAAGGACCCGACAAGGAATAGTCTCTAGTCGTTCAGATGGGACGAGAACCCGAGGTTCCATATATACGTTCACGTTGGTCTACACGTAATGAACTCTTGACTGTTGAAATTCGATATAAGAGTAGGCTATAGTACAGCTGGCCGGGCAAAATTATCCTCTTAGCACATCGTATGGTGTATGGGATTTCAAAAGCTGATCCGGGGCAGGAAAGTAGGACGTTAAACCCCGTTTCATTTATTTACGTAGCTTATACAGGGTAATATATATTCATAGAAATACAATAATTAGAGTTTTTTTATCGTCTTATCCGAGTAACTGGACACAGGGTAACATATATTCATAGAAATACAATAATTACAGGTTTTTTATCGTCCTATCCAAGTAACTGGACACTGGTCTTTATTAGACCAACCGTCTGGAAATCACACTGACGAATCCCGAGGTAATTTGTTAGTCAACATGGAATATCGAACCCGAGACCTCCTGGCGAGTACAACAGCTTCTAACTCACTGAGTCACCATAGCGCCTTACTCACTCAACTACCATGGTACCTTACTCACTCAACTACCATGGCGCATTACTCACTCAACTACTATGGCGCATTACTCACTGAATTACCATGGCGCATTACTCACTCAACTACCATGGCGCATTACTCACTCAACTACCATGGCGCATTACTCACTCAACTACCATGGTACCTTACTCACTCAACTACCATGGCGGATTACTCACTAAACTACCATGGCGTATTACTCACTCAACTACCATGGTACCTTACTCACTAAACTACCATGGCGTATTACTCACTAAACTACCATGGCGTATTACTCACTGAATTACCATGGCGCATTACTCGCTGAACTACCATGGTACCTTACTCACTAAACTACCATGGCATATTACTCACTGAATTACCATGGCGCATTACTCACTCAACTACCATGGCGCATTACTCAACTACCATGGCGCATTACTCACTGAATTACAATGACGCATTACTCGCTGAACTACCATGGCGCATTACTCACTCAACTACCATGACGCATTACTCACTGAACCACGATGGCGCCTTATTCACTCAACTACCATGGTACCGTACTCACTGAGCCACCATGGCACATTACTCACTGAACCACGGTGGCGCCTTATTCACTCAACTACCATGGTACCGTACTCACTGAGCCACCATGGCGCCTAACTCACTGAACTACCGTGGTATTTTACTCACTCAACTATCAGGGCCCCATTTCGTGTCATCACTTACACGGGATTTCAATCTATTTTAAAACAAAACATTACATAAAATGATGATTTTTTTCTAAACGAGACAAAATATTATCATGTTTTATTTATGATTTTTTAGGATAGTCTATCAACGGTATCAGAAAGATGAGACTCCTGGTGGCGACCATTTTGTTATTACATCTATCGTTGATATCAGCCAAGAAACCACATATATTGTTTATAGTTGCTGATGATTTAGGTCGGTAAATGTCTTCTTCTTCTCCCCTTCTTCTTGTGGTCTGTTATATCCATATTTGTGTTATGCGCCCATATGTCACCGTTCCTCTCTATCTGCCTGTTTAACTGTCCATATTTAGGCCTACTTGTGCCCAATTTGCAGAGTTTTACTGATTAACACTGATCAGGGATGGTTAGACTTGTGTAAAGATAGTCTAAAGCGAATTTGCCACTTGTGCTGTTGGCAAATATATTAAACATATTAAATAAAACATTAAAACCGCTATCACTGGGGGTGTGGATGGCCGAATGGTTAGCGTGCGCGCGCTGTATTATACGGCCTGCCATTGCTGGCGTGGTTTCAAATCTCCGGTTGTTCGTGGCAAGGAGTAGGGTCGCCTGTCCAAACTCGTGGGTTTTCTCCGGGTACTCCGGTTTCCTCTCACTGCTAAAGACCCCTACGCACAAGCGAGTTATTTAAATAAAATAAATCCATATGTTAGTCCCGAAATGACCATGTTTGTGTCGAGTGGGCGTTAAACCCCATCTCTCTCTCTTTCTCTCTCTCTCTCTCTCCGCTAAAATATGCTTCTGTTTCGTTCAGTAATATGAAAGTAAACCAGCGCTACCTATAAATGTAGGTTCCAATTGTTTCATGCATCTCTTTATGATGCAGTTGAATCCAACGGTATAGTTGATTACATTATAGCGTTGATAAAGTCGCACATCCTCGGTATCCATTCACGGGATTTCCACAATACAAATTATCTGCCCTTGATGATTTCATTGGCACGTATGTTGATTCTACGAACCAATCAAATAACAATTTACATACCAGTCTTAGCGTTATTGTTTACGTTCATCGTAATACAACAGCTAAAACTCTCGGTTATGAGACAGTTTGCAAAAAAGTTAATATCAAAAAAGTTATATGAAAACAAAACGATCTCCGGAAATATTTTGACAGAGTTTGCAACAACAATTTTGCGGCCCTAGTTGCAATAAAATGTGAGTTACTCCCCATTCACGTTGTATTTAATGAATTTTTTGATTGGTCGATAACAATATCACATTTATGAAGGGGGGATAATTCAACTATGTGTTTTCTCCTTGAATAGAACCAGGGAGTAGAATACTATTGGGGATATCGAGGATGCGAAGAAATAGATATTGTCTGAAAAATTTACATAACGGCCATACTTTTGATGCGAATGCCAATGTACATTTTTATTTATTATTTTCAGGTTGGAACGATGTTGGTTTTAGGAATCCTGATATGATCACACCTAATATAGATAAAATAGCCTATCAAGGTGTAATATTTGAATCAGCTTATGTCTTACCTGTGTGTAGTCCGTGAGTAAAACATTTAATATTTTTAAAGTGACAAAAAGATAGAAATGACATGACGGCTAACGCGCTGCTCTCCAAAATAGAGATTTTTGGCAAGCGTAAATTGCTAATGCGTAGCGCGTATCCGTATGAATTGTGTGTATGACGTCATCAATGTGTGTGTATGTGTCATACGTGATACTTCGTACGGATACGGCAGCCCGTATCAAACAGCTTTCATACGGAGATGGTCCGTATAACATTGTCGTCTTTTTAGACGCTGAAATGTTACATCATAGTTTTTATGAATCCGTGTGTATCCTAACCTACAACACGGAGGTGTATATTTAATCACAATAAAGACTGGAATTTGATGAATATTTTTGATGGTTTTTTCTCGGAATTTTCATACTTTTCCTGTCTGCTGGTTGATTTACGCGCTAGCTTTAGGTAGATATGGGACCTTGCAAATCTGTAAATGATGTGATTCTATGGTAAAGGGGTGTCAATGATAAATTGGTGAAACCAAAAATTACTGTCGAGTCAAAGTCAAAGATTTTTTTCAATAAGATGCGACATTAATTTTTTTAAACCCCATTTGTCTTTCTCTGACGGATATTAAACATACTGGGATGTATCTCAGTCTTGGATATCACAAGGCCTGTATATACAGTGATTTTGTAATCAATACGATTGGTTTGTTTTCAGTTCCCGATCAACTTTTATGTCTGGTATGTATCCTTACCACACGGGACTACAAGTGAGTTCAATTGAGTTATACCCCTTTTATCAGCTTTTTGCAGTGTTTGTCTCAAAATGTGTGATGGTTATAACGAATAGGATAATTCTTATTGATCTGTAAA
Source organism: Patella caerulea (assembly GCA_036850965.1). Taxonomy (NCBI): domain Eukaryota; kingdom Metazoa; phylum Mollusca; class Gastropoda; family Patellidae; genus Patella; species Patella caerulea. The sequence continues at coordinate 706,775 of JAZGQO010000010.1, read as the reverse complement.
TTGTTATTGGAGTTGGTCAGCATATTGTTATTGGTGGTAACTAGTCTATATTGGTACAGTATATTGATATTCATGGTAACTAGTCTATATTACAACATATTGTAATTGGTAACCATTGTATATAATGTATTACAGCATATTGTTATTGGAGATCAGAAGGTCTGTCTACCATTACATCTACGAACTCTACCTCAGCAGTTAAAAGAAGTGGGCTATGCAACTCATGCAGTAGGAAAGTAAGTTTGGACACATCGTATATTTATATTTGTTGGGGAGAGAGAGAGAGAGAGAGAGAGAGAGAGAGAGAGAGACCTTGTCATATACACCTGGGAAATTGAAACCAAACCACGCCAACCAATGACAGACCTTATGATACAGCGCGCACGTGCTAACCATTCGGTCATCCAAACACGTTTATTTGGGGTATAGGCTAACTGTAAAGGGTCATCTACACAGACATGGATTCGATCTCATGATTTTACCCGACAAAATGGCAAGGTCCATTGCTTCACCTCCATATTGTTCTTTCAGTTCGGGCAGCCATAGGCGTAGGAGCCGGGGCCCCCCAAAAATTTATTTTCGGGCAATGAAAAATTCGACGACCTTTTTTTTCTATTAACATTCAGAGAAAAAATATAACTAACTTATTTTTTATGAGATCCACACTGCCCGAAAAGTATTTTCTCGACTTTTTCTTGTCCACTGCATGTCCGAAAATATGCCCGAAGCTCTTTTATCATAGGTATGCCCGAAAAATTATATTATATTAATTATATATAATCAATATAATATACTTTATCACACAATATCTTATTTGACAGTAGATATCGCTTGTATGATAAATTACATAATCTACTGCGATATCTCCTTAGGAGATATCGCTTTACATGAATTTGATTGGTCAATCAAAAAGGAACTACTTTCTTTTATTTTAAAGAAACCACTTATTTTAAATAAAAAGTGACTTTTTTGGTTAAAAAGAAACTGTTTTTATTTAATTGACTTTGAAGGAAATACTGGGTCAATATATAGGACTTTGCAATAGCTAAAGTGCAGTCAAAAAACTGATGTATCACTACGCAGTAATGAAATTAGGTCCAGTAAAGGTGAAATCTATACCAAAGAATTATATTTATTTATTTCTGCATGTAAGAAAGGATTGGGTGATAAACAAAATCTCCAACTCGTGTTTTTTGATATCGTTTTTTTTACATTATCAACTTGTGTTGATATTTTTTGATATCAAAATACACTCGTAGGAGATTCTCTATATATATTGAGCATATTGATTTCGATATGTATACTATATTGATTATATTATATTGATTTCGGGCAATTTTCTCTTATGCCCCCCTGAATTACTTTGAGCTCCTACGCCTATGCGGGCAGCTAACATAGTTGTGTATTCAGCATGCTTTATGATTTATTGCAGGTGGCATTTAGGTTTTTGTAATTGGAATTGTACACCAACTTATCGAGGTTTTGATTCTTATCTTGGATATTACCATTCTCAAGAAGACTATTACAGTCACGAACAGGGTATGGTTCTTCCTCTTCTTCTCATTTACCACTCGGCAAACCTCGGCACATTTCGTTACTCTACATCTAGCACTCGGCAAACCTCGGCACATTTCGTTACTCTACATCTAGTCTTGGTTGTATGATGGTAAGTGATATGTACCTACGCTTATAAAAGTTATCAAAATTACGGCGTTCGATGCGTGTGTAGAATTTTCAGTGCGTAGTTGTCCTTGTAGACAGTAGGATAAACTTGAAAGAAAAACAGCTTCAAACTTTGAAATATTTTGTATGATAAAACATTCGTCAAAGGCGTCGTCTTGAGCATCGCGGATTTCGTCATACAGCCGAGGCTAGATGTAGGGTACTGGAATCTGCTGAAGTTTGCCGAGTGGCAGTTTACAATAGGAACTTTTATGGGTTTCCCTCGTGACGTCATTTTGTCGCATGGGCGATTCCCTGGACATTGTTATTAAATTATGGGCTCTTATGGGTTTCCCCGTAACGATCAACTTACAGGTCATATTTTTTTAACTTTAGAGGAGCAACAGCTCTTGATTGAGAAATTTGTCTAGTTGTTCGGATGGGACACTTGTGTAGATATTGATATCCAGGTGAAAGAATTGCATGTCGTATGCCCCTCATTCATTATCCCGGTTGGTGCAGAAAAATCGGACTTTTCATTTGATTTGATTTTTGTTTCAGGGGGATATTTAGATTTTAATGACGGTGAACGAGTTGCACGAGAATTTAACGGACAATATTCTACGGTAAGAACTGAATCAGGCGGTCATAAAATATTATCAATATATAATCGAAACGTGTTTTTAATGATATTTTACGGTACTTTACGGTAGTTTATATTATCGTATAGTACTGTATGATATTCGACAATACTTTATAATATCGTATGGTATTTTACGGTACTCTATGGTATTGTATCATATTTTACGGTACTTTATGACATCATCATATGGTACTGTATTGTATTTTATGATACATGTACTTTGTTCTATCGTGTGGTATTTTACGGTATTTTATCGCAGTTTATGGTATTTTACCATACTTTACGATCGCTTATGATACTTTATTGTATTTTACGGTACTCTATATCGTATGGTATTTTACCATAATTTAAGATCGTTTATAATACTGTATTGTATTTTGCGTTAGTTTCTGGTATTGTACTGTATTTCAAGTTATAATTTATTTTCTGTATTGGCTTCCAGTATGTTTATACGAACAGAACAACGAATATTATCGAAGCTCATGATCCAGATGTTCCACTGTTTATGTATTTACCATATCAAAATGTACATTACCCTATACAGGTGAGTCAGAATTTGCCACGGTGACCCAGTCAGTAGGGCATTGGCTCGCTAACCGGAAGTAATAATAATAATAATAATAGTCTGTTTATATTGCGCAATATCCATGCATGTACCCCATGTTCAATCCCTGCGTTGACCGAAAAAGCTCCTCGGAATTTTTCCGGCGTGGTTCCCAGTTGTCAGTGATGTAGGAAGAAGGGCCTGACCAGGGACTGCGTATAGGTGTTTGGATGGGACGAAAAGTCGTGGAAACGTATAGATATTGGCGTGCACGTAAAAGAACCCTTCACAGTTGTTATAAAAGTAGGCTGTAGCGCCGCTGTCTGGGCAATTTTGCACGCATAGTATCCCGAATGGCGTAAGCCTGTCTTCATTACCCTAGTCGGCGCAGAATAGTAGGACGTAGGGTTGATAGACCAACATGGGCGGTAGAAATGTTTAGTAACGGTCATACTATGAGTTTGAATAACAACTATATAAATTAGGGGGGGGGGGGTAGCACGTGCGCGCAATACCATAAAGCCTGTCATTCAGTCAAGTGACATGGTTTCGAACCTCGTGGGTTTTCTCCGGGTCCTCCGGTTTCCTCCCACTGCTAAAAAAAAAACCACTCTCAAGCAAATTATTGAAATGAAATTAAACCATATATTAGTCCCGAAATGACCTAGTTTGTGTCGAGTGGACGTTAAACCCCATTTCTCTCTCTCCCTATATAAGTTTGTGATTTATTAATAGCAAGTATAGTGATGAATATATTTTAAAGGTACCAGAGAAGTATTCTAATATGTATCCACATGTTTTTAACGAGGGACGAAAAAAATTCTCAGGTAAACACTCTTCAAACACAACACGTAACTATAATAATTGTTTAACTTTAACGTTCGCTTCTACGGATGATGATATCGCAAACAAGTTGTCTTATTTTTATTATATTAGCGCACGCACAGGGGTCTTTCTTTTCGGAGAAAAATACGCTGACACCAGGGATCGTGACGTGAGAAGAATCGTGACGTCATTATTTTTTTCGTTTAGTTTGTGTTGTATTGCGTTAATATGTTGTTTATACATCTTGTATTGTGTTAATATATTATTTATGTTGTTTATATGTGTTAATATATTGTGTTATATTGTTTTATATATTGTTTATATGTGTTAATATGGTGTTTCATTGTGTGAATATATTGTTTATATGTGTTAACATTTTGTTAATAAATATATTGTTTATATCTTGTTTAATATATTGTTTATATCTGTTGAGATATTGTTCAATATATTGTTTATATCTGTTAATATATTGTTTATATATGTTGTATTGTGTTAATATATTCTTTATATATGTTGTGTTGTGTTAATATATTGTTTGTGTATGTATAGGTATGGTCAGTGCACTGGATGAAGCTTTTGGTAATATAACCAACGCTCTATTTAACAAAGGAATGCTGGAGAATACCCTAATATTATTTACTACTGATGTAAGTTATTACCTCCCCTTGATTAGATATTTTAATATTTCATCGTCTGTCGCCCAGGCCTTAGGGATGCGCGATTGAACATAGCTATGTCATACTAAGCTATGCTATGCTACGCTACTCTAACTAATATGTTAGAATGGTGCCGAGGTGTTTATGTCATATTTTGTTATATTTTAGAATGGCACCGAAGTGTTTAGATTATGTTATACTATTTTTTAGAATTGTGTTTATGTTATGTTATGTCATATGTTAGAATGGTGCCGTGGTGTTTATATTATGTTAAGTGTTTATATTATATTATGTTACGTTATATTTTAGAATGGTGTCGACGTGTTTATGTTATGCTATGTTATATTTTAGAATGGTGTCGTGGTGTTTATATTTAAGAATGGTGCTGAAGTGTTTATGTTATGTTATGTTATATTTTAGAATGGTGCGGAAGTGTTTATGTTATGTTATGTTATGTTACATTTTAGAATGGTGCCGTGGTGTTTATATTTAAGAATGGTGCTGAAGTGTTTATCTTATGTTATGTTATGTTATATTTTAGAATGGTGCGGAAGTGTTTATAATATGTTATGTTATGTTATCTTAGAATGGTGCTGAAGTGTTTATGTATGGTGATAATTATCCATTACGAGGTGGTAAACATACTTTATGGGAAGGTGGTACCAGAGGAACGTCTTTCATGGCAGGTGCGGGGATTACACAACCAGGCATCAACTATACTGGGTTAGTTAGAACATTTTACATCGGGTTTAACGTCCTACTATTCTTCGCCGACTGGGCTTATGGAGACGGACATACGCCGTGTACTAGATGGAGATTTCGGCATGCCAGCAGGTCTCTCATTAAGTTAGGTCGAGTGGTGTCAATTCCCCGCTTATACGTGACAAGTACAAGGGTCGCCTGTCCAACCTCGTGGGTTTTCTCCGGGTCTTCGGGTTTCCGTCCACAGCTGAGGACCACATTACGCAACCTAATTATTGAAATAAAAAAAAATAAAATGAACGATAATATGTTAGTCCCATCCTTCCTTCTACTAATCCAGACAATTTTCTGTCTGAATTCCTGCTGTCTGTGGAATATATAAGATATGATATGAATATTGTTTGGGTTTTTTCAGCCTGATTCATTCGGTTGATTGGATGCCGACCTTACTAGCAGCCGCTGGTGCACCACAACGTAAGTATAAACACCAACGTTACGATCAGTTACCTTGGTGATAGTTAGACTATATTATGATTAATATACTTCCGGTGTGACGAATACATCCCTCACCCACGCCGTCCAATAATTCCCACTGTATAACCTTGGTAAAAGTTTGACCAGATCTTTCCCATCACTATAGAATGACCGAGATACTTCCGGTCGCGGAGGGGGGGGGGGCTAACCCCAATCGAATCAGCCCCTCCAAATATTTCACCAACAATAATGATTTCTTGGGAGTGTTCTTAGCCGGCTACATCCTCAGCCCGTCAAAAAAATTCCGTGCCCCCCCCCCAATTTTATGACCTGGCTACGGGTCCGCTTCCGATCTAGCGAACTCCACCTCCACTCTTCCGGTCAGAAAATTAAATGAGGTTTAACGTCCTACTGTTCTGCTCCGAAAAGGGCTAATGAAGACTGACATACGCTATACAGTGTGCTACGAGAGAAGTTTTGCCCAGCAGCGCTATGGCGGGCTCTTATGTCGAATTCCAAATGTACACGGGATCTCGGTTTTTCGTCCCATTCCAAAGACTAGACAGCCCTCCGTCCTACATCACTGACAAGGGGGAACCACGCCAGAAAATCTGGATAAACTTTCTCGGCCTATGCAGGACTGAGGGCTACAAGCTAGCAACCCCTCCCGATGAACCGATCTGTTAGAGTGACATCTATCGGACCATTATAAAGTATCATCAAGATAGTTCGTGTTTAAAGGTATCCCCTTCTTGGGTTTGAATTATTACCAAAAATAAAGATATTGACGTTTCCCACCCAATGGTTTGGCGTGTGCGCTTTAGATGATAAGGCCTGTGACTGTGTCAATTATAGCTGGTTTCGATTCCCTTTTGAATAATCTGTGAATTTATATCGGTGAATGTTTCAGTTCCTGGTCTTGACGGGGTCAATCAGTGGGATTCTATCAGGTTAAATCAACCATCAAAGAGAACAGAGTTTATTTATAATCTAGATGATTTCCCGATACCAACACAAGGTCATGCTGGAATCAGGTAAACATTGAGAGAGAGAGAGAGGGAGAGAGAGAGAGAGATGGGGTTTAACGTTCACTCGACACAAACCAGGTCATTTCGGGACTAACAAATGATTTAATTTTATTTCAATAATTCACTTGCGAGTAGGTGTCTTTAGCAGTGGGAGGAAATTGGAGTGCCCGGAGGAAACCTACGAGGTTGAGAAGGCGCCCCTATCTCCATGCCACATACGCTCACACCAGGGCTCGAAACCACAGCCGCAAGCCAGTGTTGACCGGCCAGCTAGAGGTCGAAGCGCGGCACTCTAGACCACTAGCCCCCAACCCCCCCTCTAAGATGTTGGACAATTCCCACATACATGTACATCCATGAATAGAAAATTTCCCTGGACCATAGATACAGTTGTTAAAAAACGTATTAGAATTTTGAGTAAGAAATATAAATTTGTAATCGCCGTTTATATTCTTTGCAGCAGACTAGGTATATGTTGTTAGTTTGATCAAAGCTCGTAAATACAGTCTGATTAGGATACACATCTATATTTCGTTTCGTTTTTCTTATACTTCTGATGACCTCTACGGAGAACGCTAGATCGGAGACGGTCCTACGCAAATTGTGACGTCATATGTGAATTGTGGGTTAGGGTAAGGGTTAGGCTTGATCATGTGTTAGGGTTAGGGCTAGCCCTGTTTACATTTCGGGACTTTGACCAAATCTACAGGTCCTAGCCCTTACCCTAACCCTAACGCACAATCTATATATGACGTCATATGTGCTAAAATGCGTAGGACCGTCTCCGATCTAGCGTTCTCCCCACTACATGAAGATCTGACCAGTTGTACTGGGGGTCGCGTCATGGGTCATACGAGCGGCTTTTGACCCTATGACGTCAGACATTGATTAATCAATCAGCGGTGACGTTTCTAGGGGTTTACCCACAGTTCCACACAGAGAACGCCAAGAAGTCGCAGTAACAGATTGTTTCATAATCCCTTACATCAACTAGAACAACTCTTCCAGATCCTAGTGCAGTCAAGACAAGTAAAACAAAATTTTGAACTATAAAAAAGCGAAACGAAATAGGATCTGTGTTATAATCCGAATTTAAGAAATAGAATATCATTTAACTTCCTAGTATTCAGTACTAAACAGATAAATGCAGGCTAAGAAGTTGGTGCACTCACTATCCGTGTAAAACACTTCCTGGGAAATGTGGCCATAAACCAATATGTAACTCATTAATTATAATTCATACATTCAAATTTTTATTGCAATGAGAGCTTAAAATTCATTCATTCATTCATTCATTCATTCATTCATTCATTCATTCATTCATTCATTCATTCATTCGTTCGTTCGTTCGTTCGTTCTATTGTAGAGTTGGTGACTGGAAGTTGTTGTTAGGATATCCCGGTCAGACTGATGGATGGACGAAACCAATGAACGAGACAAAAGATACCCTATTATTAAATAATATTTATTTCGCTGGTGATACTCCAACATTCTTATTCAATATAGCAGGTAGGCTACTATCATATAGTCAAAACTTGAAATTGTCTTTATATAACTGAGACCTAGAGCAAATTAATGCGATCTGCCTGAAGATGTCTAACAGTGTGTTATGAGGGAAATTTTGGCCCGGACAGCAGCGCTACGGCCTACTCTATCGAATTCCAACTGTCAAGGCAACTTGTACGTGCTTATTAATGTTTACATAGAACCTTGGGTTTTCGTCCAATCTGAATGTCCCTGGCCAAATCCCTCTGCCCTGCACCACTGACCAGGACAAACCAGGCCAGAAAATCCCCATGAACTGGCGACCCCAGACTATTGAGGCCTTGCCTTACTCACCGTGGTTCTCCAGCTTTAAATGCAACCGAGGAGTCAGTGGTTCTAATATTATGCATACATTATGCAAGAATTAACCCTGCCTATTGAAAGTCTTTATTGAGGCTTCAGATGCTAAAGAAATTATTAATCAGGCCTTTATTTACGTGACAAGCTCAAAATCAACTCTGTAGACCCTGTGGCGGCTTGGATTTAACAGTCGTCCATTTATGATGGCGGACCAAGCTAACTTTTAGCGCCCATCAACAATGTCACTGTCGGAGACTGGTGATGAAAGCCCTGTCAACGGAGAGTACCGTTGCCATTGAGAATGTTACTTGGTGGATTTATCGTCAGTCAAGCAAACGGTCGGCAATTCTCGTAGACAGTGTGGACATAGTTCATGTGTATTTCTAGTCTAGACTTCGAACAGTAACTACGCAGTTCAGACTAAAATAATTTGACTGAAATTTTCAAATTTCAGATGATCCCAATGAATATAACAATATGGCGGATAAACGTCCAGATATTGTTGCTAAATTAACTGCTAGAATCAACGAATATCGTTTAACCTACGTGGCTGCCAATTATCCACCGTCCGATCCAGAAGCACGAGAAGTAGCAAAGAAGAATGGCAACGCATGGGCACCAGGGTGGTGTTAAACTCTTCTTAAAAGACATCTGTTTAAGCTTTCCTCACACACGATTCATTACATTCCTAAAATGGCAGGACATTTGCCTATCTACCTCCGTGGGTTCCTTTGGTTCTCAAACGAAACCGTACCCCAACACTTTTAAAAATCTTTGTGGCTTAAGCCAATTATTGAGCGTCCAGCCGGTTGTGTCGAATGGACGTTAAACCCCAACCCATTTTCGCACCAGCCACCCCACCCCATTCGTACGTAACACAGTCCAGACAAGATCCGCTTTTTGTCGAGTGGACGCTAAACCTCAATCCATTACCGTCTGTCTCTCCAAATTATTGAGAACCTTCTATTCAGAGAGAGGGACGGGGAGTCTAGTCTAGTGATCGGTCATGGAGTCAGGTGGCATGGGTTCGAATCCCAGTGAATTATTTACAGAAGATGTAACCATATTATGTTAGTCCCGAAATAGCCTAGCCTGTGTCGAGTGAACGTCTCTCCCTGGCTCTCTGTCTGTCTGTCTGTCTCTCTCTCTGTCTCTCTCTCTCTCTCTCTATCTCTATCTCACACAGACAATAGCCCTGTATCAATCTTTCATGTTTTTATTATTTTTATAACAATGTTACCTAAATCAATAAAGTTGTTAATAAACTATATTTAACCTTCGTGTATATCTAAGTTTAAATTGTTTAAATTGTTAAGCCCGTCTCACACGTGCGTGCGTTACCCTGGCTTTCTCACGCGTTACCCTAGTGTAGGTAATATATAAGTAGGGCGGATATTCTGTTGCGACGTCACAGTGAGTAGCTTAAAACCTACGCGAACATAAATTAAAATTATAAAGGGAGTCGAGGGGGTTGGGTGACCTTGGGTCGGATGCTCAAAGCTCGGTTAACTTTTAATGATCTGTTAACATAACATGGAGTAAACGGATTGATAAATTTATCGGAGAGAAAGGTTGTTGGAAGCCCCGTTAACTTAAACGTGTCGTTAACTTGCCGTCATAGTTAACGGAGGTGTTGGGCTCCGTTATCTGTTTAACGGTGGCATTAGTGGGCTGTAGCATAAGTCATACATGTAGATTACCAGTGTAATTTTCTATACAACATTCTAGACGGTTGGGCGATCGGGGGGGGGGGGGGGGGCTTTTCCATTTTCTAAAGCATGAAATTCTATAGTATTCTGAAGAATTTTGGGGATCTGTAGAAAATAACGGCCCCAAATATCCCAAAATTTGTCATACAGATTTATGCTAAAATTTCTAAAGGAAAAAATAAAGTATTCTATAGTTTTTTTCTGTGGTAAATTATCTTTTTGTCTTTAATCAAGTTTTGTCTCACTGTCTTCAGTTTCTTGCTTATACTAACTTTTATGAAGTTGTTATGTACATTATATACATGTAAATTTAAAATTCAGCCAAGGAACAAACAGTCTTCTATTGGATTTACTTTAATGAATCCGTTAACTAACGGATAATGAAATTTACTTACCAGCAACAGAAATTTAACGGACCGTTAACAAAGGACATGTTAGCAAGATAACGATCCGTTTAGAGTTTAACGGATCATTAAAATAACTTAGTTTTGAGCAACCGGTCCCTGGTCGTTAGCGTGTGCGTTGCATCGTTAGGTATGTTATTGGGTAAAATGGCGAGGCTTCGATTCCTCGGGTGTAGGGCCGCCTGCGGATCCGTAGCCAGCTCGTAAAATTTGGTGGGGCTATGGATTTTTTTGGATGTGGCCGAGCTAGGGTGAAAATTTGGTGCAGCTCTCTCCTCGCATCTCGGTTTTTTCCTGGGCCTCAAATTGAAGTGTCTCATGCAGGGGTTTATGGCTGGATTTTCTGAAATTTCCTTTTTCAATATCATCTTGAGGGTAGTAGAGATTGTCTTATGATTCAAACTTCAATTGAACTATAGGTATACTATTATTCTAGTCATATTATGTTAGGCACCTTATGTTAGACACAATAGGCACTCGGGTGTAGGCAAATGCAAACATTTGTAGGCGAACAAATTAACCAGGGCCACTTTTAAACCCGTAACCCGAGTATAAAAGGGCAGGTCCCAGGAAAATGGCGATACATTATACAGTCTCTGGTAGCATCAAGAACTAAAGCGCAGTGAGGTGGATAACGCCTTCCTAATAAGGTGTAAGGTGATGATGTGGACCATTTGACCCCCCCCCCTTAAAAAATAAATATTGTCGGCGAAATATTTGGGGAAGGGGGCGCTAGCTCGATTTTTGTTTTTGTAGGGGGGGGGGGCTCAACCACCCAATAGCCACCCCATGGCTACGGGCTCGGTCGCCTAAGCAACCTAGTTTTCATCGAATCCTCCGGTTTCCTTCCACCCCACGCGCAAGCGAATTTTTGAAATAAATTTTTGAACTACATATGTATATTATAATAACCAAATGACCTAGTTTGTGTCGAGTGGGCGTTAAATCCCAGCCTTTCTTTTTCTCTTTCTCTCACCCTAGTGCTTGCCCAGTGGACGTTAAGCTCCAGTTCTCTCTCTCTCTCTTCCTCTCAACCCGAACTCCTGTAAAACCAGTGTTGCTAGATTCAGGAAACCGCTATATAATATGACCGTCTAATGAATATTCATACCTTCTCCGTCGAAAGCCAAGAGCGCTGGTGGTTTTCTACATTGATGTTGTTTATTGAAGATTTAACGTTCAATACATTATACATGACATTATAGACAGGATGATTAAATTAAATTATTTACACTTGAAAAATAATTGAATTACATCAAACTGTCCATAATATCATAAACATTCATTGTATCAGGGGCGGATCCAGAGGGGGGGGGGGGGGTCCCCACAGAAAATAATAACACAATTACCTCCCTTGTTTTCCCATTCCCCTCCATGCAATAACTATCTTCAAACGTTTGAATTTGAATTTTGAAAATGATATTTTTACCAATTTCTCTACTGGCAACAGTGAATTATAAGATTAATAGGATTATTCTTTAACAAGGTAGGCCTATTTATAGATACCATCTATTTTAAGGCTTTACTTTAATAAATTTTTAAAAATATAACTTAAAAATATGAAATTGCCGTTTTAAAGATACAAGATGTTCACAAAGACCATAGTATTACATATTTAAGAGAGAGAGAAATAGGGTTTAACGTTCACTCAGAACAAACTAGGTCATTTCGGGACTAACATATGGCTTAATTTTATTTGAATAATTCGCTTGCGCGTAGGTCTTTACCAGTGGGAGGAAACCGGAGTGCCCGGAGGAAACCCACGAGGTTGAGAAGGCGCCCCAATCTCCATGCCACATACGCTCAGACCAGGGCTCGAAACCACAGTCGCAAGCCAGAGGTGACCGGCCCGCTAGAGTTGGCAGTTCTCGCTATAATAGTTAAAAACAAGCTATCATAGGATTTAAACACGCTCGCCTTTTAATGAATTTATTAAAACTGGACAATTGAGACTTTGTTTATTATTGTAACAACGGTATCAATGACAATCGAGGTTACACTCTTCTTCAAACGGTTGTAACTTCGCCCAGAATAATTTAGGCTACACTCTTCTTCAAACGGTCGTAACTTCGCCCAGAATAAAGTAATTTGAATGGAAATTTTTACTGTACTCATTGTTTATTTATCCGTTTTTAAATTATTGTAGTAAAAACTGTCGGCTCTTTAAGTATGTTTTCTTTACGTTTATTCTTACCCCGTCTTGAAGAAAGAAAGGTGTTTTGTCGTTCACCTGTCATTCACAAACGCTAGGAATATTAAACGTGTAGATGTTTAATATTCGCTGTCTAAGTCTCCTGACGTCAAAGTGTGACATTATATACGCAACCCAAGTTAATAAAAGGAATATATTTTATTTTTTTTTTTTTAAAAAAAACAACAAAAAAAAACACACATGACAAGTCTCGGTATATATCTCGAATAATGTTCGTTAATCAGGTCAAACATAGGCTGAAGATAAGATATAGGATCGCCATGACAGTTCTAGTACTTTAGTTAGTTTCAGGTAGGTTTTTATTGTACGCTTATTCTGGGCCGGGGGAGGGGGTCTAGTTTGCCGCCCTTCGACCTCTTGCTGGCCGGTCACCTCTGGCTTGCGGCTGTGGTTTCGAGCCCTGGTGTGAGCGTATGAGGCATGGAGATAGGGGCGCCTTCTCAACCTCGTGGGTTTCCTCCGGGTACTCCGGTTTCCTTCCACCGCTAAAGACCCCTATGCGCAAGTGAATTATTGAAATAATATGAAACCATATGTTAATCTCAAAATGACCTAGTTTGTGTCGAGTGGACGTTAAACTCCATTTCTCTTTCTATTTATTCTGGGCATTCAGTAAATTATATGCAGTATTCTACAGGCAGGCTGTCATACTCTGAATAGTAATCAGAAAAAGTAAACAGACCTGTGATTCACACAAATAATTGAGAGAGACATGGGGTTAACGCCCCCTCCCCCCGACAAAAACGAGGTCATTTCGGGACTAACATATGGTTTAATTTTTATTTCAATAATTTGTTTGGATAGGCGACCTTATTCCTTGTCATGTACAGACCGGAAATAGAAACCAGGCCAGTTGGCTCAATGACAGATCTTATGATACTATGCGCATGCGCTAACCACTTGTCCATCCGGCTCCCCGCCCCCGTCCCCTAAAAAAATTCAACAGTTACATTGAGGAAATCTGCGCTCTATTAGTAAGTATAGGCGAGTCGCACTATACACAAAACAAAACCAATTTGACAAACCAGCGGACACGTCCTCAAACTACACAGATATTGTAAGAAATAAAAAAATATATTAAATCAACAGGGAGGATCGGCGGGGGGGGGGGGGCAGCTGTAAGAAATGTTCAGGAGCATGTCGATGAATTTGAGCAGCATATGGAGGGAAGGGGGGAGGTGGAGGCAACGTCGTCATGTTTATCGTGATGTCGGGGTGGGGTGGGGTGGGGTAAAGCACGGATGGAATAGTTCTGGTGTCACTTGTGCTCCTTTATAAGTGTGAAATGAGGCCAAATATTGCATTAATGTGAAACGAGGCCAGGTATTGGATTAGTGTGAAATGAAGCCAAAATGTCACATGTTTGTAGGGGCGTACTAAGGTTGCGAGCACCTTGCATTAACAGTGACAAGGGGGTTATATTCTGGTCTTTGTCCGCCACACTTTATACGTATGTAATTTGTAGCTGTGTGGTACAAACATGATAAAGACTGGGCACAAAGATACACAATATAATAAATGACATAATTTATTTACGGTACCAATTATGTGTAATATTAGGGCAGCCTCCTTCTTTTAAATACGTACTCCCTCCATCCTCCCGCTGCCCGCCCAATTCCTTCCTCACAGTGATGGATGATAAAAAGTGAAAGACTTGAAGAGAGTTAGGCCTACAGGTTTTTATTTTGACTTTAAATGTTCTGTCAACTATAATTTAAATCTTTATTAACATGACTAACCTATGTTTAAAATTCGTGACACACGGTAACGTCGCAGTGCTTTACCACGCGGATTTACTCCCACTGCTAAAGATCCCTACGCGCAAGCGAATTATTGACATCAAATTTAACCATGTGTTAGTCCCGAAATGACCTAGTTTGTGTCGAGTGAACGCCACATCCCTCTCTTTCCCCTGAAGGTTAGTGTGTGGTCTAGGTACATCAGTCCATCCTAGGGTAATACGTGACAAGAAGTACGATCGCCTGTCAAACCTCGTGGGTTTTCTCCGGGTTCTCCGGTTCACACCCACTGCCCATGGCCCCTACACGTAAACGAGTGATTCACATGTTTGCTTTCTCTTTAATCCTATCCTATTTTAGTCGTGAAATAATTTGTCAATATTTGTCTATATTTGTCAACAGCTAACGTCCCACATTTATAACAGAGGTCATGTGAACAAGTGAATATAATAGCAAGTGCAGGGGGACTGCGCCACACATAAATTACACAAAAACAAATACACGGACAAGACATCATACTCAGAAACCACAAAAAAAAAACTGTACAGTCCCGGCCCAGTGTGACACAGACTTCACTCAAATTTAAAAACAATGATGAATATAACTCAGGGAAACTATTGCCAAATGCCAGCATACGTCATGATCTCCTACATGTATATGCTCCAAAGATAAGAACGTAAGCATATTGCAGTCAAATTCAAGTAGAGAGAGAGAGGGAGAGAGAGAGAGAGAGAGAGAGAGATGGGGTTTAACGTCCACTCAACACAAACTATGTCATTTCGGGACTAACATATGGTTTAATTTTATTTCAATAATTCGCTTGCGCGTAGGGCTTTTTAGCAGTGGGAGGAAAACGGAGTACCCGGAGGAAACCCACGAGGTTGAGAAGGCGCCCCTATCTCCATGTCACATACGCTCACACTAGGACTCGAAACCACGGCCGCAAGCCAGAGATGACCGGCCAGCTAGAGGTCGAAGCGCGGCACTCTAGACCACTAGGCCATCCCAACCCCCTCTCAAGTATTGAAGTAACCACATGGGTGAAATTTATCAAAAAAGTAGTCTAAAACTAAATGCTCTGAATCAATCAAGAAAACATTCAGGTAATAAATGGAATCAAGAATTCAAGTTCCAATTTCATATTTTAAGTTATATTTTTAAAATGTATTAAAATAAAGCCCTTAATAGATGGTATCTATAAACTGTCCTACCTTGTTCTAGAATAATCCTATTAATCCTATAATTCACTATTGCCAGTTGAGAAATTGGCAAAAATATCATTTTCAACTTCAAATTGAAACGTTTGAAGATCGCCTTTCCATGGGAGGTAATTGTGTTATTATTTCCTGTGCCAGTCATTCTAATGCCTGTAAAATAAAGCCCATGATCGTATAATAGTGAGTTGACAACGTTTTGAACAAAAAAACATAGAAATAATTTTGTTTTGACTTTCTTAGAAAATATGAAATTCACGCTTTAAAGGCATACTCTTAGAAACGGGTGAAAGGCAGGGCTATTGACATAAGTTCATAACAACACGGTCGGTGAAGATGTCAGTCCATCATTGGTTGGGTGGGGGCATATAATGATGTTGTTATAATGATGCTGTGAATTCTCCATGAAAACACAAAAAAATGTTGTTTTCCTGATCTGGCTATAAATCAGCGCATCTTATCAAGGCTAGATGTAGAGAGAGAAATGGAGTTCAACGTCGACTCGACACAAACTAGGTCATTTTGGGACTAACATGTGGTTTAATTTTATTTCAATAATTCGCTTGCGCGTAGGGGTCTTTAGCAGTGCAAGGAAACCGGAGTACCCGGAGAAAACCCACGAGGTTAGACAGGCGACCCTACTCCTTGTCATGTACAACCGGGGATTCGAAACCAGTTGACTCAATGGCAGACCGTATGATACAGCGCGCGCACGCTGACCATTCGGCAACCCACCCCCCCCTAGATGTCGGACTCTGATCTTATCATAATGGCCGAATAAATAGAGAAATAAAATGGGGTTTAACGTCCTACTTTTCTGAATCGACTAGGCTAATGAAGATGGGCATACGCCTCCCTATGTGCTATATTATATGAGCGAAATTTTGCCCGGACACTGGGTCCAAACCCCACCCTGCTCAGCTACATTTAAAAAATTGAATGCCTTGCATCAATGAAATTAAATCACAATATGATCCTAAATGATTTCTCTGTTTAAAAAGATCAATTTGTATGTATGTTTATGTAATTTAGACACGATGATGGCAGATTTCCGTAACAGAAACCTGGCAAACCCCCTCCTGCAAAAATTCCTCGATCCGGCACTGATATTATATTATATTTGACGTTTTCAACTCAATACAACTTCTGCTAGGCACGGACTTATTAAAACATCAATATGTTATTTACGGGCTACACACGAACGACCTCTGCTCGTTTTGACAAAAGGCACGATCTCATTAAACATAGTGTATCATTTTTCTTAATTGATTGTATGCTTTATAAGTCAGAGTTTACTGTTAGTTTCAAAAAGACTTGGAATGGCACTCCTCCCGGAGTATGCCTACTTCATGCTCTCAATAAAGGTCTATCAACTATGCTGATATTTTGTTATCTGTAGCGTTTCAATACCTGGCGTCTGTATAAAAGTAAAAATTCGATGAAGGGTTTGTAAAAACGCCGTTGTCCGAGCAAAATTCCTCTCATGGCAAACTGCGTGACTTATGCCTGTTTTCATTATCATGATTGGTGGCTCAAGGGCCAGCGTATTGTCTTTCGGATTGGACGAAAAACCGGGTGCACGTAAAAGAACCCTTGATAGTTGGGATTCGATATTATATTAGGTCGTAGAGTTGCTGTACGGGCAATGTGACGTTTATTCGTTTCATTTACCCGCTTTGACATTGGCATGGTAAAGTTGGGGGAGAGAGAGAGAAATGGAGTCTGGGCTTTAATTAAATTGATTTTAGTGTGGAGTTTTAGCCCTTCGTGGGAGGGAGAGAAATGAGGTTTAACGTCCACCGACACAAACTAGGTCACTTCGGGACTAACATATGGTTTACTTTTATTTCAATAATACGCTTGTGCGTATAGGGGGTCTTTCAAGGTGGGAGGAAACCCACGAGATTGGACAGGCGACCCTACTCCTTGTCACGTACAACCGGGGATTCGAAACCGCGGCAGTTGACTCAATGGCAGGCATTATGATACATCGTGCACGTGCTAACCATTCGGCCATCCACCAACACCCCTTTCTATAAACGAGTTTGATCCGTTTGCTCTGAGGTCGTGTATTAACTTACAAAGAATATATAATGGGTATGGAATATAATGTTATTTTATACTCTTTATTTGCATAATTATATAAACACGTCACGGTGTTCTACATTCACTTGTATAAATCATAAACTATAATATTACAGTCATACCCTTTACACTGAGCTGAAGAAAGCAGGATTCATTTAAATAAAATTCAATTCATACGCATTAGATTGACTCACAAAATGCAATGAATAAATTTGTAATACAGATAGAGAAAATATAATATTGTACATGAAGAATATGACGAACTCAACAACGATGAATAGGAAATTTTTAATATAAAATATAGAATATCATGTTGCTTAATGTATTTTGTATATGAAGAGTACACATATTGTATTTTGTCGTAAAATTATGATACATACATTATGTAGGAGCTAAATCTACCTATTTCAGGCCTTTCTTTAGGCCTTAA
Source organism: Patella caerulea (assembly GCA_036850965.1). Classification (NCBI taxonomy): domain Eukaryota; kingdom Metazoa; phylum Mollusca; class Gastropoda; family Patellidae; genus Patella; species Patella caerulea. The sequence continues at coordinate 688,603 of JAZGQO010000010.1, read as the reverse complement.
ATTTTATATAAATTATTAATTAGACATTTATTATTATAAAAAGACCTTTAATCAACTCTATCGGATTTTCTTGATTTTCAACGCATTTACAAAACGTGATCGCAGCCGTCAAATATTCCAAAATTTTGTTTTCGGGGTGGGAGGGAGTATACAAGGTAAGCTCCGCTTCTTCCCCTCTATAGGAAGACCGACGCCGCTCCCTGTAAACCCGAAATTTTGTCGGACATTTCGGGTTCTGCCCCCTAACTTTCATCGAGCCCGTACACCTAATGTTCTGCTCCGGCTGGGCTAATGACAATGGACATACGCCATGCAGTGTGCGATGAGCGATTTTTGTCTGGACGTCGGTGCTGAGGCCTACCATTATTTCGGATTTTAGTTGTCGATCTTTGATTCCTGCTTGCTACCACTTTCTCTGTTGTTTTAGTGTTTGGGCCTTTAGATACAAAATACCACTTCTACCAATACACCCAGCAGATCACACGTGTCCGTGAAATATTAAATTAACAATTAGACCATCTAGTATTTTTCTCCACTGTCAATATATCCCCGGATCATGGTGTATATTTTACCGTCTCATTATTATATATCGTGTATATCTCATATCGGTATTCAGAGGTGGATAGTTGAATGGTTAGCACGTGCGAATCCTCGGCTGCACGTGGAAAGGAGTAGGGTCGCCTGTCCAACCTCGTGGGTTTTCTCCGGCACTCCGGTTTCCCTCCACTACTAAAGACCCCTACGCGCAAGCGAATTATTAAGATAAAATGAAACCATATGTTAGTCCCGAAATGACCTAGTTTGTGTCGAGTGGACATTAAACCCCACCTCTCTCTCTATCTCTCTCTCTCTCTCTCTCTCTCTCTCTCTCTCTCTCCTCTCTCTCTCTCTCACGTGGGGATATATCTTTAATAGGACGAGTAAACTTTGCTTGACCCTTAACGCACTATATTCCCTCTTAGTACTTATGTTAGAATAACGCACACAAGATGTCAAGATTTTTTGGCACAGGTCGATGTGAAGATGAGACGATGACCTGGTGAAAGACGAGTCGTGTTTGTATTGTAGAATGTTTGTTGTTTAGGGTTGTATATCAACTTACTCATTCTACATGTTCCATAAATACTCTTCTCTAATCTGACAAGACCGCCGCTCGGTTGGTTATCACAGGACGTACAGGTTAATACCTGGACTATTTCAGATTATTGATATATTGTGCTTTATTCCTGATCAGTTATAAACGTGGATGTTGTGGAATATTGGGTCTGAGTCCTATAAAATAACGGTTAGTCCTTTTTTATAATATATATTTTTATGGCAACCATAGTCCACCAAATACGTCTTGTCAAACATTCGCTCGCAATAGAGTAATTTGAATGAAATATTGAAATTATTCATTTTTCAGCATCTATTTTTGAACTATTACAATAAGAATGACTGGCCCTTTATTTAAATCTTACATAATGTATCTTTAAAGCCCCAATAACACTCTTGTTTTAACTGAATAATATGTCCCAATCTTCATTCTGGTCAACAAATCGTATTATTTTAGAATATTCCAATTAAATAATGATGTAAATTTCATCTTAACACACCTATTTTGAAAAATTGGAAAAATTCAACCAATTGATTTGAAAAGTCTAACGTAAACCTTTTCAAATGTGACTTGGATTTTAAAATATTTTCGAACCCTGTGGACAAGCCAACAAGAATGTTATTGTCCCTTTAAGTATATATTTTTATTATTGACAAGTTCCGATAAACATAAGCAGTATGTAAAACACTGGTTGTATTGCCGCTGTCAGGACAAACATAAAACGGTAAATCTCTTTGATCTTTGAGCCTCGGTCCTTCTTTTTCTCGGGTTATTTTCTTCAGTCTTTCTTTCCGCAGCGTATTACACACGTAAACACTGACCGTATCACCGCTGTCCGGGCAAACAAGTACATTCATAGCACACACTGTAAGACGTATCATGATTTTATTATCAAATTTCATACAAAACTTTACAACAAGCTAGTTGAACGACATTTTAATTCCTAAATCGACGATTTTAACCGAAAACCATTAGAATACTTCGAGAATTTTGTTCTGCTTGCAAAATGGGTTTACGATTGTCAATTTTCAAACTTTTTCAGGGGGGGCGGGGGAATGGGGGGTGTTCCCCCCACCCAGACCGCCATCGGACGCTCGCGCGCCTTCGGCACGTACTTGTATGGGCCTTGGTCAATGACCCGACAGGTTGGGCCTTGGGCCCACCAGTCAGGCACTGGTAAGTGACAAGGAGTAGGGATCGAATACAGAATACCGAGGTTAGCGAGCCAACATCCTACTCATTAAGACACTGTGACTCCCTTCCTGACAAAGACCTGTGTCTAGATGTTTTGACGGGACGAAATATCGAGGCCTACACATCGACGTGCGCGTAATAGATCCCATCACCGTTGGAATTAGTAGAAGGGAAGCGGGACACGCGAACGACATGATGGATGCGCTTCTTCTTAATCCTGATTTGTGCAGGAATGATAGACTTTAAACTACCCTTTAAATTCATTCATATAAAAATAACATTTATATATTCTTCACCTGTCTGAGGTCAGGGCTATTAATCGTCTTTATTGTTGAATCTGAACACGCGCAAAGGTTATAAAATATAGTTCAACAAAAACTCAGACTAATCCTCTCCCCGCCATTGATATTAATGTCATAAATCCAACCCCCATTTCTTGGTGAATAATAGTGTTTGAAATTAAATTGTACTGCGGTTTATTGCCCTGCTGGATTAATGCAAACGGGCATACGCGGCCAAAAGAGCGTTTGAACATACCGACGATCCCAATCTGTATAACCGACTGCAATAGGTCCAACATGACACAATGTTTCTGCCCAGTTTGGAAATGAAATAAAATGGGTTTAACGTCCTACTGTTCTGCACCTAACATTGGGTTGGACTGATGTACCAAGACCACACGCGAAACGTCAGGATACATGGCTACAAAAGGTCATTTATCAATTATAGATTTGGTGAAGGTCAGATGAAAAATATTAATAACAAGTTATGTATCATAATTTCCAGACAAGATGCATTTGGATCAAATAGTGGAAGAGATCGGATCCTTTGGGAAGTTCCAGATTTTGGTGATCTTCATGGTAATGGTTCCAAAGTTAGCCATTGGATACAACATGCTGATTATGTCATATGGTGCTTACGTCACTGATTGGTGGTGTGTTGATGACGTCATGTCTAATAATAGCAGGAATAATGTGACGTATAAATATTGCAGCAGTGATGACAACTCTACGTGTTCAAGAGTTTATGACGAGTACACAAGAACAGTTGTAACAGAGGTACGTACCCGAATCCATCGCCTACCCCAACTGTTCCCTTTTGCAAGTCACTCCTTCCACACAAGTAATACCCTCCTCACAAGTCATAGACCTACCCTCCCCACAGAAAAGTTGTTACAGATTTACGTAAATTTGTGCGTTACCCTATATTAAGATTTCAATGGCTTCTGCCAAACTGTTTAGCAGGAGAGGATGTATTTTTTAAAGGTATGTTGTGTCGCTCATACTGGTTCTAGCGAGGTGAGCCAGGTTTGATTTTCTCACTAAAATGTTCCTTTATATTATATAGGCGTTCACAGAGACTGACACGCGACCGTGTAGCAGTAAAAAGTTGTCCAATACAATTGACCGGGGCCGATTTTACGTTTGACCAGGATTCAATAGGCCGTTTCCTAAACGTACAGAAACGAGTGTAATGAGACAGGCGAAAGATCACTAATTATTTCCCCATTGACTTTAATGTTAATTCTTGTCTCTTAGACCGGCTGTAACGGTCCAAATATTCGTTGGGTAGAACGCTCTCTGCCACAGATGGAGCAACATGTGGCAAACTCTGGCCCAAAAGCATGTATGAGGTTCACCATGAAAAACTTGAGATACACAGGCCGGAAGTAGAGACAACTAAACAAGCAATTTTCGGCCCTCCCTTTCAACATAACCAACCTCACAACCCTTGTATCCTTCCGCCTCAAAATCATGAATATTCACCAAAACCTGGCAGAATAAATCCTTTTCTTCAATTCTACACCAAAAAGTCAACAAAAATCGCCATGCAAAAGGGGGGAAAAGGGAAAGGGAGAGAAGGACTAAAAAGAACTTTCGCCCTACATTCGCAGGTGACGGCCCATGAATATTTAGTGATCTGCGTCCAGACCTTCGTTCAAAGCTGAACAAGGAAAGAGTAATATACCTTTGTGGATTGAAACTCACCGTGTGGAAATTATACTACCTTCCAAAAACTCTCTCACAATTGACAGATAGCAACTGTCAATCAAAGTAATAAATCATCCAACAAAAATAAAGTCTTCCTTTCTGCGCCAACCTGCTTAATTTTATCCGCCATTGCACCCGTCAACTGGGTCCGTCATACGTAAATAAAAGTATTACAATGAAACCATCGGTTCACCGAGACGACGTCTGCTAGTAGGTCAATCAGATTAAAACACAGATCCTGTTTCGTTTCGTTTATTATAGTTCAAAATTTCGTTTCACTTCTCTTTACTACACTAGGATCTGGAACAGTTGTTATATTACCAGCGTTCTGGTTTATGCGAGGGGTTAGCCAATGAAACGGTCTGTTACGGAGAGTTTTTGGAGTGAGGTTCACGGAACTTTTGGTATAATCGACCAGAAACATCAATGCTGATTGGTTGATCAAATGTCTGACGTCATAGGATCATAAGCCACCCGTATGACCCCTGACTCAACCTTCCTATACATCTGGTCAGGTCTTCAAGTATTTCAATCAGGTTGACTTGTATGGTGGACGCGAGGCAATAAAGACATTAATGTTTTTAAGTAGTTTGGGGGCCGTTTTAGACTTGTATTTATATTGTTTTTAATATATCTTGATATATTATCTGTTTAATGGTTTGTAGTCTCTTGACGTTTGGTACTCGCTCAAAGTACCATTTACAGTTAGTTTTTCAAAACATTTCTCACTGCTTGTTCTCGCTCAGGGCACTTCGACCCCTTGTGCGTCCGTGAATGCATCTATGACCTTGACATCTTTACACTGATATATCTATATATATAATATAAATATTGACTCGGTGTAAAATTACGTCATCCAAACGCCATTAAGAAATGACGTTACCCTAATAACAAAAACAAACTTCATTGGTTCATTCACCGGACAGTATTAGCTTTCAAAATGGAAGAGGGGGTGGGTCATGGAAGAGGGGGTGTGTCAAAGTGTGAGTGTCTCTCAAGGAGAGGGGATCTGTCAAGGAAAATTGTCCAGTTGTGTGGGTTTGAGAAAAACAAAATCCCCTTCGTAGAACACATTGCTCATGCCTTTCTTTATTATCTCGATTCAACTCTGTTCCGAATGGGCTAATGAAGGCTGGCACACATAAACTATACAGTTTTTGCGTCCCATCCGAACGACTAGACAGATGTCCGGAGCCACCACCCCCCATCCTCCTCGATTGGTGCAGAATAAACATAGGACATTAAACGATATTTCTTTCTTTTTCTTTATATTATAGTGGGATTTGATGTGTGAAAGAAAATGGATAACTCCTATTATAACTTCTATACAGATGGCTGGTGTGTTGGTTGGTGCCGTGATCGCAGGTCAATCAGCCGATACGTTTGGTCGGAAAAAAACATTTTACATCACTCTATTACTACACTCCATTCTAACTGTTGCTATAGCATTCGTTACGTCATGGCAGGCCTTTACAGCCATGCGCTGTCTGATTGGAACAACTATTGGGTCATATCTGGTCGTCAGCATGTTTCCAGTAGAATTTCTGGGATACAAATGGAGACCTTCGTTGACGGTCATTCCGTTCTGGGCAACAGGAGTTTGCTTCCTGGCTCTTGCTTCCTGGTTGATGCACGATTGGACGTACGTTCATATCGCTGTCGGAGTCAGTACGGTGCCGTTCTTATTAGGTTGGTTGTAAGTATCCAGTTTTTACTCTATTATTACGTGCAGGGTTAGTCTCATACGGTCAAGGTGTTTATAAAAGATAGTCGAGTTACCACAAGTTTTTCTCTGGGGATGGAGCGGGGGTACACAATGACATATAAGAGTGATAAAGTTTCAGATAATAAATAGTCAATGGAAGCCATAAAAATTCTTATTTGGGCTGAACGTACAAGATTTTAGTTGTTGGCTGCTTTTAACCTTACTTACACAGATATAACGTGTCCAATCCCCATATTTTAACGTTGTGCAAATATATTGTTCAGTCTCCATACACAGATATAAGATTAAAATGATTTCAGCCTCCATACACAGATATAACGTTAAAATGAGTTCAGCTCCATACACAGATATAACGTTAAAATGAGTTCAGCTCCATACACAGATATAACGTTAAAATGAGTTCAGTTCCATACACAGATATAACGTTAACATGAGTTCAGCCTCCATACAAAAATATAACGTTTAAATAAATTCAGCCCCTTCACAGATATAACGTTAAAATGCATTCGGGTGCAATACAGATATGACGTAAAAATGAAACCAAACGTTATAAAGAAAATTTACTGTATTTTAGTATTGTTCCAGAGAGTATTAGGTGGTTGGCTGTTAAAGGAAAGATTGATGAAGCTGAGAGTGTCATAGAACGTGTGGCGATGATGAACGGCAGAACAAAACCTGATAAAACGAGAGAAATGTTGATTGAATTGAGTCAGGAAGAGACCGAAAAGACAAAAGGCGGGAAGAAATATTCTTATATAGATTTATATAGAGGATGGAAAATGGCTAAACATACGATAATAACTCATTTAGTCTGGTGAGTGAAACTGTACGTATTCCATAGACAACTTTAAAGATGCACTCTCTTGTATGAACTCTGTCATTTAGTCTGGTGAGTCAAACTGTACGTATTCCATAGACAACTTTAAAGATGCACTCTCTTGTATGAACTCTGTCATTTAGTCTGGTGAGTCAAACTGTACTTATTCCATAGACAACTTTAAAGATGCACTGTCTTGTATAAACTCTGTCATTTAGTCTGGTGAGTGAAACTGTACGTATTCCATAGACAACTTTAAAGATGCTCTCTCTTGTATAAACTGTCATTTAGCCTGGTGAGTCAAACTGTACGTATTCCATAGACAACTTTAAAGATGCACTCTCTTGTATAAACTCTGTCATTTAGTGATTATTTTGATTAAAAACATTTTCTCCGGTTTCCTCCCACTGCTAAAGACCCCCCACCCCAAACGTGCAAGTCAATTATTGAAATAAAATAAAACAATATGTTAGTCCCAAAATGACATAGTTTGTGTCGAGTGGACGTTAAACCCAATGTCTCTCTCTCTCTCTCCAATGCAGGGATCGAACACCCGACTTCCAGGCTAGCGAGCCAGCGTCTTACCCATTTAGCCACCGTGACCCCAGGAACAAAGACGATGTTCTGTCTTGTTAAAACAGAGTATATTTTACTTCCAGGTGGTCATTATCAGCTTCATATTACGGTTTTGCCTTTGGTGTGGGTAAATTTTCTGGAAATTTTTATTTGAATATGTTCTTGATGAATATTTTAGAGTTTCCAGTGTTCATACCAGTAATATATGCCATGAATAGGTGAGTTACTACGCCAGTTTAGATTATATGGTCTGCCATCGAGTTACGTGGCGTGATTTTGATCCCTGACTTGCACGAGTCAAGGCGTAGAGTCACGTATCCAACCTTGCTTAAAAACCCCGAGTGAAATGTTGAAAAAAATTAAACCATATGTTAGTCCCGAAATTAACCCCGAGACTATGAAATATGAATAACGAGTTCTATAATATTACCACCATGTTCTTCCAATTCACCGTGGGGGTTAGATGGCCGAATGGTTAGCACGTACGAACTGTAAATTGTCGTGGTTTCTAATCCACGTACGAACTGTAAATTGTCGTGGTTTCTAATCCACAGTTGTACATGACAAGTAGTTGGGTCGCCTGTCCAACATCGTGGTTTTTCTCCGGGTCTTCCGGCTTCCTCCCACTGCTAAAGACCCCTACGCGCAACCGAATTATTGAAATAAAATTAAACCATATGTTAGTCCCGAAATGATTAGTTTGTGTCGAGTGGACGTTAAACCCCATTTCTCTCTCTCTCTCTCATTCTTCATTTCACCTGCACGTAAATATATTTATAGATTTGGTAGAAGAAGAGTGGCGGTTATTATGTTTGCTGGTGCTACACTGTCATGTGTAGGTGTTATTATTATTCAAAATACAGGTAAAACATTTCAGCTGATTTCTACCTTTCCAGTTGCATTTTTGCTTTTCTGTGCGCGTTAGCTACGTTCTTAATATGGGATCAATATAAACCCGCCCTTATTATACGTCATGTAGGAGGTAAATCGACCCTATTTCAAGGCTTTTTTATGCATGAAATGTTATCTAAATTATTGATTAGACATTAATTAACTAATCCAGATCATGATGTCATCGCTAGTCTGCGATATTTACTGGATTCGGATCCCATTTGCTGTTCAACTTTCAGTCCTGATTTAATCATGAAATGGATAATCAAGACTATTTCTTTTATCTCACCGACTTTAGTAATGATGATCGAGGCTAAATCTTAAATTCAATTGCTAAAATCCCGGTTCAGATTTGATCAATTTGACTGAATTTTCAGCAAATTCCCTTTAAAGTATCCATTTTTTTTTACTATTATAGTAAATAGTAAGAACTGCCAACTCTTTAAGTATCTGTAATATTGGGTAAATATATGCCCTTCTTTTCATATTTTCTACTTTCCGGGTTGCATTTTACTTCGTGTGCGTGTTGTGTGCTACATAAACAAAACTAAAACTCGGAAAGTGTGTTTATTTCTCAATTTGCCAATTTTCGAGTCGATTCTGCTTGGTGTACGTGCTGTTACCTTAAAGTATATCGTGACAACTATTTTAAACTGAAGCAGTGGTGCTGAATTTACCTTGAGGGGGGGGGGGCATACCAACTGTGCGGGGACCCCATTGTTGTTTGTTCAAATTGTTCGTACTGATCACGGGTCGTACTAGTATGTACTCCGCCCCATTGAGAGCCTGGAGTGTTTTCCTCCAAGAATTTTTTTTGAAAATTAGGATTAATTTCAGTGCATCTGAGACAATTTAGGCGGCGATTTCAGCTGGGCCCCCGAAAATCTGCTTGTAACTACCAGTCCCGGGGCCCCATTATCCCTTACTGCTCAGGGCCCCAATCCTAGCCCTCTCAGCCCGGGTACTGATTGGCACCGTCCGGGATAAAATATTAGTATGACCCAGAATTGTGAGGGGTCCTAAATGTAGGGTTCCGGGACATTTGCCCCACTTTTCCCCCCTTAGATCCGGTACGGAACTGAAGGGGAGAAAAGTAAAAATTACGAATCGTTCGTTTCTGGAAGTTTACGTCACAAAATAGACTTTCATCCAGTTTTTTGAGGTAAGACACACTGCCTTTGCAGGGAAACGCCCAGGGTATATTAACCAAATTGGGAGACTCCTGGTCAGCGAAATGAAAGAATGGCGAGCATGCGCAGTCTGGCCCACTTTGCAATAAATAATACGGTTTGGAGGAAGGTAGGGTTATCTAGGTTTGACTGTCATTCGGACCCTACGCCCCGCCGCCTGTCCGACCTAGGTTTAGATGCAAGTAATGTTCTCCGGGCGTTGACGTGCATCGTAGACCTTGTCAACAAAACAACAAAAAAAAAACGAGCCCTTACCGGTCACTTAAAAACTTACGAATGATATTTATGATATTTCAGTGACTGGTGGCCAAAGGGGAAATATTATTACTGCACTGTCATTGGCTGCTAGGATATTTACAGGCGAAGCATGGGCGGGGCTTATTGTAATGACCAATGAAAGTTATCCTACAGTCATCAGGTAATATAAGCGCATGTGTTATAGCTCGGGTAATATAAGCTTAAGATCCGGTGTCAATAAACGGTTTCCACAGGTGAAAAAGTTGGTTTAAACAAATTTTCTCGATAATGTTTACTTTCTGCCGTAGGCTTCTTCCGCTCTTGTTTTGGTAAATCTAGCTCGTCATTAATCTATTGGACAAACTATTCAGCGTGCACCATACAGATTTGACGCCATTGACGTTTCGTCTGAGCTTTTGTTTTTTGGTTGTATATAAAAACATCGGAGGTAGTGTGAGTAGAATTCAGACCTGTAACTAGAACACTTCCCGTCCCCTCTGAGCTAGTTACGGCCTAGGAAAAAAAACACAACGGATATGTTTCAGCGATCGTGGTTGGTTGGGATATTTTCTTATGCGTTAGGCGCATGCATTGTGGCTCGAAATTCCCCTTTTCACTCGATTGTCAGTATTTTTGGGATATAGAGAATTCAATTCCAGATCGTTCCATCGATTATCGCCATCGATAAATCATAACCCCCTTTTTTCACTAATGGGAGATAACCCAATACGGTATATGGAGTCAGACTGTTTATTTCTAGTAATCTAGTGCCTTTACCTATTGTCGTTCTCCAGGTTCACCACCTCCAGATAATGCGAAATGTTTGATCATTACAGTTATAAATATTAATATCGTTAAGGTTTGTCGCTCAAAGTTATACAATAAAGATATTGTGAAATGGGAGATAACTCAATACGGTATATGGCCATTCTCACTTGCATTGAAATGTTTTCGTCTTTTCGGATTAGAATTGAAGAAGCGGGTTTGGTGTTTTGGTGAATAGCCATGGTTTTAAGGCAGAAAAACCACGTGATAAACAGACATTTATATGGAAAATCACATTCCTTTGACCTCGCGTTGAGAAAATCCAAGACATTCTACTCCCTTGCAAGCAATGCGCCATGTTTGGCTCATTACACTCCTTACATCATCGTAATGTGTTATTAACAGGGAGTTGATATTAAAATTGCTTAAAGCTCTAATTCAATATTATTCCGAATCTTCGATATTACAACCTCGACGTATTTGTCCATTCCAACGAACATTTTTCTGTACACATATATTACATTAATATTTGCTTTTTAACATATTTTCGTTCCATTTAGATTTTCAAAATCGAGATTTAGCCCCTATAAAATAGAGATTTAGCCTCCTATAAAATAGGGAGATTATAATACATGGTTATAATTTTATTTCAGGAATTTAGGGTATGGAGCAGCGAACACTGCAGCTCGTGTTGGTGGAATTGTAGCGCCGTTTGTATTTGCCGCGGTAAGTAAAAGATTTAGTCCCAAATATTCGACCTTTTTACTTGATAATTCGCTGATCAAAATGTGTGTGAATATAATGATTTTAACACTCATTGACGGATTACCCTATAGGCCATGAGGGATAAAGGGTGGTCAAGGGATGAGGGATAATAGGTTGTCACGGGATGATAGGTAGTCAAGGGATGAGGGATGATAGTTGGTCAAGGGATGATAGGTAGTCAAGGGATGATAGGTAGTCAAGGGATGATAGAATAGGTAGTCAAGGGATGAGGTATTGGGAGGAGGGGGCAGTGTGACTAGATAATGAGACGGTACCACATATTATAGTATATATTTTATATTTTCAGAGTGACAATGAAATGGTTCCATATATTATAGTGATTATAATATTAGGATTAAGCGGGGTTCTGACCAGATTATTTCTACCGGAAACTCTGGGATTGGCCATGGAGGATATTGTACAAGGTCGCAACGAAACAGACGATCAACGTAACGGAAAAACTGTGAACGGACAGAAGACCTCGGATAAATACAAAATGGAAGGAACATCAATGGAAAAGGAAAAAACAGAAAATTTTGATAGTACTCGATTATGATTTACCACTGTTCCATGTTTGTTTTTGTTTCATCGTCATATTTTCTTAACCATTTAAATCAACCCGTGACGGCTTTAAGACAGGGAATGTGGAGAAGCAAATCAAGGCTCACCACAAACTAGGTCATTTCGGGACTAAAACGTGATTGGGTTTTATTTCATTAATACGATACGCACTGGTGGAGGGACGACCCGGGGGGGGGGGGGGGCTGGTGAAACCGCAGACTGGCTGTAGATAATTTTGGTCCTGTACATGCTAACACTTCACCAGTCTTGCGACTTGTTTGCGACCTATATCAAACCCTATGCTCTATCCGTTTCAAAACACTTACTACGGCGGGGGTGTCAGCAGGCCCGGATCCAGGATTTTGTCGGTGTGGGGGGGGGGGGGCACACATTGGAGAAAAGGGTAATACGTTGCAACCTTGGATTGCTTGGGCGGAGACAATGCGAAAATCATGTTTATATCATCGTTTAAAGAGCAGATATGTGAACTACAACACTAACAAAGCAAACGAAAATGAAAATCAACTATGTCACTGACACTGACAGGGGGTGGGGGTGCACGGCCCCCTGGATCCGCGCCTGGTCAGCTAGACTTAACCAATCCTACGTAGGTTTACTCCCAGAGTTTTCTTATGGAACTTAAATATCTTAGTTTATGTTTTGTGGATAAGAGTGACAAACTGAATAATTCAAAAAAATTAAATGTACACAGCATAATAATATTTTGTAACATATGCGTAGAGTAAAGCGCAGATAATTCATGTTCGTGTTGGATAATAAAAACATGCAATCGTGTAATATGTGCATACATTTAAAGATCTGTCATGATTTATAACGTCAGCTATGGGTAAAATCTGTAGGTATGAAAAATCTGTCTAGTCGCCTGGATGAGATGGAGCCCCATTCGGGAAACCTCGGCAGACTCCGGACCCTATGTCAGTGTTACTAAAATGAAATGAAAAAGAGTTTAATGTCCTACTAGTCTCTGTTCCGACTTTTCAGCCGTACGAATTCCAATTGCAAGGGGGTCTTTTACGTGTACACAGGATCTCGGTTTTTCGTCCCATCCGAACGACAAGACAGATGTTCTTGGCAAGGCCTTCATCCTGTACCACTGACACGGGGACAACGTGCCTGGAAATTCCGATGAACTTTCTCGGCTAATGCAGGGATCGAACACGCGACATCTATGCTAGCTAGCCAGCGTCTTACTCACTTAGTCACCGCGGGTGCCATGAGGTGAAAACGTGAGGTTCTGTCTGCAAATATGTAGTGTATATAAATTGTCCAAGTTTGGATTGTTTAGCAGACGCGTGGGCTAATACCTACCTCCATTAGCGTTGTTGATGGAAGAGAGAGAGGGGGGGGGGGAGAGAGAAGGGGGACAGGGAGAAATGGGGTTTCACGTGCACTCGTCACAAACTAGGTCATTTCGGGACTAATATTGTTTAATTTTATTTCAATAATTCGCTTGCGCATAGAGGTCTTTAACGGTGAGAAGAAACCGGAGGACCCGGATAAAACCCACGAGGTTGGACAGGCGACCCCACTCCTTGTCACGTACAGTTGAATCAATGACAGGCTTTACGATACAGCGCCGTGCTAACCATTCCGCCATCCATATGTTATTTAAAAACGGCTCTTTAATTACGTGGGCCTAACCTCTCCAGTTTTATCTGTCATTGACTCGATCCAAGGTGACGAGTCATTATCAGTACATCATTGTTTGGGTGACTTCAATTTGCAGGGGTCTTTAATTGAAGGGTCGTAACATAATTTGGAACACCTTGGGGCGTGTGGTGGTTGGAGTATTGAGGGATTATCTGTTTATTTTGTGGTCTGGTATATGAACGCATTTGTGGACCTGACTTGAGAAGGAATTTCTTAATTTGACTTGACATCGGGTTTAATACTCGCTCCTCCCTACGGTGATATCGCAGACGAAGCGGATTTATTTTCATACGAACGAAATTCAAGGCTTACCAAGATGTTGAATCTTTTTATTAGTTGTCTTTCCATATTTCAAATGTTTTTGTCCTTGGTTGAAAATCACCAATAGCTAAGAATTCGACAAATCTTGATCTAGGTCTCGCGTAGCAAGAAAAGACAACTCTTATTGGGAGGATACGCATGGTCTACCCTTTCTGATACCCAAAGTTTATTTTGACGAGTAACAGCAACCATGCATCTCGATCAGCTTATTGAAGAAATCGGATCTTTCGGAAAGTTCCAAATTTTGGTGATCTTCATGGTAATGGTTCCTAAGGTAGCCATTGGATACAACATGCTGATTATGTCATATGGTGCCTACGTCACTGATTGGTGGTGTGTTGATGACGCCATGTCTAATAATAGCAGGAATAATGTGACGTATAAATATTGTAGCAGTGATGACAACTCAACTTGCTCAAGAGTTTATGACGAGTACACAAGAACAGTTGTAACAGAGGTACGTACCCGAATCCACCACCTCCCTTAAGTCATACTCTCCTTACAAATCATAGTTGTACTCTCCTTGCAGAACAGCATAGGCGAGTTGGCCCTGTTTAGGGGAGGAGGGGGGGATGAAGTATCTGAACAATATCCTGACGGAGCGCCGGGGGTTGGGAGATGATCGTGTACGGAGTTCCGCAATTAAATTTGGAAAATTTCATGACCGCATAAACGCGTTGTCCCACTGTTCCAGTCAGTGGTGCAAAATATAGCCTAAATTAGGTGGTTGACCCAATCAACCAATCAATTTTGAAACTGTATTAGTCGCAAATGTGTTTTTTATTAGTCGGGGGGGGGGGGGGGGGGTAAGTAACTTCAAAGTTGTCAAATTCCATCCGAATTCCAAGCATCCAATATAAGACTGTTGCAGCTGCATTCACAAATAATAATCGTTGCACTAAAAATGACGCAAAAAACAGAGTCTCTCCAGACAAAAGGTTTTAACCCGTAGTAAATTCAGTACAAATTCGTGGTATTCAATTGAGAAAAAAGTAAAATCAGTATTTTATCAGATTTCAGATCGTTTATTTTACCCACTAGAATTTGTTTTCACCTTTACCCGTCTGACAGGAAATTCAGATTGAACAATTAAACGCTAGCGAGAACGACGAGCTCTCAATCCAAAACTTACATAACGAATCTTCAAGTGAAGTAGGAATGCATGGACTGAAATAATATTTAGGAGATAAACACACCCTGTTTCGCATTTAGAGAAGTGTCATTGTCCAACAGACTTGTCCCGAGATCGCTAGGACTCAAGTCGCATTAGCGTCGCGGGTTGTAATGTAAAATCTCAGGGTATGTCTATTGGACAATAACACTCCTCTACATGCGAAACATGAGGTGTTTATCGTCAATGTAACATGCTATTTGGGGATTTCTAAAGAAATTACCCAAAAAACAGATGGGGTGTTATTGTCCAATAGACAGTGTCTGATTGGCCAAAACAATTTTTCTTTATATTATAGTGGGATTTGATGTGTGAAAGAAAATGGATAACTCCTATTATAACTTCTATACAGATGGCTGGTGTGTTGGTTGGTGCAGTAATAGCAGGTCAATCAGCCGATACGTTTGGTCGGAAAAAAACATTTTACATCACTCTGTTACTACATTCCATTCTAACTGTTGCTATAGCATTCGTTACGTCATGGCAGGCCTTTGCGGCGCTACGATGTCTGATCGGAGCATCTATGGGGTCGTATCTGGTCGTCAGCGTTTTTCCCATGGAGTTCCTCGGTTTTAAAGGTCGAACAGTTATGTCTTTGATTCCAACTTTTGCAACTGGAGTGTGTCTGCTAGCCCTGGTGACCTGGTGGTTACATGACTGGACTTCCGCCCATATTTTTGGCGGGGTGTTCACGGTTCCATTTCTACTGGGATGGTTGTGAGTATAGTTACAATGCCTTTAGCTTCTAAATCGTAAAAGAAAGATTATGTCCAATAGACACAGACTTGGTCATTTAGCTTGCGTGTAAGAGTCTTTACCAGTGTGAGGAACCCGGGGGATGCGGAGAAGTGTCCAATAGACACAGACTAGGTCATTTCGTTAATAACGTGTCATTCCATAATTCGCCTGCGTATAAGAGTCTTTACAAGTGGGGGGAAGCCAGAGGACGTGGAGAAAACCCACGAGGTTCGACAGACGACCCTACTCCTTGTCACGTGGATGCGGGAATTCGAAACCACAACTCTTGACTTAATGACAGACCTTATGATCAAAAGCACACGCATTTCCACATCCAACCCCTCCGTCCTCCGGTAGAAACCATTTCCCCACCCAACCCCTCCGTCCTCCGGTAGAAACCATTCGCCACCCAACCCCTCCGTCCTCCGGTAGAAACCATTTCCCCACCCAACCCCTCCGTCCTCCGTCCTCCGGTAGAAACCATTCGCCACCCAACCCCTCCGTCCTCCGGTAGAAACCATTTCCCCACCCAACCCCTCCGTCCTCCGGTAGTAAGACGTTGGCTCCCTAATTTAGAGGTCCTGGGTCCTATCCCGGTGTTGGCCAAGAAAGGTCATCGGTATTTTCCGGCCTGATTCCCCCTTGTCAGAAATGCAGGACCGAGAAACTGACTACGGACAACGTACAGTCGTTCGGATGAGACGTGTACACATAAGGGTACACGTAAAAGATCCCTTGACGGTTGAGCAACTGCCTGGGCAAAATTACCCTCATAGCACATTTGATTTGTTGTAGTGTTGTACCAGAGAGCATCCGATGGTTGACAGTGAAGGGGAAGCTGGATGAAGCTGAGAAGGTCTTAGAACGAGTAGCTATGATGAACGGCAGAGATAAACCCGATAATACAAGGGAGATAATCATTAAAATCAGCAACGAAAGGCGGGAAAGTACAATGGGAGGAAAACGATATTCCTATTTAGATTTATACAGGGGATGGAAAATGGCCAAACATTCAATTGTTATTCAGGTTACATGGTTTGTTTTCTTTGTTACTTCTCATATTTTTGCAGTTGGAATTCGAAAAAAAGGGTAGGCCGTAGACTCGCTGTCTGTTCGGGCGTGGTTTCCCCCTGTCATTGAGGCAGGACGGAGGGCCTGACAAGGACAGCTGTCTAGTCTTTCGGATTGTACGAAAAGCCGAGGTGTCATGTACACATTGGAGTGCACGTAAAAGATCCCTTGGCAGTTAGAATTCGATATAAGTGTAGGCCGTAGTGCCGCAGCCCGGGCAAAATTTCCCTCATAGTACACTGTATGACGTATGACCGTCTTCATTATCCCAGTCGGAGCAGTGGGACGTTAAACCCCATTTCATTGCACTTGGTGTTGACTGGGATAGTCTTTTTTCGCTTGTCAGCGGTGATAGACTGTCCGCGTCTAGTCATTCGGATGAGAAGAAAAACCGAGGTCCTGTGTACACGCTGACACCCACAAGACATTTTGGGCATAAATTTGAAGACGGGGTAAATCTAAAATTCTTTGCAGCTATCAAACCCCCGTAACCCACTTCATACTACACTACCTACATTTTATTGGTAGTTAAGTCGAGACTTAAGGTTCTTCCTTACCTTAGCCGATATCAATAGACGGGCCCTTAAAATGGATTTTGCATTATCCAGGTGGTGTACCGCGGCATCTGTCTATGGTTTTGCTTTTGGTATTGGTCAGTTATCTGGAAACTTTTACCTGAATTTGTTTCTGATGTATATATTAGAATTCCCCATCTTCATACCTGTAATATATGCCTTAAACAGGTAAGTTTGGCTTATTCCACGATATCACAGGTGAGTTTTGGGTTATTTACCCGGTGCCATAGATGAGTTCTGCTGGTACCCTACGTGAGTTCTGAATACTATCGGGTACCCTATGTTAGTTCTCAATATTATTCGGTACCCTATGTGAGTTCTGAATTCTATCCGGTACCCTATGTGAGTTCTTCATACTATTGGTACTATAGATGAGTTCTGGTGATTATAAAAGACTATAAACGAGTTCGTAGTATTACACGGTACCGTAAGTGAGTTCTTATTATTGCACAGTATCATATTACCCAATACCATGCGAGTTCTTAGTACCGTAGATGAGTTCTAATATTTACCCAGTATCATAGATGAGTTCTGGTGATTACCCAGTACCATAGATGAGTTCTGATAATTACCCGGTGCCATAGACGAGTTCTGATAATTACCCGGTACCATAGACGAGTTCTGATAATCACCCAGTACTATAGATGAGTTCTGATAATTACCCAGTACCATAGATGAGTTCGGATAATTACCCGGTACCATAGATGAGTTCTGATGATTACACATTTACCATAGATGAGTTCTGATAATTACCCAATATCATTGATGAGTTCCGCTAATTACCAGTACCATTGATGAGTTCTGATAATTACCCGGTACCGTAGATGAGTTCTGGTGGTACCATTAGTTTCCTAAGCCATTTGTTTCGTTCTCTTGGTTACCAGTTACTCCGATTGATAAGTGAAGGGATGAAACAAACTAGGCCTACTGTTCAAAATAAAAGTTTTGAAAACAGAACCTCGTAAAATTTGTCAAATTAAAGGGCCCAAAAAATTCAAAATTGTATGATATGAGGCCACCGTGATATCATATTACCCAATACCATGCGAGTTCTTAGTACCGTAGATGAGTTCTAATATTTACCCAGTATCATAGATGAGTTCTGGTGATTACCCAGTACCATAGATGAGTTCTGATAATTACCCGGTGCCATAGACGAGTTCTGATAATTACCCGGTACCATAGACGAGTTCTGATAATCACCCAGTACTATAGATGAGTTCTGATAATTACCCAGTACCATAGATGAGTTCGGATAATTACCCGGTACCATAGATGAGTTCTGATGATTACACATTTACCATAGATGAGTTCTGATAATTACCCAATATCATTGATGAGTTCCGCTAATTACCAGTACCATTGATGAGTTCTGATAATTACCCGGTACCGTAGATGAGTTCTGGTGGTACCATTAGTTTCCTAAGCCATTTGTTTCGTTCTCTTGGTTACCAGTTACTCCGATTGATAAGTGAAGGGATGAAACAAACTAGGCCTACTGTTCAAAATAAAAGTTTTGAAAACAGAACCTCGTAAAATTTGTCAAATTAAAGGGCCCAAAAAATTCAAAATTGTATGATATGAGGCCACCGTGGATTTGAAGATCCTAAGCTGTCGCCTGTTTAACGTATTGGTAAATCGGACACTGCCTCGGTGATATTATCGTCAAATATATTTTATATTTTGTGCAGATTAGGTCGGAGAACGGTTGCGACTATCATGTATGGTGCAGGTACCATGTCCTGTGTAGCAGTCATTATCATTCAAAATACAGGTAATTATTTAAAATACGGGTAATTAATTAATAGGTAAAATATATAGGTAATTATTTAATATACAGGTAATTATTTAATATACAGGTAATTAATTAAAATACAGGTAAAATATATAGGTAATTAGTTAATATACAGATAAAATATACGGGTAATTAGTTAATATACAAGTAAAATATACAGGTAATATGTAAGTAATTAATATGCTGGTACCTACAGGTAATTGATTCATATACAGGCATAACACATGTAATTAATTGATATACATGTGAGATACAGGTGATTAATTAATTAACAAGTAATGTATAGATAATTAATTAATGTGCAGGTAATAATCAAGTAATGTAATTAAAGTATAGGTAATTAATTAATATACACGTAATATATAGGTAGATCTAGTTCTTTATTCCCTTAGGTCAAAAACCCATCGGGTAAACACACATACAACAATACATACAAGGTAATAAATACATACAGAATCTACAAGGAGAGTATGTTTATGAGATGTACAAAAAGGGTTAAAGCAGGTACGGATCCAGGATTTTTTGCAGGGGGGGGGTCTAGGTTTGATAATTGCTTAACTAATTGCGCTCAACCACCGATAATTTGGTAAATTAGATTCAATTTGGTTCATTCTGACGTATTTCCGGAAGGTAAATTCCAAAATAACAGGTCTAAATCGCCAATAAAATCGCATAAAAAATTTTCAAGTCTGAGCAGGGGGGGGGGGGCGGACCCCCTGGAACCCCCCCCCCCCCCTCTGGATCCGCGCCTGTAAAGAGGTGATTATATTTTAATGATAAGTTCAGATCTTCTCTCATTGGCTTGAAAAAGAAACCTACCTAGATTCTCTAATTTTGTGCTGTTCTTAGCGGCAAGAAGTTGTATTAGTTTATAAACACTTGGGTTTTTACTATAATATTGTTTAATAAATTTATTTCGTTAAACCTCGTTTCTCTCTATATATATTGGTTAAAGGGACAATAACATTCTTGCTGGCTTGGTAGCTCCAGAAAATAAATAATACCATTATTCTAAGTACTAGATGTTTAAGTGTCCTACCTGTTGTGTAAATTATCCATTACAACCTATTTTACTTGTCCAGAGGGTTCGAAAATATTTTAAAATCCAAGTCACATTTGAAAAGGTTTACGTTAGACTTTTCAAATCAATTGGTTGAATTTTTCCAATTTTTCAAAATAGGTATCTTAAGATGAAATTTATATCATCATTTAATTGGAATATTCTAAAATAATACGATTTGTTGACCAGAATGAAGATTGGGACATATTATTCAGAAACAACAAGAGTGTTATTGGGGCTTTAATCAAATGTCTGGGATCATAGGGTCAAAAGCCGCTGGTATGACCCCCGACAACTGTTCAAATCTTGCATGTAGTAGAGATAATCCAAAGCATAAAAAAACCTAATATAGATCGGTATTTTGATAAGATTATGTAAATGTTTTTTATTTAATTTGTTTTGTTTTAAATTACAGTGTATATTGTGGCTCTAATTTCACCGTTTTGGGGGGTTTTCTATTTGTAGTGACTTTTGGATATAAAGGAATAATGATCACAACCCTGTCCCTGGCAGCTAGATTATTTAGTACTATGGCTTGGGCGGGTGTAGTCATCATCACCACCGAGAGTTACCCTACAGTAATTCGGTGAGTTTCATGTCTCAATCAAATACACATCAATATTTCGTTTCGTTTGTTTATACTTTCGGGTGGTTGGGATGGCCTAGTGGTCTAGAGGTGACCGGCCAGCTAGTGGTCTAGAGTGCCGCGCTTCGACCTCTAGCTGGCCGGTCACCTCTGGCTTGCGGTTGTGGTTTCGAGCCCTGGTGTGAGCGTATGTGGCATGGAGATAGGGGCGCCTTCTCAACCTCGTGGGTTTCCTCCGGGCACTCCGGTTTCCTCCCACTGCTAAAGACCCCTACGCGTAAGCGAATTATTGAAATAAAATTAAACCATATGTTAGTCCCGAAATGACCTAGTTTGTGTTGAGTGGATGTTAAACCCCATTTCTCACCCTGTCTCTCTCTTGACTCTAGTTCAGGCTATATTACAATCCGTTCGTTTATCTGTCGTCATTAACCCATTCGGTGCAAAAACATAAAAACTGAAGTGGAATAGGTATTAACGGCCTACTGTTCTAGGCTATGCGGGAAATTTTGCCCGGACAGCGGCGCTACGGCCTACTCTTATTATATCGAATTCTAGCTGCCAAGGGATCTGTAGCGTACACACCAATACACGTTTCTGCGCCACTAACGAGGGGGAACCACGGGGGATACTCCATATGAACTTTCTTGGCCAACTCTCGTATCGAATACGGGGCCTCCAGGCTAGCGAGCTAACGTTTACTCACTGACCCCCCCCCCCCCCGTTTCTTATTTTCTTTCATTCTTCCTTTGATTAGTTTTCATTTCGTATTGTTTAAATTCTCAGTTTATCATGCCACAGTAAGGACTGTGCCTGTCGCTAAGAGATTGGATTTACAGCTGATTTTCTGGTCGAAAGAGAGAAATGGAGTTAACGGGGACTTAGTCTCATAGGGGCGCTACTCGTTCTCAGCTCCTGCCCCCTTTCCCTAAATCTGCGCCTGGTCCTATTGTGTCGTTAGTTGATTTTGCATTACTGTTTGAAGATAGATGGCGTGCCACCGTTGCTATTATGATGCTAAGATAATTTTATCCAAGTTCTACTGGTATAATATATAGGCCATGTTCTACTGGTGTATGATAGATTATGTTCTACTGGTGTATGATAGATTATGTTCTACTGGTATGATATATAGGTTGTGTGTGATATATAGGTTATATTCTACATGTATGATATATAGGTTATGTTCTACTGGTGTTGGGGTTTTGGGGTGGCCTAGTGGTCTAGAGTGCCGCGCTTCGACCTCAAGCTGGCCGGTCACCTCTGGCTTGCGGCTGTGGTTTCGAGCCCTGGTGTGAGCGTATGTGGCATGGAGATAGGGGCGCCTTCTCAACCCCGTGGGTTTCCTCCGGGCACTCCGGTTTCCCCTACGCACAAGCGAATTATTGAAATAAAATTGAACCATATGTTAGTTCTGAAATGACCTAGTTGTGTCGACTGGACGTTAAACCCCACTGCTCTCCCATTCTCTACTGGTGTATGATATATAATAGGTTATATTCTACAGGTATGATATGTAGGCCATGTTCTACTGGTGTGATATATAGGTTATGTTCTACCGGTGTATGATAGGTTATGTTCTACTGGTATAATATATAGGTTATGTTCTACTGGTATAATATATAGGTTATGTTCTACTGGTATAATACATAGGCTATTTTTATTTCAGAAACTTGGGTTATGGTGCCGCTAACACGGCAGCTCGTATTGGAGGAATAGTCGCACCGTTTATCTTCACACCGGTAACTTTTCATATTCTTTCCCTTCGATTAACAGGAGACGTGGTGTCTCAACCTTATAAATGTCTTATAAATTATTATTATTTAATTTAGACATTTATTCAGTTGAAAAGTCTATAATCAACTCTCTTAGCTATCGGGTGGCTTAGATATTGAATGTATTAGAACCTCTGTGCAATTTAATAATTGTACAATAGAATGAATAATTTTATACCTTGATTATTGTCGAATCGCTAGGACTTATAACTTCGCGTCGATTGGATAAATTTGACTGAAATTTTCAACATATTGTTTATTATCTTTTTAAACTATCATAGCAAGAACGGTCAGCTCTTTGTCCAAAAGGGGGGGGGGTGTGTGGCCGAATGCTGTATCATAAAACCTGTCATTGAGTCAACTGGTGTGCTTTCGAATCCCCGGTTGTACATGACAGGGAATAGGGTCGCCTGTCCAACCTCATGGGTTTTTTCCCCGGTTGTACGCGACAACTGCTAATGATCCCTACGCACAAGCGAATTATTGAAATAAAATTAAACCATATGTTAGTCCCGAAATGACCTAGTTAGTGTCGAGTGGATGTTAAGCTCCATCTCCCCACCCTCTCTCTCTCTCTCTCTCTCTCTCTCTCTCTCTCTCTCCAAATCCCACACAATGCCTCTTTAATAGTTTGTATTTTCGGAGAGAGAGAGAGAGAGAAATGGGGTTTAACGTCCACTCAACACAAACTAGGTCATTTCGGGACTAACATATGGTTCAATTTTATTTCAATAATTCGGTTGCGCGTAGGGGTCTTTAGCAGTGGGAGGAAACCGGAGTGCCCGGAGGAAACCCACGAGGTTGAGAAGGCGCCAATATCTCCATGCCACATACGCACACACCAGGGCTCAAACCACAGCCGCAAACCAGAGGTGACCGGCCAGATAGAGGACGAAGCGCCGCGGCACTCTAGACCATTAGGCCATCCCACCCCCCTGTATTTTCGGAGTGACCATAAAACGGTACCATATATTATAGTTTATACCATATATTATAGTTTATATCATATATTATAGTTTGTACCATATATTATAGTTTGTATCATATATTATAGTTTATACCATATATTACAGTTTATACCATATATTATAGTTTATATTGTATATTTTCAGGGTGGTAATGAGACGATACCATATATTATAGTGATTGTCTTACTTGGATTAAGCGGGGTTCTAACCAGGTTATTTCTACCGGAAACTCTAGGATTGGCCATGGAGGATGTAGTACAGGTCGATCAGGAAGGGGGAGAAGAAACAAAAGAAACGCCCGTGAATGGACATCCATTTAAAGAAACGCCCGCGAACGGTCATCCATTTAAAGAAACGCCCGCGAACGGCCATCCATTTAAAGAAACGCCCGCGAACGGCCATCCATTTAATGAAACGCCGAACCTTACAAATAGACAATCAAACAAAGGCGAGGGGAACAAGAACGACAATCGAAGGCCCATAATAAGTCTTTTGACCGAAAACACTAGACTTTAATTCTGTTATTAAAAATAAAAAGCTATATTGTAGCCCGCATTATACGCAAGGGGGTGGGGGTATCATTGCTGCGCAGGGTATGAATACTAATGTAAAG
Organism: Patella caerulea; assembly: GCA_036850965.1. Classification (NCBI taxonomy): domain Eukaryota; kingdom Metazoa; phylum Mollusca; class Gastropoda; family Patellidae; genus Patella; species Patella caerulea. The sequence continues at coordinate 664,450 of JAZGQO010000010.1, read as the reverse complement.
TTAGATAGAAAAGCATACCACGACCTGACTTTAACCAAGCTGTCAATCTGTGTGGGCCAATATCATTCCTAACTTTGAGGGGCACTATATAGTAACTTCTCTAAAATAGCTAAAGCAAAATGAATATATTAAAAAATTTCAGTCAAATTACGTTATTCTGAGCGAAGTTTTCACTGTTACAAGTTTCGACAAGATGTGACAACAATACTTGTTAATCGAGACTCACCGTTTTTAATTACATCATTAAATGGCGATCGTGTATCAATCTGTTTAAATCTCGGCCATCTGATGGTCTAGAGAGTTGAGAATAGGCTTGTCATGTGAAAACACGCCTGAATAAGAGTTTATATAACATTTGGCGCCAAAACGCCAAAATAAAGACCTGGGAAAAGTCATATTTAGCTATCATACAAGTAAGAGATATATTATGTTTGTGTATCTCCAGATTTCCAAGGTGGCCCCCACATGCTTTGAAGTAAGACCTTGTAGGGAGGCCCTGATAGGTTATGTGTCATTTATTAAATCACGTTCGCCACATGAATTTTCCAAATGTCATGATTTGTATCCGGTTTTGATGAAACTTAAAATATATGTTTATTCCCAAGTTTGTTACGCCTACTGTCAATAATGAATGTGAAAGCTGACATATGACGTTACGATCGAATCAAATGATCTTGGAGAAATGGAATGGGTATTAACGGCCTACTGTTCTAGGCTATGAGGTATATTTCCCCGGACAGCGGCGCTACGGCCTACTCTTATTACATCGAATTCCAACTACCAAGGAATCTGTAGTATACACACCAATACACCCAGTCTGCACCACTAAAGTAGGAGAACCACGGGGGATATTTCATATGAAATATGTACAAAGTTTATAGGCCACAATTTTTTTTTATACATTGGCGTGGACGTCAACGAACGATTTGCCAGAAGAAGGTCTTCATTAGCTCAGTTTCCGACGTGGTTTTCCCTTGTCAGTGATGCAGAACGGAGCTAGGGCTTGACAAGGACAGCTTAGTCGTTCGGATGGGACGAAAAACCGAGGTCCTGTGTACATACTGGCGTGTACGTAAAAGATCCCTTGGCAGTTGGAATTTGATATAGAAGGCCGTATCGCCGCTGCCACACTGTATGCCCGTCTTCCATTAGACCAGGTTAGGTGCAGAAGAGTAGGACGTTTCATTAGCTCAGTAGAATGTTGTGTAAATCAAATTACATTTCGTTTCACTAACCCGAATCACCTTATGTCCAATGACAATGGCCAGCAATGCAAATCAAATATCAAGTTATTATTCAGTAACCTGCAATCAATTTAGTTCTTTCCATGACTTTACTGCACTTAAACAGTCAGTGATATCCGATAAATCTAATTCTAGAGTAAAGTCGCCATCAATATTCAGGAATAACAAGTTGTCCTGTCTCGCCTGCGTCAAATATAGTAGAACGCGGATTTGACTAAATTCCTTTCATATGACTGACGGAACGTTCTTCCGTGCAATTAAACGCAGAATGATGTCTTGGGGGGGGGGGGGGGTCTTCAACGATTTTAATAAAGTTTCTTGTCTGCGATACGATATTCGTGCCACGGCACGAGAATAAATATAGCTCACGTATTAGCAGCCTTCCACTGGAACCGTTATATTTAATAGTACCCGTGTCTTCTTGGCCTTTCCAACCCCATGGGGTTTCTCCGGGTCCCCCCACTGCTTAAAACCTCTACGCTCAAGTGACTTATTGAAATAAAATTAAACTAAATATTAGTCCCGAAATGACCTAGTTTGTGTCGAGTACTACATGAAGATCTGACAAGTTGTACTGGAGAGGTCGCGTCAATGGTCATACGAGCGGCTCTTGAGCTTATGACGTCAGACATTGTTTAATCAAGCAGGGTTTACCAACAATTCCGTTTAGAACACACCAAAAACTCGACTAAACAGAGGGTGGGGTGCAAAAATTTGACTATAAAAATGGCCTGTTTTGAATGAGGGAGTCGAGGGAGTCTGGGCAGTTCAGTGTGTGTTATAAGACCATGACTCCCTAATCTGGAGCTAGCGTGTTCAATTCCGGTGTTAACCGGGAACGTTCATCGGAATATTCGGGCGTGTATTCCTCGTGTCAGTGGTGCAGACGGGGCCTCAACGAGGGACAGCGACTAGTCGTTCTAATGGGACGAAAAACGTAAGTCGACGTATGTACTCGCCTTGACTTTTGGAATTAAAAAAGGAAAGTAGACCATAGCGCGCTGCCCAGGCAAAATTCTGTAATGTGCATGTCTTCATTATGCCATTCGGTAGATTTTCGGCGTGGTCGCCCGTAATTCAGCTCTCAGTGTATGAGACGTACGTTCAGAGCTAAACTAGGTCGAACCATTGCCAGTGATGCAGGACGGAGTGCCTGGCAAGGGACAATGTATTGTCGTTCGGATGGGACGAAAAACCGAGGTCTCGTGTACACATCGACGTACACGTAAAAGAGCCCTTGGCAGTTGGAATTCGATATAAGATTAGGTCGAAGTGACGCTGCCCGGGCAAAATTTCTCACATGAAATGACACACTATGGATGCCTGTCTTCATTAGCCCAGTCATCTCAATTTTCCGGCGTGGTTTCCCCTTGTCAGTGATGCAGAAGGAGAGCCTGACTTAAGGACAGCTGCCTAGTCGTTCGGATGGGACGAAAAACCAAGGTCCCGTGTACACATTGGCGTGCACGTAAAAGATCCCTTGGCAGTTGGAATTCGATATAAGAGTAGGCCGTAGCTCCGCTGCCCGGGTACAATTTCCCTCATAGCACACTGTATGGCGTGAGAGAGAGAGAGAGATGGAGTTTAACGTCCACTCGACACAAACCAGGTCATTTCGGGACCAACATGGTTCAACTTTATTTCAATAATTCACTTGAGCGTAGGGGTCTTTAGAAGTGGGAGGAAACCGGAGTGCCCGGTGGAAACCCACGAGGTTGAGAATTGGCGCCACTATCTCCGTGCCACATACGCTCAAACCAGGGATCGAAACCACAGCCGCAAGCCAGACGTGACCGGCCAGCTAGAGGTCGAAGCGCGGCACTATAGACCCCTAGTCATCCCAACCCCTCTCCTGCATGGCGTATAATGCCCGTCTTCCATTAGCCCAGGTAAGGTGCAGAAGAGTAGGACGTTAAACCCCATTTCATTTCATGTTATTTGATAATGAACAGTTTAGAACAATATAATAATAATAAAGTCTGGTTTGTATGAGTTTATTCTCTCTTCATATCTCGAGTTGAATTGATATTAATATACCGTATTTCACTTTAAATTATTGGTCTTTATTCACTCAATATCTTTCGTCTGTGTTTATTTTTCTTATTTCATAAATAAATCCATTTCTGAAAAGATAAATTTTGAAAATATATTTTTGTTTTCTTAATGTTCATAAAAGAAAAATACTCTTCAATTTACTAATGTAATAAATGTAGCTGCAAGTCTTAGAATAACTGAACTCAGCTCTGTTTAATTAGCCGAGAGAGCTTAAAGGTAATATCACGTGACCCGTCCTCAGTCAAAATGTCGGAAGGAGATGTGGAAAATGGCGAGACGGCTGTGCTTATTTCCCAGCGTGATAGGAATATACGGATAGACCAAAAATTTAACGACATAGACAGATCGACACGGGTAAGTTTGTTTGTTAGGCCAAATAGATTTCATAGATAAGCCTGTTGTGTAGCCAGTGACGGTCGGGCCGATAACGGTTTATCGCTCGACTTGTGTTATATTCACCATAGAACACGACTCACGTGGGCCGTGTATAGTAGGCCTATAGCTAGAGCCTGTAGTCGTATTGACTGTAGTCGAGTAGAGAGAGAGAGATTGTACTGCGTCTGTCTCAGTCGGTCTCCGCCAGATTGTTTGCAAATCATGATTTTGTCCGTGCTCACAGACTACAAATCCGACTTTTTTTATTTAATAAACTCTGTAGCCGTACTACACCATATGACTTCATTGAACATTTTATTTCACCTTACATTTGATGTACACTGAACAAATTTCTTTACTACAACCTTGTATAGGCCAACCTTTATTTCTGTTCCCATCCGCTGTACACAGTGAACAAATTTCTTCACAAGACGTAACTATTATAGGTTTTACCTTTTTTTCAGTCCCCATCCGATGTACATGACACGTAGCCTACACAGTGAACAAATTTATTCACAACTTATATAACTTCTACCTTTATTTCAGCTTATAAAATAAATGTCATTTAGGCTTGATGACAGCAACGAGTAAGACTAAGAGGATATAATAATGTCATTTAGGCTTGATAATGATAAGAGGATACTTATCGAAACGTCCGCCTTTGTATAATTTCTATTAAACGAGTAATCGTTGTCTCATCTGTGTTACTATTGTATTGTTTTTTTTTAAAGATATATTAAAGTTTTTTTCTTGAACTGACTCCAGCATGCACCTCACTTATTACATATCTTTAGAAAATTCAGCAGGACACTTGTATATAAACATCGGTGAAATTGGAGATGGCTGTAGCCGATTGTTTTTTAAGTATTTAATACGAGATCAGTACAGCCCCGGATGATAAAGGATATTGCGAGCTGACATGTTGTCGTAGTGTGAGCACGTCATTACAAGTCATTTGTGATACCAGTATCACCCAAATGTCCAAAAAGGGTTCACTAGTTCGCACGTGCACTAGTTCGCCACTATATGGGTACCGGTATCAATAAACCTAACCCTACCTTAACCCTCTCCCTAATAGATATCGGTGGACTAGTGAACCCACGGGCTAGTGAACCCACGGACTAGTGAGCATTCTCAAAATGTCTGGGAATATTCTCGTGGAACCGAATACCCATGTATAAAATGTTTCGTACATAATAAATAGCCCTGTGAAATGGGAAATATTCTGTCGTGGTGCTGGGTATTGCCACTGTAGTCACGATACGATAAGTATTACGATTCAGGTTCTACGATACGATTCGTATCATCATTCACAAACAGGGCAATAATTACCCAAAAAACAACAGGATAAACAAATAACTGATATGTCGAAGAAATTAAACTGTTTTATATCACAATATTGATGTGGATCAAAATAAGGACCAGAACAATTTAAGAGTATTTATGTACCGATGGATAATGTGTGGTGTGCCAGGTTACTTACAAAAGCGATAAAATAAAACATTAAAAAGAATCGCTGTTCCGGGCACAGCGATTCAATGACATTTTTGTGCCAGCACTAGTGTTGCCGAGAAAGTCCAATAATCATTTCTATATTATTTTTGAGTACGTTGCGAAATTCCAACCCAGGTGGATGGGTGGAACCAACCGCAATCTATAGAAAATGATAGTACATGTATGGAATCATTAATGGAAACATATTTTAATCGGGGTTGGGCGTATGGATCTAGATTTATCTTAGAATTATCCAAGATTAGTTTTCCGACAGTCCCCTATGTATAGTATTAGTAATGTTAGATTTGATACTAGTTCACATCATCTTTTGTTAAAGTGTTAATTTAAATACCCAATCAGATTACAGCAGGCCTTCAATCAAATGATCGACTCCTAAGGTTTAATTCATTCCATAGGACTTTATACCCAAATTAAGTTTTACAGCAGGTCTGCGTTCAAATGATCTACTGCCAGGACTACAAGATAATACTAAATGTGTGAGAACGGCACTAAACACAAAACAAATCGCGTGAGAACGGCACTAAACCCAAAACAAAACATATAAAACACACCTGTAGACACAACCAACTAGAGAAACATTGTAAGAAATAAACAACCAATATGATGCCTAGTGGTCTAGAGTGCCCTGCATCGACCTCCATCTGGCCGGTCACCTCTGGCTTACGGGGCTGTGGTTTCGATTGGTCAGTTTGACACTGTCTGGACAACACCCCCCACACCCAGTTTACGGCTGTGGTTTCGATACGTCATCTAAAAGGTCATACGAGTGGCTTTTGACTCTATGATGTCAGATGTTTGATCAGCATTGATGTTACTAGTGAATCACCCACAGTTCCATGCAAAACATGTCTAATCATTGGCTAATCACTCATACCAATTAGAACAATCAATTATAACAAATCTTCCAGATCCTAGTGTAGTAAAGACAAATAAAATGAAATTTTGAACTATAAAAAATGAAACGAAATAGGACTTGTGTTTTAATTTAAGTCGTAAGATTATCTAATGTTGATATTTAGATTTTGTTTTCTTTATTAAATGTGAAATAATCAATCCGAATAAATGTTTAATGTGTATTAAGCTGTGGGTAATTTAATATTTTACTTTAATAAGCTTATAATAGTAAAAGCTTTAAACACTGAGTATCAGCAAGTATAGTAACACGTTTGGCACTGATCTGACTGTACGGTTTATTTTATAACTGTGGATAATCTCCTAATAAGTCTTAATGGTTACAAATAGTAAATAGGGATTAACGTCTGCTATTCCGCCATCACGGACGGTGATATCTAAGACAAATGTAACTTACATTTGTCTTAGATATCACCGTCCGTGATGGCGGAATAGCAGACCTTAATCCCTATTTACTACCACTACAAAGATTACAACATACAGCGATGACCAGCCTTGATATAATCAAAACATTAAAGATGCATTATGGGAGATTAAGTGAAGAGCTGGCAGTTCTCACTATAATAGTTCAAAACTAAATAATGTATAGGCAATTTGCTGAAGTGAAAATGTCAGTCAAGTTAATCCACTCTGAACTGAGAATTGAGCGATTGACATTTTCGGCCTAGCCTCGATCATCATTATTACTAAAGCCTGTACGACAAAAACAAAGTCTCTATTGTCCATTTCATGATTAAATCATGAATGAAAGTTGAGCAGCAAATCGGATCCTAATCCAGTAAATATCGCAGGCTAGCAAGCTATGACGTCGATATCGCAGGCTAGCAAGCTATGACGTCGATATCGCAGGCTAGCAAGCTATGACGTCGATATCGCAGGCTAGCAAGCTATGACGTCGATATCGCAGACTAGTGATGACATAGAGTTGATTATGGTATGAATAAGTTAATTAATGTCTAATTATTAATTTGGATAATATTTCAGGTCTAAAGAAAGGCCTACAATAGGCAGATTTAGTTCTTGCATAATGTATGTTTAATAGATAGATACTGATAAGGAAATATAAGAAGAAAATTAAAATCAATAGCACTGTTTGGTTATATATATATCAGGTATACTATTGATGAGGATGGCAACATGGCGACCTAATTGAACTCGTCTACTTCTCCATCATTCAAATAAATTTAGTGTTAAAGATTCATTATGTTAGATTTAGATAAACAGTGGTCTTTCCTGTTATAATAGCTCAGACAGAGAGAAATGGGGTTTAACGTCCACTTGGCTCAAACTAGGTCATTTCGGGACTAAGATACGGTTCATTTATATTTCGATTATTCACTTGTGCAAAGGGGTCTTTAGCAGTGGATGAAAACAGGAGGGCCCAGAAAAAACCCACGAGGCTCGACAGGCGGCCCTACTCCTTGTCACGTCTAACCGGGGAATCGAATCCACGCCAGTTGACTCAATGACAGACCTTAAGATACAGCGCACACGCGCTAACTATTCAGCCACCAAACCCTTCCTTAGTTCAGTAGAAAATAAACATATTGTAAATTTCATTCAAATTACTTAAAAGTTGCAATTTCATATTTGTAAGTTATATTTTAAAAATGTATTAAAATAAAGCCTTAAAATAGATGGTATCTATAAACAGTCCTACCTTGTTCAAGAATAATCTTATTAATGCTATATTTCAATATTGCCAGTTGAGAAATAGGCAAAAATATCATTTTCAACATCAAATTCATACGTTTCTTAGAAAATATGAAATTCCCGCTTTAATTATACCGTAAGGGAATTGTTTGAAATTTTGATAAGATGTAGTGTAGATTGTTTATTATCGGTGTAACGAAATCTTGGTTATAAAATCCATTTTAATGTTAAACTGTTAGACATCGTATGAACTGGTCATGTGACGTCAATATTCAGATTTACATTAAGCTCTTGTGCAATTTATCTTTACAGTTTTAAAATTATCCGATGCATGACTGCTTCGAGAGAATGCAACATTATGATCTTCTTTTGATAGATCTGTGCATTCTGATCAAAAAACTAAATCTCATCGCCTCAGGGAAATATTTGTTTGTTATCGAAAAAGTGTCAAATGAATTAAGACATACAACAAAGGAATATATAAATCTAGATTTGTATTTCAGAATCGGGAGGGATGGGTGGCTGACTAGTTAGTGTGCGGGCTGCATCCTGAGGTCTGTTATTGAGTCAGTTGTCATGGTTTCGTTTCCATGGTTATACGTGACAAGGAATGAGGTCGCTTGTCCAACCTCGGGGGCTTTCGCTGGGTCCTCCGACTGCTAAAGATCACTATGCGCAAGCAAATAATTGAAATAGAATTAAGCCATATGTTGGTCCCGAAATGGCCTAGTTTGTGTTGAGTGAACGTTTAACCCCATTTCTCTCCTATTTCAGAATAACACGTAGGCCTTCATTGATTTGAATCCAGTCATGTTTTTCTATAATAACTTTAATAAAGTAACATATATTGACTTTGTGTTAATCCGTTCAATCTGGTGTAGGATGGAATTCAATATGACACGGATACTTATAGTTTTGTTGTGATTTTGTCTTGTATAATACAAGTGTCCGTCAGGTCAATCGGGACTACTTCCCCCTTTTCATGTAGTCCTGTACTGCCAGCTTGATTTAACATAAATATAGCTTTTTGTGCATGGCTATCCCTTTGATTATGTTTTAGACTTAAAATAGATGACATTATAATTTTTATGGATACCTACATTGTAGGTTCGTGAGAGTAATACTGTACATGTATATAACCAGCAGTTTGAAAGTGATACAGGTCACGATAATTAAATACAAGATATTCAAAATACTGTTGTGTCGAGTGTATATATATATTTATCTGTACCAAGTCCTACTTGGCGTACTAAGGCTTGTCCGCAATGTATTAACTATGTAATTACCTTTAGTAACATCTGTTGAAAACTGTAGGCCGACTTGTTCGTTGACTGCTGTTTTATATCCTCACGGCGGAGGGATCCACGCAATGTGATGGGGCATAGCCTCGCCCATCAGGACGAGTACCGGAAATAACGGTCAAAACTACAACAATACCTTCCAGGATAATCAAAATCTTTAAAGGTAAAAGCACTTCTTTCAACATGCACTAATTTTATAAAACCGGTTCTGGATGACTTCATATGGTGAGCTCAGCTCAGAAGGGCATTGACCCTGAGATACACTTTAACATATTATATCAGCTGAGAAAGGACATACACCCTGAGAACTGAGATACATTTAGACTTCTAGGATGATGGTGATGAAACCTGGTCAGATTATCTTTGTTGACAACATTATCAACCCTCATCTAATTAATAAATAAATAAACAGATCTGGGATTGATTAATTAGTCGTACTAAGATTGTTTTCTGTCTTGGACTCACTGAGTTCTATTTCCTAATTAACTGCAGTTTAAAATCTGCCAACAACATCCAGTGATTGGTTCAGTTCTAGAAAGTGAGGTTGTATTCAGCCTGCCTGTGGACGGACTCAGTTCTCTTCTTGTGATTCAATGAAACATAGAAAGTTTAAAATATTCACCCAGTGTTTGTGTTTCTACTAGAGACTGAGGTGTGATCAGAGGAGTTCAGCCTTCCTTGAACTGAGTGACTTCTTCTCAGGTGTGTTCATTCTTTCTTGATATGACTGAACTCTCTTTACTTCTTTAAACTTAACTTGTTTGATTACTTCAAGATCTTGTAATGTTAAACTGTGTCCAGACTTCTTAGGAAATGATGGGATTGACTATAAGATCTGCTATAATTTAGGTTTCAAGACGGGCCTACATTGACAATAATTCTTGCAGGCTAATAAACTTAATCAAGTAACTTGGGAAACCTAGATTATCGGAAGGTTCTATTAAACCTGAGAGGAGGATCGTGAAAAAAATCTGACATAGAACAAATGAGAATAGAATTATTGAAAAGATATTATTTGTTGGGATTTAGTCTCGTAGAGTAAGGGCAGAATGAAGGTAGGTTAATATTTTGTTGTAGAATTAGACATGCACAACCAGTATTTAGATTGTTCATCACCTTGCTGTAGTCTACGGTGTCCTAATATGACCAGAATGACCAGTCAGGTTTAGATAGTAAAATTAATGTGTCATGGTTAATATCAATCAGGGTAGAATCTAATTAGTTGAGTATTTAATAATCTATTATTGTTTATTTATATTGTCTCCAGTGATAATCACCTGCGAGTCCATAATTTATGGAGTAAAACATTCACAGGGTCCTGCTGGGTAATTTGATACCACGTATGTGGGAGTGCGGTGCTGTGACGAAGGGTGACACACAGGCCTACCGTACATCTTTGATTTTATTATATACATATTATATGTCATGGAAATGAATAAACCAACTAGGAAAAAGCAGATTCCTTTTATAATTTATTTTATCACTATGGTGCTTTACCTTTTCGCTATGGTGCTATACTTTATCTGTATGTGACAAGGAAAACTTTCTAGTCGTTCAGATGGGACGGAAAACCGAGGTCCTGTGTACATATTGGGGTGCCTGTAAAAGATCCCTTGGAATTCGATGTAAGAGTAGGGAGTAATGCGGCTGTTTAGGCAAAATTGCCCTCATAGAAGCACACTGTATGGCGTATGCTCGTCTTCATTGGCCCAGGTTCGGAGCAGAACATCAGGACTTACAGTGTAAAACCCCATTTCATTTATCTGTATGGCGCTTTACTTTATCGCAAGGTGCTTTACTGTTACAGCGATTTATGGCTATGATGAATCTTTACTAGCGTTATTAATAAACCTGTAAACAGTATTTTATTTTTATTTATTTAGATTTGATGAAAGTAATGATTATATTATTATCGTTCATCTCTCTAACAATCGTTGATAGGCTTTATATTTATCTGTGATTAATCAGTATCTCGAGGGTATCGTGATACAGTATTTTTATATCGTTATACATGCGTGATATAATAACTATTTCTGCCTATTGGATTTAAGAATATACAAATTATTAGTTAGAGATTTATTCACACGAGTCCATTTTCACCCCTCTAGAGTATCGGATGGCAAAGATTTTACATTGATTAGCACACAATGGCCATTTAAGGTGTTCACGATGAAATAAATGATCGAGTCTGAATTGTCAATGTCCATCTCTTAGATAATAAACTATCTACGTTACATTTTGTCCAAACTTCAAACATTTTTAATTTGCACGGAATAAATTAATTGGACTTTAATAGATTTTTAATTTTCTATTTTTGAACTATTGTAGCAAGATTTGCCAAAACGTCAAACACTCTTAACTTTGCATAGGATAAAGTAATTGGACTCAATTTTGAACTATTACAGCAAGAATTCCTTTCTCTTGAAAAATGGTGGGTTGGGATGGCGTAGTGGTCTAGAGTGCCGCGCTTCGACCTCTAGCTGGCCGGTCACCTCTGGCTTGCGGCTGTGGTTTCGACCCCTGGTGTGAGCGTATGTGGCATGGATATAGGGACGTCTTCTCAACCTCGTGGGTTTCGTCCGGGCACTCCGGTTTCCTCCCACTGCTAAAGACCCTTACGCGCAAGCGAATTATTGAAATAAAATTAAACCATATGTTGGTCCTGAAATGACCTAGTTTGTGTCGAGTGGACGTTAAACCTCATTTCTCTCTCGCTCTTAAAAAATTTCCAACATTAGTTGTGTTGGAGTATTTGAATAGAACATTAACTCAATTTTTGTTGTTTGTATTGAGTGGGTGTTATACCCGGTTGTGTGTAATAATAGAATAGAGAGTATGAATTATATTGTTATTAGTTGGTCGGTGGTGGTGACAGGTGGCACCCTGGTTACAATGTCGTTATTATCAATAAAACTTGTTGATTGTATCAATATAGCCATGTCATTCAGGATTTTTATTCCTGACCTCTCGTCTCTTATATTAGTAATCTCATGGGTTCCTCCGGTTCCTCGTGTTTATTGTGTCATTCCACACCACAGTCCCTTATATTAGTAACCTCGTGGGTTTCTCCGGTTCCTCGTGTTTATTGTATCAATATGGCCGTGTCATTCCACACCACTAGTCCCTTATATTAGTAACCGCGTGGGTTTCTCCGGGTCCTCATGTTTATTGTATCAATATGGCCGTGTCATTCCACATCACTAGACCCTTATACATGTATTAGTAACCTCTTGGGTTTTCTCCGGGTCCTCTGGTTTCCAGGAGCGTTGGATGGCTGAATGATTAGCATGTGCAAGCTGTATCATAAGGTCTGTCATTGAGTAAACTGGCGTGGTTTCGATTCCACGGTTGTAGGTGACAAGGGTAGGATTGCCTGGCCAACCTCCTGGGATTTCTCTCTGGGGTTCTCCGGTTTCCTCCCACTGCTAAAGACCCCTACGCGCAAGCAAATTAGAACCATATATATGTCTCCCATGTTTCAATGGACATTCACCTCCCCCTCACTCTCATTAAGTAAAATCAATTGAAATGATTAATTGAACGAGAAGTAATACATATTAATCATTATTTGATCGGAAGTTGGTGATGAGCTTGCAGGGAAGCCATTCGCCTCATCAATCAATGTGTTTTAATGGGAGAGAACATAGCGACCATCTTATAATTATTGTAGTTGTTGGTCATCTACACAGGGTATACAATATCGCGATCAAATGAAACACGGCTGATGTCAGACATGGATATTATGATCTGTTTTAGCTACCGTTTACACATTGGTGTGTACGTTAAAGATCCCCTTGACAGTTGGAATTCGATATAAAAGTAGGCCGTAGAGCCGCTGTCCAGAAAGAATTGCCCTCACTGTATCGGTATAACGCTCGTCTGTTTATTACATAATATATCAAATCCTAATTAAATTCTCGGAATATCCACTGGCGTTATTTTTATCACAGAAAGTGTTGTAGGTGTAACTCTTTATAGAGTTTATCAATATAAACACAAAGCGCCCCGTGGGCTCGTGCAACCTTTGACGTCACGTGTGGCTATAGCCCTAAACGCTCAATGAGTGTTTTTCAGGGAATCCAATATTTTTCTAGTAAGATTGGATACATGTACATGTATCTCTACTTTCCATATATATATATACACCAAAATTGTCATACTTTTATTGGCAATAGCCACCCGATAAATACTTTGCGGGCAACCCATATTTAAATCTGAGAATGCTTTGTCAACTCACAGTCTGGCTAGTAATGAAGGGCTGAATTATGTCTTCTGCAACAACTTGTTGAAAAAGATGAAAAATGAATGTTTATTTCCAGAAACGATTATGAGAAAGAAAGGAAGTTGTGACGTTACGTAGGCGACATGTATCAACTATGATTTACGATATTAAATTTTCTTCTCCTTATTTTCTGCTCTGAGTTGGAATTTGATTAAATACATGTATTTTTGTAGTGTTATTGATTTCGAGTTTTTTTGTTGTGAAGTTGACCTTTTTCATCATCAAATTAACAGCTGACTCTACGACATGTGTGGAATACATGGGGAAATACCAAAATAAGTTTTTTTTCAGTCCTTATTTTCTCTTTTATTTATAAATTAGATGTGGTCTTGTCAATATCAAGCGGTTAGAGAACTGGATGTGGTGGGCTTGTCAATGTCAAGTATTTAAGAAGTGATATAGGATGGTCTTGTCAATGTCAATTATTTAAAGAAGTGGTATTGGGTGGTTGTGTCAATGTCAATTTATTTTATGAAGTGATATGGCATGGTCTTGTTGATGTCGAGTGTTTAAAGAAATTATATGAGGGTGTTCTTGTCAATGTCATGAGTAAGAGGAAACATCACTTCCTGGATAACATCCCTTTCTAGAACATCAGAGGACATAATGTCTGTCTTGTCTTTGGGGACCAGGGTGGCTAAGTGGATAAGGCGGCGCTGGTTCGCTAGCCTGGAGGTCGGGTATTCGATCCCTGCATTGGCTGATAAAGTTCATCTCGATTTCACCTCGGTTTCCCCTTGTCAGTGATGCAGGACGGAGCACTTTCTAGTCGTTCAGATGTGGCAAAAAATCGAGGTCCCGTGTACACATTGGCATGTACGTTAAAGAACCCATGGCAGTTGGAACCCTTACAACACACTGTATGGCGTATGCCCGTCTTCCTTTAGCCCAGGTTAGGTGCAGAAGAGTAGGACGTTAAACCCAATTTCATTTCTTCTCTGTCTTGTCATCATTAGACCCGGTCGGACCAGAAAAAAAGGGCTGTGGCACCCATTTCACCTGTTTGAATTAGGAAGATATAAACAAGGTTTGTCGTTGAGTCAACTGGCGTGGTGTTGATTGATCGGTTGTACGTGACAAGAAGTAGGGTCGTCTGTCTAACCTCGTGGGTTTTCTCAGGGTCCTTCGGTTCTCTCCCACAGCTATAGACCACTGCTAGTTTGTGTCGTGTAGACATTGAAGTCTCTCTCTATCTCTCTTGTGGGGTTGAGATGGCCTAGTGGTCTAGAGTGCCGCGCTTTGACCTCTAGCTGGCCGGTCACCTCTGGCTTGCGGCTGTGGTTTCGAGCCCTGGTGTGAGCGTATGTGGCATGGAGATAGGGGCGCCTTCTCAACCTCGTGGGTTTCCTCTGGGCACTCCGGTTTCCTCCCATTGCTAAAGACCCCTACGCGCAAGCGAATTATTGAAATAAAATTAAAAACCATATGTTAGTCCCAAAATGACCTGGTTTGTGTCGAGTGGACGTTAAACCCCATTTCTCTCTCTCTCTCTCTCTCTCTCTTTGTGAATTAGGTCCATGATCTACAGTGCCATTGACTAAATATACCAGCTAATTGACCAAGTTATAAAACCGCCTAGACACTATATGGTACTGTAATGTCAGTTTGGAATGTATATATCATTATTATAAATCTATATTTAGACCGGTAAGTAAAAATAAATGGATAGGTTGTTTAAACCATCTGGTCAAATATTTCACCTCCCGACACCTGGCGTCTGTCTGTTGGCAGTTATTGACTGAACACAATCAAATTATCTCCCCTGGCATTGCACTCCTATTTTGTTTTCAAAAGTATTTTTATTCGGTATCTGCAATATGCCACATATTTTGTTTTCGAAAGTGTCTTTTTTTTTACGTGTTTTGGTACCAGCAGTATGAAACATATTTTGTTTTCGAAAGGGTTTTTAGTTTTATGTGTTCGGTACTCGAACAAGTTTTTATTATTATAATTTTAGTCCGAAGTTGCAGACAAAACTGCATGGCGCAAACATTCTGCCGTGCTACACTTTGTTTCTATTTATTAAATTAAAATTGTATTAGTTTGACAAGTGGGGAGGGTTGTACGGTTGGGACAAAAAGTCTTCTCAGATTGCCCTTTTTCATTTATGTCACCAGTCCATTGCATCACCATTCACGTCACATGATTAATCATGGCCGCGATCATCAGCCATGTCTTCAAACAATCGTGTGACGTCACCAATGGTAACAATCAGGCAAATGCTTTGGCGAATCGGAAACGCTAGGCGAATATAATTACACTTAAATTGTTGGACATCCTAGTCAAATGAATCAACCGAATCGTTATAGAAATTGTAACAAAGATATGATTACTTGAAAACTTCCCAGCATTCCACATATACTGTCAATAACAAGCCAGAGTCACCTATAATTGTTGGGGGGTTGGGATGTCCTAGTGGACTAGAGTGCCGGGCTTCGACCTCCAGCTGGCCGGTCACCTCTGGCTTGCGGCTGTGGTTTCGAGCCCTGGTGTGAGCGTATGTGGCATGGAGATGGGGGCGCCTTCTCAACCTCGTGGGTTTCCTCTGGGCACTCCGGTTTCCTCCCATTGCTAAAGACCCCTACGCGCAAGCGAATTATTGAAATAAAATTAAACCATGTTAGTCCCGAAATGACCTAGTTTGTGTTGAGTGGAGGTTAAACCCCATTTCTCTCTCTCTCTCTCTCTGTCTCTCACCTATAATTGTTAAGTAAAATCATAGGAAATTTACAGCTAGAACTATTGTAATAGATTGAAGATTCAATCATCTTTATAACCTCAACCTCTCTCTCGTTCTCTCTCTCTCTCTCTGAACCACTAAAAACAACATAGGTTAAATAACTGTTAAACCTTTTTAAGTTATTAAAAGTAAAAATAAGTTGTAATGTGTTTTAAAGCATTTCTTCAGGTATTTAAGCTAGTCTGTGTGTGTTGAGTAGAAAGGTATAGTATATAAAATAGTTGTTAACAGGTAGGTGGTCTATAATATATATATATATATATATAGACACAGGTAAATTAGTATAAACCAGGTGTATATAAACCATATATATATATAAAACAATTCACATTACTGACCTACATATATATATGAACTATTCTTTCATACAGTCGTTTTTACTTTCATAATATTTGTAATTGTTTTTTTAATAACCCACTCACCTAATTATTGAAATTCCTAACACACAGACCCAATTTAAAGTCAGACATTTTTAATTAGGGTTCATTAAACTCGGAAACCATAAAAGAGATATGTATATGTTAAATGAAATGAAACATGTTTGAGTTAATAAAATAAAACCAAGTACGAACAATCCAAACCATTAGACAAAATTTGAAGTCCTAAAAAAACGTCATAGGCAAAATAGTTTAACATCCTACATCTGAATATGAAATGAAATAGGGTTGAATGTCCTCATGTTCTGTTCCGACTTGGTTAATCAGGACAGGCATACAACATACCTGTGCTATAGGGGAAATATTTTCCAGGACAGCGGCTCAACCTTAATAATAATAATAATCTATTTGAGCAACTAACTAGTTGCTTAAAGCCCCAATAACACTCTTGTTGTAACTGAAAAATATGTCCCAATCTTCATTCTGGTCAACAAATCGTATTATTTTAGAATATTCCAATTAATTGATGATATAAATTTCATCTTAACACACCTAATTTAAAAAATTGGAAAAATTCAACCAATTGATTTGAAAAGTCCGTAAACCTTTTCAAATGTGACTTGGATTTTAAAATATTTTCGAACCCTCTGGACAAGTAAAATAGGTTGTCATGGATAATTTACACAACAGATAGGACATTTACTTAGAATAAGGGTATTATTTATTTTCTGGAGCTACCAAGCCAGCAAGAATGTTATTGACCCTTTAAGAGCGCTGTCGAATTTCAACTTTTAGTATGTGCACACCAATGCATATGCGTACACGTACACGGGACCCTTTTTTTATTATATACCATCCAAACAACTAAACAGCTGTCCTTGTCAGGCCCATGTCTCTAAAGAAAGAAACTTTTATTTCAATAATTCGTTTGCGCGTATGGGTCTTTAGCAGTGGGAGGAAACCCACGAGGTTGAGAAGACGCCCCCATCTCCATGCCACAGCCGCAAGCCAGAGGTGACCGGCCAGCTAGAGGTCGAAGCGCGGCACTCTAGTCCACTAGGCCATCCCAACCCCCCAAGAAACTTGAAATATATTTACAATGAATAATTATTCTTGTCCCAAACCAATTTCTGAATTTTACTGAAATACTAACAACCAGTTGTCGGGTTGGATTGGAGACGGTTGCTCGTGACAAGGAGTGGGGTCGCCTATCTAACCTCGTGAGTTTTTATCCGGGTCCTCAGGTTTCCTCCCACTGCTTAAGACCCCTACGCTCAAGCGAATTTGTTGAATTAGAATTAAACCGTACGTTAGTCCCAAAATGACCTAGTGTCAAGTGGACATTATACCCCATTTCTCTCTGTCTCTGGATTGGAGACCTACAATGTGACTAGCTGGATATGTGACCTACAATGTGACTAGCAATAAGCTTTGGTCTGGATAAACCTAGCTAGAACTCTGACCTGTGCCTGACCACAGTGACAACTTCCAGTTGGGTTGTTTTTCTCCAAGTGACTAGATTGTACAGTTGTTCATCGTATCACTCAATATAAGGGTCGGTCGCTTGATCCCTGTCAATAGTTCTAACGGTCATTTGGAGTTGAAATGACATGTGTCAGACAAACATTGTATTGCCATTTTACATGTTCACTCAACATATCCTATAGCTGGTGTACCCTGTCGATTAAAACACCATCTATTTCTGATAAAGATATGTAAGAAAAGAAAGTCAAGTATGTCAATTAAAATGAAAATGAATGTATTGTTGCTCTGTGAAGTTTGATAAATACAAATGACTTTTTTTAAACAGATTTCTATAATTACATGTACAAGCATTTCCTCCTCGTACAGGGAGACATGGTGGCTAAGTGAGTAAGACGCTTGCTCGCTAACCAGGAGGTCGCGTGTGTGATCCCTGCATTGACAAGGGGGGTTGGGATGGCCTAGTAGTCTAGAGTGCCGTGCTTCGACCTCTAGCTGGCCGGTCACCTCTGGCTTGCGACTGTGATTTCGAGCCCTGGTGTGAGCGTATGTGGCATGGAGATAGGGACGCCTTCTCAACCTCGTGGGTTTCCTCCGGGCACTCCGGTTTCCTCCCACTGCTGAAGACCCCTACGCGCAAGTGAATTATTGAAATAAAATTGAACCATATGTTAGTCCTGAAATGACCTAGGTTGTGTTGAGTGGACGTTAAACCCCATTTCTCTCTCTCTCTCTCTGCATTGACAAAAAAGTTCGTCAGAATTTTTCGATATTATTTTTCGGTGCAGGACAAAGGGACTGGCGAGGACAGCTGCCAATTCAAGTAGATGGGATGAAGAATAAGGCAAGGTTTACACGTTGGCGTGCACGCAAAGGATCCCTGGCAGTTGGAATTTGATGTAAGTGTAGGCCATATTACCACTGCCCAGGCAAAATTACTCTAATAGCACACTGTATCACGTATGTCTGTCTTCATTAGCCCAGTCGGATGTTTGCATATTTACTATGTTGTGAACAGGATGGAGTAAAAAATTAAACTATAATTATATTGTATTAACAATCAGTCGAACGGAACGAGATGAAATTATTTCTTCAGTAAGTATTATATATATGGTTATAATATAGGATATGTAAAATGGACTAGGTGGGTGAATCAATTCAGATAATATAAATTATGTTTTATGCATCCAAATGATTGTCACAGGGCGCTGTCACAACTCAACAACCAGTTGGACAACCCGGTTGGGGTACACTGTATAAAAAAATAGCAATAAGGAGGATATTAATTATTATAAGTTAACACAGAGCATATATATTGGTGTGGACAAGATAATGATCATCCAGAGAGCGTTTCTTTAATAAAATTAGTTCTACTGTACATAGGGGCGTGGAAAACCTGCCACATCACACCTATCACAGTCCTACACTTGCTGTCTCATGACACCTGTCACAGTCCTGCACACCAGATCACATGACACCTGCCACGACCCTGCACACTTATTTCAAACCTGTTTAGATCAAAATGGAATGATCCAGTGCCCCCTGTACATAGCAAGAAGACAGTTTAAAATAAAAGACAATAAAGGCTATTCTAACCCCACTGTACATAGCAAGAAGACTGTTTTAAAGAGGGGGGTTGGGATGGCCTAGTGGTCTAGAGTGCCGCGCCTCGACCTCTAGCTGGCCGGTCACCTCTGGCTTGCGGCTGTGGTTTCGAGCCCTGGTGGGTTTCCTCCGGGCACTCCAGTTTCATCCCACTGCTAAAGACCCCTACGCGCAAGCGAATTATTGAAATAAAGTTAAACCATATGTTGGTCACGAAATGACCTAGTTTGTGTTGAGTGGACGTTAAACCCCATTTCTCTCTCTCTCTCTCTATACACTTGTAAAAATCCTTCATCTGACCTTTATATAAGTATGTACGTGTCTAAATAGATAGAATGAGATAGAATCATTCATTCCAGGAACTTATTGGTTTTCAGAACAAATCTCCTGTCAGTTTCAATGGTAGAAAAAGAGTAAAAATAGCCGAGATTTGTAATACATTTTGTTGCATCGTGATTGTTATTCAGTAATCCATTAGATGGTAATTAGTTTAATAATTGATTTCTTCTTTTAATAACATCAGTTCTAAAGGGCACAATACAGATTTTAAATGCGATTTATCAACAGGCATACGTCTATGAGGGAATTTCCCCAGGACAGTGGAGATATGGTCTATTTCAAAACTGGTGTTGGCCCTTGGCAGTGATTCCCCCTCAATATTTCAATTTAAAAACATATAAAACCTGTAAAAAATAATTGTGGTGCTATCACGAATGTTTGCCTAATCAGTCCTATCAAAAATGGCAGATTATGTGAATACCAGAGTCAATTCATGTATAAACATTGAAAATATATTTCAATGATAAAAATAAAAAGCCCATAAAACTAGAAATGAGCTGCCATCACGAAGGTTTGTTTAATCTGGCCTAATGAATCGGTTGAGTAGATTGTTTGAAATTATCCCCCCGCAGGTTCATTAATTAGTTGATGTGATATCCTTGATGTTAGTCTCGGCAGCTCAAGGTCATCGGATCAATAATACGCACTTATATGTGGATATTATTGACTGAATGTCGGAAATAAAACGTGAGATTATTTTTATAATACCTTGATTGATATTACGGGAATTAATCTGATCTCTAATATCCTTTGATAGTCTTTAATAACCAGAACTCATGTAGCATCCTTTGATAGATTTTAATAACCAGAACTCATTTTAACGGTTCGAGCTATAGACTGTTTCTATAAATATCCAGACTAGTTGTCTTAGTGTTATTATCTTAGGTCATTTCGGGACTAACATATGGTTTAATTTTAATTAAATACTTTGTTTGCGCGTAGGGGTCTTATACGGCGGGAGGAAACCCACGACGCTGGACAGGCTACCCTACTCCTTGTCACGTACATGTACAACCAGGGTTCTATCTCCAAACAACATATGCTGACACCAGAGATGTCAAACCAGCTAGAGAACGTAGTGCCACACACTAGATTGTTTAACCCCTAGCAATAGTCTGGTATTACCAGTAGTGTTTTCGTTTTCATTGTACATGTATACAGTACACAATTTCTGTTTTCATTTTATATACAATTTCTGTGATTTATGGATCAATTTGTCCATTTTGAACAGGGAATCGGAAGTTAATAACAAAAGGTGAGAAATAGGGTTTAACGTCATAGGCGTAAGGCCTCGATGACAGCTAGGGGGGCAGAACCCGAATTGCCCGAAAAATTTTCGGGTTTACAGGCGCCCCCCCCCCCCCTCTCAAGAAAATTTTGGAATATTTGACGTTTCCTGCTGTTTCAAACTGTTAACAAAGTAACTTCAAAGTGGTCTCATATAGCTTAATTAAGGTGGCTGACTTGAATTTCAATGAATTGCGTACAGTCCACGAAGACAGGAAAATTTTGAAAATTTAACTGCTATTCCAGGATGTGAATACAGCAATTTCAATTTGGTCCAATATAGCCTACCTGGCTGACCCGAATTCCAAACAACCAATCAATCGTCACAGGGTATGAGGGCCTCACCCTCTCGGGTAAAAATTCAATGGTTTTGTAACCGATATCTCGCTCCGAATTCCAACCATTCCATCAGATTGTTGCAGTTGCATTCACAAATACTAATCGATGGCCGAAAAATGTCGCACAAAGTAGGGTGGCACCAGAAAAAATGTTTTAATCCATGGTCAACTCAGTTCAAAATCGTGGTATTCAATAAAAGAAAAGTAAAATTAGTGTTTTATTAGGGCTCAAGGACATTTAGGGAAGCAAAACTAGAAATGCCCGAAAATGCCCCAGAGGCGAAGAAGCGGAGCTGACCTTGTATCACCCTACCAAGAAAATTTTGGAATATTTGACGGCCGCTAACATGTTTTACTGCTATTCCAGCCCATAAAATTAGTGTTTTTAGATTTCGGGCACTTTATTTTGCCAAGTAGATGAAATGATTTTTTTTTTCTCACTTTACCTGTCTGCCCGAAAAGTCAGCTTGCCCGGAAGTTAGGGAGACAGCTGCCCCACCTGCCCCCCTGGCTCGTACGCCTATGTTTAACGTCCACTCAGCACAAACTAGGTAATTTTGAGACTAACACTTACAGCAATCCAACCTTCTGAATAAAAACGAGCACAGTTCAAAAAGTGAGTCTCTCTGTCACATGGTGCATCATTCAGATGGAGAAAAAAATCTGAAGTCCAGTGTACAGGTTGGATTTAAAAGATTCCTTGACAGTTGGAGTTTGAAATGAGAGAGAGAGAGAAAGAGAGAGAGAGAGAGCGAGAGATCTCTAGGGTTTAATGTCCATGCTACAAAAACTAAGCCAGTTTGGGACTAACATATGGTTTAATTTTATTTCAATAATTCGCTTGCGCATAGGTGTCTTTAGCAGTGGGATGAAACCAGAGAAAACTGACAAGGTTGGACAGGTGACCCTACTCCTTGTCACGTAAAAACGGGGATTTGAAACTACGCCAAAGGCTTTATGATACAGAGCACACATGCTAACCATTAGGGTAGCAAAAATGAGACCGATTGATGCACATGCCACTAATACAAGTGAAATTTGTAAGGGAAGGGCGGGTCAGGTGCTATTTCCTACGTGTAGATATTGAGGGAGGATTTACACCCCTGCATCTTCATTGGTGTAGAACAGTAGAATGTTAAACTTCATTTCATTAATTAGTCAGTACTTAATTCAATCTGCCAGCTTTATGTTTTTTACTTCTGAAAATTACCTAATTTGTGTTGAGTGGAGGTTAAACTGCCCCCTCTCTCTCTTTCTCTCTCTCTCTATCTCATCAGTCATTTTGGTACTAACTCATGGTTTTTAATTTTATTTCAATAATTCACTTGCGTGTAGGGTTCTTTAGCAGTGGAAGGAAACCGGAGGACTCAGAGAAAACACACAAGGTTGAGAAGGCGCCCCTATCTCCATGTCACATACGCTCACACCAGGGATCGAAACCACAGCCGCAAGCTAGAGGTGACCGGCCAGCTAGGCCACTAGGCCATCCCACCCCTCCCCCACCCCCACCCCCACCCCCGAATTAGAAAATGAAGTTGTACATATAATTTATATGACAGATGGATGGGGTTGATCAAGGGTAATGACAATACTGTGTAAGGGAAACAACTCTATTTAACAATGTCTTGGTTGTGTTCTGAGATTTCTAGATTATAAACAATTCAACTATGTAGGTAAATAGAAAATATTGGAAAATTCAGGTAAAAGAGACAGAAATGGGGTTTAACGTCCACTCGACACAAACTAACATATGGTTTGATTTTATTTCAATAATTTGCTTGAGTGTATGGGTCTTTAGCAGTGGGAGGAAACCCACAAGGTTGGACAGGTGATCTAGTAAAAGACCTAGTTTCTTATGTACATGTAGTTAACTATACAGTC
The DNA here is from genome assembly GCA_036850965.1 of Patella caerulea. Classification (NCBI taxonomy): domain Eukaryota; kingdom Metazoa; phylum Mollusca; class Gastropoda; family Patellidae; genus Patella; species Patella caerulea. Next base: position 641,064 of record JAZGQO010000010.1, on the reverse strand, counting down.
AGTGATCACTGATTGAATTAAGTGGTGTAACAATCCCCTACGTATAACAGGAATAGCCTCATTTATCTAATCTAGTGGCTTTTCTCAAAGTGCTCTGCTTTATTCTCAGCTGACAAATTATTGAAATAATAACATTCCAAGAGTTAGTTTCAATATGACCTAGTTTAAGTTGAGTGGAGATTGGATCATAAGGTCTGCCATTGAATCAAGTGCCGTGGTAAAATTCCCTGGCTTGCTGTATGTGACATGGTGTAGTGGAGTTTCCTCCCCTTGTTAAATACCTCTTCTCGGCAAGTGAATTATTGAAATTCTGATATCCCTTACACACATATTGTTATAGTGACTGAAGTATTATAGAATTCCGTACAAACTACTACATTGTGGAGGTTTAATCTCTAAAAGGCACATCTGTCCCACCAATGGTTCAATTCCATGATGGGCTTGTTTAAAATCTGATAGAATCTAGGATTATCTGTGTTGCTATTTTGATTTTGGTTTCTTCAATAAATGTCAAATAGAAAAGGTCAGGAAAAAATTTGATATTTGAGCAACAAATACAAATGATGCATTGTTACTCTTGATAATCAATCTGAGTAGTGAGTACATATTAACGTGGATTTTATTTTGAATATTTGCCGAAAAGTGCAAATCACCCATCGTTACTTTTAGTTTGTATTTATAGATTCGCCATGACAACCTTCCTTTTATGTTAATTAACTACACATAAAACTAATTAGATGAAAATAATCAGCTTCTAAAATCCAACATCATTTATTCAATTATAAGCACATCGTAATGAGACATTCTGCCGAGATTTTTTTATCTCTTACACACTGTACATATGATTACTGATAGCAGTTGGAATTCAAGAACTGCTCAGATCAGAAAGGATGTGGAAGTTGGAATCACCTATATATATCGCCCCTCTCGTCACAGCGTTTCGTTTGATTACAGCTAATCCCACTTAACACTGTTTTAATGGAAGCAAATTTTTGTTCCAAATTATGACTGGTCAGTAGTCCAATTAACAACCAAAAGTTAACTGCATAACAATATCATTACTCTTTAAACAGAGCTCCATATTTGACCAAATATGTTTTTATAACGTTACATCATGACCTATGATTTTATTATGCCCAATTAACCAGTGCATAGCAGAATACTGCAGTAACTAGTTGTGTGATAAACGAGGCTATCGAAATGGATACAATGTAAACAATACTGTTTGGAGAGGAACAAGACTGTTGTCGTCTGTTAAAACACCTTAAATCACTGTCCAAAGTTTTAGGGAAGCCCCAGATTAAACGTAGGCCTGTCGTGATGCTGGACTTGATATAGATTTGAACGGGAAGAAAAGACACACTTCCTCAAAAGCTCAAGTACCAGAAGCCAACCCTGCAATGGCCAGAGAGGGATTTCTCGTGTCATTGCTTCAGGAATATGATATCGCTCTTCTCCTCGATCTTGATGTTGTGTGGTAAATATTATTGTTATACGGTCCGGGGGGGGGGGGCTTACAGTTATTCAGCACAAAATATTGATATATACCGGTACACAAGACGATAGTGTTGTCCTTGATTCACTACTTTCGGTCGATAATATTGTAGTCATAACTGAGCTTTTATTAGTATTAATAGTACCATATAGTTGAAATCTAATTTAAACAAAATGTCCCATTATGAATAAGTATAGGGTGTAGAATTCATGAAAACATCAAGAAAATATTGGCTGATATCTAAGTATATGCTTCAGTCGAAATATTCTTGTTGGGAAGTTTAACATTTTGGAATAGGAGTGGATGTTGAGATGTTATTCGATATGTTTAAATTAGTAATTTGGAAGAATTTTAGCGTGGATAACAGGTATGTTTTAAATCTCGTACATATTTTGGAAATCGGAATGGCAGGGACATTGTCGGTGGGAATTTAGGAGTTTAACTGTAGATGGTGGAAGGTGTTGCGAAGGGGCTAGCTGCCTTCCTCCGGAGGTGTTCGATAATTAACTTATGAAAAATGTGATTTAAGGTTATAAGCTGGATGTTCTCGTCAGATAATTTTGGTTTGATTTTGTCAGTTTTTATGATGGGAGTGGAGTAAATAGATTGGTTATATTATCAATAGTCAGCTGATTGGTTATCAATCAGGCAATACTGACTTGTTTTTCTGTAACGTCAACCGATATTAAAATTTAGTTTTGGATTTCTTTGAAAATAGACAAGGGTGAAATGGGGTTTAACGTCCACTCAACAGAGACTAGACCTTTTTTAGGACTAACATTGGGTGAAATGGGGTTTTAATAATTCGCCCTTGTCCTAATCTTTGCCCATGTCCTAGTCCTAGTCTTTGCCTTTGTCCTAGTCTTTGCGCCTTGTCCGGTGTCTTTGCCCTTGTCCTTGTCTTTGCCCTTGTCCTAGTCTTTGCGCCTTGTCCAGTGTCTTCGCCCTTGTCCTTGTCCTAGTCTTTGCGCCTTGTCCTTGTCTTTGCGCCTTGTCCTTGTCTTTGGCCTTGTCCTAGTCTTTGCGCCTTGTCCTTGTCTTTGCCCTTGTCTATGTCTTTGGCCTATCCCTTGTCCTAGTCCTAGTCCTTGCCCTTGTCCTTGCCCTTGTCCTTGTTTGTTCTAATAAATCTTTCTTTTCAATTTGCGTATTCATTGTCATCTAGTATTCTCGAGTCTATCCCTTCTGGCATCTTTAAAAGTTTCGGCTCTGATGTTCTTTTGAATTCTGTTGCAAAAGATGTTGAGGCTAAAACTGGGTTAGCATTAGGTTCAAAAACCTTGGGGGCTGACACATTGATGTTTATGCTAACATTCCCTCACTAGCCCAGTAAAGTCATTGACTATCTGTCAAACACCATGTAATTTAATTGATTAAGTATCCAGAAAATGATATTTTACTCACCAAGGCATACAAGACTGTTTGAATTTCTGATTCTGGATTTCTTTAACTACATCTACAAAATAAACATGATTTATTTATTTATTTATGGATTTAAACAACTAAAATTCTAAAGTTGGTCTGCATTAGGTAGATAACCATGATAGTTACTGTACCAAAAACAATTTGTTACATATTTCTAATTCTAAATGCTTCTTAATAAATACCACATAATATTATGATATTACCAACAGAGCTGTGATTCCCCCTTGTCAGTGATGCAGGACAGAGGGCCTGACAGAGAAAGCTGTCTAGTCATTTGGATGGGACCAAAAACTGAGTTCCTGTGTACACATTGGCATGCATGTAAAAGATCCCTTGACAGTCGGAATTCAATTTAAGAGTGTCCGTCATAGCACACTGTATAGCGTATACCCGTCTTCTTTAGCCCAGTTCGCAGCTGAACAGTATGACGTTAAATTCCATTTCATTTCATTTCCAACAGGGCCAGCTGGTAATGGAAAAGCAGCAAAGTTAGAAACGTGACTGATTTTGACCAACAGAATAAATAAATTTGACCAATGTACTAGAAACTTTGTGTACCATATTGAAACATCTGCTAGCTATAAAGAATGTTGTCATATGAGCGTTAATTTGAGTCGAGCCTTTAACCTGTTAATATTAGAAGAATATTGAAACTGTGTATTGAAGGGAGACAACTAGTGTTGATCTATCATTGGTTATAGTTCTCATTCCTTGTGTAGGTCTGATATGAATTACGGAAATCTTACCAAAATCATGTCACACCTGATAGATTCGTTTGGGTGAGGTAATAAATTATCAGATGATTGTGTAAGAGAGAGCGTATAAGTACACTTGACTCAAACTAGGTCATTTTGGGACTAACACATAGTTCAATTTTTAATTCAGTAATTTGCTTGCGCGTAGGCGTCTTTGGCAGTGGGAGGAAACCGGAGGACCCAGAGAAAACCAACAAGGTTTGACAGGCGACCCTACTCCTTGTCACGTACAACCTGGAAATCAAAACCCTACCAGTTGACCACACCAATTAGTAGTCTGAATCCATATAGAGATGTTTATTATCTCCCTTGTCCTGTATATATTGTAGTGAATGGAGAGAGAATGAATCTATGTTTTAACCAGATGTATCATGTGAATGTGTGTTTATATAAACATGTCTGGAATCAAGTTTATACACAATTATTATTATATATCAGAATAGACCATTATAAAATAAAGTTTACATAAACTCACTTAACGCTACTTCATTTTTTTTTTTGACCTCATTAAATTGTTGAGAGACCATGGTGTCTAAGTAACACATTGGCTCGCTCCCTGTCTTGCCATAAATGATTTTACAGTGTGGGTCCCTCTCTGACATTAATATAGGATGGTGGACTTAATTAGGACCAAAAACAAAGGTCCTGTGTACTCATTGGCGTGCACATGAAAGAACCCTTGGCAGTTGAAATTTTATGTACGAGTAGGCCATTTAAAGTCATACTGTTCTGCTCCAACTGGGCTAATGAAACTGTACAGTGTGCTGTGAGGGAAATTTTGCCCATACAGCAGCACTACGGCCTATACTGTTATATCCTATTCCAACTGCCAAGGGATGTTTTACAAGCACTCCAATTTGTACACAGGACATTGGTTTTTCATCCCAGCACACGGTATGGCGTAGCCCAGTTCGAGCAGAACAGTAGGACGTTAAACCCAAACTCTCTCTCTCCGTGTTAAGAGGTGTTATCACATGGGTTTTCAATATAAGAGAAGACTTGACAGCTGTCCTTGTCAGGCCAACTGGGTGCCACAATGAGTATTGTCACTAACTAACCACAAAGATCAACGTTCGTGCCAGGCATTAGTTGAGAAATTTTGTTGTGATTTGTCAGCCTGGATTCACCTTGTCAGTGGTGCTGGATTGTTGGTCAGGAAACGAAAAAAGGGTCTGGTTATTAAATTGGGCCAAAATGGGTTTCAGCAGTTAGCTCACACATAAAGTACATGTATAACCCTTAACGGTTGAAGGATTATTTTTCAGATTTCCTCACTACTAATTTATAAAGGACTATTTATATCAGATTATTTTAGGTAAAAAGATAAAATCTTCACTGATGTTAATATATCTGATGTCGTTATAGTTGGCCCATCTTTTACTACATCTTGTAATATGATATATATACACTTTGTACGTACTATACTGTTTGTTTGATATTTTCTTTTTTATTATTATAAGGTTATATAATATGATATTTATGCACTTTGTAAATATTGTTACTGTACGTGTAGTTACTAGTTTTATAGAGTAGGAGGGACATGTTGAAAATTAGAACTCATGTACTAAATATGTTCCTTCAGAAAATAAAGTCATTATTATTATTATTATTTAAATATAATCGGTTTTATTGTCATATCTTTAATACATCGTAAACTAGCTAAATAAGGAAAACTTTGGCTATTTTTGTCTATATGTGAACAATGAAATTTATTTTCGTCACATTTCCTTTATTGCTGAATAACAAATGTTATAAAGGCAACTACGAGAATATTTTTGTGAAATCCAACCTTTTTTAATGATAAATTATGACGATCCCAAGACATACTTTCTCAGTTTCAATGTCCCAAGATATTTTGGGGTAGTTCTGATGTCACAAGAACATTTTTTTAGTTTAAAAATCATGTCACAAATATTTGTCTTGGTAATGATAATGCCACGATAGTAATTTTCTTGGTAATACTGCCAAATTTAAAGGTGCTTTTATCGTCCCCTGGCTTTTGAAGAAAGCAGGGGACTATTAAAATAGTCTGCCTGTTGTATCTGTTCATCAGTCTGTGCGTTACACTTTTTGGAACACAAGAACCCTCCTTCAAATTGAGCTAGAATGTTCTGAAAGTGCCTTTTCTCAGACCCAAATATGTCCGTTCTGAATGTTTAGACGAAAAATATCAGCCAAATGGCTATTGGAATGGCTACAGATGCCCTTTTCAAAATTCCTAGACCCGCCCCTGGTGTGCCATCTAATTATTTGCCCTAACGGGGCAGAAGAGTTTTGATTTGGTGGAAGAGGATCTGCCTCCACTGTTGGCTTGTTGGTTATAATAATGCCGCTTACTTAATGATACAGGATGACAGGATGTCGAAAGGTTTTTCTTCCTGGTTATTATAATATCACAAGATGTGTTGAAATTGTTGCCGTTTTGGCAAAATTGTATTGTCCGTATATGATGAGAGAGACGTCCACTCGACACAAATTAGGTAATTTCGGGACTAACACATGATTCAATTTTATTTCAATAATTCACTTGCATGTAGGGGTCTTTAGCAGGGGGAGGAAACAGGAGGACCTGGAGAAAGCTCACGAGGTTGCACAGGCGACCCTACTCCTCGTCACGTACAACTCAGGTTGATTCAATGACAGACCTTATGATACAAGCGCGCACATTCAACCCCCCATTATGGATACGACTTGAAGTATAGTGTTGATAGATTATCGTCATACTGTCCCATCATACTGTTATAGAGAGAGGTTAGATTTAGATTATCGTCATACTGTCCCATCATACTGTTATAGAGAGAGGTTAGATATAGATTATCATCATATATACATCCCACTGTTATCGAGAGAGGTTAGATTGAGATTATCGTCATACGTCCATGTACATGTTACATGATGTTTTATCTTTGACCATGTTTATTATAGTATATGATTATATATACCTGTATTGTTGTTGTCATGGCAACCAAAGATACAGGTAACAGATATTGACATATTAAATAGTGATAAGCCAACATCTGTTTATAAAACTGAAATTCATTTAGCTGTAAAGATTCAGGGAATTGGTCTAATTCCATGATAATTTAGTCAAAATAGGCTCACTTTTTGTGTCCAACCATCAATTAGCAACCCAACCCCAAAGGATGGTCCAGCAGCCCCACCCCCAATAGTATGTCCAGCAGCATCACCCCGATAATTTGTCCCTAGTTGAATCAGCAACCGTAACCCCAAAAAGTTGAATCGGAATTCCCTCCCACCTATCCCAAATAATTCTATCAGCAGCCCCACCTCTAATAATTCTATCATCAGCCCCACCCCCCTATAACCGTGGTATATTGATATATCTGAGGTAAATCAATGACAGTATTAGATAATTAATTACCTTGACCATTGTATAACTTTATCTATCAATAGATTACATCATATGCAGATTACGTTATAAAACCACGTTATACAGTAGTATAGCCACGGGAGAGAGAGAGGGAGGGAGGGGGAGAGAATGGGAGAGGGAGGGGGAGAATGGAAGGGGGAAAGGGAGGGAGAGATAGAATGAGAGAGAGGAGGATAGGGGAGAGAGAGAGGAGGATAGGGGAGTGAGAGAAGGAGAGAGAATGAGAGGAGAGAGAGGAGGATAGGGGAGAGAGAATGAGAGGAGAGAGAGAATGAGAGAGAGGAGGATAGGGGAGAGAGAGAATGAGAGTGACAGAAGGAGAGAGAATGAATGAGAATGAGAGAGAGAAAGAGAGAGGAGAGAGAGAGAGGTAGAGAGAGAGAGAAGGATCAAGGTGAGAGAAAATGAGGTTTAACCTCCTATTCCAACCAGGGTGAAGGTAATTTTGTATGACAGTACTAGTGGTGCTGTGACTTACTGTCAGTGGTTGTTTTACATGCATGCCAGTGTTTACACAGCTTTAGTCCCATTTGATTGACTATACACAGTCTTTATCATGTACTAACAACACTGGAAAATTCCACTAGTCTGGAGGTTGGGTATTCGATCCCTGCTTAAGCTGAGAAAGTTCATCCAGATTTTCCGGCGTGGTTCCCACTTTCCACTGATGCAGGACAGAGGGATGGGACCAAAATCCAAGGTCCTGTGTACACATTAGCGTGCACGTAAAAGATCCATTGACTGTTGAAATTCGATAAAGGAGTAGGTTGTAGCGCCGCTGTCAAGGTGAACTTTCTCTCGTAGCACACTGTATGGCGTATGCCCGTCTTCCATTAACCCAGTTTAGGAGCAGAACAGTAGGACATTAAACCCCATTTCATTTCATTTATTTATATTTTAATTCACATTTCAGTGAGAGGCGTATAGTCAAGACAAATTGTTGATTCAGTTTGTGAATAAATCATCATGAAATATTACATACAGTACCAACTCAAGTATTCCACTTTGTAACTTCACAAAATTTGTGGCCTGGGGGAAATTTGAGTGAATTTAATTCTCCGTCAATCCGTTAAGACAAGTTGTCAAAATTTATTTCAATTGTGAATTGATATAAGAATATGTTATTGTATGGATGCACACCACAATTAGGGCCTGAAGGCTTTCTACGACAGATATCCCTAGAGGATTTAGACGGATGTGAGATTACGTAAGGGTTTTATCAAGGGTATTGTACAAAGATAAGATGAATTGTGTTAAGACATATTAGTTTTAAAGTATGTCTGCATCAAATGCATTTTGAGGATATTGTCGAATTTTCAGCGGCTTAATCCCAGATGAGATATACCTTGATTATTTGTCAGAATTGCAAGATAAAGGAATGTTGCCATGTCAATCAGATTTCCTGGAAACAGTAGATAGTAACCCCACCATCTTGGCCAAATATCCCTTTCTCCAGTTGTGTCAGGAATGTAGGACGATTGAGCCCTATTTCAGTTTATCTCATATATCAGAATTTTTTTTTAAAAAAGAGGTAACCTATACTAGATGGTAGGACATGTTAATGGCTGTTATAAATCAAAAATAATGGTGACTCATTGGTTAACATTCTGTTATTTCAACTTGTATGTAAACTGTAATTACATGTAGTGTATATATATATCTGGTAGAGAGAGAGAAAGATGGGGTTTAATGTGCACTCGACATAAACAAGGTTTTTTCAGGACTAATGTACCTTCAAGACTAATGTATAGTTCAAATATATTTCAATACTTTGTGTGCAAGTAGTGGCCATCAGGTGTGGGAGGAAATCAGGGGACAGAAGAAAAACCCGCAAGGTTAGAAAAGTGACCCTACTCATTGTCACGTACAAGTGTGGACTTTAAACCATGCGCTTTTATTGACTCAATGAAACCTTATGATGAGATCGTTCATTCCCCCGTACATATGACATATCCAATCAGAAAGACGACGCTACACAAGCCAAATAAAACGGACAAGACCAACCAGTCGACACAGACAAACTACACCGACATGCCTAGAAATAATTGGCTGTCATTAATCAGCCTTCAAATACGTATTTTAATTTAGAAATTCTAACAGATTAAACTCTATAAAACACTCTTGGTTTATAAAATCATGTGTTTATCTCGTGGTGGCTGCTTTGTTAAACCATGGCTATTTTCGTTGCCAAATAATTTAAATAAGTTTTGAGTAAGAAAATGTGGTGGAATTGGAGAAATGAAAGAGAGAGAGAGAAATGGGTTTTAACCTCCACTCGACACAAACTAGGTCATTTTTGGAGACAATCTGAGATTCTTATATGGAATTCCAACTGCTGGGGGATCTTTTACATGCATGCCAATGTGTAGGCCCAACACAGGACCTTTGTTTTTTATACCATCCGAACAAATAGACAGCTTTCCTTGTCAGGCATTCCGTCTTGCACCACTGATAATTTGAAACCACGCAGGAAAATCTTGATGAACTTTCTCAGCCAACACAAATTAGTGATGATTATAACCCAATATTTTTTTCTAGAAGGGATTCGATCCCTATTATCCAAACGAAATACAATACTGTTCCCTTTCAAGTCCATTCAAATTGGTCAATAGAATTTCAAATATGTCAATAATTTTTTAGATAAGTTGAAGATATGTTTATGATTATTACCCGTATTTCTGTTATTTAATTAAGGGGGGGGGGGGGGGATGGCCGAATGGTTAGCACATGTGCACCGTATCAAAAAGCCTGCCACTGAGTCAACTGGCGGGATTTCGATTCCCTAGTTGTACGTGACAAGGAGTAGGGTCACCTGTCCAACCTCATAGGTTTTCACTCAGTCCTTTGGTTCCCTCCCGCTGCTAAAGACCCCTACATGCAAGTGAATTATTGAAATAAAATTAAATAATGTTAGTCCCGAAATGACCTAGTTTGTGTTGAGTCGAAGTTAAACCCCATTTCTCTCTCTCGCTTTCTCTTTTTGATTAAGAGGACCACATGACTGGTAAACGAAACCGATAAGACAAACGTGCAGAGACAGACACAATACACAGACATTGCCAGAAATAAAAACAACAATTATGAAAAAAAAAAAAATGAAATGAAATGGGGTTTAACGTCCTACTCTTTTGCACCTATCCTGGACTAATGGAAGACAGGTATACGCCATATCGAATTCCAACTGCCAAGGGATCTTTTATGTGCACTCCAATGTGTACACGGGACCTCGGTTTTCCGTCCCATCCGAACAACTAGACAGCTGTCCTTGTCAGGCCCTCCTTCTGCATCACTGACAAGGAGAGGTCACGCCGGAAAATCGAGATGAACTTTCTCGGCCAATGCAGGGATCGAACACCCAACCTCCAGGCTAGCGAACCAGCGCCTTATCCACTTAGCAACCGTGACTCCCCAACAATTAAGAAATCAATGGAGTGAGATAAACAATATCTGTGAAATTGTTAATTAAATTAGTTAATCCAGTTCCAGAATGAAAGGTGACATATGTAGTGACTATATATATGTACGACGACAGACATATTAATGTCGGTGATAAATCATGAAGTATAACAACTTATAACCGTGTCATCTGTCATTATAAATCTTTTTGTCAACAAGACATCAAGTGCCGACAACAGACAAGGTGGTTGGGGGATTGGTTTATTTATTACTACCTGAAAGACTTTTGATTCTGTAACCCAGTCATTCGAGGAATAGGTGTTCACAGATTCATATTGTCCAGGATTTGGGTTCACAATCGATTGAAGGTATTTTTTAGCATTATTTCTGGGGCCTTTTGTAATATTTGAATCAATTTTTACGGATTTGGGTCAATTTTTTTGTTAATTTTTTTTTTTTAAATTTTTTGTTAATTTTTTTTTTTTTTTAAATTTTTTAAATGTTATTTCATTAAATACTGAAGTATTTGTAAGTTATATAGTCAGGGTCTGTCTTTGTAAGGAACTTGTTGAACTTTTTATTTTTAAATTTCTTTTTTACACATATCTTAAGATAGGAAGTGACTTTCTGGGAGAGGTTTATTTTTACCTATTTTAATATCTTGTAAGATTGTACTTAAGTAAGGGACTTTTTTTTATTTTTAAAAATTGTAATACAAATTAAGGTTTTGTAACTTTGCAAGATGTGAAGAAATTTTTAAGGTTTTGTAACTTAGTAAGAGACTTTATGTGTTGGGAAGTTTTAAAGTTTTGTAACTTAGTAAGGGAATCTATATTGCTGGAAAGTTTTCAGGTTTTGTAACTTTGTAAGGGACATTTTGTGCTTTAGGGTTCCGTAATTACAGAGAGTTTCTTTTTATCTATTTTAATATTTGGTAAGATGATTTGAACAGTCCATTTGTTTGTAAGTGGTACAGGACTGAGGACCCGACAAGGTACAGTGTATAGTTGTTTGGATGGAACAAAAAACCGAGATCTTGTGGACATAAAAAATCCCATGGCGGTTGAATTCGTGTAAGCCTTGGTGCTGGTGTTAGGCATATTTTCCCTCATGTCTGTCTTCACTAACCCACTAGGCCCTATTAGTAGAAAGTTAAACCCCAATTTTTTTCATTTTCATTTCTGAATATTCTGAGATTTTTTTGTCTTAACCTTTATTTTTTTTTTATGTCTTTGATCTGGAGATGTTAAGAGTTAATTCTTGTATATATCACATAATCTTTTTTCATTTCCTTTTTTTTTTTCCCCCAAAAAGAATTGTGTTGACGAAATGTAAACCCCTTTCTCTTCCTTGAAAGAAAAGACATACATAGTGCGCTCTCATGCAATACAATCAATTAAATGGAAAAAGCAACTTGATAGAGAAAAAGTTATCCATGAAATAAAATTACAGTGGATCTTTGTTAAAAGAAAGTGATCTAAGCCTAAATAACTGGTCCCTAGTGAACTTGACGGGACTTCTATTGAGAAAATAATAGAATTAATAACTATAATCTTGTAATCTTTATGCGAGTAGGTGGGGGATTGGTCGTGATATATTTTATATTACAATGTATATTATTTATATGTTTATTATCCATTGTTAAAGACGTGACCCAGCTTTTCGTGAGAAGTTTATGATTGATAACAAGATTATCAGTGATTTGTACGGTGGACATGGTTTATTTATATCTAATCCACTGGTTATTGTCACTTTGGAATTCTCGTTTATTTTATTCTTTACTTCAAACTGGGAGTTACGATCTGGTTAATGTGGTCTATAAATCTCTTGTATTTCTTTAAACCAGATCTGTTCAAATATTCCAGAAAAGATTGGCATTTTTGATTTTCAATAGATGGATTTTCGGAAAAACATGAAGTAAAATGTTTGTATAAAGTATAAATTGTCTTTCTTATTTTTTCTCTTAACCAGAGTAACCAATCGACCAGTTAAAATATTCTATTAAAATTGGTGTCAACTTCACAGATTTATAATTTTTGTTTTGATTTTTAATAATTTCTATGACATGCTTTGAACTAGTTAATGGAATGGGGGTCATCAAATTATTGAAATAAAATTGAACCATATGTTAGTCCCGAAATTATCTAGTTTGTGTCGAGTGAACACCTAACCACATTTTCTGTGATTAAATGAGAATCCGCTTTCAAAGATGATGATGGTGGTTTTAGTAAAGTAAAAAACCAGTCTACATCAACTGAGTGAGATATATAGCAGACATTTGTGTTTTGTTCCAAAGTAAGGTTCTACGAAGGGGGATATTGTGTTTTGTGTGAAGGTGGGGTTAAAGCGAGAATTTCACATTTTCTAAGAGAGTCAAAACATAACTATTTCTATGTCTTTTGCTCCATAGGTTGTCAACTCACTATTACACGGTCATAGGCATTTTTTCCCACATATGCAATGGCCATCTTCAAACATTTGAATTTCAATTTGAAAATGATATTTTTGCCAATTTCTCAACTGGCAATAGTGAATTATAGGATTAATAGGATTATTCTTTAACAAGGTAGGACTGTTTATAGATTGATGTATCTATTTTAAGGCTTTATTTTGATACATTTTAAAAATATGAAATTCTCACTTTAAGCTTCTGCTTCGAACCGAACAGGGATATTGCAAACCTGTCACAGTGTCAGTTTATCTTATCAAACCCTTAAATACAACTTACCTTATATGCACTGACTTATTTAAAATTGTCTGAATGACTTGTAGTTCATTTCAGCCCTGTTTCTGTTGTCTGCTTCATCTTGCTGTTCATTTCGACCATGTTTCTGTCATCTGTTATATTATTACGAGTTGTGTTAGCCAATTAATCCTGGATCTACCCATATTAGAGATCGTCATCTGTAATTATAAAATGTTAATTATTATAATTCTCTGCCATTTATTGATCTGTAACTGAACATCGTGGTAATTAGCCGATTCGATTAATTCGTCGACACTTTCACCAAAAGTATATTAGCACAACGTCTTTTCGACATTTAGGCTTGTCATCTTTTTTCTATTGATGGAATGAAATAATTTTGAGTAATTTGGAATTAATGATTTGAAAAGTGGACAATATTGTTTAAATGCCATGCTTTTCGGTTTAAAAGGTAAGCCTGCAATGCTTCATCAGGGTGTTAGGTTTAGATACAGTAGAATCTGTATTCAGCAGCAGTTCAAACAAATTTTTATGATTGGCCGTTTTAACGTGACTTCTTTATAAAATCACATTGGGTAAGGAGTAAGATGTTGTCCTTCAAAAGTGGAGGTCCCGTGTTCAAACCTGATGTTGGTCCAGAAAGCTCATCAGGATTTTCCGGCATGGTGCAGAAGGGATAGAATTTCTTCCACGATTTTATTGCACCTAAAGATATTGCTGGCTTGTGCAAAAAATTGACGCTTGTGAAATGTTGGAGATAAATTTACAAAGTGCTTTTAACATTTTTTTGATGTGGTTTATCAACTGTCGTACTTTATAACTACAAATTAGTTGACTGTTGTTTTTTTTTCCCTGTTTTTATTGAACTAAATGAACAATAAACCTCCGATAAATATATATATAACAGGAAAGCTGCTGTTAATGTTGGGTGGCTGAATATTTGTACCTGTCCACTTTAGATCATTAGGTCTGTAATTGAGTTGAATGGTGTGGTTTTGGTTCTCCGCATGTACGTGGCAAGGAGTAGGGTCAGTAGGGTCATCTGTTTAACCTTGTAGGTTTTCTCTGGGTCCTCCTTTTCCCCCTAAACCAAAACGACCCCTATTCACAAGTGAATTATTGAAATAAAATTGATCCATATGTTAGTTTCGAAATTACCTAGGTTTTGTCAAGTGAATATTAAACTTTCTCTTTCTCTAGTGAGACTAGTCCTTCAGATGGGATGATGATGCTGTCCGGGTAAAATTCTCTTCCAGCATTGCACATGTATATAAACATTGAATTGAAGTAATAAGGACCATATGTCAGTCCCAAAATGACTGAATTATTGTATTGATGTGATGTTACACACCATTCTTTAAATGTTTGTTATTTGGGGGTTTAATTTATGTTGCTGTTAGGGCAAAATTCTCCCCTCATGTTCCATACGTTGATGAGACGTTCAACTCCATTTCAGGCTTTGTCTGTGTTACATTAATTTATTGTGCCATCAGGGCAAAATTCTCTCCTCACGTTCCGAATTTCAGTATATTAGTCTCATAATTATAACGAGACATTAGTTCATCTTGATTTTCCGGCGTGATTTCCCCTTGTCAGTGATGTAGAAGGAGGGCTTGACAAGGACAGTTGCCTAGTCGTTCGGATGGGACGAAAAACCGAGGTCCCGTGTACACATTGGCGTGCACGTAAAAGATCCCTTAGCAGTTGGAATTCAATATAAGAGTTGCACGCTTAGCACACTGCATGGCGTATGCCCGTCTTCCATTAGCCCAGGTTAGATGCAAAAGAGTAGGACGTTAAACCTCATTTCATTTCATAACGAGACATTAAATCCAGTCGTTTGTGTGAAGGTTTGTTTACGTTGGCGTTGGTTACATCAGTTATTATCCTCATTAACATGTTTTAACTGTGTAGAATATTGTTGAAAGATGAAAGAGATAAGAGTAAATTACATGTAATATTGCTGTATCATCACAATCTTACACATGTTTGTTTTCAAACATACAAGGTTAGTTTTCTTTGAGTCATGAATTCAAAATATATATTCGCAAGGCCAGCAAGAAAAGGCTTTTAGACCCTTCTGATGAGACAGAAAAATCAAGGTCTCTTTAGTACCGCGTTTCTCAACCTGGGGTGAATTCACCCCCAAGGGGGGAATGGCTGGCATCCAGGGGGTGAATGACCACACTCCCAGTAACTTCAAAAATGATCATATAAACGTTGTGCAGTTGAGATTAGCACTCTCAAATACTTCTATAGAAAAAGGCCATTTCCAAGTTCCTATGAAACGCCTGAAGAGTGCCTGAAATGGCTGGAAATCACATTTCCGGGCTCCAATTTCTTAAAAATTTCCTAGGGGGGAGCCCCTTGACCCTCCTCGACGGGCTTCGCGCCTATGGCACTTGCAGTGACCAGCTTCGCCTGCCACAGCTCCGCGATCAGTAACCCCCTCAAAACTCTGGGGGTAAATGGGTTGGTTGAGAATTCATTTAGGGGTGAGCGGTGAGAAAAGGTTGAGAAACGTGGCTTCAGTATAATTGTAGCGTGTCAAAGATTCTCTGACATAAATAAAAGAGCAGTTCGAAAAGAAAACAAGGTCCCATGTACACATTGGCATGTACGTAAAAGGTCTCATATGGCATTAGGAATTTGATTTAAGAGTATGCCGAAAGCAGACTGTGTTCATTAGTCCAGTGAGAGCAGAAGAGTAGGACGTTAAACTCCATTTCATTTAAACTACGAGGACTTAAAGGTAAAATGTGCTTGTGGTAAAATGCATACAACCATGAGAAAATTGTTGGTGATGAAAAAAACGCAAGACAATATGGAAAGACAATCTCTGGGTTGTACAGATGTAGTACAAGGTTTCCACAAGTATTCTTTTATTGTTTTCATGCACAGTTGTACTTGATAACAACAGGAGGACACTTTTTTAAACTCGCATACTGTGTATAAACCAGTGATTGCATTTCTGTATAGATTGTCTTCTATGGATACAATTTATACGGCTTATTTCTGAGCGACGTTTCGACTAGACTTTTCTAGTCATTATCAAGCAATAATATATTTGATAATGACTAGAAAAGTCTAGTAGAAACGTCACTCAGTGATAGATAGTGATTGTATTCCATAGAATTCCATACTAAATGCCATTGAAATTGAAACAATAAATCGTCTTGTGTTTTTAATGTGCTCAATCGCTAAATGCCTCTCAATGATTATTAATGAAATACTAGAAGAACTGAATGAAGTGAACACATACCTGACTTGGGATGTTTTAACCAGTGTTTATATCAGCTTGTATAGTTCCTCCGACTTGAGTAGTAAAATGATATTCGGTAGAACTGACTGGTATGTGGGTGTGGCCAGATTGTACAGTACATATGGTCTCCTCATTGTTACTAACCGATGAGTCACTTCACTTTTTATTTTATTCACAACTCTTATTATAGCATATGTCGTTAATTCACAGTCTAGATTGTTTATTGTCGGTCTTCCTGCATAATTCATCGACCAGAGGTTTAGATATTGAATGTCATGTCATGTCACACTGACTTCAATCCAATCCAATAACGGAAGTAGGATGACCGAATGGTTAGCACGTGCATGCTGTATCATAAGGTCTGTCATTGAGTCAACTACTGTGGTTTTGAATCCTTAGCACGTGCGTGCTGTATCATAAGGTCTGTCATTCAGTCAACTTCTGTGGTTTTGAATCCCCAGTTGTACGTGACGAGGAGTAGGGTCGCCTGTCCATCCTCGTGGGTTTTCTCACGGGGCTCCGGTTTCCTCCCACCTCTAAAGACCCTTACGTGCAATCAAATTATTGAAATAAAATTAAACCATATGTTAGTTCTGAAATAACCTAGTTTGTGTCAAGTGGATGTTAAACCCCATTTCTCTCTCTCTCGATTCTCTGTGAAGGTTTGAATAACTCCGCCATATACAACATGATTCTATTGATGATGTTATTAAGCTGATCAAGTCCGATTATTGGTAAAGAACCCACTCAATCAAAATACCTTAATTTTACCGATGATAAAGCATAGACGCCATGGGGAGGGGTTTAAGCGTGACTTAAGTCTGGATTTTATAGATGATAAATCAGGCTTTACTGGATTTAACGGTTCCGATGGTAGTCCAGTCTAGAGATATTCATTAGTTACGTTTATATAAAACAGAAGATACATGTATTACTGCAACTTCTTATTTAATATCCGGTTTAACGTCCAATCAACTAGGATATTTCGGGACGAACGTGTTTATTCAATAAGTTGCTTGAGCGCAGCGATTTTTTCGTGGAAAGAGAAACAAATATTTAATTATTGGATCTTTAGCTGTTGGAAGAAACAAAACATCTTGAAGAAAAACCCACTTTGCACAGATGACCTTACTTCTGCTAGTGGAATTTGTCGTCTGCTAGTGGAATTTGTCGTCTGCTAGTGGAATTTGTCGTCTGCTAGTGTTGTCTTCTAGTGGAATTTTTTGTGAGCTTGTGGAGTCGGTCGTTTGCAACTGGAATTTGTGGGGGTTTTTGCCTCCTAGTGGAATTTGCTGTCTGCTAGTGGAATTTGCTGTCTGCTAGTGGAATTTGCTGTCTGCTAGTGGAATTTGCTGTCTGCTAGTGGAATTTGTTATTTTTGTCATCTGTTAGTGGATTTGTCGTCTGCCAGTGAAGCTGATATAGATTAAAGTCGGCTGTTATTGCTTAGTCACAAGTGACACATGATTTTGTTGTAATGTACTATATAATGTATTATTCATGAGATATGGTATACGAAGCGTGGTATAATTGATATATCACAGTTCTACCAGGTTCTACTAGAATTTACTAGTACACACGAAAATACGTCACATGTAAGTAGACAGCTCATTATCATAACCAACATTCTGGGACTAACATGTGGCACTTGAGGTCATTCCGGGACTAACATATGGGGGAAAGAGACAACTCATTATCATCACCGGCATTTTGGGACTAACATATAGAAAATACACAGTTTAATGTCCACTCAAGGTTATTCCTTATAACATATGGGTTAGGTCATATGTGAAAGAGACAACTCATTATCATGACCAACATTTTGGGACTAACATGTGGTCTGGTATAGAAGATACACAACTGGTGTAAGCAGATCCATTTAGTTTAATGTCATTTCGGGACTAACATATGGTTTAGGTGATAGGTGAAGGAGAAACTGAATTTATTATTCGAACAATCCTACTATTATTTAGGTCATTCCGGGACTAACATATGGTTTAGGTGATAGGTGAAATAGAAACTGAATTTATTAATCGATCAATCCCACTTATGTCTAGGTCATTACGGGACTAACATATGGTTGAGGTGATAGGTGAAATAGAAACTGAATTTATTAATCGATCAATCCTAGTATTATTTAGGTCATTCCGGGACTAACATATGGTTTAGATGATAGGTGAAAGAGAAACTCGGGTTAATATACAATCAATCCTACTTATGTCTAGGTCATTACGGGACTAACATATGATATATTTAGCATAAGCCAACTTGAGACCAACCATCACTGTTAAGCCAAGCTGAGACTATCACTAATGCACTGTGATATTTGACTTGTTTCACTGAATGTAATACACATGTTAAACTAGGTCACTGACTGACATTTGGGTTAGGATGTGAATTCAAATATTTGGAACCAGACTTCACAACTAGGTCATATTTTGTAGTCTAGATTTTCCTGTCTGTTTAACTATTGTTGGACGATAAGACTGGATGAAAAGAATCAAAACATTTGAGAGTGATTGAAATGGGGTTTAACTTCCACCGTGGTCATTTCGGGACTAATGTGGTTCAGTTTTAATTGAAATGAATGATTGAAAGTAGTTAAGAGTTTACATTAGATAAAACCATTTTTTTCATCGATTTAAAACAAAGTGATACACAGTTATGTTGTTTGTCAGGTAGAATGTTAATTAGTACGCGTATCAAATATCAGAAGTCAAAAGATTTGTCATTAATAAACTAAAGTTCATTTATCTCTGTCGGGACAATGTTGTTTTTTTCTCAGATTTTCTTGAGTAATTATCACCAGATAGAACAGGCTGTTAAATGTCCTGTCCTTGGAAGCTTAATTAAAAGAGCTAATACTAATACTGTTAATGGACCAGTGTGATCGAGTCTGACTCTGAGGCCAAGTATGAAAGTGTCTGGTGGGATGGCGACAATTGGCAGGGAGAGATGAATGGATGATGGAGCGGAAAGAACATCGCTATTCATTGTGAATTATGATCAGAAATAATAAAACCAAATGTCTTTTGAAATCTTTAAATGTCACATGGCTTGTTTCACAACCAATCGAATCTACTCACTGTATTCTTTGAAACCTTTAATTAAGATAGATGATAACGAGTCCAATGATAATAAAGTCTGTTATCGAGTCGACTGGTGTGGTTTCAAATCCTGGGTTGTACGTGACAAGAAGTAGGGTCATCTGTCCAACGTCGTGGGTTTTCCCTCGAGCCCTCCGGTTTCCTCACACTGCTGAAGACCCCTAGAAATTATTGAAACAAAATTGGGCCGTGTGTTAGTCCTGAAATTACCTAGGTTGTGTGAAACATAATTTCTCTCCCATCTCTTGTTTTGTGGTGCTAGATTTATTTATTTTTGGAGACGTTTGAAATTCTTAGATTGGAATCAATACAAAACGATTGATCTACTAGCTATCGGTTTGTGGGTTGAGGAGGGTTATAGGGGTCACTGAGGGTCATTATGATCTAATGTGTGCTCTTTTGATTTTGAGTGAAGTGTCAGAGTTTGGATCCCAGACATGTATGCAGCAAGCAGGGTTGTATAAAATTAACTTTTCAATATAACAGTGAATTTAATTAAAAATGTAAACTAATTAAAAACGTAAACTAACATATTTGTTTACTTTTGCTCAATGCTGAAATTGTGATTGAAATGGAATTTAATTAAAGTATAGTATATATATATTTTATAATTTTGATAATGCTGAATTTCTGAAAGGAAATATAAGTGTTTATGGTTGCTAGGCAGCAAAAATTATTTTTGGACTTGGAATATATATTTCCAAGCTTTCATAAAAAATGTTAAATGTAGGTTGATATAGCTATGCAAATAAGTTTTAGGTTTTAAACGCAACTTGACCCTGTCCGCCTATTTATAATTTGTGTGTTTAAAGGTAACTTGATATTCTACTGTCACTATATGTTTATTCTCTGAACTTTGACCTCTGGTATACCACAGTAAACTTTATACCTATATCACGAGTGTTGGACTATTGTCCAATCTAACTCAAACATACATTATACAAGAGCAAAATCTGCCTATTGCAGGTCTTTCTTTAGGCCTGAAATATTTTCTATGTTATCAATTAGTCATTAATTAACTGTACCGTAATCAACTCTCAATGGCATCGCTAGCCTATGATTTTTATTGAATTATTACATGATTTACGGCATAACTTAAATCAATACATGGATAATCGAGACTATGCTTTTTATTGTACATACTTTAGTAATGATGATCAAGGCTACTGCTAGGTGGAAATTTCAATCGCTGAATCCTCGCTTTATATATAGTGGATCAATTTGACTGAAATATTTCAGCAAATTACCTTTACTATTATAGTGAGAACTGCCAATTCCTTATCTATTCGGCCATAATGTATGTTTAACTTAAGATGACGAATAGAAATAATGTTTCAGATTTTATTCATCATAATATCTATTTTAATAACATTGTTTTTTATTGTTTTTTCTTTTGAACAAATTAAAAAAGAGTAGCATTTAAGGAAAAATCTAATTTAATAATAACCGATATTTTTATATGTATACACGTAATGAGGATGTAGTAACGTCCTTATTACCATTCATCAGTTCATTTCGACTGTTAAAACTGTGTAATACAAGATATTTTTTTTAATATTGGTGTTCTTGTTCATGTGGATTAAGCTGAGCCCTATTAAATCTTGGTGAACCCTATTAAAATAAAGAGTAGTCCGATTGTAAATCCTGAAGTTTGGACCCCTCTTTTCTCTTCACTTTTTTTCTAATAGCTTCTAGACCCGTTACTGGACAGTTTTCTTTGGAATTTAATAAAACTTACTTAGATTTGGCAAGAGAGTTAACAGTAAGAGCGCTCATCTCTGGAAAGTAAATTGAGTTAAAAAAAAAAAAATGTGCTGCATGTTAGTCCTGAAATAACCAAATTGTTATGAATGGACCAATTACATGTCATTTGGAGGAACACTGTTGAATAATGGGATTGTTGTCTCGTTATATTTTCTAAATTTTCACATAATACAATCCAACCTCATAGGATTTTCTCCACGTCCTCAGGTTTCCTCCCATTACTTAAAACTCCGGAGCGCGAGCAAATTATTGAAATAAAATTGAACCATGTGTTAGTCCCCAAATGACCTAATTTGTGTTGCATGGACGTTAAACCCCCACTCTCTCTCTCTCTTTGTCTGTTATTGGAGGACTTGACATGGAATTTACATAATTCTTGGATTTCCGATTTTAAGTTGTATTTTAAGAAACGTTAGATATTATGGTTACCTACAATGGTTTACTCACCTAATGTTAAATAACGCCTTTGTCGTCCGCGATATTTTCTATGTCCTGTTTTTAAACCAGAATGACGTTAGCCATGAGTTAAATGGCAGGTGTAAACATCTTCAATTTGTCCTCATTTTATTATCTCACAGATAATATACAATGAAGTCATGTACCATGTGTCTGTGTTGAGGGGTCAAGGGTCAAAGTGTATGGGGTATCGACCAACTGAATGCTCTGAAGTGGTTCATGGTTTAGATCTATCTTTGTCAATGTTTGTACTTTATCAAAGCTTTTAATATTTTGTGAGTTTTTTGTTTAGTTGATTGAATAAGTCTTAATTCTTATATTATCAATAGGGTGAAAGTTGAAAGGTCATGTAGGCCGATGTTATGTGTTGTGTACATGTATATGACTAGGTTGTTATAATGTAGGTTGGTCCACGACATGATATGAAGGAAGGAACGTGTGTGTAACTATAGAGAAATCATTGTGTAGAGAAAGTTGTAGGGATTCATTCATACACTCTAGATGTTTGGTATGTATACATATGGTGGATGTGTTGGATAGTATAGATTATTCACCATATTGTGAAGGAGTTTATATTGAGTCAGGTTATGAGGACTAGTACAATATTTTAGAATATTGGAGTAACATTGAGACTAGCACATGGTTGTTTTTGTGTATTGTATTTATTAATTAAGTGGGGTAATATAATGACTTGTATGATATATAATGATATCAGAGTAACATTTGTCATCACCATGAGACTAACATATGGTTGTTTTTGTGTAGTTTATTGTGTGAGTTTATAATTAGTAATATCAGAGAAAAATCCTGTTGTCATGAGACTAACATATGGTTGTTTTTGTGTAGTTTATTATTATATGGTATTTTGAAATATTAATACCGTATTTAGAATATTATTCTGTAGTTATCTTTATTCGAGACTAACCTATGGTATTTTGATATTTACTACGAGACTAAATCATGTTAGTTTTGATGTTGTATGGTTATTGGGGGATGGGGGGGGAGGGGATGGCCGAATGGTTAGCACGTGTGCATTGTATCGCAAGGTCAGTCATTGAGTCAACTGGCGTGGTTTTGATTTTCCATGACAGGGAGTTAAGGTCACCTGTCCAACCTCGTGGGTTTTGTTTGGGTCCTCCGGTTTTCTTCCACTGGTAAAGACACCTATATGTGCAAGGGATTGATTGAAATAAAATTGAACCATGTGTTAGGCCCGAAATGACGTAGTTTGTGTCGATTGGATGTTGAGATGTTGAACCCCTTTTCGTTCTCGCTTTGTTACATGTATGTATTAAATGCCAGAGAAAAACAATCTAGGGATAGAGAGAGAGGTCATTTCGAGACAAACATATGGTTTTAATTTTATTTCAATAATTCGCTTGCACGTGGGGGTCTTTAGCAGTGGGAGGAAACCGGAGGGCCCGGAAGAAACCCACGAGGTTGAGAAGGAGCCCCTATCTCCATGCCACGTACGCTCACACCAGGGCTCGAAACCACAGCCGCAAGCCAGGGGTGACCGGCCAGCTAGAGTTCAAAGCGCGGCACTCTAGACCACTAGGCCATCCCCCCCCCCCAGGGAGAGAGTATTAACGGGAGCGGTGTGATTTCAACGTGTTCTCAAATTAATGAAATAAAGTTGTACCATGGCCTAGTCTTGAAATGATCAAGTTTGTCTCAAGTGGAGATTTAATTCTATTTCTCTGTCGTGATTGTCAGTTGAATGAATATGGTATATTTTGTTAGACAAGGAGATTTCCATAGTCAGAGGATAATACTCATTAACAGATAGTAACTGATATCCAAACATCCACTCACTTCCTGTTGTTTATACTCCTGGTTGTTTATTCTCTTGGCTGTTTATAGTTATTTATACTCTTGACTGTTTATAGTTGTTTATGCTCATGGCACTTTATAGTCCCAGTTGTTTATATTCCTAGTTGTTTATATTCCTAGTTGTTTATATTCCAAGTTGTTTATACTCCTAGTTGTTTATATTCCAAGTTGTTTATATTCCTAGTTGTTTATACTCCTAGTTGTTTATATTCCAAGTTGTTTATACTCCAAGTTATTCCAAGTTGTTTATATTCCAAGTTGTTTATACTCTCTTCTTTATTTTCCTTGTAAAATTCTTCCACTTAGTTTAAAGAGTATTTTTTAAGATGCTGTCTATTTATATAAATAGCTGTGTTTATCAGAATATTTCTTAGAAAGTTCTCTTAATTATTTTAATAACTCTCCATGTTAATTAGGATATTTTCTAAGTCGTATCATTAAAATTTTTGGATTAAGATCAACTTTCATTTCTGACATTTTCATCTCCTATATTTAAATTTGCCGATGATAAAACATCATATTTATCGGTAATGTAGTGGATGTAAGGTTTTATCATTCCTCAAGGAAATATTTGATTTGTGTGAATTCTGTTATATTAGATTGTTTAGCGTGTTACGATCCGATATTGTTTTCCTCAGTTTATCAAATCAGTTGTGTGTGTTATAATTTGTGTTAAGTTTCAGTGGCTCCACAGTCTTTATAAGGAAAATATCTGACAGGGTTTTTCTGCGATTGAAATATCCACAGGATATTTGTGAATATTCTCCTGAGGATAGTATTAATTTAATAACCTTTGAAAAGGATTCCACTTGTTATTTTCATTTATTGTTTTAGTGGATTCCGGTCTAAAAAGGAAAATATCTGAAGGGTTTCTGCAGTTGGAATTTTTATACGATATTTGTAAATATTATTAGTTATATAATCTTTTGATAGGATTTCACTAGTACCGTGTCTTTTGTTGTTTTAACAAAATCCTACATATTTTTAGGTGAAGCCGGAATTAAAGTGTACATTTGTGAAACGTGGATTTCCGCTACACTGGATCAGTAGTGGTAAGACAATTTGAGTTCACAAAGCAATCTGTGTTTTTCACACTTCAGTGGTTCCAGTCATTGCGTGGGATTATTTTTACAATCAGATTTATAATCCTCAAATTATTCGTCTGAAAAACGAAAAACAATCTGTTTTGCTGCAGTCTGTGGGATAGTGGAGCCTGTTATTGTTTCTGCAAGTTGTCACAACCATTCTTAAGGATATAAAATGGAGAAAACGCACATTAATATTGCGCCGATGTTGAGTCGTTCTCGACGTCCGTCTGCTCTGATCGAAGAGAGTCATGTTAAACAAGTCAAGGTAATAATATAATTTTTATTTCATTTGTTTAATTTAAAGATGTATTCCATTTATAATTGGGACAATGATTATCTCGTTATTAGGACAATGATTATCTTGTTATTGGGACAATGTTTATCTCGTTATTGGGACAATGATTATCTCATAATTGGGACAATGATTATCTCGTTATTGGGACAATGATTATCTCGTTATTGGGACAATGATTATCTCATAATTGGGACAATGATTATCTCGTTATTGGGACAATGATTATCTCGTTATTGGGACAATGATTATCTCATATCTCGTCATTGGGACAATGATTATCTCGTAATTGGGACAATGATTATGTTATGAATGGAGCGATGATTATGCCACAATTGGGACAGGGATCATGTCATAATTTTGTCAATGATTATAATGTTATGATTGGGACAAGGATTATACTCTAATTGGACAATAATGTTATTATTAATGTGACAAAAATGAACTGAACTATCTTAAATAAAACACAATAATCCAGACTAAAAATGAGGTTGTTATAAGCGATAAATAGTAGACCTCTCAAATAACAGATAACATAGCCTATACCAGTCCAAAAATAATTTTGATCTATCAATTCTAACAGAGGTTATAATTATGGCCTGTTCCAGTTACATTTTACTGACTACATATCACCATATTTTGCTGTCGACTGAACTGACAAATGACAGACACAAGATGGTATCTAACCTAGATCCATGAACATCAGACACAAGATGGTATGTAACCTAGGTCCATGAACATCAGACACAAGATGGTATCTAACCTAGGTCCATGAACATCAGACACAAGATGGTATCTAACCTAGGTCCATGAACATGGGGATTAACTTCCTACTGTTCTGCTGCGACTTGGTAATGAAAATGGGCATATGCCATACAGTGTGCTATGAGTGAAATTTTGCCCAGGCAGCGGCACTATGCCCTACTTTATATCGAATTCTAACTGCCAAAGGATCTTTTCCGTGCACGCCAATGTATACACATGATCTGGGTTTTTCATCCCATTTGAATGACTAGACAGCCGCCTTTTCAGGCCCTCTGTGCACCACTGACAAGAAGAACCTACGTCGGAAACTCAATGTGAATATCTCTCTATTATACAACTGTTTACTAGTTCCTGGGAGCAACGGTTGTTCTAGATACCCTTATTAGTATGATTTCACTCAGTCGATGTGTTTGAAGGTTAAATGTGCTTTGTATTAAACAGTTTTAGTACATGTTTATACACATAGATATTGGCGTAACTGTACAGTCGACGGGGGTTGAATTGCCGAATGATTAACACGTGAGCGTTGCATCATAAGGTTAGTGTTTGAGTCAAGTTGTGTGGTTGAACCAGACAAGGAGGAGGATCACCTGTCCAACCTTGTGGGTTTTCTCCAGGTCTTCCTGTTGCTTCCCACTACAATATGCAAACGAATCGATTCAAAAATAATTGAACCATATGTTAGTCCCAAAATGACCTACTTTGTGTTGAGTGGACGTTAAAATCCATTTCTCTCTGTACAGTTGACTCTATTAGTACATGGAGAGAGAAAGAGGATATAATTATGTTGGCGTACCTATACAGGTGAACGTACCTATACAGGTAAAACATACGGGTGAGATAAAGGTTAATTATAAAGGTTATTTCCTTCAACATTTCTTATTAAAGATAAATTAGAAAGAAAGACACCAGATGACAAATTGCTATCAAATATTCAAATACAAATATAAGGGTAAGGCCGTAGTACTCAGTTACTAAAATGGGAGAGAGAGAGTCAGTGAAACATGGAGTTTAACCTTCATTCAACAAACTAGGTTAGTTTGTGATTAACACGTGGTTTAATTTTATTTCAATCATTCGGTTGAGCGAGGAAACCGGATGACCCGGAGAAAACCCACAAGGGTATATATATATATATATATGACAACTCTACTCCGTGTCACATAAAACTGGGGAATCGAAACAACGTTAGTTGACTCAATGAAAGACCTTATGATACAGCATGCACTTGCTAACCATTCGGCCACCCGAAAGTGACATGAAATAGGTTTAATGTCCTACTGTTCTGCTCCAACTATACTAATAAAGACGGGTATAATACTATACATTGTGCTATGAGGGAAATTTTGCCAGGGTATCGACACTTTGGCCTACCCTTATGTCGAATTCAAAGTGTCAAGGGACGTTTTATGTACACACCGGGACTGGCCTTCTCTGATATCGAATTCAAAGTGTCAAGAGATCTTTTATGTACACACGAATGTATACAGGGGACTAGATAACTGTCCTTGAAGGGCTCTCCGTACTGCACGTCTAACAAGGGGAAACCCTGTCAGAAAATCCTGATGAATTTTCTTGGCTTTGCTTTCTTGAACATCTGACCTCCAGGATAGTAAGTCAGCGTCTTACCTATTTAGTCACCCTGGCTCCATAATAAGAAAACAAGGACTATTAAAATTGGTTTGTCCATCAAACCAACCTGTTGATCGAACACAGGTTAGCAAACCAACGTTTCACTTACTGAGGCACTGCTGCTTGCCTATTAGCCATGATATAATGAAGGCTGCTGACGGATTGATGATGGAGTCAACTGTGCTAATATGTTTCTGATTGATGTAGATTATTGTAAGTTTTGATGAGGTTAAACTGTTGACTTGCTGGTCACCATGTTGAGATCATTAACAAGTCACTTTAAATAACTTCAATGCAATGCTTGTAGTAGACTTGAATATCTACAAGACAATGCTTGTAGTAATAAAATAAAATTATTGACATTATTAAAACATTACCTGATAACAATCATTCCTGCATATCCATATTAGTTTTTAAAACATGAAACTTTTTTTTGTGGTTGTTAGACTCCCTCTCTCCCCCTCCCCCTTTCTCTCTCTCTCTCCTACTACACCCACGCACTCCTCTCTCTATTGTTTTCCCCTTTTCTTAGTTTGTTAGTGCTCCGTGCTCCTTCTTTCTCTCTCCACCCCTAAGACCCCCTAGTCATTATTGCTCCCCTATTTCCGGTCTTTTTCCTAGTTTGTGCCCTCTCTCCCCACCCCTTCTCTCTCTCTCTTTCCCCACTCTCTCTCTCTCTCCCCCCTCTTTCTCTTTTTCTCTCTCATTTGACTTTGTGAAGGTCATAAAGAAGACAATGAACTGTAATGGCTGTGACTGGAAGATGAATTAATTGTGAAATGTTTGACGTCATGACAACACGATATGTACTGGATGATATATCCGTCAATCAGACGTAAAACGTGAAGAAATTTTACACTTGAAAATATAAAGTTGAAATAAGGAAATACAAGTTATATTAGAATAAATTAACTTCCTGTTAGCCATAATCAAATTTAAAACAAGTGATGTATATGTTTTAATAATATGGTTTCCATTGTCAATACTAAACCAGGATTTTGTTACGGAAATCTGCCATCATCGTCTCTAAATTACATAGGCATACATACAAATTGAGCTTTTTAAACAGATAAATCATTTTTATACTGATGTAGGATCACTTTGTGATGTAATTTCATTGATGCAAGCCATTGTCAACAATACTAAACCAGGTTTTTGTTACGGAAATCTGCCATCATCGTCCCTAAATTACATAGGCATACATACAAATTGAGCTTTTTAAACAGAGAAATCATTTTTATACTGATGTAGGATCACTTTGTGATGTAATTTCATTGATCCAAGCCATTATTTTTTTTTAATGTAGCTGAGCAGGGGGGGGGGGAACCCCGCCTCCCCTCTCCCACCCCCTGGATCCGCCCCTGTAAACCATTTTAACATGATAAAACATAGAAATGGAATTAGGCCGTGATGTGAAATTTCTAGCAAGCTTGCTTCTGCTGCTCCATCCCGACGATTTTCAGGCGGAAAACAAACTACATAATCTAATTCTTCTAGTATTACTTTGTATTTCCACACAACTTTTCTTTTATCAATTCTTTGACGTTTGACAGAAATCGTAAAATAAAAATGGGCTTACTTATCAATGTGCGATGGTATTTGAATTTCGCGGTGATTTGGTTTTAATAGATCACGTGACAAAGCTCACCAATCAGACGCACACGACGAAAGGTCAACGGGTCGTGTAGAGTGAAAGGTTTGTTTACGTTTTGATAGTAAAAAAGCGGAAGAATAACTAGAACTGTATACTCCGTGTAAATTTTGTTTAAAACACCGATGTAAAACCGTTTACTGTGAGAAACTGGGAAAAATTTAGGGTATGTGCTAACCAGTGGATCAAATTAGATGGAAATATTGATATGTTGGACAAAGAATTATAGGAATGTGCAGACAAAACTCTCTCTCATTCTAACAATACAGATTTCTCACATACATTACCAACGTAAAAAAACCCAACAACTGTGTATGAATAAAGAACTATGTTTAGAGCAGCTAATATTTTACCAGCGAAATAAGAAAAAGAATAATAGGTCTGGTTAATTTGTTAAGGGGATCATATCTTAACATTTTCCAATTTTATTTCAAATGCAAGTTGATGAAGATATTCTCCTATTCCTAAATGTATGTCAACTCAGACTAAGACAAAAGACCACTATGGAAAAGACTGTGTCACCATTGGGGTGAAATACCATGTGCATTACTTTAAAGTTGCCTTACTGTATCTGCAGAAATTTATGCTCTTCTTGTTAAACTCTACTGTAACAAATGACAGGGTTAGGTTGACTATAGAGACCAAGAACCAAACAATATTTTCTCTGTGGATGCAAATCAGGCTGCATAAGGCTACAGATAGTTGTATTTGTTACAAGTGAAAGCTTTCTAGTATGGATTTGTGAAAATTGTTGAATATGAAAGTGACAGTCAAATGATATTGATGAAATTACATGATTTTTTTATGAATAGGCCTACACCTGTATACATACATATGTATTTTTGTAAGCGGTTTGGACATTGGTGTGCATGTAAAAAGACCCCTTGGCAGTTGGAATTCGATATAAGAGTAGGCCATAGTGCTGTGCCCAGGCAAAAATTTCCCTCATAATAAACTGTATAGCGCACGCCCGTCTTCCTTAACCCAGTACATGTATATAGGAGCTACAGATAGATGTATTTTTTAGAAGTGAAAGTTTTCTAGTATGGATTTGTGAAAATTGTTCAAATATGAAAGTGACAGCCAAATCATATTGATGAAATTGTGATTTTTATGAGTAGGCCTAAACCTGTATACATATGTATTTTTGTAAGTGGTTTTTACATTAAATATTTTAAACATGTTTTACTTAAATGTACTGTACATGTCGATAAATGTTCATATCATATTTAGCTATTTTAAGTTGACATATATATTTTTATTTTCCTTTTTTATTCCAATTCAATTCGGACGTGGTTTCTCCTTGTCAGTGGTGCAGGCAGAGGGGCTGACAAGGTACAAGGACTGGTGTCTAGTCGTTCAAATGTGACGAAAAACCGAATTCCTGTGTAACATTGGTGTGCACGTAAAAAGGTCCCTAGGCAGTTGGAATTCGATATAAGAGTAGGCCATAGTGCTGTGCCCAGGCAAAATTTTCCTCGTAGTACACTGTATAGCGTATGCCCCTCTTCATTAGTCCAGTACATGTATAAGAGCAGAACAGTAGGACGGCGTTTAACTCCATTTCATTTCTTATTCATATTACTGGAACCATTTTATTTAGTTAACTGTTTGTTTTTCTCTTATATGTACTTTTCTTTACTGGCATATATCTTTTAATTTTGTACAGTGTATACGGACACAAGGCCTGATCTGTGTGTAAATACATGTAGTCTGTGCGGTTTAGTCCCCCCAAAAATTGATGATTTCTTAGGAGTATTCTTAGCCGGCCACATCCTCAGCCCCTCCAAAAAATTCTGTACCCCCCCCCCCCCCAGTTTTATGAGCTGGCGACGGGCCCGATTCTGTGGATATAAAAATCTGAAAAGCAGATTAGAAACCATTCTCCAGTATTAATACACATCATAAATGATGTTATTATTATTATATACATTTTTCAAAAGATACATTATATAAGATTTAGATAAAGAACTAGCCATTCTTGCTATAATAGTTCAAAAGTAGATAATGTAAAATGAATAATTTGAAAATTTCATTCAAATTACTCTATTGCAAGCAAAGATATTAGCCTTTAAAGGTTTGGCAGACAATTTCAACCACTGTACTGTTTGATCAAAGCTAAGTCTCGGTCCTCCATACTTGATTAAATCAAAGTATCGCTGAAACATTTTAATCTATTTAATATCGGAGAAATCTCATGCCACCGAGTGTTGTTGTTGAATACTGTATGAGGAAGTATATGAAATTGCATTCATTTCTTATTTTTTAGTAGTGTATTTCTTTCTATAAAATAAATGTATACTTATTTGACATCTCTTATAATATGTCTTTATTGTTTTGTTTTTTTAAAAAACAAGTATAATTGCATGTTCAGGGTTGTTAGGTGAATCATTATTAATATTCTGTTGTATCAGTGGGCTCATGTAGATAATATTATTTTTTTTTGTTTTTTTCTCAACATTATATATAATTATTATACCGAACCAGTATTTCAATCATGCCAAAAACGTTTTCATCTGTATACTATATTTATATTTCTTTTGCATATTGTTGTATTGAAATAAAATGGAAAAAATACTTATTCCAGGAAATATCACATTCATTGATACAATTTCGCTTTTGACCATATTTTTTCCGCAAATCAGGGCCTAGCCGTGTTCACGGTGTCAGCACAACATTTATCTGATGTTATTGTCCCGTAATTCAGGCATATTTGCAGAAAAATTCTCTCATACAAATGTAAACAAGCCAACGTGTTCCGTCTCGTAAAAGGTATTCCCTGGTCTATTTATGGCTATTGACCCCTGACCTAATGACGTTGATTGCTTTTATGGTTTCTGATTGGCTTAGAATATGATTTCTTCACCACATTATGGCTACACTTGACAAATATAGTCCGAGGCGTAATTCGAGTGTTGGTCTGATTGTACAAAACATCGCAATAGAAATGTGTACTATAGTGACGACTTACTTGTTTACTTGTGCAGCAAAGCGTCAGATTTTCGCCTGGAATTTGCTGGGACAAAATGAAACGATTTTCGTGGCTAAATCACAGCCTAAATAGAGTGTGGATGAACTCGGTCGCCCTCAGAGGCTGATTTGATTGACGTAAGCAGCCTTGCCACATATTTGATACAGTTGCTTCCACCAAGGGGAAATCAATGAAGACAGACATACGCAAAACGACGTGCTATAAGGGACATTTCACCTGACCTTATTTCGAATTACAGCTGTTACAAGTTCTTTTAAGTGCACACCAACTTTTGCACTTGAGCATGTTTTTTGTCGTTCAGGGACTATTTAAAAACATTGCTATAGAATGTGTGAATTAAAGTAGTATAAAAATTCTAATTAATCATCTGCTCTGAAAATTAAAATGTTGAAGAAAGAAACAACGTTATTAAACCGATGGAGGCCATGACAAGGACAGCAGTCTAGTCTTTCGAACGGGACAGAAAAACTTAGGTCCTGTCTACACGTTGGCCTTTTTATTAGCCCAGTTCGGAGCAGAACAGGAAGATGTTAAAAGCCATTCCATTTGATATTAAATCAGTGTTGAAATCAAGTCTTGTCGGCATACCTTTTATAATGTTCATCGTTTACCGTGAAACAAAGTAGTGCAGCATTATGGCTGTGTTCATATTGAAGGATATAAATACAAGTAGATAAAGTACTACGAGTACTTGCATGTTTACAGTAGATAAATACATAAATATTTAAAAATACGTCCAGGTAAAAAATCAACTACTTCACCTCATTACGATATACATACATAAAATCATAAACTATTTGTACGGTCTGCCCTCTATAGACGTCATCGGATGTTAATATTGTATATAAATTTATAATTAAACATTTGGTCATAGTGAAATGGGGTTTAAGGTCCTACTGTTCTGCCCCAACTGGACTAATGAGAGAGGGAGAGAGAAATGGGGTTTAACATCCACTCGACACAAACTAGGTCATTTTGGGACTAACATATTGTTTCATTTTATTATTTCAATAATTCGCTTGCGCGTAGGAGTCTTTAGCAGTGGGAGGAAACCGTAGTGCCCAGAGAAAACCCACGAGGTTGAGAAGGCGCCCCTATCTCAATGCCACATACGTTCACACCAGGGCTCGAAACCACAGCCACAAGCCAGAGGTGACAGGCCAGCTAGAGGTCGAAGCGCGGCACTCTAGACCACTAGGCCATCCCAACCCCCCTGGACTAGGTTATGTTGGAGAATGAGAGATTGTTTCAATATATACATTAGATTTTTTTCTGCCTATTGCAGGTCTTTATTTACTCCTGAAATGTTATTTAAATTATTAGACATTTATTAAGTTATAATCAAACTTCTCAACTTTTAATCATGAAGTGGATAATCAAGACTATGTTTTTATCGTACCAACTTTAAAGTAATGATGATCAAGACTATGATTTTTATCGTAGGACTTTAAAGTAATGATGATTGTCGCTAAACTGAAAATTCAATTGCTTAAATATCGGTTCAGAGGGAATCAATTTGACTGAAATTTTTTGCAAATTCCTTTTACGTTATCTAGTTTTTAACTTTTATAGTGAGAACTGCCAACTCTTTATGTATCTTTAAGCCTGTTACATAGTTTGAGAGAGAGAGAGAGAGAGAGAGAGAGAGAGAGAGATTATTTAAGTCTGTTACATAGTTTGATTGCCTATACAACCTGTCTTTTGTGATCGTAATAAGTTTATTGTCGTGATTTCTATTCTTATTTTCTCATTATTTATTTATTATTCCATATAGAATTTGTAATCAATACTGGAAGATCCGGGACTTCGACGTACAGAGTTGAATACAGAGTTGAAATACGGACGCAATTCACAGTGTAAATGTCAGTTGTTAAAAAAATCATGTCAGCTCAAGAGAGTCACAGCAGGCAGTACTAAACAGAGTAGAAAAATTGTATTATCCTTCGAATTGATAATATTTTCTTTATAAACTAATTCTGATCTTAGACCTGATATCAAATCATCAAATCCTCTTAACAAAAAAAAGTTATCACAGAGAGATAGTTTGTGATGTATTTGAACAAGTTATCGTGAGGATCTGTTGAAGTTATTCTGGAATAGAAGGAAATGTCAAGGTCAGTTTAGATACGTCCAGATTTCCTCGTGAACAATCTACGACTGTATTACATCATTAAGATGTAAACATGGATGTCGTTTATTTACGGTGGGAGTGTTCCATGATTTTATTATTATAAATATTCGATGGTTTAATAGTTCTCAAAGCGAAACGTTTAATTACTGTAAAATAAACACTGAACATATAAAAAAATCATACAAGAGGGTCTTCAGTTGAATAAGACAGGAACGAGGCAGGATTTTACATCATTTTTGGAAGATGTCTCTCAGCTTATACGCATCAATTATTTAATATTTAATTAAGAAAACAAAATCAAGGCAAGATAATCTTCCAGCTTTAGATTCAGTTGGATAGAGAGAGAGAGAGAGAGAGATCCACTTGACACAAACTAGGTCATTTCGGGACTAACATATGGTTTAATTTTATTTCAATAATTTGCTTGTGCATCAGGGTCTTTAGTAGTGGGAGGAAACCGGCGGACCTGGAGAAAACCCACGAGGTTGGACAGGCGACTCTACTTCTTGTCACGTACAACTGGGGGGTTTGAAACCAAGCCAGTTGACTCAATGGCAGGCTTTATGATACAGCATGCGCACGCTATCCATTCAGCCAACCGACCTCCCATTGGTTAAATTAGATAATGAGGCATGATTTTACAGCAGTTTTTGGAAGAGGTCTCAAAGCTTCTACACACTAATATATATTCAAATTGATTATTGACGTTGATTAAGACAAAATCAATGCTAGATAATCTCCGGATTCAGTTGGTATAACAATTTTGTCCAAGCGAATTATTGAAATAAAACTGAACCATATGTTAGTCCCGAAATTACTTTGTTTGTGTTGAATTGAGGTTAAACTCTCTCTCTCTCTCTCTCTCTCTCTCTATCTCTCTCTCTCTGACACCTGGTTTGGTGCCAAACAGTAGTACATGTACATTAAACAACATTTTCTTTCTACTTTCCATTTCTTTCAGTTTTACGCTATTTCTGATTGATCATGTTGAATTATAGGGTGTAATTTAGTTGGTTCAATCCGGGTAGATCGTACAGTCAGTAAAAGGATATAAATTATATAATCACAAATGATAAAGAAAACAGTCAGTTTCCCAAAAAATACACATCAATCATCATTAAAACAAGTTCCACCCCACAAATAATATTTTATCTTTTACCAAACCAAGTTGACTTAAAATAGCTAATAAAGTCTCCAACTTAAAATAGATAATAAAGTGTAAAACACAAATTATTTTTGAATTCAAATCAACATTGATGTTGTGATCTTGGGCCTCTGATATCCAATATTTAAGACACAATAAACATTTTAACATTGGTACACGAATCGTGTATCATGATGCATTTCAGTGTCATTTTTAACAAGGGACAAGAAAGAACGAGACTAGAGATTCCATAAGTCATGCCAAGCGCTGACACCATATTCTTATCTGGAGAGCAAGCGCAATAGACTGGAAAAACCAGACGTTTGAGATATCTTTTCGACTGAGACTTCTGACAGATTTTGCCGAACATAACTGATTAGAAATTAGAGTGAAAACGGAAGCGTACACCATACAGTGCTATGAGGGAAATTGTGACCTGACAGTGGCACTTCAGCCCACTCTTTTGTTGAATTTCTATTGTCAAGGCATCTTTTACCTTTACGCCACCAGTGGGACATAAGAATCACCCTCACTGACACCTACGATGGGGGCAACATCATTTATCATGTCCGCAGGCTATACAGAAGAACAATAACTTATATGTTAAATCAATTTGCCCTTTGTTGAAGGACAAACAAGATAACCAACCCATCTTCAGATGTGACAACTTAACGAGCCACAATAAAATATTTATTTCTACCAGTCATAAATGTCACTTATTCTTTTAAAAGAAACCAAAACCCGACAAAGTGACAGAATAATTTATGTCCGAGACCGATTGATATTGAAATAATTTTATTATATACTTATCGTAGCTTGTTTCACAATCGTAAATAAAGAGTATGAAATTGTTGAGATTATTTCTGGGTTGATACTAAACTATTTATTGATCACGTAGGATAGAACATGTACCACTTAGTGGACGATTTCTATAAATTGGGTAACACTTGAAGTACTTGAATTTGAATAGTTTTTTTCAAGGCACTTCATGCTGATCTTTAAGTATTAGTCAATCGAAACTGAAAGACTTTGGTCTGTTTACTTATTACATGATCTTTCTATAATCGTATGTGCAGGGGGACTGCAGAACTGCACCACACATAATGTACACAAAACCAAATATGGATAAGACATCATACGCAGAGGCCACAAACAGACGAACAATTTGAATAAAATGAATGAGATTCTCCTCACCAACATTATATTCCATTCTTACCCTCATTCTTCCAAATGCATATATTATTAATTTATAATTATTTTAAATTATATTCTTTTTCTATTTCAGGAAATAAAATATAATTTGAACCCAAACAGATCTCGACTACGTAGCCGATCTGTATCCCAGTCATCAACAGACAGTAACGATAGCAGTAAGTCATATTTTATATTTTGAATTTCTAATCGTTAATCCCTTCCAAACTATAATATTATAAAATCTGAATCTGTAAAAGTACATGTACTATCAGTCTGAAAAAAGGTTCAATTCTTTGGAATATTTACAAAGATATGATGATTAGGAAAATGCAACATTTGGAAACATTTACAAACAAAACAGCAGGGTTGGAATATGGCTGAATGGTTAGCACGTGCGCGCTGTATCATAAAGCCCGTCATTGAGTCAACTGGCGTAGTTTGGAATCCCTGGTTGTACGTGACAGGGAGTAGGGTCACCTGTCCAACCTCAAGGAATTATTCAAATAAAATTAAACCATATGTTAGTCCCAAAATGACCTAGTATGTGTCGAGTGGACATAAATATCCATTTCTCTCTCCAACCCTGACCCAAACAAAATTAACCAGATATTGGAATCTTTGATTATTGGGTAAAATATTTTAATAGGCCTCTTTGTTTACCTAAAAGCCAAACGCATCGTTCAATACTATAGGAATCCCTTGTAATCTACAATTTACTATGAAAGATGAATGTCTTCTGTCCAAAAATAATTCAGTTATGTTCCATATTTACAAAGTTACGTGGGATTGAAATTTCTTCGATCTATGATGCTCAAGTGTAACAAGGCACGGCCATTAGTCAGTCAGGGCTGTATGTAGGATAGAAATTTTATAGATCTATGCTGGTCAAGTGTATCACGGTGCTGCCACCAGTCGATGTTTACAAAGTTATGATAAATCTACATCTCACA
This sequence comes from Patella caerulea, assembly GCA_036850965.1. Taxonomy (NCBI): domain Eukaryota; kingdom Metazoa; phylum Mollusca; class Gastropoda; family Patellidae; genus Patella; species Patella caerulea. Next base: position 603,637 of record JAZGQO010000010.1, on the reverse strand, counting down.
ATGTTACTTCCTATAACAAGAGGACACCATCTTTTATCGGTAGCAGTGAAACCTGATGGGCCTAGTTTAAATCAGAATTCAAGCAAGCCTGGGAGATTATCTAGTGTTGATTTTGTTGTCTTAATGAAATGTTAAAATCCGAGTAGATATATAAGGTGGATTAAGTCGGGAGAAATTTGATATCTTAGTGAAAAATGTCAATACGCATCAGGGCTATATTAAGATAAAGGGATTACATTGTTAAAAAAGAGATTTGGTCTGATAAATTCATAATCAGGATCTGCGACTTTAAAGATATTTATTTTTTATCCTGATATATCAAACTGCTCATGCATGATATTTGATTGTTAAATAACATCGTCGTGGTAACCAAACAATGTTCATGTCTGTTACTTCTTGGATTACAATAATAAACAGTGTTATTACAATAAGGATTTAAAAGGGTCCAATTGAAGGTATTTAAACACGTTATCTTATTATAAAAAGACGAGCTCATATGTGAAAGGAAAAGAGGCAGTAGCCTAGATATACGATGCCTGGGTTTAAAGAAGAAACAAATTTTGGTTAGTAAATAATAAAATATGTTTGTGATCTTAGTGAACGAAGCGCTGTGCTAGATAAAATTCCATGCTTTTCTTAGTTTGAAAGACAGATACCGGTACATGTAGTTGATAGTAAAAATGACGGGTTAACCATTTAATTTATAGGCCTATTCATACTATTAGTGAATATACTTATACATGGAATTGAACTAGTTTTTAGACGGATATCCATTTTTGTGAAGATTCAATTTTTAAAATATTTTGTTTTCCAAGAATTAATAATTCCTCAAATGATTTTCACATATAGGTGACACTAATCCTTTATCTTAAACCAAGAATACTCTTACAGTACAAGGGACACAACTCTATTTTAAAAATCAATGGATTCAGACCACATTTGTTAATGCTAGCCTGTTAATCTGATTTGTGTACATTTTTGCCACATGATTTTAGTCAAAAGTTTTGATTTCTCTTCCTAACATTTAAACACTGAAAATGATTAAAATGTGACATAAAGAATTAAATAACAGAGATCAAAATGTGACAGAAGGAAGGAAGAAAATGTTAAAAAGAGAGAATGGGAGACGCTCTGTACATTTGTCAAACCATCATCAACTATCATAGGGGAAATAACTCCATATAATAGTTGTCAATTTGAATGGGGTCAGACTACTAATTTTGCAATTTATACACCAATGTTAGTTCCATTGGCCTTTAACTTATATTTAAGGAGAAGATCAATGATTTTCAACCAGGTTTCCATAAATCTTAAATATATATTCAGAAATAATCCCCTCAGTAACACGAAGCAAAAAAGTTTTTGTAATTGAGAAATTAATTCTTATTAAAACCGGAAGTGATGGAGTTGGTTCAAAACGCCCAATTAGTCGCAATTTTCAAGTAATAGTCTTGAAGGGGATAATCAATTCAGTTGTTTTTGCCATGCAAAGTGAAATGATCTCATTGTAGAACTATCCCTTTTGCCAGGGAATTTTCCAAATGATTGGAATTCTCAAAAATTTTCAAGTCTTTGGATCAAAAATTAACAATATGGAAAGCGATTAAAGATTGAGCAGCATTTATCAATAACTTGCATTATATTTGTGGATCATTAACTTGTGGAATAATTAGTAGTCTTAATCCGTACCAGTGTCAGTCAAGAGTTGTCCTACTTGTAAACTGTATAGTCAGTAAATGTTGAGCTCAAAATCATTTAATATTTTGTGAAATGATAAAACTTAAATCAAAAGATAAGGAATAAAGCAAAGATTCAACAATTGGTGCGCACTGTATCATAAGGTCTGTCATTGTGTCAACTTGTGTGGTTTTGATTCCCTAGTTTTATGTGACAAAGAGTAGGGTCGCCTGTCCAACCTCATGGGTTTTCTCCGGTTTCCTCCCCCTGCTAAAGACCCCTAAACCCAAGCAAATTATTGAAATAAAATTGAACCATGTGTTAGTCCCTTAAATAACCTAGTTTGTTATTGGATGATAAACCCCATTTGTCTCTCACAATTCAACAACTTGGTTTTATTCAGTAGAGGGGAGAGAACTGTTGTTAGATTACTGTCTAGTTGTTGTAGGAAATAATAGGCACATGTTGAATCAATCTACTAAATGGAACTTTTAAAATTTGAAAGTTAGAAGTGTAGGGTTATACTGTACTAAATGACATGACCATCTCTCTCTCTCTCTCTCTCTCTCAATGAAAGAATGTATATATATAACTGACCTGCTGTATTAAGTCTTGATCTGACTGTATTTCTTCTCTGTATTCGGAAAATTTAAAAATCATTCGTCTTATTTCAAGTACCATCCATACTATATGTCCTGAAAATTAAAATATTAATTGCTTATAAGCCGAGATATTTCCTAATATTCACAAACTTAGATGATTAGATGATGCATATACTCGTCTCCAAAAGCAAGATGGCTAATCAGATACATAGACATTCTGATGACAGTTAAGCTGAAACAAAGTTTAAACTACGTATTCTGAGAGGATTGCTGAAACAAAGTTTAAACAAGCTATCTGAAAGTTTTGCTGAAACAAAGATTACAATGCATTCATTTGTCTGATACAGATAATTTATTTCTGTGAATAAACCGGTAGATGGAATAAATTCTGTGAAACACTGAATTTTCACTGTTCTCTAAAACTTTGATACATAGCAAAACAGTACCAGAATCAGCAAGCACCTGATTCACTGAGTCACTCTAGCTGTCAGAAATGTACAGAGATACCTGTCTATATAGATATATACTGTTAGACAAGAATTAAGATAATAGTTTTTGAGAAAAAAAAACAATAAAAAATTGAAAAAACATACACATATTCCAAAATGCTTTTGAACTTACATTATATGTTTTAAGTCCACAGGAGACCTGACATGAAAACTTAAAATGAACACGCGATTCGTGGGCTAATTTTAAAATGTTCATTTTAGGTTTAATATGGAATATCCGTGTTTTCACGGTAACATCAATGTTTATTTAAATTACCCAATCAGTCGTGTTTTCAATGTGAATGATATTGAGTTAAAGACTTGCCTCCTTTTGTATATTAGGTGTGATAGACGTGTCGGAGCCCACAATAATATGTTACACCATCAATTCTATAATACAGCGAATATATCGTCTGTGGTTACATATTCATGAGGCTACTTAATACAAGTTATAGACATATTCTACGTTCTTTTATTGTCTGTCGTTTGTCGATACAGTGTATGTCTAGCGATTACCATTTTATGTTTAACTTGATGTCAGACATTAAATCAACAAGTATTATTTATCGATAGAAAGTTAGGTTTTTTTATTTGTATTGATAGAATGTTGGTTATTGAGATTATTTTTATTTGTGTCTGGAGATTGTGTAATTTATATTAGAGATTAGTTTTTTTATTTATGTAACCTTGAAGAACCAAATTTCTTTAATATCCGGTCAAAAAATGATCGATACGATTGACTTTTCAGTTGATTTTGTTTTGAGAATGTGAGAGAAATGATGTAAAATGGGGTTCAACGGCCTTCTATTCTGGGAGCCACTTTGACTAAGTGAGTAAGACGCTGACTGTATAATGGTGTATGTCTGTCTTTATTAGGGCAGTTGGAGCCGATACCATAAGACGTTAAACCTTATTTCATTTCCTTTAGGGGGTCACGGTGGCTAAGTGGATAAGGCGCTGGTTCATGAGCCTGGAGGTCGGGTGTTCGATCCCTGCATTGACCGAGAAATTTTATCTTGATATTCTGGTGTGATTTCCCCTTTTCAGTGATGCAGAAGGAGGGCCTGACAAGGACAGCTGCCTAGTCATTCGGATGGGACAAAAAACCGAGGTCCTCTGTACACATTTGATTCCTTGGCAGTTGGAATTCGTTATACAAGTAGGCCGTAGCGCCGCTGCCTGGGCAAAATTTCCCTCATAGCACACTGTATGGCCCAGGTTAGGTGTAAAAGAGTAGGACCTTAAACTTCATTTTATTTCAATTCCTGTTCTTCACCGACTAAGACAAAAGAGAAAAATGGGGTTTAAAGTTAACTTGACACAAACTAGATAATTTTGAGACTAACATGGTTTAAATTTATTTAAATCATTACCTATACTTAAGTTGTGGAAGGAAACCTGAGGAAACGGAGAAATTTCTCCAGGTGGGACCTACGACTTCACGCCTTGTTGGCTTTCTTCTGGTCTTCAGATTTCATTCCACTGGTGAAAAAAACCCTACGCAGTAGTGCTACGGCCTACTCTTATCTCGAATTTCCTCTTTCGAACGACTAAACAGTTGGTGTAAGCGAATTATTTTAATAAACTTGAACTGCATGTTAGTCACGAAATGAGCCAGTTTGTCGAAGAGCGTTATAACCCCCTCCTCTCTCTCTCTCTCTCTCTCTCTCTCTGTCTCTCTCTCTGTAAATACTAAAGGAATTGAGTCATCTTCAGACTAATAATCCAGAGATACACTTTTCACAAGTGTGCTAAAATTATGCAAATTAGACCTTAAACACTCATTTTAATTCCTAACAATTTCTATGTTTTTCTCTAGCAGAAAAGTAGTGCATGAAGCCCCAATAAATTTAATTTTCACCAACTATCCAAGCGGTTTAGGCCTGTTCCTATATCCACATATTGCGACACTCTTTGACTTCCGACATATTGTAACGATCCCGTACGATGTCAGATTTTACACTGTGTTTGTTATTTTCACCAAGTGGTTTGAACATGTTTGTAATCCACATTTGTTATATTTGTTATTTAATATCTGCCTGTTGTGTAATATATATAGATAGACCCCACCATATAATTACCGTGTAATACCCGTTAAATCATGTTCCTTACATTCCTCACCCTGTATTTATTACATTGATACGATATTGGTTACCTTTTATACAATATAATTACCTGTTATCTTTTTACGAGCAGCCATGTTAAATACAGACACACACTAGGTTGTTGTCTTCTCCACGTTAAATTATACAGACACGGTACACTAGGTTGGTGTCTTCTCGTATATTGAAAACCATGTGATAACTCCGTTAACATCCTACTCTTCTGCTCAAACTGAGCTATCGAAGACAGGCATACGCCATACAATGTGCTGAGATGAAAAACCAATGTCCTGTGTGCACGTTAAAGATTCATTGACAGTTAGAATTCGATATAAGAGTAGGCTGTATGGCGTATGGCTGTCTTCATTAGCCCAGTTTGGAGCAGAACACTAGGATGTGTACACATTGATGTGCACATAAAAGATTCCTTTCAGTTCTCTTGCCCTTACTGGTATTTGAAATGGGATGGAAAACTGAGGTCCCATGTACTTATTGACATTGACATGCATTGACATGCATGCATGTCTTGCCAATTGGAATTAGATATAAGAATAGGCGGTAGTGCCGCTGTCAGGGCAAAATTCCCCTCATACACAATATAAGGCACATGTCCATCTTTAGTATTCCAGTTGGAGCAGAATATTAAAACCCCATTTTACCTTCAATTCATTTCTCTAGCCCTTTTTGAAACCCTTTTTGTTAAATAATTGAATTTACTTACTACTGTGTTGTTGATCATTCCGTTTGTTTATTTATCCAGGCTAATGTAATTCTCTGATATAATGAAACTAATCATATGGTTACCTTGCTTCTCTCTAACACAACTCTCTCATCATTCTCTCGTCTCTGTCATTATTCTCTATGTCTATATTTGGATGTTTTCTATTAACTTTAGTTAGTGAGAAATCACTGTTGTTTTACCTATTGATGTCAACATGAACACGACCAAAGTATATCAACACGGCCATACATACATACGTCTCTAACGATGGTGTTATGTTCACTCTCTCCCAGCCATACAACAACATCCACATATTAGGCTTCTTATCTCTGATTTCATATTTGAAACATTGTTAACTTACGTGGAATAATTTGAAAAGTTGTTTGAAATATTTCTGTTACCGAGAGAGGTATTAATCAATTTCCAATACCAATGGCTTCTGACAGGTTCCTTGATGAAAAGGGAATAGAAGCTAATTCTTCAGTCTAATTTTATTTATTTTAAATGTTTTTTTTCATAAGTTTTGAAGTGTCTGAACTTCATGGAAAGATTTGTCCATGACTTTTCGATGAAGATTATGTTAAAACCACTGCTATTTGCCAGTTGGTGTAAATTTTCCTCTGAAAGAAAATAAAACACTGCATCTTGGTCTGATCTCAAAAACCCAACTATTTCAGCTCTGGCGGCCATGGTGACAAAGTGGGTAAGACGCTGGTCCCGTGTACACATTGGTGTGCATGTAAAAGATCCCTTGGTAGTTTGAATTTGATGTAAGAGTAGGCCATAGTGCTGCTGTCGTGGGGTAAATTTTGCTCCTACCTGTTTTCATTGGTCCAGACGGAGCAGAATGTTATTTGTCCTGGCTTCTGCTCCGGGACTACCGAGTCCGTTGATATTACAGTAAGATTTTTATAGATAAGAAGCGTAACCAGGCAACCATCATTGTGTCTTCATTCTCTGTGATTTTACCCCCAGCTTGTAGAACCGCTTGATGAATTGGATCCCGACAAGTCAGAAACCAAATTATACCAGTTTTATATCCGTGGAATGATTGCGTTGGTAATTTGGTTGTAAATCATTTCTTGAATAGATATGCGTATTGATTTATCAAACCCTGGACAAGTTTACTTGCGTAAATCGAGAGCTTTTCTGTTTAAATGAATCTAATTCATTTTGAAGAAAATCTGTTTTGATTTGAGATACAGTAACAGATTATGTTGTGATTTAGGCTCGTAACTACAGGTTAAAAGAAATTAATTTGTCAGAAGTTTTAACCAAACTCGACAGACACGAATAAATCTTTTTGATGAATTGAAGAAAAATTCTGGCAATTTGATTCAGTTAGATGTTTCTCTACCACATGGAATGGCGCAACTGAACTTTGTGCCGTCTGGGACAGTGCTTGACATCGAAGAATCATGCAACACAAATATATAAGATGGTCTTTTAACAGAAAAACAACATTTTCGGTCAATGCAGGTGGACCAAAGTGTCTAAAAAGTGTCTACAATTAAGCTTTTTCATTCTTAAACACACATTATACGAGATCTAAATCTGCCAACAGGTCTTTCTTTAATCCTAAAATGTTATCTAAATTATTAATTAGACATTAATTAACTTATCCAGACCATAATCAACTTTCGATCTCACCGCTCGCTGCCTTAGTGACGGATTAGGATTTGATTTTCTGCTCAAGTTTCAGTCATGATTTAATCATGAAATGGTTAATCGAGACTGTTTTTTTTTTACTGTACCGACTTTAGTAATGATGATCAAGACTAGGTCGAAAATTCAATTGCTAAATTCTCAGTTCATAGCTGCTTAATTTGACTGAAATTTTCTGTGAGTTCTCTTTACATTATCTAGTTTTAAACTATGCCATATTCTCATCTGGACAGCATGTGCAATAAATTAGTTTAGACTGAAATAACCAGACACTATAGAAATTGCTATTTGATTGATATTTCTGGCTTATTTCGCCAAAAACATAACTCATTTGAAACTAGAGTAAAAAAGGAAACGATTGAATTTAAATCAGTTTATATACATTCATATTAAATTATTATATGCGTCGCTACCCATGTGTCCATTTCTATGGTCCAAATATTGTCAATTTACCTCCTTTAAAACTAATGAGAACAAACAAACGACGATTGCAATTAATTAAAAATAATGTGATCCTTTTAAACAACTGATAAACGAACAGCAAAAAAACAAACAAATATGATCGATTTGTTACGGACAGAAAAACATGTTAAACAATCTCTATTTTTGACAACAGATAAACGATTTTACTGAGATTAATGTTGAATTTTTTTCCCACAACACATTAAATATTTACATGTACACAAGAAATTGCCAATGATTCAATCGATCGTTGGAGGTAATTTATCGTAATAACTAACATTTACACAACAAACTGACAATAGAAAGATCATTGGTCGCAATTTATCTTATTAACAAACAGTTATAGAATAAAGTACGTATTTTAGGTTTTGGCTGGAAAATAATAATAGAAACATGCTTGATATATTATTAAAAAACAAATTGACCATTTTAACAGTCCAACTTGATGTGAAGTTGGCGCCCTTGCCTGACGCCCAAGCAAATTATTTGATATAAATTGTCAATCTGTTTCACAGAGAATTACTTACGAAATATCTCTGTAACAGACGACAGTTCACAACAGGTGCGTTGACTGCACGCGCCGTTAGTCATTGGCTCAACGGCTGGTGCAATGTTTACTTAACACCTAACTGCTTCGGGCAAAATGATGCATTTTACTTGTTTTAATACCCATTTACACTAAATAGGAAATATTTTTTAACTCCAAATACTTCAAACGTCTTTATTTATTTTTCTTTTACCTCAAAAAAATGTTTGAGAATTTAATTTGTCGGAGTTAAAAAGTTAATATGCCGTACTCATTAAGCCTCGTCGATGTCATGCTTATCAGTGATTGTAGCGGCCAAGCGAATATTCACTGCGGGATCAGTTTGATAAATTGTATCATATGTTAATTCCAAAATTAGTCTCGCTCTCAATTGAAAATTATCACAATATATATTTGATTTCTTTTTTTTCCTTAAATGTCTTAAAAAAAACAAAGAAAAAAATAAATAAAATGACATCAGCAGCCACTGAGTTATTTGAAAATAATTAAATCGTGAAAAAAAAAACCTATTTTTTCCAATGGTTGTATACAAAAACAAATAATACATGAATATGAATTTGAAATACAAATATGATGAGTTTTGATAAATGACGATGGCAGTAATAAACTTCATTAACGATTGAACGTAGATGTACTCACCTTGAGGACCGATAGGTTGTTACTGTTTGTCTAATGAGAAAACTGGATAATCAAGTCGATCAACCACCTTGTTGGCTACAAGCCCAGACGTTTATGCCAACTGACTGACAGACGCTATAAATATCTATAAACACTGTACACATGCATTGCATGTTAAAACCATGTATATATAAGTCAAACAATCACTTGTTGAATGTTCCATCACATCCCTCAATATACCAGTACTATCTCGCGTTTATTTTTATATTTTTATCACGGCAATCCATCTGTTTTATAACATGATGATCTCTGCTTCTGGTCGTCGTTAGATAAAATAAAAAGTCTCATGAATACTCGATTAGGACTAGGAGACCATTATACTCCCCGTGCGATATAGATATATCCCATGACATTTATTCCGGCACCATTAATGTTAGTGTCTCGTTATTCATAAATCGCGCGTCATGGTTTTATTTATTGTTTGTGTGTAGTTCACGTTTTTCACTCACCATCAACACAGTTAAAGGGACCCAATTTATGTCTGTGTATCACAATTCCGGTAAGCTGATATGGTAAACAAGCAACCCCCCCATAACTTATTGAATTTTAAATATGATATGATAAAAAGGAGTTTTATAATGTGCTAAAATCCACGTCAAAATAGGCCAACTCTTAGCAAGTTATGAAATTTAATCACTAAAGTACTGGAAGTATTTCTGATGTTGTTTCCCTTGTCTGTGATGCAGGACGCTTGACAATGACAGCTGTCTAGTTGTTTGTATGGTATGAAAAACCGACGAGGTGCCGTGTATGCATCAACGTACATATAAATGATTCCTTGGCTGTTAAAAATTCCTCTTACAGCATATACTGTATGTATGTCTTATGTCTGTTGTCAGAGGCCCAGGTAGGGGAACAGAAAAGAAGAATATTGAACCCTATTCCATTTCATTATAATTTACGTAACCCCGTTATTACATAATGTTTTTTTGTGGAGTACTGTACTTGATATGTGTAATTTTCTCAATTGACCAGTTTATTTATGGTTCTAAAACACACCACTTCCCAAATTGACGTAATTTCATGTAATTTTGTGTTATTTTGTTCAAATGAGTGTTGTATTCTGTGTATTTCTATATACATCATCTTGTGGACCTGTATGTTATTATATTTCTCTAGCATTAAAATATGTTCTTGCCAGATTAAAAACAGAATAACACATTTCTTTCAACAAATTTGACCAAATTTGTAAATCTAAATATAAGAAATGAACTTCACAGTCAAGGAATACAATGACCTCATAGTCTGTTATAATAAAAAGACTTCAGGTTTCCTCCCACTGCTTGTGGCATGGAGATAAGGTCGCCTTCTCAACCTCGTGGGTTTCCTCCGGGTACTCCGGTTTCCTCCCGCTGCTAAAGACCCCTACGCAGAATCGAATTATTGAAATGAAATTAAACCATATGTTAGTCCCGAAATGACCTAGTTTGTGTCGAGTGGATGTTAAACCCCATTTCTCTCTCTCTTTCCTCCCACTGCTAAAGCCCCAACTCACATCTGAATTATGAAAATAAATTTGATGTTAGTCCCGAGATGACCTAGTTTATGTTCAGTGGACATCTCATCTCTGTCTAAGGTCCAAAAAATGTCAGTCTAATTTAAACACAGATCCTGTTTCGTTTCGTTTTTATAGTTGAAAATATCAGTTTACATGTCTTTGTAGGACATCAAAAGTATAAAAAAAACTTAACAAAATATAGATGTATTTTAATTAGATTGAACAAAATATTGATGTCTGAGAGATTTTGGATTTACCTTTGCCTGTTTGGTGCTGTTCTCCTTCCATTAGAATCCTAATAAACAGAAGAGATAAGCTAATGATATTAAACTAAGGTCCAAAAAATATTGATTTCTGAAAGTAAGAATTAATATGCATTTGATATATGATGATAAGTTATATGATATTGAGTTAAAATCAGTTAAATATTCTAATCCCTCGGATGTTTGTTTTCCATGAATAATTTGTTGGTAATTTGCATCATTTAAAGTAGTTTGCATTCATTGGAATATTTCTCAATTACATGCACAATATAATGAAAGATGCATTAAAGGGGAGGTCGTTTTTGCTAAGATATATAGGCATACAAAAGGAATATATTGAAAATTTTTGAGCAAAGTTATGATTGTTTGAAGTTTACACAATATAGTCTTGATTGCCAAGTACTGTTGCTACAATAATAAACAAAGTCTTGATTATTCATTTTATCATGAAATTATTAAATGATATGGCCATTAGCCATTCGGTGAGCTAGAGAGTTGTCTATGGTCGTAATGCTATGAATAAATGTATTTGAAGCTGGGATAAAAACCTGCCAGAGGCCTTTTAGCTCTTACATAAAGCAGTTTTAACAAAAAGCCAAATGGATATATCCTGCTTATATTTGATGGTTTATATACATAGTAAACATTCAATATAAAGACTCCTGTCCACAGACTTTATCACACAACAATTATGACATCCTTGTCTGACATTTGGTGATAATTTGTACCTAGCAATGTCTGTGAAAGGTGCCTTATATCCAGGCTTGAAAACGTAGAAAAGGGGATGTTTTGGAACAATTTACCTCTTAGCAAATTTTCTGCATCAAACATTAAATTTCATTTCATTTCTTGAACATCTGAGTTGATGCCGACAAATGGAACTATTTATTATACCTCATTCTACTTTAACCAATTCAATAACCAAGTTACACACATACCAGACATTGTTATTTATTGATGTACGTTTTACAGATCTGTCTAATTTAAAACATCACCTGCCTCCAAGGAAATACAATGTATATCAACTGATATCTACTCATGTAATAAAAAAACTTTGTTATATAACTAAGTACAATCATATTTAAATAGGATCAGGTCATTCATAAACAGTGTGTACAATAAGGGGGGGGGGGGAAGGAGAGAGAGGATGTGAAGGACACAGAGGGGGAGAAGGAGAGAGATGAGTTTATCTGATTAGGTAATTCATCAAAACTCTGTGTACAATTAGATGGAGGGGGGAGAGGATGTGAGGGGGAGAGAGGGGATGTGACGGGGGAGGGGGGGAGAGAGGATGTGATGAGGGAGGGGGGAGAGGATGTGAGGGAGAGAGTGGATGTGACGGGGGAGGGGGAAGTGAGTTTTGAAAGATGGAGGGGAGGGGGACATTGAGGGAGGGAGTGAGAGAGAGAGAGGAAGGGAGATAGGGAGGAGGGAGGTGATTGGGAAACCAAGATAAAAGGTTGTAGCATGATTACTGCAGAGGAAGTTAATGGAAGTCCACTGGGACATATTACAGTTTTATTTCAAGAATTATCGCATTAGTTTTGTTGATGGAGAATAGAAGATAAATATCAACATTTAATTTATTTCAAGGCAACAGTATTATGTTAATTGATATTGCACCATGTGGTCCTGGGTTCAATCCTGGTGTTAGTCAGCCGTAAACAGCTGAGACCATGGTTTAAGACAAAGTTCTAGTCATTCAAACCAGTTTACATATTGGTGTGCACGTAAAAGATCCCTTGACATTTCAAATTCTGTGAAGAGTTTATGGAAACTTGATCGCCCTGGCAAGTTGCCCATCTTCATTAGTCCTGGTTGATGTTGACAAGAGAATAGTTTATTTCTGGTGGGACTTTGATATCATTGTATCCTAGTACAGATGTAGCTACATGGATTCCCTGGAAATTGTTGCCATGTATAATACTATTTATAATGTGTTATTTATTGATGAAAAGACCGAAACGTGATCACTGGCTTGATAATTGATTACATTTTAACATGCAATAACATGGAACTGATAAGATTAAAAGGATGTCCATTTCACATTCTGTGTTAAACTTGATTATAAAACTTCAAGTGGTATTGGGTGGTCTAGAGACAAGTGGTATCATGTGGTCTAGAGAAAGTGGTATCAGATGGTCTAGAGACAAGTGGTATTGGGTGGTCTAGAGACAAGTGGTATCAGGTGTTCTAGAGACAAGTGACATCAGGTGGTTAAGAGACATGTGGTATCAGGTGGTCTAGAGACAAGTGGTATCGGGTGGTCTAGGAACAAGTAGTATCAGGTGGTCTAGAGACAAGTGGTATCGGGTGGTCTAGAGACAATTGGTATCGTGTGGTCTCGAGAAAGTGGTATCAGGTGGTCTAGAGACAAGTGGTATTGGGTGGTCTAGAGACAAGTGGTATTGGGTGGTCTAAAGACAAGTGGTATCGGGTGGTCTAAAGACAAGTGGTATCGGGTGGTCTAGACACAAGCGGTATCGGGTGGTCTAGACACAAGCGGTATCAGATGATCTAGAGACAAGTAGAATCAGGTGTTCGATCCCTGTATTGCCCGAGAAAGTATATCAGGATTTTCTGGTGTGATTCACCCTTGTCAATGATGCAAGATAGAGGGCCTGACAAGGACAGCTATATAGTGGTTGGAATGGGACGAAAAACCGAGGTCTGCATTGGCCGAGAAAGTTCATCATGATTTTCTGACGTGGTTTCCGGTTGTCATAGCTGCAAGAAAGATGGTACAAAATATGAGATCCTGTGCATACATTGGCGAGCATGTAACAGATACCTTGGCAGTTGGAATTCGATATAAGTATAGGCCCTAGTGCAGCTGCCCAGGCAAAATTCCCCTCATAGCATTTCAATTCAATTTCAGTTTGTGACAGGGTGTGATAGAGGAATTACTTCCATCCTTGTCTTAGTACAGAGATTATTATTCTAGCAGATCAGAATTAAAGCACTCGTTAGACAGTAACCTCCGGGCAAATGGCCACCTGCCAACTTGTTGACATAAAAACATACTATAGAAATTGATTACTGTTAAAGTTGAGTGTAGTGATGACAATTAATTCAAGACGCTGTTTAACCCTCTACACTCTCTACACTTTCTGGCGGGATGGGATGGCCTAGTGGTCTAGAGTGCCGCGCTTCGACCTCTAGCTGACTGGTCACCTCTGGCTTGCGGCTGTGGTTTCGATGCTGGTGTGAGCATATGTGGCATAGAGATAGGAGAGCCTTGTGGGTTTCCTACGGGCACTCCGGTTTCCTCCCACTGCTAAAGACCCCTACGCGCAAGCAAATTATTGAAATAAAATTAAAACCATATGTTAGTCCCAAAATGACCTAGTTGTGTCAAGTGGACGTTAAACCCCATTCCTCAGTCTTTCTCCTTTTCATGCCCTTTGTCCTGAGCATCAGACATGGTAAACCACTTCAGAAAGTCCTTAGACCTACTCATTGAGCCACTGTGTGTGCGTGTGAGAGAGAGAGAGAAAGAGAGAGAGAGAAAGAGAGAGAGAGAAAGAGAGAGAGAGAGATGGGTTTTAATACCCACTCGACATAAACTAGGTTATTTCAGGACCAACACATGGTTCAACTTTATTTCACTTTCGCATAGGGTCCTTTAGCAATGGGAGAAAATCGGAGGTCCTGGAGAAAATCCATGCGCCATCAGGTTGGACAGACAACCCTACGGTCCTTACGTCTTGTCACATACAACCAGGTAACTGAAACCATGCACTTGACTCAAGTCATATACAATATGGTTGTCCTCACTTGATGTAATAATACAGTGTAAAAAAACCAATATATGTAAATGAACAAGGAATAGAACAAGTCTAGATCAATATACTAATATGATTAAAACATTCAGGTTGTTAAAAGCTTTCGAGCAGAGTGTTTTCATAAAAACATCATGGCTGCCATAAAATCAATTGTACATGAAAACAGAGATTCAAATAACTAAAAGGATTGATGTGGTGTGACGGGAGCCCTTTTACTAATGAGTTTTCCCCTTTAATAATGAGTTTCTCTTTAATAATCAGTGACACTCTTTAATAAAGATTTCCACCCTAATCAGTGACACTCTTTAATAAGGATTTCCACCCTCTTTAATAATCAATGACACTCTTTAATAAAGATTCCCACCCTCTTTAATAATCAGTGACACTCTTTAATGAAGATTTCCACCCTCTTTAATAATGCATTTTCTCTTTTAATAATGAGTTCTCTTTAATAACGAATTCCTATTCCTTTAATAATGAGTTACAATCTTTAATAATGATTCCCCACCTCCCCTTTTAAGAATGAGGTTGCTCCTTTAATATCAAGTACCCCTTTAGTAGTTACAAACTTTAATACTGAGTTCTACTTTAAAAATTAGGTTTTCCTCCTTTTTAATAATGAGTTATCCTTTAAAAATTAAATAATGAGATTTGCTCCTTTAATACTGAGGTTTCCCCTCTTTAATAATGAGGTTTCTCCCCTTAAATACTGAGTTTCCCTTTACAGGGTTCCCGCGGTCCTTGAAAATCCTTGAATATCCTTAAATTTAAAATTTCATTTTCAAGGTCTTGAATATCCTTGAATTTCGCGAAAATAGGAAAATATCCTTGAATTTCCGTTGAGATCCTTAATTTTGTTGGTAATACTGGTAAGTTGATCTAAAAAAAACCGTTTAGATTATAAGTAATGCTGGTTATACTAAACAATAACTCTGACGTATACCTGTCAATCAACTGATCTAAATAAGCAGCTGTGTTTTGTCATGTAATAACAAGACAAGCCAATGACATTTACCGTTAGGCAACCAAATACTCTCACGTGACTCCATTGTCCAATTAACATACTAGAAGCCACTACACTGACTAATCAAAATCGGTATTAGTATTTACATTAAACAATGCATAATAAGGAAAAGGGAAATAACTCTGTTTTAAAAATGGCGGGAGTTTTCCCTGGTGTGCCGAAAGTCGATCTTTAATAATAAAAAACAGTTTATGTCTTCAATTATAACGATAGTTAGTAATGTTTTGGTTGTTTTTAAGATGAAAAATTGTAACTCTAGGCTAAAAATGTCCTTGAAAATCCTGGAATTTGACGTATAATTATCCTTGAATATCCTTGAAAAAATGTTTGACGAAGCCGCGGGAACCCTGGTTTAATACTGAGGTTCTCTCCCTTTAATACGGAGTTCCCCTTTAATAATGAGGTTTCCCATCTTTAATACTGAGTTCCCCTTCAATAATGATGTTCCCTCCCTTTAATACTGAGTTTCCCTGTAATAATGAGTTCCCCTTTAATGATGAGTTCCTCTTTAAACTAGTATCCAATGTAAATAAACAAGAAATGTAATAAAATATCATAACGATATATTGAACGATCAGAATTATAAATCGATCAAAACACAGTCACTTTTTATGGTATTGATCGTAAATGGGTTTGAATAAAATCTATTCTTACAACTGATAATTAATACAACCTTATAGTTAGATTTCTATAACCAGCTAAACTTGTATCAATACAAAATAGAATATTCCTTAGAACCACCTACCTGAACACCCCTATAGTTATCAATGAGAATGACCTGAAGCTGAATACAAACATTAAATCTATAGGTGATTCCATGACCGTGTGGGTCGGTGCAGGTTGATTCTATCTTTAAATCTGTATTGGTTACACTATTCCTGGTAATTTCTATCTGTGAGTCTGACTGGACATGTTATTCTGTTGTTGATGGTGTTGAGTATGGATTGATGTGAGATTTTAACTGGGGTATATAGAATTAACTGTTGTATATAAGGCCGTGATCTATTGGTATATCAATGATTGACTGGTTTAACTGAGGTAGTAGTAGTATAAAAGGTGGGGGGTTGTTATTATTGTTGTATGGAATAAATCTGAGAGGTGGTTTCTACTATTACTATAAATACAGCCAGTACAAACGGCAGTGAACTTGACTGACGTTCTGAAGGTTAAAGCCAGTAGACACGAAGGGGGAAATACTATAATCTATTACTGAAGGCTGATTACGAGTGTGTGTGTGTGTGTTACCTTTAGACAGTCTGCTTCTACCTTCGTTCGTCTTGTGTTCATGTCAGATACAGATAATAACAATTGCCACAAATAAACCGACAAAATGTTGTCCAAGAAGATGTTCAGTTTTCGCAGCAACAACAATTCATCCACAGAGAATTTTGATAAGTTTAATTCTGGGGAGAAAATGGCTAATTTAGAGGATGGCGGGGAGGAAGCATACCGTGCCCGAGCAGGGCGTAAGCGCCATTCCGTGCAACTGGATAAGAGAATTACTCAACAATTAATGGGCAGTATTGACCGGCGATCGAGTAACGCCAGTACCGGTACCGTCGACTCACTGTGTAAGTATATATATGTATATTTACTTAATGACATTATTTCTGACGAGCTCCCCAGATCAGCTAAAAGTATTTTAAAAATGTTAAAACATTACTAAATCAGTTTGTGTTGGCATACCTTTGACCTTTTCATTATTATTTACAGTGAAACAAAGTAGTGCAGCTTTACGATTGTGCTGATGTTTTAAGATATATATATATTTTTATATGCGACTTGTGTCTCTGAATAAAAAGAGAGTCATTGTGTCACCATGTAGGACATCCCTGAGGTCAACCCCTGAGGTCAACCCCTGAGTTTCTCGTTTTCTTTTGTTTTAGCTGTTGTGGGTTTTCTCTGGGTCCTCCAGTTTCCTCCAACTGCTAAAGACCCTCATGTGCAAGCAAAATATTGAAATAAAATTAAACCGTATGTTAGTCCCGAAATGACCTAGTTTATGTCCAGTGGACCTTAAACCCCATCTCTCTCTCTCTCTCTCTCTCACACATGATTGGTCCCAGTTTAACTTGTAACATGAAATCATGTTAAACAACAGTTTTATTATAAGAATCGCTACATTAATGATTCATGTCTCGTAGTTCATCATGATAAATATTAAAATAATTTTTATAGATCAATTAGCTAATTACAAAACATATATGTCAGCTGATATAGAAATGGGATCTTATTTAAACGTCCTAGTTTTCTGTGCCATGTGACAGGATAGAAATGGGAAATGGAGTTTAATTTATACGTCGTAGTTTTCTGTGCCATGCAACGAGACTAATGACGTCTAATAGAAATGTGATTAAAGTATGTAAATATTGAATGGTTATTAATAGATTTCTTATTTCCTTTCTTAATAGACATGGGTGGAGAAAGTCATTTCACATTCAATTAATTTATTTTAAATGGACTAAATGTAACGTAATGTGGAAAATTTATTAATTGATTTCTGTTTCCTTACAACAGTTTAGAAAATCATTTTGACATTTAATTAAATTATTGTAACTGGGCTAAACCCCGCTAAACCCTTTGACACTTAAATAGGGCCCCAGTCACATTCACAGTGATGGAGCCCCTTAGATCACCCCTAACATCTCTGTCACATACACAACGGTGGTGCCCCTTAGATCACTCCAGACCGCCCAGTCACATGCTCCGCGGTGGAGCCTCTTAGATCACTCCAGACCGCCCAGTTACATGCACAGTGGTAGAGCCTGTTAGACTACTCCAAACCACCAGAACCTACAATGTTCTGAGTTTGGAGTAGTCAAGGGATTAATAGTGAAGGTTTGCATTACCAAAGGGTTAATATAGATGTTGTCGATAGTTACTGAAAGGTGTGATGAACTAGTTATAGTGAAGGTTTGAGGTATCAAAGGGTTAATAGTGAAGTTGTCGATGGTTACTGAAGGTGTGATTAAACTAGTTAATGTTAGTACTAGGTAATGTTTGTGTTGTTAATACAAGACAAGCTATGTTGGTATTTCACTGTAACGATATCACTCCACGTTCCACTTAATGTCAATAATCCCACAATCCTACTGTCTGACGTACTGGTGACGATATAACTTTTACCAACGTCTTTAACTCTTGGTCTTATCTTCTCGTTTAAAGTAACAATATTCGTATTCCCAAATGGTGGTGGGTTTAAAAAGAAATAAAACGAAATAGGGTTTAACGTCCTACTGTTCTGCACCTAACCTAGGCTAATTGAAGATGGGCATACCCCATACAGTATGCTAGGAGGGAAATTTGGTCCGGGCAGTAGCGCTAGGGCCTACTCTTATATCGAATTCCAACTGCCAAGGGATCTTTTACGTACTCACCAATGTGTACACAGGACTTTTTTTTTAGTTCCATCGGAAGGACTAGACAGCTATCCTTGTCAGGCCCTCGGTCCTGCATCACTGACAAGGGGAAACCATGCTGGAAAATCTGGGTGAACATACAGGGAATGAGGGATTGAACACCCGACCTCTAGGCTAGGTTTAAAGCTCACCACAAAAAGCTTATCATAATTTCTTTTAAATAATACATGTAATTATTCCAACAGTGAAGGGTTCTATTATGTGCAAGCCCATTTGTATACGGGACTATATGTTAGTCCTGAAATGACCTAGTTTGCGTGAAGTGGACTATAAACCCCAAGGAATTATTGAAATTATATTGAACCATGTGGTTTGTCCTGAAATGACCTAGTTTGTGTCAAATGACCTAGTTTGTGTGGAGTGGAGGTTATACTCTCTTTCTCTCTCTCTCTCTCTAGTGGATCTGTGAGTATAAGGATGAATAGCTCTCTCTCTCTCTCACTTTCTCTCTCTCCCCCCCCCCCTCTAAGTATAAGGATGAATCACTTGCTACTTTTAAAGGCTTTAATACTGTACTATTTGTATTTGTCCTGATCAATTGCAGTAATAGATGTCGTTGTATATATTTAATGTTATGTTAAAGTAAATAGTCTATGATTTATCACCACTGTGTAACTAACATATTTATTTATAATCTTAAATCTTTCATACAACTGACAATAGCCTTTCATCTCTGTCAATAATCCTTTCATCTCTGTCAATAATCTTAGCATGTAACAACTTTCATCTCTCGACAATTTATCATTCAATTCTCTTTTATTGGTCCAAGGTAAAGAGTTTGAATAAAACCAAATTAAACTGAAGTTATACGATTATATTGCTAACATATCTTCTTACATCATGGTTGTAGGAAACTCTAAAAAGGTGTCTTTATCTAATTCTCAAGTTTCTGTGATATGAAAATAAATTTAGGTTGTAGATCAGTGACCCTCAATTACATGTGGCATGTAGACCTGTCTGACAGCACTTGATACAGAACTATAGAACGTTACTTCATTATATTTATAATCTTGTAGGGAGAGAGAGCCGAGGGAGGGTGAGGGCAAAGTCGAGAGAGGGCGACTCAAACTAGGTGAAAAATAACACATGGTTCAGTTGTATATCAATAATTCGCTTGCTCGTTGGGGTCTTTAGCAGTGGGAGGAAACTGGAGGACCCAGAGAAAACCAACGAGGCTGAACAGGCGTCCTATTTCCTTGTCTTGTACAACTAGGGAATCAAAACCAAACAAGTTGACTAACGACAGACGTTAAAATAACCATTCAATTAAAAACAGTCTAGAATATATTATATCGGTAAGCAGTACAGAGGGAGTAGATTTTTGTAAAAATTGGCAGGTTTTAATGTCATTGCCTCGAAAAACATTTATTGATGATATTTGTCATACAGCCAAGTTGTCTTTGTATATAAAAACAGAAAATGGCCGAGATGTATATATAAGATAATGCAGATATATAAATAACAATACACAGTTACATCAAGACTTCTTTTACTGATTCCTAGATACCTGCCAAGATTCCATAAATACATGACTTCACATTAACATAAGTATTGCATGAGGCTTGTTGAAGAGTGATTGGACCATCATTTTTATACACATTTCACACCATAAGCATAAAAATGAAGTTAGAGACGTGTGTTACGGCAGTGGTATTTATAAACCAAAATTTCATAAATACGTTGACATAAGATTAATCCGGTGCAGATGTAGACTTTGTTAAAAGAGACTTTTGCCAAGACTGTGGCATATTTCCACTAAGATGCCATAAATACGATGACATAAGACTAATCCGGTGCAGATGTCGACTTTGTTAAAAGATCATGGAGTTGGTTTGTACTGGAGTTACATGTACAACATATCGCGATCATTTATTATCCTAATGAATCTTACAAACCGACACATTCATCAAATACAATACAGCCACGATGGTTCGCTACCCTGGAGGCCGGGGGTTCACTCCAGTCTACACATTTGTAGGCACGTAAAAGATCCCCTGGCAGTTGGAATTCGATTATATATATATATATAGAGCAGCTGTCCGGACTAAATGTCCCCCAAAACACAAAATATGATCTACATATCGTAGTCGGAACAGAACAGCATTTTATCAAATACAATATTTGAAAACTTTAATTTGAAATTGTTTGAGAAGTAAAATAGCATTTGTTTACAATAGGTGAGGTTGTAGAGACATGAACAATTGCCTTTGTTGAAGATTGCAAATACCGAATGAGCTTAAACCCTTAGAATTTATAAATTAATCTTCATTTCCAATAATTAGTTTAATTAAAAGACTGATTTATGATGATAGATTATTCTGGTTTGTAAATATAACGAAGCTTCATATTTGGAGGAGAGGCTTTTAATTCCCAATAATTGATTGATTTGGGGAAGATATTTGTACGTTCGTCCGTAGGTGATATTATTCCCATGGTTATTTGATGATTTATAAGCAACCCGAGAAGGTCAGCCGCCATCGAATTCCATGGACGATTGGAGTGTCATTTCTATGTCTGCTAGTGTAAGATAACCCTCAAGGGAGATAATTTGAGATGTTATCCAAGTGGGCCGTTAATGAGGAAAATGTCTGCTGTATTCCGCGTCTATTAATGTTTATTAAAGGGCATGTATAAAGGGCATGTCCCACACTCTCGGCCTAACACTGGAATCAAATCCCAGATGTGACTGAGCGACAAATACCAGAATCAAATCCTAGATCTGTCTGGACCTGAGTGAGCCACTGTGGTTTTGATGGTTTATGGTTGATAACTTTTTTTAAGGTTTTCCATCTCTCTCTCTCTTCCTCCCTCTCTCTCTCTCTCTCTCTCTCTCTCTCAATTTCTCTCTCTCTCTCAAATGACAGTACACCTTTAATGAAGGTTATGAGTTTCTTCATGGGAGATATGATTAATGTTTTTTATCAATGGCAGGGTGACTGGTGTGTATAAAAGATAAGACTACACACCGAGTTATACAGGATGATATAAACCTTGCCTTCAGCCTCTATAACAACTCAACTATTCATTATAGTGTCAATATCATCCACAACATCATGGCAATATCATTTATCATCCTCGGTCAAATCTCTAACTTTAGAAATTTAAAGACACAATTCAGGGGTAGGGGCACAAATTGTTTAAACCATGGAATTTAGATCAACTCTTTCTCTCTCTCTCTCTCTCTCTCCCTCTCCCTCGCTTCAGTTGAACTCAATTTCTCTCTCTCTCATCCCTTCAGTGGGTTCAATTCAATGGGTAATTAACGAGCAAGTTTAAAATTTCTGGATAATTGACATAAAGTATTACTGGATGGCCGGATTAATTATTCTGACCAACCAATGTACATGATCGATACGCGTTGTTATTATAAAATTTGTGTATCTTGTCAAGTGAAAACAATGTTTATCAACATTCTTTATCTTAATCTTCTGTGTTAAACTAAGTTAATCCAGATTAACAAGGGTTTAAACGGTCAGTGAAGGGCATTTAAAAGGTTGGTTTTAAAGGACCAATCCCGATAACTTTTTGGGGAATAAAAGTGCTTAATTTTGTGTTAAAATCCCTTAAAACCCATAACCTAAGGCCGACCAACTAACATGATATTTGTGATACGCTTGTAAATAACCTGACAGTCTTCAACTGGAAATGGAGACCGTTGTATTATACAGTATCTCGATAAAACCATACTTTTTTCTATAAAAATATTATGTAGGTGAAATTTACCTTTTGTTATCAAGTACAGTGAATGGGCCATTCACTGTGTAGACCTCTCAAGAAACGTTAATCGATTATCAGGTCACCCAATGAAAAAATTGACCCCAAAATCTTAAAAGGGTTACGTGTCCGGATAAGCAGTGTTGATGTACACGTCCAAACAACTCAGTATTTTGAGCTGAAATTTTGAGACAAGGTAAATACACCATGCCACTATATTTTGGTCCATAAATTTCATAAATACTAGGATTTTAATTTTTGAGACTCTGTTCTTATCGGGATTGTCCCTTTAAAGAGCCAGTGAAGGGTTGTTTTAAAGGGTCTGTGTGTGGTGTATGCCCGTCTTCATTATCCCCTAACCCAACCCTAAAAGAAGAAGTAGGCCAAAGTGCCGCTGTCGAGACAAAAGTTCCATCATGTAGCACACTGTATCGGGTATGCCCGTCTTCCATTAGCCCAGTAGGTGCAGAACTATAGGACATTAAACCCCATTTCATTTCATTTCTACTGAGATCTTTGACTTGAAAATTGGTCGTTGAACCTGCGAATTAACCAAATAAATAAATATATAAATACCAGTTAATATAATTATTGGTCATTTTATATGAGTTTATGTTATATGACAAATAAATTTTATGATTCGTCTTGGGGGTATATTTGATGGGTTAAAAAGTCAATTAACAGGTAATTAATAGGTGTGATTGATTAATTAGCTGATTAGATACAGGTAGCAGGATATACACCTATCAGTAATTACAGGTGTGACTAGTATTTACCTAACGACACAGTTCACTTCATCACCTAGCTTTTATTTGATTCTCACCTGCAAAAAAAACCTTGGCTGTTGGATTTTATTTTTGTGCCTGATTGTGCGTTTTTTTGGTTTTTTAGAGGTGAGGTTATTTCACCTCATGTCGATACGTAGTAAATGTAAGTAGAATTTACAGTTACAGATTCCTTCCCATATACAAATATATTATATGGACTAAAAAAACATATTCAAACTAAATTATTTTTCAGAACATTTTAATCGAAAGAAAACTATCCCATGCGGAATGATGATTTGGGGTCTCTGCTTACCATAAAACAAAATTTCCATATTTTTTATTGGAAATAACTACCTGGGGTCAGTTGCTCAAAACTAAGTTATTTTAATGATCCGTTAAGCCGTGTCGTTACCTTGCTAAGGTGTCATTTGTGAATGGCCCGTTGAATTTCTATTGCTGGAAAGTCAATTTCATTATCCTAAAATTCTTCAGAATGCTATAGAATTTCACCCTATAGAAAATGGAATAGCACCGCCCACCCCGCCCCCATCGCCCAACCCTCAAGAATGTTCTATAGAAAATTACACAAGCCAAATCATTCTTTCATCTTTCATAGTACACTGTATGCCGTATGTCCATCTTAATTAGTCCAGAACAATTCTACATTAAACCCATTTCATTTCTCCTATTGACGAATAATTGGTCGAATGAATAATATATGAAATGGATGAGCAAATGACCCTAGACAATTCGTAATTCATTTGGTATGGACGATAATACAGAACGCTAAAGAGAGAGAGATAGAAAGTGAAATGGAGTTTAATGACAATTCGAAAAAAACTAATTCATTTCATGACTAACATGGTTCAGTTTTATTTCAATAATTTGTTTACGTATATAGCTGGAGGCAGAGAAAACCCATGAGGTTAGTTATACGACCTACTCATTGCTACAAACAAGCTGAGAATCAAAACGACGCCATTTGGCTGAATGACAAACTGGAGAAGCCAGAGAAAACCCATGAGGTGGCCGGGTTATATATACAACCCTATTGAACCGAAACAATGCCATTTAACTGAATGGCAGATCTTATGATCTGAAGTGAACTAGAGATTAACATATTATTTCTATTCACTGATGTCCATTATTACGATAATTTTGTGAAATCATTTTGAATGGTCACGTCTGCTCTTTGTGTAGCGGAATCCATTAAGTCAGGCTAATGTGGATTAAATGATATATTGATATGATATGTTTTCTAATGTTCAATAACTTCACTGTTTCTAACCTTCAACACAGGATGTTGATAAATCGTTTATATTTTTTGTTTCGTCATTGTTAAGTTTGTATTTCGGACGAGTAGCCCCTAATAGTGATAAAATGCCTCACCTATATTTACACCAATTTTTAGGGGACGTTGACCGAGAAAATTCAGGGGGGGGGGGGTGATGGCCTAGTGGTCTAGAGAGCCACACTTCGACCTCTAGCTGGCCGGTCACCTCTGGCTTGCGGCTGTGGTTTCGATCCCTGGTGTGAGCGTATGTGGCATGGAGAAAGGGGCGCCTTCTCAATTGGTGGGTTTCCACTGGGGACTCCGGTTTCCTGCCACTGCTTAAGACCCCAACGCGCAAGCAAATTGTTGAAATAAAATTAAACCATGTGTTAGTCCCGAAATGACCTAGTTTGTGTTCAGTGGACGTTAAACCCCATTTCTCTCTCTCCCCGATAAAATTCATCTTGATTTTCCGGTGTGGTTTCCTTCCCCCCTTGTTATTGGTGGTGGATGGAGGGCCTGACAACGGACAATGAATAGTCATTTGTATGGGATGAAAAACGTAGATCCTGTGTAAAAGAACCTTTGACAGTTGGAGTGTGGCTGTCAGGCAAAATTTCCCATATAGCACACTGTATGGCCCATGCCCGTCTGCATTAGCCCAGATTGAGCCAAACAGTAGGACATTAAACCCCATCTTATTTTGTTGGTGGCTTCCATGACTTGAGAGTTTTGTAACGGTTCAGCATGATATAATAATCTGTCTTTTATTACGTGCAATCTCATTGGTTGAAATATACCCAAATTAACCAATGGTTAGCTCTCTTGATATTCATTGGTTGAAATAGATCAAATTGGCTAAATGCCAGGTGTGGTGATAGTCATGTAAAAGGTTTAGTTATTTTAATTAATGGTTTATCACTCCAAATATTTGTTGTTTACCCTGGTCGGATCAATCGGTTCGTATTGAGTAAAGTGGCATGGTTGCCTGTCCAATCTCGTGGGTTTTCTCCTGGTCCTCCGGTTTCCTCTCACTGCTGGGGAATTATTGAAATAAAATTGAACCAGAAGTGTGCAAAGTCTTAATAAAATTTGTGTTGAAAAGTTAGTATGGTGTATAAATTGAATTTAGTTGTTATTTTGAGTGGATTACGGATGGGAGATTATAATTACCCTCGGGAGATATATATATATATATATATATATATATATGTTAACAGTAATTAATGCTCAGTGTGTTATAAACATGTATATTGTAATATTCCCTGGTGATATTCCACATCTGGTTATACCACAGAGAACAAAGACAATATACCATTGTTTACCAGTAGTAACTAGTTGTTCTAATGTAGAAACAAATACTATAATAAGAATTTCAATACATCAAGGATTTCATGTATCGTAGATTAGTTTTACAGTCCAGGATTTTTCCACATGGTGTCACCTTTGTCAGTTTTGCAGGATGGAGGGCCTGACAAGAACAACTGTCTAGTTGTTTGGATGAAACAAAAAACTGAGATCATGTGTATGCAAATATCTTTTGGCAGGTGGAATTCGATATAAGAGTAGGCTGTAGTACCTCATACATGTAGCATACTTTATGGCATATGCCATCTTCATTTGTCCAGTTTAGGACTAGAACAGTAAGACGCTAAACCCCATTTCATCTTTGTACACGTAATGTAGTTGTGTTTTACTGCAGTTATTGCTAGCTATCTGTCAATCTGTTTCACATAGATTTACTTACGAATTATCTCTGTAACGGATGCCTGTCCAAAACACGTGCGTTGACTGCACGCCTCGTAGTCATTGGCTCAATGTTTACTTAACACCTAACTGCTTCGGGCAAAATGATGCATTTTACTCATTTTAATACCTATTTACACTAAATAGGAAATATTTCTTTGACTACAAATACTTCAAACATCTTTATTTATTTTTCTTTTACCTCAAAAAAATGTTTGAGAATTTAATTTGTCAGAGTAAAAAAGTTAAAATGCCGTACTTATTAAGCCTCGTCAATGTCTACTTATCAGTGATTGTAGCGGCCAAGCGAAAGCGAATATTCACTGCGGGATCAGTTTGGCTATCTGTCTATGGTTATAAAATTGTATTGTTAGCTATATCTCTATGCTATAAGATTGTACCTACTGAGTTTATAAGATTGTTTTGTGTGTTATTAGCAGTTTCTCTCTAACTATAAGCTAATGAGGAAATATTATCAGCTTGTTAAGGATATCAATTACTATTAATTAATTATATTACTGGAGTATTTCCTCTTCCTTTCTTCATACTTAGTGGTTTATCGTCATAACTACCATAACTATAGTAATCAATAGGCTAGATTGACCAGAACTATCGTAACTATAGTAATCAGTAGGCTAGATTGACCAGTACTGAGTACAAATATCTATAATCCTGTATCAGTATTATATAAATATAGTGGTTTATGTTCAATTTTTTAAAAACATTGTAATTTCTAATCATTTGTAATGTTAGTTGAAGAATGTGAACAGTCCTAATTAAACAATAGTCATTTACATGTACGTCTGCATAGTTCATTCCACACATTCTTTTATTGTTATTTTGTTGTCTGTGGACCAGCCAGTACTAAATAATTCCACATTGGTGTCCTAAACCACAACTGGTGTACTGATTGTAAAATGTTGATTGAAATGGACCAATACTGAATTCTAATTTGTGTTTTTGATTAGAATATTGTGAATAATTATTGAGTTGGAGGATTAACTCCTTTAAAATGAGGGGGGTTGAATGCCCGAATGGTTATCGGGTGCATGCTGTATCATAACGTCTGTCATTGAGTCAGCTGGTGTGGTTTCGATTCCCCGGTTGTACGTTACAAGGAGTAAGGCCGCCTGTTCAACCTCGTGGGTTTTCTCCGGGTCCTCTGGTTTCCTCCCACTGCTAAAGACCCCCTACCCACGAGCGTATTATAGAAATAAAATTAAACGATGTAGTTTGTGACCTCTAGCTGGCCGGTCACCTCTGGCTTGCGGCTGTTGTTTCGATCCCTGGTGTGAGCGTATGTGGCATGGAGATGGGGCACCTTCTCAATCTTGTGGGTTTCCTCCGGCCACTCCGGTTTCCTCCCACTGCTAAAGACCAGTACGTGCAAGCAAATTATTGAAATAAAATTAAACCATATGTTAGTCCCGAAATGATGTAGTTTGTGTCGCGTGGACATTAAACCCCATCACTCTCTCCCTCTCTCTCTCTTTCTCTCTCTCTCTCTCTCTCTCTCTCTCTCTCTAACATGATAGATATTTTCAACTCCCTGTAATCAATAGCTTAGATTGACAAATACACAGATGTTGTTTTACATATTTACACGGCTGAATATACTACCGGTAGTTGGTTCCAGACATATATTTACAATGTTAGGCACCAGGAGGTCCTGGGATTGATCCTCAAGTAAACTCAGAAAAACCTGGGAATGACAGCATCTCTTTTGTTTGGATGGTATGTTGTTTGAACGTGGAGATACCACATTCTTTAATTTCGAAATTAAAACTCTCTTTCTTTTCATTATATCATTTCTAGGGTTTGGGTGGCCGAGTGGTTTAATTTTTTAATGCATGTACTTTAAATCATAAGGTCTGTCATTGAGCCAAGTGGTATGGTTTCGATCCTGAACTTGTATGTAACACGGAGTTGGGTAACTTGGGTTGCCCGTCCAACCTCTGATTTCCTCTTACTACTAAAGTTCCCAACGCCAAAGCAAATTATTGAAATTAAATTAATTGCATGTTAGTCCCGAAATGACCTAGTTTGTGTCCAGTTGAAATTAAAACCTATTTCTTTCTCTCCTACACTTTCTAATCCCTTAGAAAGGTAATAAAGTACAACAAGACTGTAAGGTGTGAAACACCGTGATGTAATATGCAGGTAAACTAAATCTCGTTAACCTGTAGACATGGATGACTGGACCCCGTGGTTCACTGACCTGGGTCAACTTATACACCATGAATCACATCAGCCAGTAAAATAAACCTCACAAAATATTTATTGTCATTGGGGATTGAAACTGGAACTAGTTGGAGAAATGAAGATTTTAGGTTGGTTTATTTTATTTTTTTACATGGTATTCAACGGAATCTGGCTGTGGTATAAAATGAAGCTGTGGGCCTTCATTAACTAGGTTATTGCAGCAGAGGAGTTGGATGGTTTAACCTAATTTTATTTATCCATTGTTGTTTTTTTACAACCAATATTGAATGAGGTGAAATCGTGACTATAAATAAAGATTTTCAGTTTGTTTGCATCCTATAACCATCCTTCATTTAAAACGCAATTTCATTCATTTTTTTACACACATTTATTGATTGATTGATTGATTGATATTTTTGTTAAAACACAATTATAGGATAGGATCATAGACTCATTTTATGTTTGTTATGATTGTGGGTGGTTGGGTGGCTGAATGGTAGTTAGCAAGTGCATGCTGTATCATACGGCCTGTTATTGAGTCAGCTGCTGTGGTTTCGAATCTCCGGTTAGAAGTGACAAGGGTACTATCACTTGTCTAATATCCTGGGTTTTCTCCGGGTCCCCCGGTTTCCATCCCACTGCTAAAGACCCCTACATGCAAGCAAATTATTGAAATAAAATTAAACCATATGGTCAATATGTTAGTCCCGAAATGACCTAGTTTGTGTTGAGTGGACGTTAAACCCCATTTCTCTCTCTCTCTCTCTCTCTGAATGGGAACAGGTCTTGGTTTATTTATTCATGTTTTTTTTAAACATAATATTGAATGTGATGAGACCTGGTTACATAAGATTTAGATAAAGAGCAGACAATCTCGTATAGTAGTTGACGTAAAATCCACAATGACAATGTTTGTTTACATTTTCCTCCTGGACGATCAAACAAGTATTATATTAAACACTATGAGTCTGGACGATCAAACAACTGCACTGCATGAACACTCAGTGTCTGGATGATCCAAGAAGTACACTGCGTGAATACACTATGTGTCCTTTCTTCAAACTTTTATTGAATTAAATTTTTTGATGATTTAAATCCACATTGTGGATAATTTATGTTGCCCCTAGGGAGTATATATAATAACGACTTCTAGTATACATGTGAAAAGAGGTGAACGAGATATAATATATTCTAACCTAGATTTACTATTTATATATACAATAACATCTTTTTAAAGATACGTTATGTAAGATTGTGATCAAAAGGTGGCTCTACTTGGGATAGGGGGGTTGGGATATTTCTAGTTGTCTAGAGTTCCACGTTTCGACCTCTAGCTGGCCGGTCACCTCTGGCTTGCGGCTGTGGTTTCGATCCCTGGTATGAGCGTATGTGGCATGGAGATAGGGGCACCTTCTCAACCTCGTGGGTTTCCTCTGGGCACTCTGGTTTCCTCCCTTTCCTACATTATGTAAGATTTTGTTCAAGAGCTGGCCGTTCCTAGTATCATCGTTTGAAAATACATAATGAAAAGTTAATATATTGAAAATATTAATCACATTACATCCTTCTGAGGCAAGTTATGAGTATTTGAATTTTCGATAAGATAGTAGCTATTGTTAGGTACCGTTGCTACAATAAGTACAGTAGTAAATAAAGTATCCATTATCCATTTTTATACGCCCACATGGAAATGTGGACGTATATTGCCGTCGCCCCCGTCCGTCCGTCTGTCCGTCGGTCCGTCCGTCTGTCCGTCCGTCCGTCCGTCCGTCCATCGTCCACAATTTCTTGTGAACGCACTAGAGGCCAGGGTTAATATCCGATTGACTTTAAATTTATACACAGTGTTTAAGGTCATGAGACGAAGAAGCCTATTGATTTTCAGCAATATCCGATAATTACTGCCAGAGTTATGACCCTTGATCACTTTGAAAAATCTTGTGAACGCTCTAGAGGCTAAAGTTAATATCCGATTGACCTTAAATTTATACACAGTGTTTAAGGTCATGAGACGAAGAAGCCTATTGATTTTCAGCAATATCCGATAATTACTGCCAGAGTTATGACCCTTGATCACTTTGAAATATCTTGTGAACGCTCTAGAGGCTAAAGATAATATCCGATCGACCTTAAATTTATACACAGTGTTTAAGGTCATGAGACGAAGAAGCCTATTGATTTTCAGCGATATCCGATAATTACTGCCAGAGTTATGACCCTTGATCACTTTGAAAAATCTTGTGAACGCTCTAGAGGCTAAAGTTAATATTGGATTGACTTTAAATTTAAACACAGTGTTCAAGGTTATAATACGAAGAAGCCTATTGATTTTCAGCAATATCCGATAATTACTGCCAGAGTTATGACTCTTGATCACTTTGAAAAATCTTGTGAATGCTCGAGAGGCTAAAGTTAATATCCGATTGACTTTAAATTTATACACAGTGTTTAAGGTCATAAGACGAAGAAGCCTATTGATTTTCACGGATTTCCGATAATTAATGCCAGAGTTATGGCCCTTGATCACTTCAAAAAATCTTGTGGATGCTCTAGAGGACAAAGATGATGTCCGATTGACATCAAATTTATACACAGTGTTTAAGGTCATGAGACGAAGAAGCCTATTGATTTTCAGCGATTTCTGATAATTAGTGCCAGAGTTGTGTCCCTTGATCACTTCAAAAATTCTTGTGGATGCTCTAGAGGCCAAAGTTAATATTTGATTGACTTTAAATTTACACACACTGTTTAAGGTCATGAGACAAAGAAGCCTACTGATTTTCAGCGATTTCAAATAATTACTTCCAGAGTTATCTCCCTTGATCACTTCAAAAAACCTTGTGACGCTACAGATGCCAAACTTATCATCCGATTGACTTCAGATTGATACACAGAGTTTAAGGTGTTGAAACGAACAAGTATTTTGATTTTCAATGAATTTTGATAACTGAACAGCTAAATCCATGATGTTAAATGTTTCCTATACTAATTGTTAGCGTGGGGCAAAACTTTATAAAAAGCAAACAAATTCTAATGATTTTCAGATAATTACAAAATGAGTTGTTACTCTTAATCAGATTTTAGTGGATAACAAATGTTTCATTCCCCAAAAAAACTAAAAATATGCGACAACCCTTGTTGACTGCCCGGACGATTTAGCTGCTGTGGGCGTATGTTTCGTTGCCTGGCAACCTATCTTTAATATTGAATAGCAAAGATTTTCTACCCCACTAAATATCTAAGTAATTGGATGGTCTAGAGAGTTTATTATGTAACATTTGAAGTCAGAGGAAAGATCTCCTGTGATAGACCAATTTAGCTCTTACATCTTAGAATTGGTGTAAATAAAACAAAGGGCCTCTTCTACCTTGTCCTACCTCGTTGGTTTTCTCCGGGTCCTCCGGTTTCCGCCCACTGCTAAAAACCCCTTACGTGCAAGCAAATTATTGAAATAAAACTAAACCATATGTTATTCCCAAAATGACCCTGTGTCGAGTGAACCTTAAACCAGTGGAGGATGAAGGGTCGTATAAGGGAAAAGGCTCTAGTTGTTCGGATTATCTAAAAAAAATCAATGTCCCTCATTGCACACTGTATGGGATATACCTGTCTTCATTAGCCTAGTCAGATGTTAAACTCCAGCAAATATCCCATTTTATTTCTTTATTAACCCAGTTAGGGGCAGGAAAGAAGGACATTAAACCCCATTTTATTTTGTTTAATTTACTGAATGATATCTAAAGTAGATAATATGTCACGGTCGGTAAAATAATCAATCTATTATCAACTGATATAAGGTACGTTAAAAGATAATCAACGTTTAGTTTCAACATTAATTCACCGAGATAAAACAAATGAAGGAGAATGAATTAAGATTAGGAAACTCGGTAAAATCAATTTACACTTCATAATTATCAGCTGGTTACAACCACGGGTCGTTCTTCATATTTTTATTGGCTCATCGTAAGTTTTACGTGTGAAAATCGAGTTATTTGGTAATATTGGGTTAGTCGTGTGAATAAATGGACAAAATTAGTTGCCTAGGTTACTTGGACATGTTGTCAAGGTGTTAGATTGTATTATTATCTAATAGAGATGTGATTCCTGGAAGTTTACAGGAAATATTTCAGTCAGTAGGTGTTCAGGCTGTTCATCTGGTTGTCAGGAGGTGTTACCGTAGCTACGTATCCAGGTGTTATGTTGTGATCAGGTGTGATATCATCCAAGTGTGGTGTTAAAAGTTTTTGTGAGTTTCTCTCGAGAGATTGATCAGTGGATTCTATGTGAAGGGTTTGAAATATGTTATTTTTTGATTGTCGTGTTAATGCCATGCAAAGTACAATATTGTGAAAGTTGACTCTCTTAAAGTTACATTATGGGAGATAAGATAAAGAGTTGGCAGTTCTCACTATAATAGTTAAAAACTAGATAGTGTAAAGATAATTTGTTGAAAATTTCAGTCAAATTGATCCAATATTAGCCGAGAAAAAAGCGTTTGAAATATTCACATAGCATCGGCCATCATTACTCAAATCATTAAT
Organism: Patella caerulea; assembly: GCA_036850965.1. NCBI lineage: Eukaryota > Metazoa > Mollusca > Gastropoda > Patellidae > Patella > Patella caerulea. The sequence continues at coordinate 570,463 of JAZGQO010000010.1, read as the reverse complement.
ATAAACAGCATAGACTCGATTATCCACTTGATTGATTTAATTATCAATGGCCATTAATAAGCGGCATATAGGAATTGAATCCTTGACATCAAAAGTTGATTATGGTCAGGATAAGTTAATTAATGTCTAATTAATAGTTTATAAAACATATCAGGCCTAAAGAAAGACCTACAATAGGCAGATTTAGCTCTTGCATAATGCTATTTTAAAGGAAATGGAATGTAGTTTAACATCGTACTGTTCCTACTCGGCTAATGAAGACGGACACACGTCATTCAGTGTTCTGTGGCCTACACTTAGATTGAATTCCAACCGCCAACGATCTATTACACACACTCGTCAATGATAACACAGGACCTGTCATTGAGGTAAGCGTTTCTTTCCATCCACTGGAGCCAGGTGTTATGATGTCATATGTGGATTGTAGGTTAGGATAAGGGCTGTGGCCTGCCGATTTCATCACTCTCTCGAGATGTGGACAGGGCTAACCCTAACCCTGGGCCAAGCCTAACCCTTATCCTAACCCACAATCCACATATGACGTCATAACACCTGGCTCCAGTAGATAGAAAAAAACGCTTACCTGTCATTGACGTCTGTCATTGACGTCTGTCATTGAATCAAGTGGCATGGTTTTAATTCCCCACTTGTACATGACAAAGAGTAAAGACCCCTACGCACAAGCAAATTATTGAAATAAAATTAAACCATATGTTAGTCCCGAAAGAAATGACCTAGTTTGTGTCGAGTGGAGGGTGTTAAACCCCATCTCTCTCTCTCTCTCTTATTCAACCAGGACAATATAATCCAAGATGAAGAGAAAGAAATTGTTTCAAATTCTCTTAAAATTTACAAATAATTTTAATTTGCTTTTTATGCAAATATGAATGTTTGTGGAGTGACTGTTAAGTTGAAATAGTTTTGTGTATGTCTCCAGTAGTCTAAAACTTGCAACAGAAATTACCTTTTCTTATTGACAAATGGATGAATTGTTGACTGAAATAATTACTATGTTTGACGAACAAACGTTAATTTATTCTACATTGTGTGACAACAATAGAACAACGTCAGGCTATGAGATATTTCCCAAATTCAAATCATTCTAGAAAACAACATTTTTGTGTGATATTGTTTTTATACTGGAGTCAAGACAGGAGTTTAAATCTGTGATGACTGAGTTTAATTGGTTATGACTATGATAAATAGTGTCCTAGTTATGTAGTTTCGAAACTGTGCCTCTGGTTACACTAGGGACCGGGTGTCATTCTTATTTGATGAAAAAAGGAAAGAAACTGAGCTTACCATCTATAATCTAATACACATATTCAGTTAATAGATTGCTGTCCAGAAAGTGTAAATACCATCAAGATTCATCAAATAACACCTAGTTTGTGCTATCGGTTAGTTTAAAAAGCATCATTTAGTTTTGACATCGGTCATCTGGTTTATGACCATTTAGTTTTGATATTGCTCATCCAGTTTATGACAATTTAGTTTCATAAACTAGACAATCAAAGTCAAATTAACCTGTTGCACAAGCTGGGCGATTTTTGATGAATCTTAGATGGTATTTAACACTTTTTGAACAGCAATCTATTAACTGAATATGTGCATTAGATTATGGATGGTAAGCTCAGTTTCTTTCCTTTTTTCATCAAATCTGAATGATACCCGGTCCCTAGTGTTAGTTTATGATGAGAGTGTCCTGGTTGTGTATGATGGAATATCTATCCACGTTTATGGTAGCGTCCTAGCTGCCACTCGGCAAACCTCACCAGATTCCTGTACCCTGCATCTAGCCTCGGCTGTATGACGAAGTCTACCATTAGAACTACTTTCAAATTCACGGATTACCAACGCCTTTGAAGAATGTTTTATCTTACAAAGTTTTCAAAGTTTGAAGCTGTTTCTCTTTCAAGTTTATCCGATTTTCTTTAAACAGTGACAAGTTTGCACTGAAAATTCTACACACCCTTCGAAGGACGCAATTTTGAGAACTTCTTTCTTAAAGCAGCAAGTTTTCTTCATAAGTAAACCGGCGCAGCATCACAATTGTATAGACGTAGATACACATCACTTACTGTAACTGTCATACAGCCGAGGCTAGATGTAGGTTCTGGAATCTGTCGAGGTTTGCCGAGTGGTCCTAGCTGGTTACATGTAGTTTGGAAACTGTGTCTCTTGTTAGTTTATAATTGTGTATCACAGAATCTGTATCAATGTATAATGTTCATGCCCTGCTTGCATATCATGTAATCTGTGCCTGGAATCTTGGAAGCTGTGGTCCAAGTATTTCCATGAGGCCTTGGAATAATCAATAACTGAGTGAAAATTAAATGGCATTGGCGTTTTTAGTAACAGGTGGATAATGATTTAGAATACTGTGTTTGACGGTATTTAAAAATCAAGTTTAAGTTGTGTTTTAGATATCAGTTGTGATATCAGGGGTTCTAGGTGTTATATCAGGTGTTATCAAGTGTTCTATATTTAGTATAAGTTATTCTAGAAAGTCACTACAAGTGACATCATCTGTTCTACAAGTGACATCATGTGCTCTATAAATGATTTCATGTGTTCCATAAGTGGTGTTGTGTGTTCTATAAGTGACATTGTGTTCTATAAGTTGAGTCATGTTTTCCAAAAATGACATATGTTCTATATCTGACATCGTGTTCTTAAGGGACATTGTGTTCAATAAATTGTGTCATGTGTTCTGTAAGTGACATCATGTGTTCTATAAGTGACATCATGTGTTCTATAGGTGACATTGTGTTACAGATCTATAATTCACTTAGTTCAGGAATGGTTTGAATTGAAAGATCGGTCAATTTTACTAAGTTTTTAAGTGAACTATAAATAATAGATATGAAAAGTATTTTAAAAGAACGAAGTCACCTAGAGGTTTATTCTCGTCGTAAAACACAATCTCGTTGTAAGTATATGATATATTATCTAGGTTGTTTTCTCCAGGTCATCCATTTTCTTCCCATTGATGAAAACCCCTACCTACAAGTGAATTAATAAAATTGAACCATATGTTAGTCCCAAAATGACCTAGTTTGTTTTGCTTGGATGTTAAATTTTGTGTGAAGTCTGTTTCACTAAAGTCCTGTGACAGTGCAGGGCAGTGGACACTTACGGCTATCCCCCCAGATCAATTCACTCGATTTCATATGTACGTTTGTTGTTTGTGGTGTATGCATATTGTGTCTCGTCTGTGTAATTATTTGTCTGTGGTGTGGTCTCCCTCTACATTTGATAGTTGACCTGAATACCATCCAGGTAAAATCTAGTTCAATATTTCTCTGTCATGGCCAGTAATTTATTTTTATAACACACCTTGTTAGAGATAAATTCTAAGATAAGAATTGATGAATTACTTCTTATTGATCTTATTGATTCCGCTCTTTGTTCTTGATTTAAAGATTTATTTATAAATAACGTTTGATGTTTTTACAAGTCGAAATATTTCTCGTTAGATATATAATTCATTAAAGAATCTTTCAGACAAAATGAAATATAGCCATCCATTTTTATCAGTAATTTAAAAAAGGGATTATTTGATACCGAGGATTTTGAATATCTGAGAAATAGGGTTTGACGTCCACTTGACACACACCAGTTCAATTCGGGACTAACATGGCTCAATTTTATTTCAATAATTTGCTTGCGTGTGTAAGCGTCATTTAGCAGTGAGAGGAAACCAGAGGACCTGAGGTTGGACAGGGAATCGAAACCTTGACATGTGACTCAATGACAGACCTGATGACACAAAGTGCACACGTTAAACGACGAGACAACCCACGAGATTGGACAGACGACCCTACTAGTTGTCATATACAAGAGATCTAAACCACACAAGTTAACTCAAAGAGCACATGCTAACCATTCAGCCATTCAGGGGTTTGGAGTGGTCTAGAGTGCCGCGCTTTGATCTCTAGCTGGTCGGTCACATCTGGCTTGCGGCTGTGGTTTCGATCCCTGGTGTGAGCGTATGTGGCATGGAGATAGGGCGCCTTCTCAACCTTGTGGGTTTCCTCCCACTACTAAAGACTCCTACACGCAAGTGAATTATTGAAATAAAATTAAACATATGTTAGTCCCAAAATGACCTAGTTTGTGTCAAGTGGACGTTAAACCCCATTTCTCTCTCTCTTTTGGCCATTCAACCTCCACCTGTGGACAAGACATTGCATGAAATAAACAAAACTAAAAAATATCGAATCAAATGATGTGTTAGTCTCCAGTTCAATGAAGTTTCGATGGATCTGATGTTCAGTACTTTGTCTTCCTGTCCGTTACTGATGACCGCTCGTAATGATCTCTAATGACAAGTTGCCAGATGACGTGCCGTCCGGGGTATAAATTAACAATCGTGATTCGTGACACAAACCAATCAACTATCATTGAAACACAATAACTACAAAATATCCTCCATTATTACAGTTTCCGTCTTTCAGTGGGCGGTTTACACATCAATAGATAGATATATTACTGGACACAGAAAATAGTTCTTCATGTATCATGACATATTAAAAGGTGCTAGGACAGCTTGCAGACGGCAATTGTCAATAAATTTAATTACGGCGTAGTTGATGCTTACAGCTAGCCCCACCGGTCCTTTTACTGGATTTGATCTAATATTTATAGTTAATTACAGCGTAGTGGTTGCTAATGGCTAGCCCTCGGATCTATTTACTTTATTTGATATAATATTTGTTAATTGTTTGAAATGTCTGAATATTGTATGTCATGTGTGTAGGGTTGTCTTAGTAAAGTCTGTACCATAAACGGCCGGAGACTGTACAGCTCACTGGAACCTTACGGCTGGCCCCACGATCCATTCACTTGATTTGATATTTGTTTATTTTTTGCAATGTCTATTTTCTGTTTTGTCCGCAGGTTTATCTTGTATAATTTTGTTTTGTGTGTAGTGCGGTCCTCCAGCACTGTAACTGTTTATACTTGTGATATGACGAGAGAGTGGTCTCACGGCACGCACTATTATAATTTCTGATGTATTTAAATTCATACTTTGATAAGCGGAATGGTCAAGATAAGGGAGTGCGATAAGCATCTCTTATACCAGGGGCAAATAACTGAACACGAACACTCCACCCTAGTTTAAGGATTGGAGGCAACTCGGAGGCATCTCAGGGATTTGCTTGAAATATTTTTAATTTTTTAGGGTTTATTATATACATGTATATATAGATGGATAAAATACTTTATAGAGTAAGAGTAGTAAATAATTCTATGTTCAAGAATGCATGAAAGACCGTATTCCCTGCAGTATTTCCTATCCCTGCTGATAAAGCTACACTCGTTACTGTTGTATCACTGTCCAGCTTCGTGCGTTTTCTCCCACAGCGAATTATTGAACTAAAATAGAACCATGGGTTAGACCTGGACCCTAACCCTAACCCTAGCCCTAGACCTTGGCCCTGTTGCTCGAAATCTTACTTCAATTTTGATTGGCTAATTAGCACTAAAATCAATCTAATATTATCCAATAAAATTACTAAAATTTCGATTTTATCTTAGTTAAAATTTCGTGAAACAAGCCCCTGGTTTGTGTCAAGTGGTCTTTAAATCCCATTTCTTCCTCTCTCATTGGAGAAGTCTGGTATCTTATTTAGTAGACCACTTTACTATATCGCGACGGAGATCCTGAAAAAAAATTACCTTGTTAGTGAACCGGTGCCAGACTTCCTGAGCCACTGCGGCTCCCATGCAGCTTTCGTGTCAAACATACGATAAACATGTACTCGACTGACAACATGCTCACAGATTTATTTCCGTCAGTTTTTTGTAATACATACGATAAAAACATGTTAACTCGACTCAAAGATTTATTTTCAACAATGTTTTTCCTTCACGTCTGAATTAAGTAACCAAATATGGACGTTGCAATGCCTTCTTGTAATCTGATTATTAAATTTTTATACTCTCTGCCCGTCTGACCCGCTCGGTATGAAATCTAATCAACAAGTAAAGACGTTAACTTGACAACCATGACGGTAATGTTAGTCGTATTAGACAGCGCGCCTGACATGATTGATCAATTTAATCCCAGCATGCTTTACTATTCGTAAATCATAGACATTAAACCCACGTAGAGCTATGGTAATTGCACTCATAAAACTGAAACCAATTAAAGTAACTTGGAATGATAAATTGGATAATTTTATCTCTGCAGTTATTGATTAATGTCTATTGATGTGTCCACATTATCCAGACTGTAAAATCTATAGTTTCTAAGGATCAAACAGTCTTGTTATTAGAGACTCCGACATTATTGAATCAGTCTGAATTGACCTGGTTGACCTTTTGATATGAAAGAACAATTCACATCATGGTGGATCTCTCCTTATTTAGCTTTTTGACCTTGAGACAGTCAAATCTCTTAAACTCAATTTTAAGGTTTTTTATTAACTTAGTTATAGGTACAGGTCACTGTGATCAGGCTTACTATCGATTTCCGTATTAGTAAAACTGTCTAGAGCCAATAGTTGTCTGTACTGCCTCTTGTTACATCACATCCTGTCACTTTTTACATCACATCCTGTCACTTGTTACATCACATCCTGTCTCTTGTGACATCACATCCTGCCTCTTGTTACATCACATCATGCCTCATGTGACATCATATTCCACCTCTTGTTACATCACATCTTGGCACTTTTAGGAAGAGAAATTGCAATTTCCTCCAAGAAAATGAATTAATTTAGATTCAAACTATCGACACATACATTTATACGGGTATCTTTATTTTGGACATATATTTTAACATGAGGGGGTTGGGATGGCCTAGTGGTCTAGAGTGCCGCGCTTCGACCTCTAGCTGACCGGTCACCTCTGGCTTGCGGCTGTGGTTTCGAGCCCTGGTGAGAGCGTATGTGGCATGGAGATAGGGACGCCTTCTTAATCTCGTGGGTTTCTTCCGGGCACTCGGGTTTCCTCCCACTCCTAAAGCCTCCTATGTTAGTCCCGAAATGACCAAGTTTGTGTCGAGTGGACGTTAAACACGATTCTCTCTCTTGTTAACATGACGGATCATAATCAACTCTCTAGGTCATCGGATGGCCATGATTTTAGTTGGATTACAACAGTCCAGCCATTTAATGATTTAATTCAAAAATGAAGGCTTGAATATATGTACCATTACCATGGTTACGATAATAACAATAAATACACATATCTTGTCAAATCTACAAACTGTTCAGAATAAATGTTTTGAATGATGGATTTAAATTTTCAATATAGTAATTTTTCATTATCTGTTCTCGAACTATGTCAAGAAAGACCATCTCTTTATCTAAATCTTACGTAATGTATCTTTAAGTAGTTCAAATTTCTTTCATGATAAATGTTTGTTATATATCCACATGAATATGAGAATCTTTTTAACTATTTAATATGACTAATATTTATTAGGCTATTCATAGAATTAGTTGTTGTCTCTCTCCAGGATTCTATGATTTATGGTTTCATGAAGGGCATTTCTGTATCCACTTATTTGATATTATTCATGTCTTTGACTTGACATCAAACAGGACGTAGATTCACCACAAGATGGAAGCTAGTTTTACAAACTTAACTCATGTTTCCGATTCCACGTTCGCGAGAATAACGCAACCGCAGCTCCTGTGGGAATATGGCGATGATGGTAGTTAAGATGCTTGCATCTAGCCTTGCGTCAGTTTCAATTCGACTCACTAGTCTATTACGAGAGATAAACAAATTGTTATAATATAAAATAGGCAAAAAAAATTGTCTTTTTAATGATGTAATAACAAATGTAAAACTTTTTGCTATCACCTGTTACATGCATCCTCTTAGCGTATGAATATAAAGGCACATGTAGATAAAGACGGGATATTCGAGCATAAGTAGGGGTTGCGACAATGCTCAATGGAATAGGGGATGTACAATCACTTATACTATTAGTATGTAGATGATATTCACTTCATTTCCTTCCACATCTGGACAAGTTCTTGTTGTTTTTAAAGATTTTATCAAAGTTTTTATTTATTTTCAGCCTCGTACACTGGAAGTTCATCAGAAGAAGATGACAGCAATCCACGTGATAAACAACAGGTTTGTCTCCATTTCTTACTTCTTTTGGGTGTTGGATAGTGGTTAGCATGCGAGCACTGTATCATCAAGCCTGTCATTGAGTCAACTGATGTGGTGTCGAATCCCCGATTGTACGTTACAAGGAGTAGGTTTGCCTGTCCAGCCTCATGGGTTTCTGCTCCCTGCTAAAGACACCTACGCGCAAGCGATTGACTGAAATAAAGTTAGACCGTGCGTTAGTCCCGAAATGACCTAGTTTGTGTCAAGTGGACGTTAAACTCCATTTCAATCGCTCTCAAATATCTTGATTCTCTTTATCCCGTTTCTCTCTCTACAGTATATAATTATTTGTTTACCCGGTGCTGACAAAGTGGTATATAGATACGTGAATTCACAATACCCTGCCATGAATGAAAAACTTGTAATGTGAATTTGTTTTACAAAGTTTTCTTGCATTATTAAAAATGTCTGACAGTGAAAATTGAAGCCCTGAGACATTAAACCTGTTCATGTAGTTTCTGTAACCCTTTCTCTGATTGGAAGTTGTTGGCCTTGTATTTTGTGAACTGGGGCCTGTTTCAAGAAATTTTAACTAAGATAAAATCCAAATATTGGTAATTTGAATGGATAATGTTCGGTCTATTTTAGTGCTTAGTCAAAATTAGAATATCTACAAAAATTTGGATTTATCTTTAGTTAAAATTTCGCTAAAACAAGGCCCTAATTAGGATGGGACGAAAAAGAGAGGTCCCATGTACACATTGGTGAGCATGTAAAAGAACCCTTGACAGTTGGAATTTGAAATAAGAGTAAGTCGTACGTAGTACTGCTGTCAGACTAAAATTTCCCTAATAGCACACAGTATGACATTTGTTTGTCATCATTAAACATAAATTGTATAAAGAAAGTTGTTTTCCATTAAGGTTTACGACCGAATAATGAGACTTATTGCCAGACAAGTCACATAACACTCTAGAATGGTGCAATGATTCAATGAAAAGTCACTTATTTTATTTACGACTTTAGGGTTTGGTTGAAATAAATTTTGAGAAAAACCCCAAAAAGATCTCGCTTGATGAGAATGTTGTAGCTATTCTCTGATACAGTATAATTTCTTGCTTTTGGAACATTTATTGAAATATCGCGATTGTGGAAATAGACAGAATTGAGCAGGTGGTTTGGACACAGTTAAATCTAGGAATAAAATCGTTAATATCAGGCCTGAAGACAAGTATAATCCTCCTTATTCTAAGTACATTGTTGACGGATATTTCTTATTATTGATTCAGTTGGTTATAATCCAGTATTCATCACTATATTCTAAGATTACAGTTTCCTCCCACTTCTATAGACGACTACGTACAAACAACAAAATTATTGAAATTGAAATGTTTCATAATGTTCCGTATCGATATCAAATATGAAATGGGGTTTAATGTTCCACTTTGTAACTCTGATGGATATTTGTGACAATAAACCACGTTTTATTTCTAATGGTGTATGCCGAGCTTCATTAGCCAGGAAAGTAGGCCGTTAAACACACCTACACCTACTGGGTATTCACCTCATGAGACCCCATATCATTATTAGATTTAGACTTTCTTTATCACTGACTCCTGGGGGATCACGTCGGTAAGTCGCTGGCTTGCTAGCCTGGAGGTCGTGTGTTTGATCCCTGCATTGGCCAAGAAAGTTCATCCAGATTTTCCAGCGTGGTTCCTCCTGTGTCGGTGACGCAGAATGGAGGGCCTGACAAGGACAGCTGTCTAGTCATTCAGATGGGATGAAAAACCGAGGTGCTGTGTACCCATTGGTGTGCACGTAAAGATTCCTTGGCAGTTCGAATTCTACATGAAAGTAGGCGGTAGCACCGCTGCCCTGGCAAAATTTCCCTCATAGCACACTGTATGGTGTATGGCATTAGCCCAGGTTAGGTGCTGAACAGTCGGACGTTAGACCTCATTTTATTTCATATCCCCATATCATTACTAATTCAGTGTTAGATTTTGACACTGTTTATCACTGACTCCTCAGGCCTAATCATCCAAATTCTTCATAGAAATTTCTCTCTATCGATCTCGCATTTCAAGGGTGCCGTAATCTTGATACTGAAGACATTGATGGAATATAAATCATGAGATGTATTGATCAAGTTCTGAATTATAGACATCCTGGCTATAGACCACAGATATTCACTCCTCCATAACGACTACTTATAGTGCAAGTTTGAAGAGACGAAAGAATTGATTTTAGCTTTGAGGTGTGAAGGCTTGATTGGACTATATATAATTCATATCTTAAAGATTCGTTATTACAAGATAATAAATTTAATTTCCGTCGTCCAAGGCTTCCACTTCAGAATTAATGCAGTCCAGGGAAACTTAAACTAAAATATTTTTAAGCTGCGGGGAGTAAGACGTAATTTCACTAACCTGGAGGTCCTGAAATCGATCCCCTGATTGGCTGAGAAAGTTCGTGATTTTCTGCCATGATCTCCTATTGTCAGTGGTGCGTGTCGTGGGCTTGGAAGGCACAATGTCTAGTTATTCGTATGGGATGATAAATCAAAGAATATAGTATAATTTGAATGAAATTTTCAATATATTCATTTAGCAATTCTATTTGTGAAGTATTATAGTAAGAACGACCAGTCCTATATCTAAAGCTAAAATAATTTATCTTTGAAATAGAGAACGGTCAATGGAGGAATTCTATTTGTGAAGTATTATAGTAAGAACGACCAGTCCTATATCTAAAGCTAAAATAATTTATCTTTGAAATAGAGAACGGTCAATGGAGGAATTATATTTTTACATTTAAATTAAACAGTCTACATAAATAATCCTTTCAGATAAAAATAAGTCAGAGTTAATTCTGTTTAATATCAATCCAAGGGAAAACCTAGAATAACTTTTAGATGTTTTCCAGCCCACGTACGTCTCTATGATTTAAGAATGAATCCGCGAGAAAACCATGCAAAATTCGAAAAAAACGCCAAAGTACTAAGTTTGAAATTTTTAACCTTACTCTGGTTATTGGACCACCTAAGCATTGTTATAAATGTGGTGAAGTCCCAGAGCCCAAAACCAACCCTGGGGCCTAAAGCTGGAACAGTAGTTTTTCACTCGAAAATAGCCATTTTTTCATTGAATTTTCATTGAAAATACCAAATGTTTGAAATATCCTTGTTCATAAAATATGTTATGTACGGTAGTTGTCATGCTCTCATTGCAAAGGCCATGTTTCCGACTTTCTAACATGGGCACCATTTTTAGAAAATGATGTATTATGGGTGTTTCAGAGCTCAGTCAAAATGGTATATCTTTTAAGAGGCAAAATACACCATTCCCAAAAATCCTTGTAGCACCCCCTTTACAGGTATTTCATAGTATCTCATACGGTCGTTATGAAGTTCATACCATGCTTTATCAAAACAAAAAATAAAATTGGATGCAACGCAATAGTGGGATGAGCAGTGGCACCCGTAAAAATGTGAAAATTGGATCTTTATGATATTTTCCTTCACTGTTGATTCACTGTTTCAGGCCATTTGATTCTGCTTCATTCCATCTCTCAGTATTAAACATGGTGTCAACAGTGCCGACGCGTGCTGATCAGTGAGGTTTGGACTCCAGTCATGCAAGAGCCCCTGCCTTCAGAAAATTTCTAAATGCATGTCACATACAACCGGGGATTGGAAACCACGACAGTTGACCCAATGACAGGATTTATGATACACCACGCACGTGCTAACCATTCGGCCGCCCCCCCCCTCCATAAGCAAATGAAGGTGCCATTCGTTCGTTCGTTCGTGGGGTTTAACGTCCACTTCCACCTAAGGTGATATCGTAGACAATGAAGGTGCCACGCCCACTACTGTTTTATACAGTATCTAGTACGTTTTATACGACGAATCTGATCAGTATTATGGTTGGTACGATATCCTCTACTCATTTTTATAGCATTTTACTTTTACAACGATAATATTAGTCCGGCAGCCAAGCCCCATTTTTAGCCTGAACGTGGAAATTTAGTCCATCTAATGTTTTTGATGGATCATATATCTTCAGTATGTGTAGATTAAGAATCCGGCACCCTTGGAGAAATTTAAATATTCAAGATGGCTGCCATGAGAGCTTTTCTAGTTGTTGAGTGGGGTAAAATATGTGACAGTGTCTCTCGAACCACGAGTTGAAGATGGGTTTTACAAGAATTTGACCCACTGAATCCGTTGGGAGGCCAAATTCAAAATGGTGGCTTATTTTGGCTGGAAATGTATAAAGTTTCCTGAAACAGTGTGTAATATATTGAAAGATAGGTTTTTAGTGTATTATATATCTTCAATCTGTGCAGTTTCAGAATCCGGATGATGCCCTCCTGGCATCCTTGAGTATATTAAAAGAATTCAAAATGGCCGTCATGAGGCATTTTCTGATAATTTACTTTAGTTTAGTGGGGTAAAATTTGGGACAGATTCTCTCGGATTTCGATATAAAGGTGATTTCTGTCAGAATGTGACCCTCTGAATCCAAAAAACTTGGGTATTCTTCCTTAAAAAGCATGTAACAAACAAGATTTTTTTCAGGGTCGCCAAATTTCATATCTGAATGGTGAAATATTCCATGACCGAACGAAACACCAATATGGTTCCCAAGTTCGACAAAATAACTAAATTTAGTGACCATGGAAAATAATAGAGCCGTTAACATAAAAACTTATGTATCACTTGACTAAGAGCACAAATCAGAGAGCCGCATGAACAAAAGCTACGGAGAGCGAATTGTCAAGCATAAATTATTATCCACTATGACACCCGTCCGTGTCACCTCCTCTAATAGAAAACTGAGTAGAATGAGGGATGACATTTGCATAACTACATGAAATGGGAATAATCAGAATGTTCTACCGATTGCGAGTATTCCAGTGATTCAAGAGAGGGTGAGTTAGACAAATTCCCGAGGTTGCACAAGACAAATATGTTACAATGTGTGACAAATTGCTATCAACTCACGATGGTCTGATAGTTGATTGTGTTTGACCGTGTATACTCTGTGTCCTTATAAGAATATTAAGGGAAGAATATCATCGGATTTCAACACTTTTTGCTTGAACATGTATTTATGTTTATATCTGAAGAAATTGACAATGAAAACCTATATTTCAATATATTACACACCGTATAGGGGGACACTATGAGTTTACCTCAAAAAAAGGAGCTGCCATTATGACTTTGGCCCCCTAGCAGAATTACAGAAATCACCTTCTTACAGAAACCACCTTCATACCGAGGTCCGAGAGATTTTTTTCCGAATTATACCCCATTAAAATAAAGTAAATAACCATAAAATGCCTCAGGGCGGCCATCTTGAATATAGAATTTCCCCAAAGGTGCAAGGGATGATATATAATCCATTAAAATATATTAGGTGGACTATATTTCCAGGTTCGTCGACCTGCTGCCTGACTATATTGAGAAATACAATATGATAGATATATCAAATTCGCCGTTTTTCTTAAATTTTCTTCTTTTTTCACTATTTTTGACCGTTCACTGTGATCCACAACATTGGGCTGCAATGGATTTTTTTCTTGAATACGATTCTACTGGTCATACTTGTTCTCCCTGGGTACCACATTTCCCCCGCAACCCCGCAAAGGGGGCGCTACAACTGTTCAAAGTTAGGGTATCAAATCTATGGTTCCTAGGATTGGGTTTGGCATCCAGTCTGATTAAGGACCACTCTGCAGATTTCGAACTTTAACTAATATGTACTGTTAGAGAACAACCTTGACTATATTATATCCCAATAAGGTTATTGTATCTCCATTGGTTTACATGAGGCAGCCTCTCAAATTTCAACCTCAAAAAAATCGATTTTTGCCGTTTTTCTGAGGATAAAACTCCAAACCCCATTCTGGAAGATAAGGAGGGGTCCAATCAATCAAATATCGCTTTTGCGTGCATTTGGGCCCTAACCTATCCCACATGGAAAATATGGCCGAAATCGGTGACATGACCCCTGTCACCACCTGCATGGTGCTCTCGCGGATACGTTCTTAAGTATTAGGCCATATAAAATAAGTAGTCTGCTTCTTAGATAATTCTGCGGAGTTGTGGTGATTCAGTGAGTAGGACGGTTCCGTGTTCAAGCCCTGCGTTGGCTGAGAATGTTCAATGTGATTTTTTGGCACGGTTACCTCTTGTTAATGCAGAGGGTTCGGGAAGTGACAATGTATAGTTGTTCGGTTTGAACAAAACCCTGAACCTCCTGTGTGCATGTAAAAGATCCCTTGAGAGTAGCATCCAGGCAAAATTTCCGTCATATAATTCTAGAACCCTGATAAATGATACTGGATAATCATATATTACTATTATTAGCCTGGATAATCAAACATTCCTATAAACAACCTTTAAATGTCATTTTTATGAGAAGTCGGTTAATCTTTGACAAAATAAAAATCGCAAAAATAAAAACCTTCCTATCAGATTTCTTGAAAGGATTGTGTGGGAAACAGAATATTTTTTCGTGTTTTATGTAAGGCCTCAGGATGATGAGATATTAAGCCTGCTTAAAATCCATTGTATTTTAATATTCGATATCTTGATATTTGGCTGATGAGTTGACGCGATGTAAGAGAGAGAGAAATGGGGTTTAACATCCACTCGACACAAACTAGGTCATTTTGGGGACTAGCATATGGTTTTTAAATTTATTTCAATAATTTGCTTGCTCCTAGGGGACTTTAGCAGTTGGAGGAAACCGGAGGACCCAGAGAAAACCCACAAGGTTGGACAGGCCACCCTACTTCTTGTCATGTACAACCGGGGAGTCGAAACCACGCCAATGACAGGCTTTTTGATACAGCGCGCACATGCTAACCATTCGGCTATCCAACCCCTCTTGACTAGATGAATATTTATGATTAACTTGAAAACGTGACCTGTAAATGTTACGAAACGTCGTTATTAAATTATAGAGAAGTATCTATATCTCCGAGTTGACATTATTTTATCCAATTTTGATGAAACTTGACATGTATTTTCGTAACCCAAAGATCTCAGTTCGACATTCACGCATATCCGACCATATCTTACTGGATTACAATCACATAATTTTTTTATCTCGTTCTCTGTCCATCTCTTGCAAAATGGGGGCATATCTTGCATGACAATCACTAGGTTTCTGTTTAATCCCAAACTAATCTTTTTTTTTTCTTTTTTCCCAGAGAACAACCAAAGGTTTTACAGATTTCTGTGTTAAGAATATCGACCATGCTGCATTCGGTCGACGAGAAATTGAAATTGCTGAACAAGGTAAGTTCTGATGATTTTACGCACAAAATTATGTACCTGGTAATTTACTCCAATCTTTGCAAGTAGAGTTCATAATTGTTTTAAGAGGGTGGAGTCTGGTCGAAATCAAACCAATCCTAGTAAAATGGTTTAAGTCAGAAATGCATCGTGTTTGCATTGGCGGATCTAGAGGGGTCAGCAACATAAAAAAAAAAATAATGCCTTGCATCAATGAAATTACAATTACATCACAAAGTGATCCTACTTCAGTATAAAAATGATTTCTCTGTTTAAAAAAGCTCAATTTGTATGTATGCTCCTGTAATTTAGAGACGATGGCTGGCAGATTACCGTAACAGAAACCTGGCAAACCCCCTCCTGCAAAAATTCCTTGATCCGCCTCTGGTTTGTACGTCCCATTGATTGTCATCGGTGATAAATTTATTTTGTGTGTTGGCGGGGCTGGGTGGCAGAATTGTTAATCATGTTAGACCATAAGGTCTGTCATCGAGTCAAGTCGCATGGTTTCGATTGTAAGTGACATGGAGTGGTGTCACCCCAACCTGGTCCTGAAGTAAAATTGAATCATATGTTAGTACTGAAATGATCCATTTCTCTGTCTTTCTCTGTTAGGAGTGAACTGTCTGTAGCAATAGACCTCGCTATTCACACGCTTTTAATGGATAATTTTTTTTTTTTTTTTTTTTTTTAGAAATGCCCGGACTGATGGCTCTACGTAGACGGGCTGAATCTGACAAGCCTCTTTCTGGAGCTAAAATCATTGGTTGTACACATATCACAGCACAGACGGCCGTAAGTATATAAACTCATTATCAGAACCAAATATATTTATGTCACATGATGAGAATGATATCACTTTGCGACCGTGATGATGTCACAACTATTGCTTAGCAACCATGATGATGTCATAACTATTGCCTAACAACCTAATCTGACCTCTCATCCAGTGTCTTTCCAAAATAAAATAATATTGTTTGAGCAACACCTGTCCAACTTTTTCTTTTTGTCTAGTGGTCTTGGGTGGCTGAATGTTTTTATGCGTGTACGCTAAATCATAAGGCCTGTCATCGAGTCAAAGTTGCGTGGTTGTCGTTCCCTGATTATATGTGACAAGGAGTAGGGTTGCCTTTGCAACTTCATGAGTTTAATCTGGGGCCTCAGGTTTTATCCCACTGGTAAAGGCCCTTACGCACAAGCCTATTGAACCATGTTAGTCCCGAAATAATTAAGCTGTGTTGGTGGATGTTAAACTCTATCTCTCTCTCTCATTTCCCCAAAGAATTACCTTTCATCTTGTGATTGACAACCATGATCATATCTCAAACTCTCTGGAGAATCGTCATTAAAAACACATCAAATGTATTGTGTGATAATCAAGAATATAGATGAGATCATCAAGTGATATTGAAAGGTTATAAACCAACAACAGACTGTAATTATTTGATGTCACGTCCAACATGACGGCTAAATTACTTGTCAGATGAGATACTGGTTAATCTTGCTACCATGTTCAACCAATTACATCTTAGATAATAGAGGGGGGTGGGATGGATGGCGGAATGATTAGCACGTGTTCGCTCTGTATCATAAGGTCTGTCATTGTGTCAACTGGTTTCCATTCCCCGGTTGTTCGTGACAAGGAATAGGGTGACCTGTCCAACCTTGTGGGTTTTCTCAGGGTCCTACCACTGCTAAAAGACATCTACCTGCAAGTGAATTGTTAAAATGAAATTGAACCATGTGTTAGTCCCAAGAAACCTAGTTTCTCTCTCTCTCTCCCCCCCCCTTAAATAACAAGTCCTCACCAGCCATGGCAATTCAAAAAAAAAAATAGGCCTCAGGGAAGGGAGTGGTCAAAAAAACTGAGGTCCCATGTGCAGGTAAAAGAACTATGGTGAAATATGATAAAAAAAATGAGCCCAAATTTTCCCCTCTCACTGTCATTTTAAAACCCCATTTTCAGTGGTGCATAATGGAGGGTCTGACAAGGATAGTTGTCTAGTTGTTTAGATGGGACGTAAAACTGAGGTCCCGTATACACATTGGTGTGCTCGTAAAAGAACCTATTACTGTTGGAATTCGATAGGCCATATATATAGTGCCACTATCCGGGCAAAATTTCTCACATAGCACACTGCATGGCTTATGCTTATGTTCATAAGCCCAATCAGAGCAAAACATGAAACAAATTCGTTTCAAATCCCATTACATGTGGTATTTTTCAAGGTCTCTGGCAATTATGAAAACTGCATGATGGGAGAGCTAACTCTGCGTATGGGTTTTTTTTTTATCTGGCTTTAAATATTATATAAATTATTAATTAGATATTTCTTGACATAACAAGCCTATTATTACCTCTCTAGACCATCAAATGGGCGAGATTTAAATGTGCTCAAGATTTAAAAATTTAATGATAAAATGGACCCAACACCGATAACTTTGCTCAGAATAAAGTAATTTTTTCATGATCGATTTTTGAACTATATAGCACAATCTGCCTGGCACAGTTTTCGCAAAGCATTCTTAGACTTAAGTTAAGAATTTAATCAACATTCAATCACCGTTTACCGGAAATATCCTTGATGAAGAAGCACAAAGCATCCCACTTTGATGTATTTGATACATTCAAACAACAAGAGTTAAATTAAGGGCTAAATAAGGCGAACAATTTTGATTAAATTCGTAGCTTAAACATTATGAGATGAATCTTCGTGTTGCAGGTCTTTGTTTAGGCCTAAAATGTTATCTAAATTATTAATTAGACATTAATTAACTTATTCAGACCATAATCAGCTCTCGACTGATGCCATCTTATGGTTATGGTTTTCGTTCTTAAGAGTTGTATCCAATCTGCTATTCAACACTCTTTGATGATTAAACGCAGATATGGAAAAAAGAGACTAACCCTTAGTAATGATAATCGAAACTACGCCTAAAATATTCGGCATCATTCCTTTACAATATCTAGTTTTTAACTATTATAGTGAGATCTGCTAGCTTCTGTGTTTAATCTTCTAACCCTAGTCTTTTTGTCCTGGTCCTTCTGTTTCCTCCCCAGGCTAAAAGACACGAATTATTGAAATAAAATTGAACCATATGTTAGTCCCGAATTGATCTAGTTAGTTCCAAATGACCTTGTTAAACCCATTTCTCTCTCTCTCTCTCTCTTTCTCTCCCTCCCTCTCTTTCTCTCTCTCTCCCCCCTCTCTCTCTCTCTCAGCTTTAAGTGAGAATGTTTTGTGAAATATAATCCTATATAATGTATCTTTAGAATTTTTGCGTATAGATTCATAGGCTTTTTATTTTATCGACTAATAGGGGATTGTACCGTGACATTATCAAAGATGTCAGAATTTCTTGATGTATTGGAGTATTACGCGTTATTTGTTTTACACATTAAGATTTTGTGCGAACTTGTTCCTTAAGTTTGACGTAATAACTAACCAATCAATAAGCTTATAATAGTTGCATGTCAAACTGTGCGATTTATCCCATTAAATGCTGTGTAAAGCTATTAAATCTATTCCCGGTAGTCCGATCGAATTATTCTGTAGATTTTTTTCTTTTTCGACTTTTATATTTCTGTAATATTATGCAATGTATAAGTCTGCTTTGTATATTAAGTTCTATTCTAGTCTGTCCTGTTCTGTTATGTCCTATTCTATTCTATGTTGTCCTGTCCTATTCTATTCTGTCCTATTCTATGTTATCCTGTCCTATTCTATTGTGTCTTGTTGTCCCCCGCCTTTCGAAGAAAGTTGGGGGACTATTAAAATGGGTTCGTCCGTCCGTCTGTCTGTCTGTCTGTCTGTCTGTCTATCTGTCTGTCTGTCCGTCTGTCCGTCTGTCCGTCACACTTTTTGGGACACAATAACTCTCTTCCTAATTGAGCTAGAATGTTCAAACTTGGTGTATGTGTTTATTAGGTCAATGCCTTGATGGAGTTCAAAGATGAGCATTTTCCGCTTAGGGTAAGCAGAGATAAGCAATTTGATTGGTTGATGCTTTGGGACACGATAACTTTAGTTCTAATTAAGTGAGAGTGATGAAACTTAGTGTATAGTTTCATTACAGTAATACCTTGACTAAGTTCGATAATGAGCATTTTCCGCTCAGGGTAAGCAGAGCAATTTGATTGGTCGAGACTTTGGAACACAATAACTCTCCTTCTAATTGAGTTAAAATGTTCAAACTTGGTGTATATGCTTATTAGGTCAATGCCTTGATGGAGTTCGGAGATGAGCATTTTCCGCTTAGGGTAAGCAGAGCGATACACAATTTGATTGGTCGAGACTTTGGAACACAATAACTCTTCTTCTAATTGAGTAAAAATGTTCAAACTTGGTGTATATGCTTATGTCAATGCCTTGATGGAGTTCGAAGATGAGCATTTTCCACTTAGGGTAAGCAGAGATAAGCAATTTGATTGGTTGATGCTTTGGGACACGATAACTTTAGTTCTAATTAAGTGAGAGTGATGAAACTTGGTGTATAGTTTCATTACAGTAATACCTTGACTAAGTTCGATAATGAGCATTTTCTGCTCAAGGTAAGCAGAGCGATACGCAATTTGATTGGTCGAGACTTTGGAACACAATAACTCTTCTTCTAATTGAGTTAAAATGTTCAAACTTGGTGTATATGCTTATTAGGTCAATGCCTTGATGGAGTTCGAAGATGAGCATTTTCCGCTTAGGGTAAGCAGAGATAAGCAATTTGATTGGTTGATACTTTGGGACAAGATAACTTAGGTTCATCTTGATTGATGATTTTTATGCCAATACAATGACTGCATTCTCATTTAGTAATCGATTCGACAGTAACAGTGTATAGAAACGATTGACTTGGACACTATGGCCCTTTCCCTTGGCCAGAGGGACCCTTTTGTCTGCCTTTAGGGTCGCACTAACTAGGGTACATTTTCATTTTTCTCGTCGGTTTTACCATTTTTCTTTATAAAACACTATAGGATGACACTTCGTGTACAGTTTGATTGCTCGATACATTGAAAAAAATAAATGTCCGATTAATTAATATGTGTCTTCTATTTATTTTGGGATTTCGGCGGGGGACATCAGCCTCACTGTTGGCTTGTTCTATTCCGTCCTGTCCTATTCTATTCTGTCTTGTTCTATTATGTTCTGTCCTAATCTATTATCTTCTATTCTATCCTATTCAATTCTGTACTGTCCCGTTCTATTATTTTCTATTCTGTTTTGTCCTGTTCTATGTTGTTTTATTCTATTCTGTCCTATTCTTTCCTGTCCTGTCCTATTTTATCATCTCCTGTCCTGTTTCATCCTGTCCTGTTTTATCCTGTCCTGTTTTATCCTGTCCTATTCTGTGCAATCCTATTATGTACTTACTTATTCTGTTGTGTCCTGCCCTATTATGCCTTATCCTATTGTGTCCTAGTCTATTGTGCCTTGTTCTATTGTGTCCTATTCTATTATGTCATGTCCTATTGTGCCCTTTTCACTTGTGTCCTATTCTATTATACCTGTGTCTATTGTGCACAGTTCTATTGTACCCTGTTCTATTGTGTCCTGCTCTATTTTGCCCTGTCTTACACTGTTCTATTCTGTCCTGTCTTGCAAGTTAAGTAGAGCAGAGTGCTGAAGACAATTGTGTTAACTTGACAGGTTTATGTAAAGATTCTATGTGGGAAGCATCTTATATTTAACCCGAATATTATACCACACTTGTTTGTATTCCACCGATCAAAACATTTTATTTCATTTCCTGCCTGAAGGCAACAACTTGTGTTAGAGACTCGCTATGCTTTAACTGATTGGAAGTCGTCCATCGGTGTGCCAGTCACATTGAGCAAACGGCTTCTACGATCTATTTTCATCGCCCAATTGATTATCCCATGATGTTATGCATTCAAACTCGGCCATTAGACGATGACTTTTAAATTGATTTCTGCACCATGACAATTACTGCCTTTTTAAAAAAACATTGCGATAGTCAATGACATTTGATTGGTAAAATTGATTTTAGATATTGTCCATGGTCTGTGAAAGTTAAACTTGTTTACGTTATTTGGTAGTCATTAACGATCAGAAATTAAAAGAAATGGAGATTATAATGTTCTTCTTTTCTGCCCCATCTGGGATAATAAAGATCCAGCTATGAGAGACAGCAGCACCACAGCCTAAATCCTAAATACCAATTTATTAGTGCTCTTTTGCTTGCAAGGAACCTCTATTTTTCGTTGTATCTTAACAATTGTATGTATATGTTGTCCCTTGCCAAACCCTTGATCCTGCTTCATTGGGGGAACTACGTCGAAAAATCTTGATGAACTTTCACAGTCAGCACAGTCCCCCTTCTCAAGAACCCGGGGGGTTGGGATGACCTAGTGCCGCGCTTCGATCTCTAGCCAGCCAGTCACCTCTGGCTTGCGGCTGTGGTTTCCATCACTGGTGTGAGCGTATGTGACATGGAGATATGAGTGCCTTGTCAACCTCATGGGTTTCCTCCGGGCACTCCAGTTTCCTCCCACTGCTAAAGACCCCTACGTGCAAGTGAATTATTGAAATAAAATTAAACCATATGTTAGTGCCGAAATGACCTAGTTTGTGTCGAGTGGACGTTAAACCCCATTTCTCTCCCTCTCTCTCTCTAAAGATCCCTGTGCGCAATCAAATTATTGAGTACAAATTGTAACATGTCCATACAGAACGGCCCAACATGTGATTATCATTGAACACTTCCAGTTAACCCCCGGATCCATCCACTTAATCTGATTTTCTGATATTTACGTTTGTTTGTGATTTCTGCGTATTGTATCTTGTCCGTAGTTTTGTATTGTGTATTCTGTTATGTCCTATTCTATTCTATGTTGTCCTGTCCTATTCTATTCTGTCCTATTCTATGTTATCCTGTCCTATTCTATTGTGTCTTGTTCTATTCCGTCCTGTCCTATTCTATTCTGTCTTGTTCTATTATGTTCTGTCCTAATCTATTATCTTCTATTCTATCCTATTCAATTCTGTACTGTCCCGTTCTATTATTTTCTATTCTGTTTTGTCCTGTTCTATGTTGTTTTATTCTATTCTGTCCTATTCTTTCCTGTCCTGTCCTATTTTATCATCTCCTGTCCTGTTTCATCCTGTCCTGTTTTATCCTGTCCTGTTTTATCCTGTCTTATTCTGTGCAATCCTATTATGTACTTACTTATTCTGTTGTGTCCTGCCCTATTATGCCTTATCCTATTGTGTCCTAGTCTATTGTGCCTTGTTCTATTGTGTCCTATTCTATTATGTCATGTCCTATTGTGCCCTTTTCACTTGTGTCCTATTCTATTATACCTGTGTCTATTGTGCACAGTTCTATTGTACCCTGTTCTATTGTGTCCTGCTCTATTTTGCCCTGTCTTACACTGTTCTATTCTGTCCTGTCTTGCAAGTTAAGTAGAGCAGAGTGCTGAAGACAATTGTGTTAACTTGACAGGTTTATGTAAAGATTCTATGTGGGAAGCATCTTATATTTAACCCGAATATTATACCACACTTGTTTGTATTCCACCGATCAAAACATTTTATTTCATTTCCTGCCTGAAGGCAACAACTTGTGTTAGAGACTCGCTATGCTTTAACTGATTGGAAGTCGTCCATCGGTGTGCCAGTCACATTGAGCAAACGGCTTCTACGATCTATTTTCATCGCCCAATTGATTATCCCATGATGTTATGCATTCAAACTCGGCCATTAGACGATGACTTTTAAATTGATTTCTAGGGCTGGGTATCGATAGTAATTTTTACTATCGATAATCGGCAAGGAAATGTCGGTCGATAATCGATAGTATCGAAAACAAACTTATTTTCACGGTCGTCATCAAGACTGGATACAGTGTAAGTCCAAAGTTCAAAACCATACGATAACGAAGTGGACAAAGATTGTTTGCTCCTGTCTAAGGAGATTTCCTTGGAAAACATTAATAAAACTTGTTATATCACGTATATATACGTCAATCCATGTTGTTTATTATTAAAATAATGCATCCGTGGTTCCGAATGAAGAAATATCGTAAATAATTATGTTAAGGGACCAAAATGAACTTGTTCCGATTCAAAACATTGCGTACGTGCGCGCGAAAATATCAATATGGCGGACAATTCTGTGTCGTTTCGTGTGCCAATAGAGAACCATTATTCGTATAATATATAAGTAAATCAACAAAAGTTTTGTCGTCCATGTGTGCTATTTATTGTACCGGGTACTCATTACTGAGGCACACGTAGAGAAATAGTGAACTGTACAGACGAATTCTGAAGCTTGCAAAGGGAAATAACTCTAACTTTATTTACACATCCGGATATCTCCGATTTAGCGATATTCAACAATAATTTATTCAAAACTAAAGTAACGTTTCAATGAGAGTGAATTGATGAAAACGGCTGTTCAATAGGCAGACACAATTTTGTTATGTGTTACATTGATACTAGATAGTAATTAAAGTGAGCGGTGTATTATAATTAACTGAAAGAAAACATTGACATTTCAGACGCAAGAAAAATAGACGAAGAGCGATAATCGATAGTAACCCACCGCTATCGATAGTGCTTTTCTGGGCCGCCCAATCGATACTATCGATTTATATCGATATTTTACCCAGCCCTATTGATTTCTGCACCATGACAATTACTGCCTTTTTAAAAAAACATTGCGATAGTCAATGACATTTGATTGGTAAAATTGATTTTAGATATTGTCCATGGTCTGTGAAAGTTAAACTTGTTTACGTTATTTGGTAGTCATTAACGATCAGAAATTAAAAGAAATGGAGATTATAATGTTCTTCTTTTCTGCCCCATCTGGGATAATAAAGATCCAGCTATGAGAGACAGCAGCACCACAGCCTAAATCCTAAATACCAATTTATTAGTGCTCTTTTGCTTGCAAGGAACCTCTATTTTTCGTTGTATCTTAACAATTGTATGTAAATGTTGTCCCTTGCCAAACCCTTGATCCTGCTTCATTGGGGGAACTACGTCGAAAAATCTTGATGAACTTTCACAGTCAGCACAGTCCCCCTTCTCAAGAACCCGGGGGGTTGGGATGACCTAGTGCCGCGCTTCGATCTCTAGCCAGCCAGTCACCTCTGGCTTGCGGCTGTGGTTTCCATCACTGGTGTGAGCGTATGTGACATGGAGATATGAGTGCCTTGTCAACCTCATGGGTTTCCTCCGGGCACTCCAGTTTCCTCCCACTGCTAAAGACCCCTACGTGCAAGTGAATTATTGAAATAAAATTAAACCATATGTTAGTGCCGAAATGACCTAGTTTGTGTCGAGTGGACGTTAAACCCCATTTCTCTCCCTCTCTCTCTCTAAAGATCCCTGTGCGCAATCAAATTATTGAGTACAAATTGTAACATGTCCATACAGAACGGCCCAACATGTGATTATCATTGAACACTTCCAGTTAACCCCCGGATCCATCCACTTAATCTGATTTTCTGATATTTACGTTTGTTTGTGATTTCTGCGTATTGTATCTTGTCCGTAGTTTTGTATTGTGCAATTATGTCTGGTGCTGCCCTCCCCCCCCCATCTGCACTTACTATTACGTAAAGGAATAGTGTCGTGGTAATAACGACGTTTAATGCGTGACTATAATTTTGAGTCTAGAAGTAATGTCGGCTGTTCAGGTTTTCTCTGAGTCGTCCAGTTTCCTTCCACTGCTAAAAACCCCTACACCCAAGCGAGTTATTGAAATAAAGTTGTAACACATGTTTTATATGTTACAGGTTTTGATTGAGACGTTGACCCTCTCTGAATATTTTGTATTTTTTTGTATATTTTATGAATATTTTGTATATTACAGGTTTTGATTGAGACGTTGATATCCCTGGGAGCATCCATTAGATGGGCCGCTTGTAATATCTACTCCACGCAGGTATAGTTATCTCCCTTTTATTATTATCTCCCTGTTAGTAGAGTTTTAGCCTTGCGTATTTCAGACTTCTCGTTGCTCCTGTATGCTTACTACACTTTATTATTTATTTAGCATTTTCTGAGATTTTTTGATTTTTAAACTCATGACGTCAAATGGTAGGCTATCGTCATTCAATAGACGACCAATGTCAAGATAGGTCTCATTATATCTATTAGTTTTTCTTGTAATTCGTATTTTTTACTTTATGAAGCCTGTACAGTGCAATGAACGCTTACAAACCCTCCACCTCCCCCAGATCCATGTTCTCCAGTAAAGAACCCTACACGCACTATATTACACATTCTCTCTGGGCGGATACAACCAGGTATGGTTCATCCTTGTCAGTGAAGTCAGACTAACTCAAGCGACAACAGTGTATAGTCGTCTGGGTGGACCGATTAACAAAGGTTCTGTGTACTGCCTCTGGCAGTTGGAATTCGATATACAGTAAGAGTAGGTCATAGCACAGCTGTCTGGACAAATTCTCCTCTTACCAAACTATATGGTGTAAGCCTATCCTCTCTAAGGTGTTGAGGGCAAATGGTTAGCGCGAGCGCTGTATCATACGTGGCGTGGTTTCTATGTGATAATGAGTAGGGTCGCCTGTCCAACCTTGTGGGTTTTCTCTGGGCACTTCAGTTTCCAACCACTGCTAAAGACCGCTATGCGCAAGTGAATTATTTTTTAGCCTTGCGTATTTCAGACTTCTCGTTGCTCCTGTATGCTTACTACACTTTATTATTTATTTAGCATTTTCTGAGATTTTTTGATTTTTAAACTCATGACGTCAAATGGTAGGCTATCGTCATTCAATAGACGACCAATGTCAAGATAGGTCTCATTATATCTATTAGTTTTTCTTGTAATTCGTATTTTTTACTTTATGAAGCCTGTACAGTGCAATGAACGCTTACAAACCCTCCACCTCCCCCAGATCCATGTTCTCCAGTAAAGAACCCTACACGCACTATATTACACATTCTCTCTGGGCGGATACAACCAGGTATGGTTCATCCTTGTCAGTGAAGTCAGACTAACTCAAGCGACAACAGTGTATAGTCGTCTGGGTGGACCGATTAACAAAGGTTCTGTGTACTGCCTCTGGCAGTTGGAATTCGATATACAGTAAGAGTAGGTCATAGCACAGCTGTCTGGACAAATTCTCCTCTTACCAAACTATATGGTGTAAGCCTATCCTCTCTAAGGTGTTGAGGGCAAATGGTTAGCGCGAGCGCTGTATCATACGTGGCGTGGTTTCTATGTGATAATGAGTAGGGTCGCCTGTCCAACCTTGTGGGTTTTCTCTGGGCACTTCAGTTTCCAACCACTGCTAAAGACCGCTATGCGCAAGTGAATTATTGAAATAAGATTAAAACCATGTGTTAGTCCCGAAATAACCTAGTTTGTGTCAAGTGGATGTAAAACCCCATTTCTCTCTCTTCTGTAGCCCAATCGCAGTAGGACGTTACACCCCATTTCAGGGACCAAAATCATTTAAATGATTCAAGCTAAGAACATTTATTAGCTTCTTCTCCCATCAATGTTGAAGCCATGGTTTTATTTCAAACTAGTTAAAACGTCCTATTGATTGATCTGAAGGTCAGATCATCCAGACACATGATGTAATCAGCGAATGTTTTTATTTCATTGATGTAAGATTTACAAGTCTCGTTATTTCTCCGCAAACTATCAAATTAATTTGAACATCAGATTATTGACCGAGAAGCGTTGATCTGCTATTCACAACACTTGTTTAATAAAGTTAAAATCAAACCAGCAGGAGGAGAGAATTAATTGAGAGGTAATAATTGATTATTGAAAAATGTCATGTGTACCCATTGGTGTTCATAAAAAATGAATCTGTTACAGTTGAAGTTGAAAAAAAGAATAGACTGTAATAGTGCTTCCCAGGCAAAATTCCCCTCATAGCACCACTTTATGGTGTAACCCTGCCTTCTTTAGCCCAATTGGTGTAGAACAAGACATTAAACCCTATTTTATTTCCCTGTTTCTTAAAGGGCCAATCCCGATAATTTTGTGTTAAAATCCCTTAGAAATTTCTACCTAGGGCTGAGCAACTAACTCAATGTATGTGACATGTTTTCAAACCCGTAAGTCTTCATCTGGAAATGGAGACCGGTGTCCCAACCTGTGTTATGCAGTGTCCCAACCTGTGTTATGCAGTGTCGCAACCTGTGTTATGCAGTGTCGCAACCTGTGTTATGCAGTGTCCCAACCTGTGTTATGCAGTGTCTGGATTAAACTAGACTTCTATTTTATAAAAATAATGTGTAGGTGAAATTTACCTTTCCTTATGAAATACAGCGCATAGGATATTCATTGTATAGACCTCTAATTATCATTCACCTAACGCTAGAATTGACCCGAAATCTTAAAAGGGTTACGTGTTTGGATAAGCAATTTTGAAGTTTACATCCAAACAACTCAATATATGAGACTCAGGTCAAATCGGGGATAGTCCCTTTAATATAAAAGCCAGGAATGAATATTAGAGACAGCTTGAGAAAAAAATAATCAATTTAGATAGTATGTGGAAATATCTTGACAAAAAAATTGATCAAACTGCCTGAAAGAGAAATAAATGAAATAAAAGTAATTATTGTTGAAGCGCTTCAGACACTTCTATTATCAAGGCTGAAAATAGAAATTGTAAAGCTTGATTGTTTTCACTAGAAATACTTGTCTCGCATTCTAGGTTTTAAAGCCATGAAAATGAAAAACATGGCACCTAGTTCACAAAGCATTCTCAGATTTTAGTTAAGAATTTATTTAGAGGGCTATACAATATTGTAATTAAAATAAGATGAAGAATTTTGAGTAAATTCTTAATAATGAAGATAATAAAGCATTCTCAGTGTAAAGTTAAGAATTTACTCAACTTTCAATCACTGTTTATGAGAAATATCTTTGATCTAGAAACAAAAAAAGTTTTCACATAGTTTCTTTTTGTAAACCCACATGGAAATGTGGTTGTATATTGCCATCGCCCCCATCCATACTTCCATCATCCACAATTTATGGCCCTTGATGACTTCAATACATCTTGTGTATGTTTAAGTGACCAATTATTATTGTCTGTTTTTTATTCAATGATCTCTGATAATTTGAACAGCAAAATTCTACTGACTTTTTTTACTCTTCATCAGTTTTTAGTGGTTTGTCGTAAATGGTTTCTTTAACTACTGGGATGATACAACTGTTGTGGGCATATGTTTCGTTGCTTGGCAACCTATCTCTCCGATTTTGCCTTATTGAACTGTGGTAGACAATATTTACATATTATGTTAGAAGGCCCTGTTTCATCTTGTAGGCTAGATGATCAATGTGGACAAAGATTGTATTTAAGGAGCCATGTTTACTCCAAGTAAAGGGAAGTAACTCTTTGTACAAAGTAGGCCTATATATTTGTTTTATTATAATTGTAGAATGAAGTAGCGGCTGCCTTGGCTGAAAATAGTCAACCAATCTTTGCATGGAAAGGAGAAACGGAAGAAGATTTCTGGTGGTCAATTGATAAATGTGTCAACGCTGAGGGCTGGCAACCAAATATGGTAAGATATAATAACACATTGCTTAATAAGTAACACACTGGCTCGCTAGCCTGGAAGTCTTGCGTTTGCTCCTGGTGTAGGTCGAGATAGTTCCCTTTTGTCTGTGCCGCAGTACAGAGGTCTCATCTACACATTGGTGTACTCAGAATAGAAACAGTGACATTTAAAATTGAAGTTGGCCATAGTCAGTTGTGCAGTACGGAGGTCCCGTCTACACATTGGCGTACACAAAAAAAGTAATCTTGACATTTGAAATAAGAGTAGAACGTAGCGCTGCTATCCGGGCAAAAGTTCCATCATGGCACACTTTATGGTAGTCTTCATTAGTCCAGTTGGTGCAGAAAAATTGAACATTTCATTTCGTTCCAGATTTTGGACGATGGAGGGGATGCAACTCATCTGATGTTGAAGAAATATCCAGCCATGTTTAACATGATCAAAGGTATCGTGGAAGAAAGCGTCACAGGCGTACATCGATTATATCAACTCTCCAAGTCTGGTAAACTATCAGTTCCTGCCATGAATGTCAACGATTCTGTTACAAAGGTGAATAAAACTCACTTCTATATTCTTCTTCTGCTGTCGCTAGATTTTCGTACAATTATAATTTTAAACTATTTTTGGCTGTTCACACGCTTAAAGTTAAACAGGTTTAAATATACCAGAGTTTTTAATCCAGTGGAATAAAGACACACTAATCGAAGTTGATTTAGTTGGTCAAGGCTCTAATAGTTGAATTAGTTTAGGATTATACGATATTTCAAGCTAGTTAAATTATTTGGCATTGTTTTTCTAGGGGGGGGGGTGACAGCGTGATTTTTAGCATATGCACGCTGTATCATAAGGTCTGGCATTGAGTCAATTGGCGTGCTTTCCTGCCCTGGTTGTACTTGACAAGCAGTAGGGTCGCCTGTCAAACCCCATGAGTTTCCTCCCACTGCTAAAGATCCCAACGCACAAGCGAATTATTGAAATAAAATGAAACCATATATTAGTCCTGAGGTGACCTAGTTTGTGTCGAGTGGACGTTAAACCCCATTTCTCCGTCCTCCATTGTGTTTTGGAGGATCGAGTTAATCACTCAGAGACACATGTTGTCATTTAGCCATTCAGTGTTTCACTGACAAAATCAGATAGTCAAAAGACAGATAACAAACTAGGGTTTTTAAACTACTTTGTTTTACCCACCTTTGCATTCTGTTGACTTAACTACAGCTTGTTTATACCAGTTTAACGTAAGCGTTCGAACAGCCAATACGATAAATCGTAACTTCAGTCAACATGATTGGGGTATAAATCTAGAAACCATTTTCAATTAGAAATATCGATGGATCTGCGAAATGTCTGAACCCCCGGACTCAATTATTTTCGACAAATGAACTGTTTTGGTTTGATTAAAACCACTTTGATTAGGTGTTTTTTTTGGGTGTGGGAGGTGGGGGGGAGCGATTGAATTTATTTTGGATATGAAATTAAAGATGACCTGTAATCTGACGTCGTTCTAGAGAGGTGAGGAGTTCTTTTTCACTAGATTGGTTACCTTGGTTACATTCAACTTTTTGTCCCCCCAAAATGGGCATAAAATAACCCAAAATATCTTAATTTTGATTATTTGGGGTTTTATTTTATGTCAGGGATTCATCTCGATTTTCCGGCGTTATTTCCTCTTGTCAGTGAAGCGGAAGGAGGGCCTGACAAGGACAGCTGCCTAGTCGTTCGGATGGGACGAAAAACGAGGTCCTGTGTACACATTGGAGTGCATGTAAAAGATCCCTTGGCAGTTGGAATTCGATATAAGAGTAGGCCATAGCACCGCTGCCCGGGCAAAATTTCCCTCATAGCACACTGTATGGCGTATGCCCGTCTTTCATTAGCCCAGTTTAAGTGCAAAAGAGTAGGACGTTACACCCCATTTCATTTCATTTCATTTCTTGTCAGGATTAAATTAAAAATGTAAACAAAGAAATTGAAAATTAAAAAGTTTGAACAGTATTGAAATAAAAGTTGTCGTAACCAGTGCGCCAATGTACTGAATGTGATTCCCCTTCTCCCTACCACCCCGTCGCTATGCCAACAGATTGTGGCAGCCGTGTTTTTTATTTTTTTAGACGAAGTTCGATAATCTATATAGCTGTAGAGAGAGCATTTTGGATGCGTAAGTGTTTCGCTCATTCTCTTTAACTTTCATTTACAAGCCTTATTTTACTGTCCTTAAATACCATATATGGCAGTATTTAGTATTGGTTGTCATGACTACATTAAACCATATTTGGTTTGTTAGTATAAAGCATAAAGGGAGACAACTACTGCTAGACTTTTGTGAAACTGCAATATATGAATATAAGATGAATAAAACCACTAAATTTGATAAAGGACTTTAAAATAAGGTTTTTACAACACAAAATGATTAACAAAGGTGAAAGGTCAAATTTTAACAAGGTGAAGGTCAACACATTGTAGATGTATTGTGTTTCAGGAAATAATCTTTTTATTTTCAGATCCCACAGGAAAATATTAATATGTGTTAAAATAGTTTTTGAAAAATAAAATAATTTTAAACCAGCCAAATTTTTTTTTGATGATCATTTGAATCTTTGTTCACATTGAATTTTATAGCCAAATAATAAATACATTTATGTAATTTTTCACATTGAATTTTATAGCATAATATTAAATACTTTTATATAATTTTTCAATCAAATTATTTCCGAATATTTTTCTTAAACTGGTTAAAGAGAAATGACTTATTGATTCGAAGTTTGTGGATGTTTTTTAGTTCACATATCTGTACTTGGTTTTTGTATTTTTTCTATTTATAGATTAAAACGAACAACGGACGTGATGTTTGGCGGGAAACAAGTTTTAATTTGTGGATACGGAGAGGTAAGTACATTTAAAGCTCAGGTTCTCAACCTTAGGATTTTATTTTTCCCGCTTGTACGTCACAAGGAGTGAGGTCGCTTGTCAGCCTCATGGGGGTGTCCCTGGATCCTCCACTTTCCTCAAATTACTAAAGACTCCTACGCGCAAGCCATGTGTTAGTCCCAAACTGACCTAGTTTGTGTCAGGTGGACTTAAATCTGCTTGAACGAGACGAGCTGTAGTTTTACCGGCCCAACTTAGTGGCTCCATGAATCAAGCCATATGTTAGTCTCAAAATGGCATATTTTATGTCAAGTGGATATTAATAGATCTGTGCATGTGTGCATCTTCTCTTTCTCTTGATGGATGAATATTTGACTGGGGGTGATGTCCAAGAGTCATACAAGCGAATTTTCGTGGTCTTCCAAGCAGCTTTTCGGAAATACAACTTTTGCTTTGGTTTTCTTTTCTGTTCACTTCGACTGTTCACCCCAAGTTCCGAGAACCACGCAATAAGAATTTAATTGGGTAGTCATCTTTTACTTTGGCTTTGTTTTCGGTTCCCTTTGAATGTTTGCTCCCTAGTAAAAAAACAACAGTTCTCGGAAACCACACAATAAGAAATTAATTGGGTTATCATCTAAAATAAGAATTGAAGTCTGATCAGTTTTAAATGTTGACTTCAGGTGGGTAAAGGATGTGGTGCAGCTTTAAAAGGTCTTGGTGCTATCGTTAATGTGACAGAAATTGACCCAATTTGTGCTTTACAAGCTTGGTGAGTATTGATCATCTAGTGGAAAACACATATGGAGTGGTTCAATATTGAAATTAGTGGAAATTAGTGGAATGACTTGAAATATTTATTACGACTCAAGACTCAAACTTGGTAGTCGTGACGACTCGCAACTTGACAGAGCATTAGAACTTGAGTCTCGGCAAGCAAGGGGGCATAACTTTAACTAACCTTATTCATCATGATTTACTGACCCATTTGTTGAACAGGTGACATCAACCGGACTGAGGACTTGACTCAACTTGGTACTGAAGTCCGCGACATGGAATACCCCCTGGGATTCGACTTGCAGTGACTTGAGATTCAACTCGGAATCTAAGTACAATGACTTTTCCAACATCTATTGTTATGGCACAGTCAGTATGTCCCTCGCTAACACGATGCCTTCTCAGAAAAAGTCCAACTGGTCATATCCACCTGTCAGTGGTGAAGAACAAGGATTTGATGAACAACTTAAGTCTTATGTACGTATAAACGATCCCTCGGCAGTTGGAATTCGAAATAAGAGTACGCTGAACGCAGTTGTCGAGGCAAAATTTCCTTCATAGCACAATGTATGGTGTACCTGTTTCCATTATAGCCCAGTGTAAGCAGTACATGAGAGCCAATTTTATTTGATATTATGTTTTATATTTCAGTATGGATGGATTCCGTGTTGTCAAATTAGATGAAGTAATTCGTCAGATTGATATATTAATCACATGTACAGGTAGGAGAAGAATATTTTTAATTTATTCCCCATGTTTTATTTCTATAAATTTATTCACATATTTTATTTCTATAAATTTATTCACATATTTTATTTCTATCAATTTATTCACCATATTTTATGTCTATCAATTTATTCACCATATTTTATTTCTATCAATTTATTCACCATATTTTGATTCACATTGTGTGTGTGTCCCTGTTTTTTTTTCCATAAAAAAACCAAATATATGAATATTAGGGGTTTCATCAAATGTAAAAAACATTTGGGGTTTTGTGAAATATAAGAGCATTAGGGGTTACATGAAATATAAGAACATTAGGGGTTTTATGAAATATAAGCACATTTGGGGCTTATGGAATATAAGCACATTAGGGGTTTTATTATCAGGGGTTTCATGAAAAATATAGCAAACCCTTATAAACTATAATATTGTTGAACTTGAATCTTTAAAAGGTGGACTACCTGGGTTGGCTGGGTATCCTGGTGGACTACCCGGTTGGCTGGGTCTACTGGTGGACTACCTGGGTTGGCTGGGTATCCTGGTGGACTCCCTGGTTGGCTGGGTATCCTGGTGGACTCCCTGGTTGGCTGGGTATACTGGTGGACTACCTGGTTGGCTGGGTTTCCTGGTGGACTACCTGGTTGCTGGGTCTCCTGGTGGGACTACCTGGTTGACTGGGTATCCTGGTGGACTACCTGGGTGGCTGGGTCTCCTGGTGGGGACTACCTGAGTTAGCGAGGTATCCTAGAAGTGGAAGTTAAGACTTGTTTCTTCTTTTGTTAAATATATGAAATATTGACATTAAATATTGACATGATATACTCTATTTTTGAATACAGGTAATAAGAATGTTGTCACCAGACAGCATCTTGATCGTTTAAAAAATGGCTGCATCGTTTGTAATATGGGACATTCGAATACAGAAATAGATGTGGTAAGTAGACTTGGTCTTCCAGCATATTTCATTGTGAGCGGAACAAAGATGATTGAGAGATATTAGAATGGGTTCCGTCCAAGCTTGTCATTCAGTCATATTTCATGATCACATCTTTAAGAATTTTTACACATATCAAGCTATTATTCAAGTTCATCCTTTTTGTTGAGTAGATATTTTTCCAATTTGGAAACAAATTTGACACAGTTTTTGTTATACAGGCGGGGCCACCTGGGCAGTTATCTGGACAAAAAGCACCTGCCATGGATATTTTACTTTGTGTAACAATTTGTGTCTGATAAGTCTGTAATAGGTTCCTGATGTTGTTGAATGTTGTTTAAACACTGATTTTTGAAGTAGCAAGTGAGGGGTGGGTGGGTATCTGAATGGTAAAAGAGTGCATGAAGTATCAGAACTTCTGTCGTTGAATTAAATTTCTTGGTTTTGATTCCCTGCTTGTAGGAGTAGGGTCATTTGTTCAACCTTTTGGGTGGGGGGTGGGGGGGTGGCCGAGTGGTCTAGAGTGCCGTGCTTCGACCTCTAGCTGGCTGGTTACCTCTGGCTTGCGGCTGTAGTTTCGAACCCTGGTGTGAGCGTATGTGGCATGGAGATAGGGGCGCCTTCTCAACCTCGTGGGTTTCCTCCGGGCACTCTGGTTTCCTCCCACTGCTAAAGACCCCTACGCGCAAGCGAATTATTGAAATCAAGTTGAACCATATTGATTGTTACTCCCAAAATGACCTGTTTTTTTTATTTATGACACTAGAATTTTTTGTCAAATGTTAAATTAGAAATCTTAATGTCTTTGTCTTTTTCAGGCTAGTTTACGAACCCCCGAATTGACGTGGGAAAAAGTCCGTTCTCAAGTTGATCATATCATTTGGCCAGATGGAAAGAGAATCATCATGTTGGCGGAGGTATGGTAGTCTTTTTCAACTAGAATTGTTATTAAAACTAGGTGATCGCTGTAACGTGAATTACTAAACAGAGGGAAACGCAACAAGTGTTAGCAAGCTAGATCTGATATCACAGGGAGGGAAACGGAACAGGTGTTGGCGACATGATCTGTTATCAGAGAGAGGGAAACAGAACAGGTTATGGTTAGCCAGATCTGTTACATATTATAATTATTATCAAATGAGGCATCTGGTTAATCTTGACTATATAGATATTTCAACTGTTGTTTATGTTACAGGGCCGTCTGGTTAATCTAAGCTGTTCTTCTGTTCCATCTTTTGTAGTATCAATAACAGCTACTACCCAGGTAAGATTCTCCATTTTAATCCAACCTCGTGGCTTTCTCCCGGTCCTTTGATTTCCTCTGTCTGCTGGGGGGGTGGGGTTGCTGAATCGTTAGCATGTGTACATTGTATCATCAGGTCTGTCATTACGTCGAGTAGCATGGAGCAGAAGCTTGTACATGACGAGGGTTAGGGTCGCCTGTCCAACCTTGTGGGTTTTCTCCGGGTCCTCCGGTTTCAACCCACTGCTAAAGACCCCTATACGCATTATTGAAATATATGTCAATCCCAAAATGATCTAGTTTTACCTTATTTTACTCTTACTTCTTCTGTGCTGTCTAGTTGTTTGGATTGGACAAAAAACTTAGTTCCCATGTTCACATTGGCGTGCACGTAAAAGATCCCTTGACAGTTGGAATTCAATATAAGACTAGGCTGTAGCGTCGCTGCCCGGGTAAAATTTCCCTCATCATAGCACATTGTATGGCATATGCCAGTCTTCATTAACCCAGTTGGAGCAGAACAGTAGAACGTTGAACCACATTTCATTTTATTTGATATATAGATATGGATAATAATGGTTAAACATGTATTTATATTACAGGCTCTAGCTCTAATAGAATTATTTAACGCACCACAAGGTCGCTATAAACAAGATGTTTATCTTTTACCTAAAAAAATGGGTTAGTAGATCTTTTTAAAGGTTTTGAG
Source organism: Patella caerulea (assembly GCA_036850965.1). Taxonomy (NCBI): domain Eukaryota; kingdom Metazoa; phylum Mollusca; class Gastropoda; family Patellidae; genus Patella; species Patella caerulea. The sequence goes on along the minus strand of JAZGQO010000010.1, from coordinate 534,296 downwards.
TATTTGAGTAATAAATATGAAAGACGCAAGCTCGCTAGCCTCGAGGCCGGGTGTTTGATCCTCGCATTGGTCGAGAAAGTTCTTCCAGATTATCTGCCGTGGTTTTTTCTTGTCAGTGATGCAAGAAGGAGGGCCTGACAAGGACAGCTGTCTAGTCGTTTGGATGGGACAAAAAACCGAGGATCCCTTGTACAGATTGCGTGCACAAGTTTCTGTATTTAATATTGTTGTGTAGTTTAAAATGGTTGGTCTAGATTAGATACGGAGTGGTGTGTTTATAACTGTTTATTTTGCCGAGCTGTGTCTATAAGTGTTTATTTTGCCGAGTTGCGTTTAGTAATTATGTTTATATTTTGTTTTTGTAGATGAATATGTCGCCAGTTTACATTTGCCAACGTTCGACGCCCATTTAACGGAGTTATCAGATGATCAGGCCAAATATTTAGGACTAAATAAAGCCGGCCCTTTCAAACCTAACTATTATAGGTAAGACCTTAAATAACATATTCAGAGCTAAATAAAGCAGGCCCTTTCAAACCTAACTATTATAGGTAAGACCTAAAATAACATAACCAGAGCTAAATAAAGCCGGCCCTTTCAAACCTAACTATTATAGGTAAGACCTTAAATAACATATTCAGAGCTAAATAAAGCCGACCCATTTTATCTTCCTTGAAAACATTTGAATTAATCCTAAATTTTGATTTTTGATGACAAGGGCAATAACTTGGCAAAGAATTGATGAGTGATTTTGGTGGAGTGTAGTGATAGAGACAACTTATCATTAAAAGCTGATTCAGTAATGAATATTCATACACCATCTTAATTACATACCAGTACCCTGTCTATTATCATGTTGGGCCGAAAACCCCTCTTCATTAGCCCGGTCCCGCGCAAAATAGTAGGACGTTAAACCCCATTTTGTTTCTTTTAACTTTATTTTGGGGGGTTGGGATAGCCTAGTGGTCTAGAGTGCCGCGCTTCGACCTCTAACTGGTCGGTCACCTCTGGCTTGCGGCTGTGGTTTTGATCCCTGGTGTGAGCGCATGTGGCATGGAGATAGGGGCGCCTTCTCAACCTCGTGGGTTTCCTCCGGGCACTCCGGTTTCTTCCCACTGCTAAAGACCCCTACGTGCAAGCGAATTATTGAAATAAAATTAAACCATATGTTAGTCCCAAAATGACCTAGTTAAACCCCATTTCTCTCTCTCTCTCTCTCTTTATTATTTTTTATATTTTCTTATTTCAGATATTAATTGAAGATGAAGGAAGTGAGAGAAGGAGAGAATGAATGAATGAAAAGAAAATGTTAGAATTCATGACATCATTTATGAAGCTGTGGAAATAATTTTAAACTTGTACTTGCTTTAAATATCATTATTGAGACTACTTTCATTTTACATTAAAGGGACAACAATGCCAGATAGGAAAATGAGAAATAGTATAATTATGGTCTCAGACCACTCTTTGTTTTTATCCTGGCTGTTATTCAGACAGTGATTTAGATGATGAAATCAGAAAAAAGGGAAGTTTGATGTAATATCTTGGTGTTGATGTTACTAGATTGAAAAATGATTACAGCCTAAAATAAATGTAAAGAAAAGTAAACTTCAAATAGACATAAGATCCATATGAATAGTTTTTTGATCAAGAAATGTTTGATAAAGATAAAGTCTGTTGTCTTATTTTGGGTTGTTTCCCCTTTAAAGTATGACTAGTCTCAATATATGGTAGTTGTATATATATAATATTACCTTTATATCAATTCCTATCTAAATACATTGTGCAGGGTCACTTTTCACTAAACAAAGTGCAGGGCCATATATCCACTAAATAAAGTATGCAGGGCCGTGCTTCACCAATAAACAGATTGTACAGGGCCGTGCTTCACCAATAAACTCACGACATGGCCTCCGATAACAACCTCCGTGTTTTTATTGCTCATCTCTTTTCTCCTTGACGTCAAATTACACTAAACACAGTGTGCTGATAAACGTGTGCGTATGATAGTTATAGTTAAGGCTGATGTCCATCAATCACGACATGGCCTCCGATAACAACCTCCGTGTTTTACTTGCTCATCTCTTTTCTCCTTGACGTCAAATTACGCTACTGCCATGGGCTAAGATCATTTTCGCACAGCCTAAAACCTGGCTGGCTAGTCCGGTCATTTGAACGCAAACCCTAATATAGTACAAAGCTAAGAGACATATAATAAGGAAGCGAAAGTAGAGGGACATTTTGTAGTAATGATAAGTATTAATCCTTATAAGACATAAGTACATTTGACATGTTAAAAACACTTATATTGCTATACTACTTCTGAATTTATTAACATGCTACATTTCAATACACATACAGTACTCAGTATTAGCTTGATAACGATACCTGTATGTGTATCTAAATGTAGCTTGTTAATAAATTCAGAAGTAGTATAGCCATATAAGTGTCTTTATTTTATAAGTATAATTGAGAATACTGTATGCGTGACATAAGTAATATTCAAGTCTAGTTGAAGTCTGTTAAATGGTGGTATCTAGAATAAATAATATTCAGAATACTAGCTGTATGGGTGATAAAAGAAATATTTCTTCTTCAAGTCTATTAAAGGGAACGGAAGCTTATTGGCACTATTTCATGAAGCTGATTTCAGGGGACATAATTCTGGCCTTGTCCACCTCAACTAAAAATATGACTGATAAAATCTTGAAACCGAGATTCTGTCGAAGACCCTATTGTATTGTAAATCTTGAAACAGAGACCGTATAATGTATTGTAAATCTAAATGATATGAAATAAAAGTAGGATGCCTTTATATGAAGAGTAACAGTATTCAAATGGTTTGTGATGATTTGTACATTTCTGCTGACGATAAATCTGTGACCTTGAGAATACGTCATTTTAATTTTGTATATAGAGTATGGTATATGTTAAAAGTTTCTTTCATGAAGCAGGGTTGAAGGGCAAATAAAAGATGGTACTGTCTTGGTATCGTCACGAAAAGATAATTCCCTGTAAACAGGTCAACACGTGATTTAAGACCATAATTCAGATAATTAAAACATCGAAATAATTTCATGTAGATCACATTGAACACATCTATTTGTAACATCGGGTGGATATAAAAAAAACATTGTCCAGAAGTTTCTTTATTTATCATGTCATGGAAACACGATTTCAAGTTCGCAAAATAAACGAAATAGGATCTAACATCCCATTTTTATGTGCCAACCAAGTTTTAGTAGATACTTTAATTTTGATTGGCTAAGCACTGAAATCAATCTAATATTATTCAATGAAATTACTGAAATTAGGATTCTTATCTTAATTAAAATTTCTTGAAATGGGCCCCTGTTTTATAAAACCTTGAAAAAGGTTGAACTACGAGAATGGGGTGGTCAAACGGAAAGATGACAGAATTGTCAGTGATTTTTTTTTTTGCATATTTTTTGAAATATTGTAGCAATATTGGAATTTCTGGACTATTTTGTATCCATCTGATGTATGAGAGTTTGGCCAATTAAAGATTAGAATTAAAAACAGCTTGTTCTCATAAAATATTGTTGTCAATATTTCACATGTATAAAGTTTTAACATTATTACATCACATATAATTAATTAGGTTATTAAATATGTGCATAAATTTAATAATTTTAACATTCTTCATGATAGTTATTATTACATAAATATGCGCATAAATTAAATAATTTCAACATTATTCATGATACTTTTTTATTACATCACGTATAATTATGTTATTAAATATGCACATAAATTAAATAATTACTTTGTACTAGTTATTAAACATGCGCATAAATTAAATAATTACTTTGTACTAGTTATGTTAACTAAAGGATTGAAAAGAGACGATTTTGTTTGAATTAACATAAATTGTTAAAATATTAAGGACATTGTATATTCCAGGATCTGTCTACCAGTTTTTTCAAGCCTATTCCATTTGAAATTGTAGGGGGTAGATGAGTGGGAAGAGACTAAAATGATTTTAAAATGATTCAGTGGTAGAGGGGTTCAAGAAAAGACTGGATTCTTGAGAAATGTTGTCAATGTTTTTACATGTTTTTCTGACGATGTACATATTTTATAGGAAAAGGGTTGTATAAAAATTTGAATCCTATTCGACCCCAAGTAATTTTAAATGGAATAATCCTTACCTGTATTGGAATTAAAGTGAACAAGATTGAATTAATTTGTGAACAGATTCTGAAATTCACTCCGAGAGGATATGATATAAATATAAAATGTATTGTTTTTTTAGTATGATATATGTTGTATATTATCATGGAATATATGAATTATTTCCGCATAGATATATATATAATATTTAAATGATGTGTATAATAATAATAACAGTTGAAGTATATTAAATAAAGAGTCACTGATTGTTAAAATAAAAATATAATAAAGAGCAGAACCTCTTTCATTGAAGTAAAAATAAAATATTGAACTGGGATTATCTAGTCTGTTATTTCTATTCGTGATCGGACAAGTGAGGCCAACTGTGGGGGGTGGCCTAGTGGTCTAAAGTGCCGTGATTCGACCTCTAGCTGGCCGGTCACCTCTGGCTCGCGATGTGGTTTCGAGCTCTGGTGTGAGCGTATGTGGCATGGTGATAGGGGCGATTTCTTAACCTCGTGGGTTTCCTCGGGGTACTCCGGTTTCCTCCCACTGCTAAAGACCCCTATGTGCAAGCGAATTATTGAAATAAAATTGGACCATGTGTTAGTCCCAAAATGACCTCGTTTGTGTTGAGTGGCATTAAACCCCATTTCTCTCTCTCCTTCTCTCTGCCCCAAAACAGAATCAACGCATTCCATTGTGTATAGACGGGCGATGACATAATACGTCCACATGAAAGATAAAATAACAGGTACCACGTGCCTTATTTCATGTCCGTGTAGACAAACTGTGGGTATCTCACTAGTAACATATCAAATGTCCGAAGTCATAGGGTCAAAAGCTGCTCTCATAGACCCCTGACGTTCCAGTATAACCGGTCATATCTTCATGTAGTGGACGCCATCGAAAGTATAAAAACGAAACAAAATATAGATCTGTATTTAAATGAGAATGAATGTTCCCATACCCTGGATAATATTGAATAATGAGAAACGACTTCATATCGTGTACGACTTCATATCGTGTACGTGTGTATAATATTTTGAAATACAAAAATAATTTTTAAACTTAATGAATGGGTAGGCTGGTGTATATATATCTTGATTTATACTTCTTTTTCTTTGATCTTCATGGAGAGACAGAGGAAAGAAGGAATATAAGATTAGAGATTGTATAAATGTATATTGGGAGAAATAAAATGTCTATTCATCCCTTTGTATTTCCAGTTTTCTATTCTGGGCTGGTTTCCCCTTGTCAGTTGTGTAAGGCTGTCAAGGCACATTTTCACTAAGCCACTTACTCAAAGATGTTCCCCTAGTGGGTGGATGGGAACAGAGAAATCGGGTTTAATGTCCACTTGACACAAACTAGGTCATTTGGAGACTAACATATGGTTTTATTTTCATAATAGGGGTCTTTAGCAATGGGAGGGAACTGGAGGACCTGGAGAAAATTCATGAGGTGGGACGTACAACCAGGGTTTCGAAAACACGCCAGTTGACTCAATGACAGGCTTTAAGATACAGCACACATGTGCTAACCATTCAGTCATCCAATTCCCCTGACATAAAGATAGCCATAATATAATGAGCACCATAGAAAACACATCACTTAGTTTTTCATATAACAAAATGATCCTGTAAACATATCTTATTTATTTTGCTTCTTATTGTGAACAATATTCAAATGGGAACAAATCAATAACAACACATTTGTACACTTATGGATGTTTAATCTGTAATGTTCACAGGATCATTTTGTTATACGAAAAACTAAGTGATGCGTTTTCTATGGCACTCAGTATATTATACTTTATAACCTGCTGAGTGGAAAGAAACAGACAAGAGAGAGCCTAATTAATTCAATGATAGATTTATTAAAGATAGCCACATATATTTGATAAAATGATATACACATAATACAAGTAATAAATAAGACATAAAATAACATATTCTACATAAAATAACATTTTCTTCATAAAAATAACATTCTTCATTTGTGACTCGTCATAGCACACTGAGTTGCTAGTATTTACCATACAAACAAAAAATGTTAAAATTGGCTAAAACTAGCTTTTATATCATAAAATACGAAAGGTAAAAGTTTTAATATTTGTTAGCCCATTTTGATATTTTTGTTCATATGAATAAACAATGAGTTGGGAGCAACTTATTTTGTTGTCACATAAAATAAATAACACAGAAGGGCAATGAACTAAATCAGCGTTTGTGTTTCAAGTGACCATTCAGAAAGATGACTTTTGTTTTGTTTTCTATCGTAGGTTATATGACAACTTTTTCAGATCCTGGTATAGGAAAGACAATTTACGTAAAACAAAATTTTAAACTAGGAAAACGCCCACCACGTGACTTCAATCAGTCTGAAGAGTTCTAAACGAGCAAAACCATTCACTGACACCTGGGATAACAAGGTTTTCAAAGCCAGTTTTATCTCTTATATGAAAACCAGAACAAAATAGGATTAGTATTTGAATCGGACTGATCTATATTCATTTATTCCAGATGCGCCTGGAATTCTTACAGACGTTACAAGAAGAGAAACTCTGAGAAATATACCACTGAGATTTAACGTGAGAAATATGAAGATGAAACTAATCATATACAGATTTTGGACTAGCCACTAATTTTAAGCCAGTATGGCCCTACTCCAGGGTACCCCAGCTTACCCCGAGCCCTGAGAAAATTTTTTAAAAACTGCAAATGTTGATTCCTGGGGTATATATATATATATTGGATATACTTTATTCTGATGGTTATAGCTTTTGTACAAATTTAGCATTTGGCATTTATCAAAAACGATCTAAATCCAAAACTAAACAGGGCTGTCAAACTATAATCAGGGTCCCATAATTTTGAGAGACTATAATTAATTTCTTTAGGGCCCCAAACCTCCCACTATTGGGTATACTTGCATGCTCTTTCTCAGTCCAGGCATGTTTGTATATTTAGATATCCTGCATAAACTATCGTAACTATCGTTTATATAAAATAATTATCAGGCATGATAATCTTGACAGAAGATGAATCAAGCATCGCTATAAATTATAACCACACATACTTCAGTATTTTAAAGATACCTTATGTAAGATTTAGATAAAGAGCTTTCCATACTTGATCTAATAATAGTTCAACAATAAATAATGTAAAATTTCATTCACATTGCTTTATTCTTGGCGAAGTTACGACTGTTTGAAAATGTAAGGCAGATTGTTCATTATTGTAGCAACATACTTGACAACTGAGGCTTAGTCTGGATTATTCACTTTATCGTTAAATCTTGTAGACATTCAAATCCATTTAAATCTCTGCCATCTTGATGGTCTAGAGAGTTGATTAAGGGTTTGTCATGTTAATAATTGTCTATAAAATAATTTATGTAACACTCGAAGCCAATCTTATTAAAATATAGATCTATATTTCGTTTCGTTTTTTTATACTTTCGATGGCCTACACTCATGTAGATCTAACAAGTTATAGTGGGAGCTCACGTTCTATGACGTCAGGAATCAAGCACGGGACATTTGACCCTTTAACGTCAGTCATTCGATTAACCAATTAGCAACCGCCATGCTTTTTAAAATCTACTTTTGTTTTGCTTTGATTTCTATCCGCTGGTGTTAGTATAGACGTCATTGGCTGGTAATATCTACCCACAGTTCCACGCATGAAAAGGTCAAATGGTTGATTCTATAGACCATTTGATTGGCTGACCCCTCATTTAAGGCAGAACACGTGTTAAATAACAAGTCCTCCAGATCCAAGAGTAGTAAAGACAAGTAAAAACGAAACTTTGAACTATAAAAAAACGAAACGAAATTGGATCTGTGTTTTAATCAGATTGACTCGAAGCCATTAATAGGCAGATTAAGTTCTCTTTTAGCTAAATCATTTGGACGTCACCATTTTTTGCAAATTCACGAAATAAGGGAAGAAAGAAAATGATTTAGATGTAAGAACATTGTCTTTAAAATTAAATCCGTTTTTAAGATGAGAAAAAGATTCCTGATTTCTAGATAAACAGACAAGACTTTTATTTCTTGAAATGATGGAATTGACGTAAATTACAGCCTTGATCTGCACACACCAATCAGATGTTTATGAAAAGGTAGGCATATAAGCGGGCCTAGTACATGAGAAGGCCTAACACATGGGTAGGGCTCACACATGGGCCTAGTATATAAGTAGGCCTGATAGTAGAAAGTATATGAGATGTTGAAATGTCCGTCACAATGAAACAAATTCCTAGAATTATTTCTTCTTCTTTCCTTTTTTTCCACCTTTCTTTTTTTTAGGAGCTTCGGGCCACCCGAACCCTCGTTTCATCAGAGCGTCTGGTGCGTCATGGGCTATGTAGTAAAGATTTTCCATAGCCGGTTGACTGCAAATGTCTATTTCTGATTTCACTGATTTTATCGTATTTGAGGCCGATTTTTTCCCCGATTTCTTTCCAGACTTCTTCCCTGATTTTTTACCACTTTTTTTCCCTGATTTTTTTCCGCCAGATTTTGTGGCCGATTTTTTGCCTGACTTCTTCTTTCCCACCTAAAATGATATAAAATTTCAGACTATTAAAAGATTTAATTTAATAACTTCTGGAAAGTGAGAAAAAGAACTAGTATTGGTTAGAAACACAACAGATAGCTATTGTCATGAGGCAGCAGTCTAATGTGTGCGTCGTTTTAGGCCATAAGTGAATTGAAAAAGGGAATTAAGATGTAACTCTTCTGCACCGAGTTTGACTTTATATAATATATTAAGGTCTGCCATTGAGAGTGGGGCTGAATGGCCGATTCATTACAGCATGCGTGTTGAATGATAAGGTCGGTCATTGAGTCGACTGGCGTGGTCACGATTCCCTGGTTGTACGTGACAAGGCGTATGCTTGCCTGTCCAACCTTGTCGATTTTCTCTGGGACCTCCAAATTTCCTTCCACTGCCATGCGCAAGCAAATTGTTGAAATAAAATTGAACCATTTGTTAGTCCCAAAAAGACTAAGCTGTGTTGGTGGATCTCTCTCTATCACTGTGTTGGTGGATCTATCTCTCTATCTCTGTCACTGAGATGTGGTGTAGTGTCCAATCTACACTTGTGCACCCTACTCATTCCCCCTTCCTCATCCATTCACTGCATCTAACTGTTAACCACAGTTCAGTGAAACTGTTGTCACACTTTGGCTGCTAATTATAATTCAACTCTTACTTCACAAATAAAATCCTTGGCTATGAATTACGTATTAAAATAAAAATATTTAAATCAATTTATATAAAACATAGCCACCACCCACACAATAGTTTTGTCTCAACTGTAACTTCTACGACAAGAAAACTTAGATGTTGAGCAAATCTGATGTGGATCTTTCTAAGATACTTGAAGAAATCTAAGCTCTAGCATTATAATAGCTAGCCTAAAGCCTCTATCACATTCACAGTTTTTGGCAAAGGGGGGATAAAACAGAAACAGAAGGCCACAGTTTATGAATATCGATGGGGATCAATGATGACTCCCAATCGTTTACACAAAATTTCACAAAAATCTCTCAAGAAGTACAATTTTACAAGTGGGGGAGATGACCCTGGAACATAAAATTGCAAATGTTTAATATCGATAGGGTTCATCCACTTAATGACCACAATGCTTCATAACAAAAAGTCGAGGATTGCTGAAAATTCTTCCTCTCTTGTTGCCAATGGTTCCCACAAAATTCGAAAACCATTCGTTAATAACTACAGCCGCTATCATGGTCAAATGTTTTTTTGGAAAATGGGGTTAACTCCAGAACGGAAGATCCCAATCAATGCTTCACACCAAATTAAAAAAGAATATCGGTCAGAAACTATTATAGGATGTGTCGTGTTTACAAGTTTTTTGGAAAAACGGGCATAACTGTAAAATGAAAAGTAGCAGAATAATCGATAGAATTTCTACATTAATATGAAAGATTAAAAGCTAATAAATTTTTACGGCTTGCATGGAGAGAGCGAGTGAGAAATAGGGTTTAATATCAACTCGACACAAACTAGGTCATTTTAAGGACTCACATACATTTCAATTTTATTTCATTAATTAGCTTTCACGTAGGGGTCTTCAGCAGTGGGAGAAAATCATAGGACCCTGAGAAAAACCACGAAAGTTGGACAAGCGACCCTACTCTTTGTCACGTACAACCCATTGACCTTATGATACAACATACACGCGCTAACCATTCGGCCATGCCCCCCCCCCCGCGCAAACAAATAATCTTGTTTGATTGGCTGGCTTGAACCATAGGATCTTTCATTATGAACTGTGCTAATGGGCGATTTAAAATATATGAATAATACATACCATTCTTTCTATGTCTAAATTCTGTGAATAATTTTGTGTTTAGTAAAAATCATCCACGTAAAAAAAAACCTGAGTTGTTATTTTTTTGTCATTTCACAGGATTATTTGTACATCGTTGTGTCTATATTGTCCTGTTTCATTCTTCACTATCTTATAATAATCTTCGCTCACAAACCTGTAAAAATGTTCAGCAACATTTAATAAAATCTCTTAAAATATTCAGCAATATTTGATAAAATCTCTGAAAACATTCAGAAAAATTTAACAACAAATGTGAAAAAATTTAATAAAATCTATGAAAAGATTCAGCAACATTTAACAACACAATAAAATCCGTGAAAACAATCAGCAACAATTAATAAAATCTTTGAAATGCCAAAACATTCAGCAACATTTAATTAAATCTGTAAAAATATCAGCAACATTCAATAAAATCTGTGAAAACATTCAGCAACATTTAACAAACAATCACCAAAGAATAATTCTTTAAGAGCAGGGTATCTATTATAATTTAGATATTTCTCAAACCAAAATATGAAATTTAATTGAATTTTACGACCAAACGTGAATAGTGATTGTTGGATAGTAGGACATGCCTCACCCAGTATCAAAAGTAGATCATCGTTCCGCACAAAATTCAAAGTGCTGCTATTTTCTCCCTTGAGTTTTTTTCATGCATATTCAGCAAAAAAATTCAAGGTGCCGCTATTTTCTTCCTTGTGTTTTTTCAAGCATATTCGGTAAAAATTACTTATTCTGATTAATCTCTTTAAAACATATCAGGAAAACATTTCAAAAGTATTCCAGAATAGTTTGGAGCAGTTATTTCCAAGCTAGATGTACAATAATACCTTCTACCAATTCCTCCCAACTTATTAATGGTATCATAGAAATATTAACCTCTTTCTGTGTATCCCAGTTATTAACCACTGTCTTGTCTCGCTTGCTGTCTCGCCCGGCTTAAATCAAATTAACTCTGATGAAAGAGAAAGAAATCAGTGCTACAAGTCACTTTAAATTGTCTCTTTACAATATCATGCTAGATGTTTCCGTGTTCCAGGTCTTGTCACGTTAGTTAATCATACCCGCTAACAATCAATCAATCAATCAGTGATCTATTTCTATCTTTTATAATGGCAGCCTGACAGACGACCAATAAACAGGTTTGTTGAAAGTAAACAAAATTAAGTGCAGAGCTTAAAGTGAGAGAGAGAGAAATGGAGTTTAACGTCCACTCGATACAAACTATGTCATTTCGGGACTAACATGGTTTAATCTTATTTCAATAATTCGTTTACGTGTAGAGGTCTTAAGCAGTGGGAGGAAACCACAGAGGATCCGAAGAAAACCCACGAGTTTGGACAGGCAACCCTAGTCCTTGTCATGTAAAACTGGGTGGGCTTAAAGTAGCGATATTGTTAAAACCAACTCAGATTTTACATGGAGATGGAAAAAAATATGTGTATGTCTGTCTTTATTAGCCCCAGATTCTCAGACTTGGTTCCGTGGCGCAGGACAGAGGGACTTGCAGAGAATGAGTCTGATTATTCCAATCTCACGAATGACAAGATCCTGTGCATACACTGGCGTCCACATAAAATAATTCTTCACAGTTGGAATTCGATATAAGATTAGGCCGGGAAAAATTTCATTCATTAGGTTCATAGCAGCACACTGTATGGAGCAAGCGTGTCTTCTTTAGCTCAGTTGGTCCAGAAGAGTAAGTTGTTCAATGACACCGGAAAAGTCTCATAAATCAATTGCTTAACTAATGCAAGGAATTATTTTAATATATCATTTCCGTAAGTATAGCACAATCCTGAATGTCAATGTTACAAGCCACAGATGCCGTTCTCCGTGAGTAGTTGTAACTTTCTGTCAATAGTTTTAATCCTCCTGCTCATAGACTAGAATATAATGAGCAGACGGACAAAAAATGATCGACCTTTAAACAAACCCGGTTTCATTTTGTTTCTATATAACCGTATTAAATCATTAGATTTATTTCCAATTAACAACACTTTTCAATCAATCCGACCAAGAAAATTATAGATTTCTGCTACAACCTGACTTCAAGTCCCTTTAATCAACCTTACGCTCTATAATTGACTTTTAATCAATTCTATGTTCACGGAGAAACATAAATTACATGATCGAAGATCGACAATAAATTCTTTATTCTGTACCAGGTACTAAATAATTTCTACGTTAATCTGTCCGACTATTTCTTAATCAGAATGACTTATTGATCAAACATGCAATCAATGGGTAAATCCTTAAAGAGGCATTGTCACTTTCACCAAGAAAAATAATCATTGATAGAAAAATACAAGCACCGAACTCAGGGTTGCAAGCATGACCTCAGGAGTGAATAAAGGATTTTGGAAAAGGGGATAGTAGATTCGACCCAATGTCCTTTTGATTGCAGCTAGACCAAACATTTTTGGATCTTTTCAAGTGATTTTTTCCAAGAAATATACAATAAGGATCGCTAAAAAAAAGTGCCAATTGTTACATTAAAACTGTTTCTGACATTCTTCCTTTTGTTTCACATGATCGTGTCATATTTTTGACAAAGATGTAAGAAAAGATTGACAGGCTATCTGAGCAAACCAAATGAGATTTTTGTAATTGCTGAATAGAAATAATTTTTTGTAACTTCCAAGGTTTTATAACATTTTATAGAAAACAGGGTAGGGTGAATGTGTGCTGGTTCCTGAAGCTCTACAATAAATTCCAACCGTCAACTCAAAAGTCTCAAAGGCTATTTTACAAAACTGAATGATCATGCAACACTTTCATTGTCAGACCTGCGGGAGATAAACCTACGTTTGGCAAGTAGGACAATTCTCTGGGATATTATTAGTCTTTATATTGGCAGATAAGAACACTAAACTACGACAAACTAATGTCGATTTAAAGGTGAGTGTCTTTAAAAAAGACGATTCTATATGCCTATCACTTATTTCTTTTAATTTCTGGTACTAGTGGTAGGCCCATATAGGCCTACTGATGGTGCATAATTAATACTCATGAACGACATGCAGGAACTAACCCAATACATCAAACTCAAAAGAGTCAAGTCCAAAGAATTAGGCCTACGAAGTAAGCTACATTTAACCTAAGTAAATATTAGTCATCGGTTGAAAACAACTAAAAAAGTACATAAAAATTGTCCATCACAATAATTGAATTTATTTATATTCCGGCATTTAAAATTTCCAGACTACCGGTACGTAAAATCAAAATCGTTAAAAATTGATTAAAGGGACAATCCCGATAAGAACAGAGTCTCAAAAATTAAAGTCCGAGTATTTATGAAATTTATGGACCAAAATATAGTGGAAGGGTGTATTTACCTTGTCTCAAAATTTCAGCTCAAAATAATGAGTCGTTTGGACGTGAACGTCAACACTGCTTATCCGGACACGTAACCCTTTTAAGATTTCGGGTCAATTTTTTCATTGGGTAACCTGATAATCGATTAATGTTTCTTGAGAGGTCTATATACAGTGAGTGACCCATTTACTGTACTTGATAACAAAAGGTAAATTTCACCTACATATATTATTTTTATAGAAAAAAGTCTGGTTTTATCCAGATACTGTATAATAAAACGTTTTCCATATCCAGATGAAGACTGTCAGGTTTAAGTTATTTACAAGCGTATCACAAATATCGGGTTAGTAGGTGGGCATTCGGTTATGGATTTTAGAGGATTTTAACACAAAATTAAGCAGTTTTATTCCACCAAAAGTTATGGGGATTGGCACTTTAAAATAAAACCCCACAACAACCACAACCACTAAGTCCAAACTGAGAGTAGGCTTAGACCTACACCTTTAAATGATACGCAAGGGAATCCATAACACAAACAAGTCACACTATAAATTCAATAATAAAACTTTTAGAATAGAAATCAAAAGGAAGTCAGTGTTGTTTGGGATGGCCCATTCGGATAAAGAAATAATCATAAAAATCTCTCGAGTCACGCTCGTTAAATTAAGTGAGTCGTTTATCACCCCCCTCACGTAACTGTCTTACCTAATATTTTATTAATTAATGATATTAACTCAAAGTTAATCAATCGTCGCGTGCTGGAACCATTCTATCAATCACATAGCGTCGTAACTGTCATGGAAACTGTCACGTGATATTTATTTATATCTCGGATAACTATACATTATTTTTAATGTTATTTTTCGTAAACAGTTCTATTTTCAAGTTTCAGTTTTTGCAATATAAGAAATTTCAATATCTTCATCACAAGATTCGTTTTGTTTTGAAAAAAATATAAAAACTACTATCAAAAGGACACTTCTGCTTTGACGTCATATCCTGTTATGGCGTGGGGGAAGATTTCAAGAAATTAGAATGTATTTGTTTAAAAATAGCCAAGTTTGCATTGAATCTATTGCTAATATTTAGTTATGGAAGTTAATAAGGTAACAAATTATCGATATATATGGCAGAAGGTGCTAAATTTATATATTTGATTAAAAACCAGTGCGAAAACGTGTTAATTTAGAATGTCACCCCGTGCCGTACTAGAAGTAGGCGTGGTTTATTTATCACGTGACTTTGTTATGATTTTGTGTAGAGCACGTGTAATGCTTCATGGTCTTCGCATTTGAAGGCGTAAGCGCGCAAATAATAGAATAGATTGAAATTTTTATTACAGTTAAATTCTATCTTGTTTGGATTAGTACGTGATATCAGATAAAATAAGATAAAAACTGAAGCCTTTAATTCTAAATAATTAATACTATTTTCAAGGAAAGACCAATAAAATGTTGTTCCTATATTCCCAGCTTGCAATGACCAGGAGGAGACCTGCCTGTCTTGTTCCTCCAATTGCTAAAAACCCCTACACCTAAGCAAATTATTGAATAAAATTCAACCATGTTGTGCTAAAATGACCTAGTTTGTGTCAAGTTAATACTAACTAAACCCTAGGTTTCTCCCTCCCTAGAATACTTTCTTGTATGAAACAGTATTTGGCAAGACAGGGAACATAAGCTCTATTTCAAACTACCCAGCATTAAAGAATGTTCAGACCCATTCAAAAACATTTTGCAAATTTCATTCAAATTACTTTAATTTTACCTTTCTATATTGTACAGTAGCAGAGTCAATACAGCCTAGGCTTCACTTTTACAACATGAGAGAGAGAAAGAGGAGAGAGAGAGAGATTAGTGTCCACTCATATAAACTAGGTTATTTTAATTTCAATGATTCAGTTTGTGCAGAGTCTTTAGCAGTTTGAAGAACCCACGATTTTGGAGAGACAACCCTACTCCTTTTCTTGTAATGACAAGACAACCGAAACAAACTGGTTAACAGTGTTTAACGTTAGGAATTGGTTATTTAATTCAGCTTATTGATATTCTTTATTTTTTGTTATTTTGCAGTTCGAATCTCAACTGTATGACAGGAGATAGAGGTGGTTAAACTGTCTTAATTTTAGATAATGGTTCGAAGCTGGAAACGATGACAGGAAGTTGACGTGGTTAAAATGTCTTAAATTTAGATAACTTTCTTGAAGTCGTGATAATGATTTGATTTTTTTTTGTTGTTGAAATATTGACTTTGTTATACAAAATGGAAGATCCTAATTTACAGCACGGAGCTCAGCAGATCGAGACAACATACATCAACACTCAACCAAATACGGTTTTACCTTATCATATACGAAACTGTGTCTATCTTACAGAAACTCTTTACCAGATGAAGTTACAGAAGTCTTACTGTGATCTTATCTTTGAAATACACAATCAGCGAATCAACGCCCACCGTGCCGTCGTGGCTGCATGGAGTCCATTTATTTACACTCATCTAAAGTCGAACTTGGCGTGTGCAGAGATCGTACGCGTTAACTACGATAATTTTGAGATATTTTCCGACATGATCTCGTTTATGTACACGGGGAAGATTGATTTACGTGACACAAACTTGATCCAGCTGCTTCATCTAGCAACAAGTTTTCAGATTGAGGCTTTACGTGAAGTATGTGAAGGGACGTTGCGATGTAATTTGCATGTTGGGAATATTGTTAGTACGTTCTACGTAGCGCGAAAATTCAAATTATCTGGATTAGAAGAATATGCTTTGGCGTATCTACAGATGCATTTACCCGAAGCCGTGAAACAACTCGACTTTTTAAATCTTCCTGCAATTCGTTTTAATACTTTTCTGGCTACGGGATGGGTAATTCACCTGAAACCAGAGGTCAAACTGTTTCTAATTATAAGTTGGCTGGGTTATGATGTGAAGGAACGCGAGCAGTATCTCGTTGCTTTATTACAGCATATTGATTGGTCGATTGTAGCTGGCGATTTTCTCCAGGAAATCAGTCAAACTGAGAATTTTTTTACAACGAATGAATCAAGCTTATTTCTGTTACTGCAGACACTGCATAGTTCCGGCATATCTCTAGGTTCGTACGTAGATATCTTTCCTTCGCTTCGGGAAAAGTATTCCCACTTACTGAATCAAGTCGTTCAAAATAGTGTTCTTGATGTTAATCCTGAAGATTACTTTCCTGTTAGTATTACCGTGACGATCGATTCAGAACAACCACACGATCACACGACTTCCGTGTCTGCTGCACAGAAAAACATAGACATGATCGAAAGTGGGGATAAAGCACAGCACGTTGACCCAGAAGGTGAACAAAGTGATCAAAATTTTCAGAATACGATCGTTCCGCTAAAAACATATTCAACGAATCAATCGTTCAAAAAGAAAATGACCACTAGAGGGCAGAAGAAGAAAGATTCAGACCGCGAAACTGTTATCCAATCAAATCATCCGATAAAACACATGATTACTAGAAACAAAAGTTCCACAAAACCAAAAAAAACTGAGACGTTGACGGAACCAGTCAGTTGTTTCAGTGAAGATCTGGATACAGTCGAAACGAGTAACCATGGTAACGATGATGTGGATTACGACAATAGCTATGACTATCAAGACCATTACGATGATGCTTGCGATCCTGATTATGAAGAACAGCGTGATGTCGATAAAAACAAGGCAAAGGCATCTCGTGCAATTACTAAACCGAAAATAAAAAAAGCTCCGTCATCTAAAAATAAAAATAAATTGCGTAGTTGTACTGAATGCGATTACACTACGACAAGTGAAGCTCGATTTGAAGATCACCAACGGAAACGACACAACAGTAACACAGAGAGATCGTATACGTGTCATGTCTGCGAGTTCACTTGTACATGGAATAAAAGTTTTTACACACACATGAAGAAACATTATTACGGGCCGCCATTTCAGTGTGAACATGAGGGATGTAAATACACCGCGGATACGATACGAAATATTCTCATACATCGAGTAAAACACACAGACGAGAGACCGTTCCCTTGTGAAGAATGTCCAATGAAATTTAGAACCAGAAGCAATCTATACGCCCACAGAAAATGTCATATAGGTAATGTTCAAAGGTGCAGAAGGAGGGGTGATTGTGTCGTAGGTTATTGTGTCGGGGCAAGGTGGGGGAGAGGTATGTGGGATTGTATTTTAGTCTGTGGTGGGGCATGATGACCAAAGGTGTGGGAGAGGTGGGTGGTTGTGTTGTAGGTTATGAGGAGGGCATGATGGCCAAAGTGGAGGAGGGGAAGAGTGTGTGATTCAAATTGTGTAGTACATGTAGGTTATGAGAGGCAGTCTGGACAAGGGTAGAGGAGGAGGGTGTGATTGTGTAGTAGGTTATGGCGAGGAATGATGGCAAAAGTGGGGGAGGGGTGTTATGAGGGGGCAAAAAATGTTGAACAAAGGAGTTGGAGGGGTGTGTGATTGTGTCATATGTTATGAGGGGGCACACGGTGGCCAAAGCTGGGGGAGAGGTATGTGTTTCTATTGTAGGTGAGGGCGTGTTGTGCAGGACACTAGAATCGATTATATCAGGGCTTGTCTCCCATCATAGATTCACGATGGACTAGGGGCTCTCTAGCCTGGATGTTGTCAGTTCAATCTTGATGTTTGCATGGTTTCCCCTTGTCAGTGGTGTAAAGACAGTTGTCTAGTTGGTCAGGTGGAATAAGCATGTAAAAGATCTCTTGGCAGATGAATTCGATATAAGAGTAGGTCTGGTCAAAATTTCCCTCATAGCACACTGTATGGCACCCATGTATGCCTGTCTTCATTAGCACAGTAGGATGTTAAACCCCATTTCTTTTCATTTCGAACAAACATACAGAGACAGAAATGGAGTTTATTTCCAACTGGCGTGGTTTTGATTCCTCAGTTGTATGTGACAAGGAGTAGGGTTGCCTGTCCAACCTCGTGGGTTTTCTCCGAGTCCTCTAGTTTCCTCGCGCTGCTAAAGACCCCTAAGCGCAAGTGAATAATTAAAATAGAATCGAACCATATGTTAGTCCCAAAATGACCTGGTTTGTATTAGGGCTTACATGTCATTCATATTTACCAGTCTTGACTGACTGACACTGAAATCCACGCCTATGTTTTCATATTTTATTTATTTTCCAGGTAAAAAACCATGGGAATGTGAAATATGTCATCAATGTTTTGCCACGAAAAGTACGCTAAATCAGCATTCAGTACGTCACAGCGATGATCGGCCATATTTATGTGATAAATGTGGTTTTGGAACCAAGTTTCAGTCGCATCTTATCTCACATAAACGTATTCATACAGGTAAGATTCGATCATTACTTTTCCTATATCTCCTTTAAGGGCGTTGAGCAGTCTAAGATTCGCACTAACTTTTCAACGCCAATCTTATTAAGTCTTTGCAAACTTGTTCCACTTATAAAATAACTCAGAAAACTCTCGAAAGTCGCGTCGTTTTATGTGTAACAATGGAGATACGAGGCGGAGGAATAAAACTATTTATAGCAAACGAGACTGATTCCCTGACCTAGATCAGGTGTTGAATAAATTATGACGTCGTGCACGCCAGTCACGTGATCAACACAGACGTGGCTTCAACGGGAGTGGAAGATGTCACGTGACCAGAAGGAATTCCCTGTATGACGCTATTATCCAGGTCTATTTATCTATCACGAAAGGAACATGACGGATTTTTTTTTTATGGTCAAAGATTACTATTTTTTGAATGCATAACATGATTTAGAGTGCGGTGGAGTAGTGCAGTGAAGTAATTATTTACTTTTACATCCGAATTGTTGTATTTTAATACTTGTTGTCGACGTATTCAAAGAATTAACACAAAATCGCAAAATCTCGTTTGAAGGTAAATAATGAACAACAATTTTAAAATACTTTGAGTTGGTATTTTTTAACGTTTTTGGTGTCGAAATGTAGCTTATAACCTCCACTTTCGATCTACTGGTGGGATTATCAATAAATCTTTTGAGCTTGTACTAATAGAATTTCCAAGAAAACGCATCGTTTTTTTGCGTTTCCATGGATACAAGACAAACCACAACCTATAGCCAAAAATTGACCAGTGTATTTTTGGGACTTGCTATTAGCATTGTTCATGCGAAATTTGATGAAAATATCTGCAGGCATAACTGAGAAAATTCTACTTTTGTTGTCATCAATACCCCTTTTTATCATGCTTTTGGGCCAAGTTTGGAACATAGTTGGTAAATAAAATTAGTATTTATTTGGTGATTAATATGTAGTTTATCACCCCAAATAACAAAAAATGTCATATCTTATCAACAAAAATTACAGTGCTAGCTTTAAAATTTGCATTTTAGACTACTCAACGCCCTTAAGGTTAGGGTTGGGGTTGGGTTAGGTTTAAGAATTTGAGGGTTAGGGTAAGATTCTTCTTATTCCTTTTCCCTTTTTAGGGTTAGGGCTGGGTTAGGTTTAAGAATTTGGGGGATAGATTAAGATTCTTTTATTCGTTTACCTTTACCACTTTTCACTATTATTTTGATATTGAAAGAACTTTTGCCTCAAACTTATTACAGACAAAACAAAAGGCTAGTTGCAGCCGAGAAATGTATGTACAATACAGGGCTATATAGCAGGGGCGGATCCAGAGGGGGGCTACATAAAAAATATAATGCCTTGCATCAATGAAATTACATCACAAAGTGATCCTACATCAGTATAAAAATGATTTCTCTGTTTTAAAAGCTCAATTTGTATGTATGCCTATGTAATTTAGAGAGGGTGATGGCAGATTTCCGTGACAGAAACCTGGCAAACCCCCTCCTGCAAAAATTCCTGGATCGGCCCTTGTATAGATGCTCTGTAATTTTAATCTGCCAAAAATAAGTTCCATGGATTATGGTCCACAGTCATTTATACCAGGAAATTAGAATTTTAGTCCACATTGTCACAGCATTATGGTTAAGAATCCAATATTTAATAAAGTAATAGTATACATTGTAAATTAAATAAACATGAATAACAATAAAGTATAAATACCCCCACCTTAATTCACCTCAATAATTCACTTGCATGTAGGGGTCTTTAGCAGTGGGAGGAAACTGTAGGACCCGGAGAAAACCCACAAGGTTGAACAGACGACTTTACTCCTTGTCAAGAAAAGCTGGAGAATCGAAAACCATGCCAGTTGACTCAATGACAGGCTTTATGATACAAGCGCGCACATGCTAACCATTCGGCCATTCAACCCCATTGGTTAATCCTAACCATATCTTGTAAGAGATTTAATGCCTTTCGGTTTTTATTCATTTTTTTTTTATTGATTGTCAAGACTTTTACGTGTATTTTTATTGGTTTTAATGTTAATTGTGATTACCTGTATTATTTTCAGGTGTTTAAATGTTAATTGTATATAGTTTTACCTGTATTTTCAGGGGATGTCTTTAAATGCCAGTTCCCGCAGTGTAATTATTTCTCCCCTAAACGAAGTCAGTTAAAGGGGCACATGAGGACCCATCTTGGAATTCGAAAGTACAACTGTGAACACTGCAGTAAATCATTCGTTGAAAAGAGTCACCTGATGCGGCACGAAAAAATCCATCTTGAAGTCCGCCCGTTTAGTTGTTCCGTGTGTAGCTACTCGACGCATCGTAAAGATAAGCTCAAGGAACATGTCCAGAAGCGTCACAGCTGTAGCGAAACACAGACAACCGAGAAACCGAAACGACGAAAGAAAAAAGGTAAAAAGAACGTAAAATTAGAGACACGGTCAGTGCCGAGCAGAACAATGGAGGTTTACGAATCGGTCGAACCTGATGTCGAGCAACAAGAAACAGATGGTAACATATATCCTCAAATCGTACACAACGCCCAGTATATCAACTCGGTTGAACCGGTGGTCATGGAAACGACAGCTCAAAATATGATCATCCATCAGAATAATCCAACAGGTTTGGTACATGAAGGTCAAGGACACATGCTGACCTCTTCCATAGGTCATCAACAGTTGCATCCACTAGCCACGCCCATAGATCCTCAACAGTTGACCGTAGTCATGGATGCTAGGGTGCACGCTCATTTAAATTCAAGGGGATTGATCATAGATCCCCTTGCTCAGCCCGGGTCCATCCAAACCTTAGGACAGCCCAATCCAGCTGACGGCGGTATTGTCTACACGGTGCCATCGACTACAACTCAGACAGTTGTTATGGCAACACACCAGCAACCAGAATACAGTAATCTTGGTTCTTATTATAGTTTTGTTATGAATAATGAAGGGCAGTAGCCCTACAAACAAATCAAATAAAAGGGAGGTAACTCCAGTGTATTTATAAATGATAGAAACTATGCATGTTAATACGGTCATCTATTCAGTGCTGTGGCGTAGATTTCCATTAAACTATTGAGTTCTGCACCTGAGTTAAACTAGTACTACCATGGCTTTTAACATTAAACTTTTGACTTCTGCAACCAAGTTAAACTATTGAGTTCTGTAACCAAATTTAACCATTGAGTTCTATCTATAACAGAGTTATACTATTGAGTTATGCAACAGAGTTAACATATTGAGTTCTAGAAGAGTTATAAACTTTTGAGCTTTGCAATATGAGACAGTATTAATCTAGTGAGCTCCATGAGTATGTGTGTGTGTTAAACAACTGTGTTCTTTTACCATAATCAAACTATGGAGTTCCATAACTATAAAAAACAATTGAGCCCTATAACCATTTAGCCTGTGGAATATTGTGACCATGTTAACTGATTGATTTCATGTAACTATTGGGCTCTGTAAATGTTTGTTAAGCCATTTAGTGCTGTAGTGAATATTGAGTTACAGTTTTGAAGTATTGAGTGCTACAGAATGAAGTATTGAGTGCTACAGAATGAACTATTGAGTGCTACAGAATGAACTATTGAGCTGATTTAACTAGATCTGATGATGTTTATCAACAAATATACACAAATATACACAATTACATGTAATTATTACAACAATGTACTGTACATGATCGAAATTATACAAATTGAAAATTTATCAGACATTTTTTTTGCAGATTAAATATTCCAGTTGGAGGAGAAAAAATGTGAATAATTTTTTGGAATAAAATGTTTTATCCATTTTGGCGAAAACAATTGAAGGCCAGTGCGAGGCGAAAATAAGAAATTAAGAAATGACGAGGTCGCTGCGCGTGTGTTCATTTCTACTTTTGGTGTTGTATTATGGCTTGGTTTGCGTGTTATCGCCTTCTTACTGACACCAATAAATACAAAAATATGACTAAGTCGAAAGTCGCCAAGACGTATACAAGCCAAAATGCAAGTCGAAAATAAGAAATTAGGAAATAACGAGAGGCGCTATTATCGCAGTGTATTATTTCTTAATTTCCTATTTTCGAGTTGATTTTGGCTTGTATACTGTGCTGTTGCCTTACATTTTGTGTAACTTCTACTTTTCGACTTTCGTGTTTTGAAGGGGCAAAAATTAGAAATTATGAATGGTAATTATAGGTTTCTATAGAAAATAGATAAGACTCATTTGTAATATGGAGTTTATCACGCCATGCATCGTGTGATTACCGACCAGTGCGTATTTCCTTTGAAGTCGTTCGGCGCTTGTACACATATTATAGACATGGGATAAATTAAAGAGTTGAAAAGTCAATATTATATATTATAAGAACCAACTGAGATCAATAAGTTCTATGCAGCTAAATTTGATGAAAGTTAAAGAACACTTTATCACAGTCAACCATATTTCATTTCACAAATTCAAGCCAGCTCTTTTTAACATAGTCTTACGGGCTCGATGACAGTTAGGGGGGCAGAACCAGAATTGCCCGAAAATCTTTTAGGTTTATAACCCCAGCTCCCACCCCCTGAAAAAAATGTTGGAATATGACGGCTGCAAACACGTTTTCCTGCTATTTCAGCCCATGAACAAAGCAATTTCAAAGCGATCTAATATAGCTTTATTAAGGTGGCTGACTTTAACGGCCGCAAACGAGTCTTCCTGCTATTCCAGCCTATGAATACAGCATCTTCAATTTGGTCCAATACAACCTACCTGGTGACCCGAATTCTTCCCGTAGAGAATTTTGAATATTTAACCACCGCAAATGCGTTTTCTGCTATTCTAGCCCGTGTAAGTAACTCCAAAAGTATCCAATGGTTTTGTAACTGAAATCCCACTCCGAATTCCAAGCATCCAATCAGACTGTTGCAGCTGCATTCACAAATACTTATAATCGATGCCCAAAAAATGTCGTACAAAGTAGGGTGGCTCCAGAAAAAATGTTTCAATCCATTGTAAACTCAGTACAAATTCGTGGTATTGAATTAAAAGAAAAGTAAAATTAGTGTTTTACTGGGGCTTGATGACAGGGAATCAAAACTAGAATTTCAGGTTTACAGACAGAGCTGATCTTGTATAGACCTCCCGAGAAAATTTTGGAATATTTGACGTAGAACAATCTACATGTAGTTTGCGAATAACTGTCCTTAATGAATTATGACCCAGTGTAGACTGTTGGCCTGAATTTTATTAGGTTAAATAGACCTACATACCAATTTGTCTGTAAATACGTATTTGGATTATAATTCACTGATTGTATTCTTATGACATAGATTCAGGCCACGCATTGATACATCATTATTCATAGACTGCTTGTTTTATAACATATCACGTGGGCGTGTATTGTCAACAACTATGTCCATAATCACTAGGGAGTCACGATGAATCATTAACCAGGGGTAACATTACATTATTACATTACATTATTACATTAAATAACATTATTATATTATTTTATTACATTACATTATTATATTACATTTTAACATTATGTAAAATGTCAGTTTGTGGTTTCTAACGAATAAAATTTTCCGTTGGATCTCTGAGATGTGAATAAATATATTTTCTGTCACACTGAAAATACGCATATCAATAAAATACGAATGAATAAATACGCCCTTAAAATACAAATGAATATACGCCCTTAAAATACAAATGGATATGGCTTCTCACAGAGAAAATGTACGCCTTTTACACACGGAGTGTCGTTTAACAATCCTTCAGTTGAAGACAGTGTTCATTGCCAAAATAATTATCTGGTTGGCCTGGTACCCAACCACTTCCGGTAACACCTGATCCATCTAACCATACCCAGGTACCCTCTTCAGCTTCGTCACTCCCTCCAATCCAAAACTCATTTGCTAAAATTTAAAAAAAAAACATAATTAAAAGCACAAATCATAAATCTTAAATAAATAATTAAAATTGATTAAAAGGTCTACAATCGGTGTCTTCCTTTTCTGTTGCAGTTTTTTGTACAGTAAGGCAGGCGGCTTTGTCAAAGTGTTTCCATCGCCAGTGGACCGAAGCTCTTTGAACTTGGTCGCTCGCCCAGTGGCTGGTAACCGGAGCACCCGGAGAAAATCCACGAGGCTGGACAGGCGACCCTACTCCTTGCCACGCGAATTACTGAAATAAAATTAAACCATATGTCAGTCCCGAAATGAAAAGTCCGTATCTGCTGCAGTCAGGACAACTCATTGAACTG
Source organism: Patella caerulea (assembly GCA_036850965.1). Lineage (NCBI taxonomy): Eukaryota > Metazoa > Mollusca > Gastropoda > Patellidae > Patella > Patella caerulea. The sequence goes on along the minus strand of JAZGQO010000010.1, from coordinate 508,905 downwards.
TCCTGATTGATCGAATGGGACGTTAGATCTAATCCTGCATTAATCTGTACAATTCCTCATCCTGATGTAATGCCTGATCCAAATGGTGATCCATCTGATGTCCCAGATATACATATTGGTGTCAGTCATTATCACATATATGATAGAACTCGTTAAACACTTTCCATATATAATTTAACACAGAGATCATTGCTACGATAGATGAGTAATAAAGGTTTCATGAATCGGAAGTGACGAACGCCAAAGGAAAACACGAGTAATGCCACTATATATAGGCGTGGATCCGGGGGGGGGGGGTGTATTATCTCCGCTGGGGACTACACCAATCCTGTTTATTACCCTTTGCTCTAATGTATGGCCTCTCCCTCGACATGGATCCGGGCCTGATATATCTGACTGAAGTGACGAGTGATAATAATATATATTGACACCAATATTGTCCTTTAAGTAAGGAAGTGCATGGATTTTCAATTTCATCTTTCCGTCACGTACCAGTGGGTAAACGAAACCAGGCAATTTGACGTTATGAATAACGTTACGATGAAACGTTAAGCCATACGATCACCTAACCCGAAAGCAATGTTCAACAGTGGCCTAAGACCTGTTTAAATGGCCAAGGATCTTACTTGTCATGTCTTTTATCGGTTCCCATTTAAGACTAAGTTCAACACTGGTCATAATCAGAAGTCGACCCCCGGTATCATTACAAACCGCTCTAGCTTCAGGCCACGTTCTTTTATACGTTGACATATCAACACAAAATATTCCATCTAGAAGTGGCGTGTATCCCGTTGATAAACAGGTTTCTGAAAACAAACAAACTACATGAATTGAAATTAAATGAGGTTTATCGATGTACTGTTCTATACAGCCAAGTCTAATGAAGCTGTCAGGGTTAATTCTATGTGCAGTCTCATCTGAAACTGCTCCCCGTCCTTGCCAGACTCTACGTCCTGAACCACTGACTAGTGGATACCACTCTGGAAAATCAGCCATCGCCGGAATCAAACCCCGACGCCCCCGCCATGCCTCCATCAGACCGGGTGGCGTCATTACTGTACTGTTGCGACCGTACAGCAAAAAGAAGATGCACAATGCGCGAGAAAATGTTCTGCAAAATTACAAAAGTCTCGTTCTCACAGCTTTCTAGGTCAGATCGCAGCTCCTTGGAGTTTGTTGGAAAATGCTCAAAACAAACGTTGGCGTCCATGGAGACCACAGAACGATGTCTTGCTTTTCCATCACTCTTTCACCACGTTTCTGGCGAACTTGACGCCATCACAGCCTGACGAAGATATTAGTGAGCCAGTGCCTCATCAAACCGTAATTACGCCTTTACTGCGCTGCTGGGACCGTACGGCGAACAGAAAATGCACACGGTCACCGGGAAACGTGAACACAACGCGAGAAAATGTTCCAAAAAATTTAGAATTCAAAAAAATTCAAAAATAGTCGAGTTATCACAGCTTTCCAGATTAGATTGCAGAACCTTGGCGTTTGTACATACCGGTACTCAAAACAAATAAGCACGGTGACACAGCAATTATTGCTGACCATGGAGGCCACAGCAGGATATCTAGCGTTTTACCATGCTTTTACCACAATTATGGCGATCTTGACTCGGCCTGAAATCATTTTCCGTCGTCGGAGCTGTGCAGTAAGGTCTGACGGGGGTATTACAATAAAGCAAGATGGAGATTCATTTAATAGGTAAGGTCGATAATGAACGAAACGCCAACAATAAGAACCAGGAACCACGCACAACGCCATACCAGAATTGCGAGTTCATATCTGAATCGAAATCCGTTAAAAGGAATAGGCATGCCAAGCTTCATGTCGGTAGCATTTGAATTGGCGGGAAACCAGACATTTGAGCAGCACTTGGGCCTTAGTTCCTGGTCAAAAAAGACAGGCCTAACTTTATTCGTGTAACTAACACAAGCAAGCATGATGTAAATTGTATTTTAAAGACAAACCTTTCAGCTGCTCCTCGACATGGATACTGTTTAAAGACACAGATCCTATCCCGGTTGTAACCATATTGAGAATGTAACACGAACCGGAACTGACGTGGAATAATTTACATCCGGATAGTCTTGTGCAGTTCATAGCACATTGTGCCAGAGTTATCTCTCTTATTAAAAAAGAATAATGCATCGTGGCAGGAATATCCAGGCTAATTTTATTGTAAAATATGTCTTTGGTAAGCGAGGTTGACACGCACCCATACAATACAGCTATAAAAACCCAGGATCCTAAAGTCGCCATCATTGAACGAAATTAACATGCGACACTCCTGGTCTAATGTTCTTCCGTTTATAAATATAAACTAAAGAGTACAAAAACAAACGCAAAACTTTTGATTATAAAAACCTTCTTCAAGATGACAAAAAACACTCTCAAACTTCTCCTGGTTTATATATTGGATTCTTGCTCCCAACTTGTGTTCAAAAACTTACTCAGGTGACGTAAAAACTCGGTTTCTGTTGTACAAAGTTATTCAGCTTCTGACTTATGTTGTTCAGGATTCTCGGTTTCTGACTTGTGTTGTATACGTTAATCGGTTTCTGACTTGTGTTGTACAAGTTGCACGGCTTCTGACCAGTGTTATACAAGTTATTCAGTTTCTGACCTATGTTGTAAAAGATACTCGACTTCTGACTTGTTTGAAAGTTACTCTGCTTCTGTCTGGTACTGCATACGTTACTCAGCTTCTGACCTATGTAAGACTGGATTCAAGGTGAAATACAAACCCTGCTTTGGACTTGTGACATAAACATTACTCAGCTAAAATAAACCCGGTTTCCGACCTGTGTTATAGCGATAAAATGATAATTCATTTCAAACACGTTGAATCATGTTACCAAATACAAGTACGCAGGCTTTCCTGAATGAAGGCATCCATTGATTCCTGAACGACTTGACAAACATGATGTTAAAGAAAGGTATCAGTTCAATAAGTATTTGGTCTTCGACCAGTGTCCATTTCAAGGGTTATTGAAGATGTCAAACAATTGGCCTCTAGTATCACTCGAAGAACAAAGCTACGGATGATATAATGTTTATGAACAAATACCTAGTAACATCACTTGACGAACAAAGCTACGAATGAAACAATAGGAAAGACCAAGCAATCGGTACCATCACTTGACCAACAAATGTTTATTGAATTTAATATAGCTCATTAACAGGCGCGGATCCAGAGGGGGGAGGGTCCAGGGGGTCCGGACCCCCTCCCCCCCTGCTCAGACTTGAAAATTTTTTTTTGCGATTTTATTGGCGATTTAGACCTGTAATTTTGGAATTTACCTTCCGGAAACACGTCAGAATGAACTAAATTTAATCTAATTTACCAATTTTTTCTGTGCTGAGGGGGGAATTAGTTAAGCAATTATCACCCCCCCCCCCTGCAAAAAATCCTGGATCCGCGCCTGTCATTATTACATCTATGATGTATTCAATGGCGACATATATGGACAAAATATATACAACCAATTAAATAAACACATAATACAATTTGGTATTGGCAGAATGTTCTTTCAAATAGATAAGTTTTAAGTTTTCTTGCAACATTCTAATGGTGGACACGTTTTCAGATTTCGCGGTAGTTTATTCCAGAGTGTTGGCCCCGCTACACTACCAGATCCGTCAGCAAAGGTTTTATTTTTGGGCGACCGATGATCGGGTGAAATATCGATTAGGGCTGTACATTAAACGATAATGTAGGTGCACTAGATCAACATTGTTCAAACATGTAAACATCACGGGTTGAGTTTGGCATTCACAACGAGCATATAGGGTGGAGAAATGTAATTGTTTAAGGTCGTTTAAGATGAACTGGTAAATTTTGACTCTCCAAGGTTTTACACTCGCGGAGTTTCCATAAGTATTTGATGTAATTCTTTTGAAATTCTATGGTATTTTTTCAGAAACAAGGACACTTTTTTTCAGAATGGAGGGCACAAGGCCACACAGGCCTAACCCTAAACCCTGGTAGGAAATCTCATCGGATTCGAACTTTATCAACCATTTCAGGATTCTTTAGGTTTTAATTTTATGAGGTCAGGCAGGCAATCCTGTGCTTAAGTTAGCGTGAGGGCAGCATTCGGCGAAATAATCGTAAAGTTGATAAAAAGAGGCGACCATTATACAATGGCGTTAAAGAGTTAAACAATACTCGAATGGCATATTATTGACATACATATAAAAGCAGGACGGAGGGCATGACCAGGACAGCTGACTAGTCGTTTGGATGAGACGAAAAACATTGACTCCTGACACTTTTGAATTCTGTACAAGTGGGGTCCACAGTACACTGCAAGGCGTACGTCTATCTTCATTAGCCCAGTCAGTGCAGAAGATTTCATTTTGCGATAATTAAGCAACTGTATGTCAGACAAGTTCAATAAGTTTTATGCCAAAATTACTGTTTGTCTTCCACCTCTCGTTCGTCTGCCGTCCGGCGACCTTGAATAAACCTCTCTATAACCACCTGACATCCACTGAAGCACATAATTTAACCAGTGGTTGCCAGGCAAGATACGGCCACATTTTGCAAGAGATGGATAGAGAGCAAGCTATTTAACGTACAATTAGGGTCCATAATCCAGGAAGTTATGGTCTTAAATGCGCGAATATTTAGGATATAAAGATATCTTTCAAGTTTCATCAAAATCTGATAAAAATTGCGACTTCTAAGGGGTCCACAATCTTGGTATTACATACTCTTAGACCATTTGCGTATAAGGAACCACTATTTTGTTGGGCATTTAACGGACAGGGGCGACGACAATATACGTCCACATAAAATAATTAACTCAGATCGACAAGAACAAGAGAGAGAGAGTGTGAAATGGGGTTTAACTTCCACTCGACACAAACTAGGTCATTTCGGGACTAACATGTGGTTTTTAATTTTATTTCAATTATTCGCTTTAGCAGTGGGAGGAAACCGGAGTGCCCGGAGGAAATCCACGAGGTTGAGAAGGCGCCCCATCTCATTGCCACATAAGCTCACACCAGGGCTTGAAACCACAGCCGCAAGCCAGAGGTGACCAGCCAGCTAGAGGCCGAAGCGCAGCACTCTAGACCACTAGGCCATCACCCCCCCCCCCCGACAAGAACAAAAACTGCCAAGAGATAATATTTATTAAAGAGCAGATAACAGAAATAAAGCATCTGAATGGAATACATGGAATAGATTACATTTAAATTCATACAAAGTAAGAACCTAATATAATATGTGACATTCTGATGGTTTATCATTGTAATAAAGATTATAATTTTCTCTGAATAAATTTAATAAAAAATCAGATCTGAAGATAAATCTTGTGTAAAGCAATCTGATTAAAACTCAGATTCTATTTCGCTTCGTTTTTTTATAGCTCAAAATTTCGTTTCGTTTTTTTATACTTCAAAATTTCGTTGACGTAGTGGCAGCCATCGAAAGTATAAGAAAAATGGAACGAAATATTGATCAGTATTTTAATCAGATTTCGTATAAAGTTTTACTGTATCCACTGGGGAGGAACAAAGATCTAGAGAATAAATTATGGTACAAAAATATATAACAACAGGGATTCATATAAAAAATACATTAAAGATAGAGATTTAAAAATACTAAATAGTGAATTTTAAGAATGTCATATGACCGGCTTTTGTGGAATTTGATAGACGAATATCTATTACATATTAAGATTTTAAAAAATAACCAAAACGAAAAGAGTTTTTGTTATTTCATTTAAGCCTGCTTTCGGTAGAATCATTGATTAAATATTAATTGAGTTATAAAAAATATATCGAAAAGTTGTGGAAAGAATAAAATATATAAATATGCTAAGGAATGTAATAGTTTAGTTGCATTTATTAAAGACTACTTTATTTAAATTTGGAAACAAATCGAACATCGAGATTTAAAAATTATCCAGAAGTGAATATATATAATTTACTTGGAATGTTATTTCAAAATAAACTGTATATATGTTTTAATTTTGGATTTATAACAGCAAGATGATCATAACTTTTAATTTATAATTTGAAATTATTCATATGCATTACATTTTAAAAATTAGTTATGTATTTATAGCCAATAAATGTATATTTTAAAGATCATTAAGGCACAATACATACTACAAACTAATAGAAAGATTAAGTACAAGTAAAACATGAGTTCGAACATTGAAGGAAAAGTGTTATTTGTTAATGGTAAGCCCGACAAATATTGTTATATTTTAGTTTTTAAGTGTAAAGGAATCAAAATTAATGTGTTGTACATTTTTTTTTCGATGCTGTTTGAGTACTATCATTTCCTTTTCTTGTCTGATATTCCCACCCTCCATTTTGTTTTGCACAGAGATTTGGTGTGTAAGGTTAATGAGTAGGGAAGGGCAAATAACCCATACCACAATTCCAATATTTATAAAGTACAGGTATATTTTAATTCGGTTACTGAGAAATAAAGTTGACGTAATAGTGTTTTTTTAGTTATGCGCTTTTCCTTCAATTTTCCAATTAAACAAATAAAATATAGAAATCTTTAATCGTAATCGGGGCGCGGTTCGGAGTTGTTGCCGTTTCTGGCACGTCTGGCTTCTACAGGTGGGAAGACAACACGTGCGTGTCCAGAGTCCCGTCTCCCATCTGACACCTGTGGTGAATTACGTGGTGTGTGACGTGGTGATTTGTGTTTGATGGGGAAGGAGTAAGGTCCTATACTGCCCCTCGGTGTTGGTGACTGAAACAGAAAACATTATTGTAAATTAATTACGAAATATACTAATTCTTTTTATAGAATTATGCGCTTGGGCCTTATTCACAAAGACGTAAGTTAAAATATTTGAATAATGAAGCCTTTTTGGTCAAGATCTAAAATTTAAGTTCCCAGCCAATGAACAATAGATGACTTAAAGTATTTTAGTATCCAGCCAATGAACATTCAGATGACATAAAGTATTTTAGTATCCAGCCAATCAACTTTCAGATGACTTAAAGTATTTCAGTATCCAGCCAATCAACGTTCAGATGACTTACAGTATTTTAGTATCCAACCAATCAACTTTAAGATGACATAAAGTATTTTAATGTCCAGCCATGGGATGTCTCAAAGTTCAGGCAATGGCCCGGAAATTATCTGGTTTGTATCGAGAGGTCGGTTGAACACGATCTCTCTAACAATAAGAAGATATATGAATGTTACCTGGAAGGCAGGCACGTCAACAGCTTGCACACCCTTCATTGGTCCAGACAAGGCATCATACTGGTGTCTTTTATTAAACATTATCATAGTTGAACCACCACTCTGTTGGAGGAAGAATACAAATACAATGTTATATTTAACATAAACCCAGCAATAGTTGAACAACCACAATAAATACAACGACATATAAATCCTAACAATGTAGCAGTATTTGACATAAACCCTAAGAATGTTGTAGTATTTAACATAAACCCTAACAATGTAGCAGTATTTAACATAAACCCTAACAATGTAACAGTATTTAACATTAACCCTAACGATGTGGTAGTATTTGACATAACCCCGAACAATGTAGTAGTATTTGACATAACCCCTAACAATGTAGTAGTATTTAACATAAACCCTAACAATGTAGTCGTATTTAACATAAACCCTAACAATGTAGTAGTATTTAACATAAACCCTAACAATGTAGTGGTATTTAACATAAAAACCTTAACGAATAACGGTAGAAAAGCGACAGAAGCAGAAATTGTCAGTGGTATTTATTCTACCTCAGGTTCCAGTTGTGTCGCGATGAGGTCTTGTTTGTAACATGACTTGACAAAATTAATGGGTACATAAATTAGTACGGAAGACATAAAATGAGTAAAAGGCACCAATACTACCCGGACATGTTTGTGTTACTACGTTCGATGTTATCAGCACACCTGCTATTGAGGAGTATGGTGTGACGTCACGAACAACCGGGGAATCGAAACCACGTCATGATAGACCTTATGATAACCATTCCCCAACCCCAATCATAGTTACAGGAAGGCGTTGGCATGACTACTGTGTAACAGATTGGGTGGAATATAATTATAAACATTATAGTAACGCTGACTAATATGGAGACTTACCACTTCTTGTTCAGTCTCGAGATCATCATCATCAGGCTGTAATATTAAAATAAGAAATGAAATGAAATGTGGTTTAAAGCCTTTCTTTGCTGCGACGACTGGGCTAATGAAGTCGGACATATGTCATACAGTTTGCAAAGGGCGAACATTTTCCCGGACAGAGGCACTATGACTCTTCTACGTGCAGCTAATTTGTCGTCTCCAGCCTCGTGGGTTTTCTACGGGTCGTCCGCCCCCCCCCCCCTCCACTGCTAAAGACCCCTACGCGCAAGTGAAATATTGAAATAAAATTAAAAACCATGTTAATCTCGAGGTGACCTAGTTTGTGTCGATGGACGTTACCCCCCCCCCCCATCTCTCTCTCTTTCTCGATTTATCGTCCTATCCGTACGACTAAGATAAACTTGTTACTTACGTCTAGTTTATAAGCTTTGTTGTTGAAGGACATAGCTTCATCCGATGCCGTATCGGAACCATAACGATCAAATAAATTAGACCATTTCACTCGTCTGCAATTATAAATTGTACACGTAACTAAATCAAAATGTCTAAATACCAAATGAAATAAACTACTAGGAGATTCATGTGTTTATTAGATTGCGCCATTTTGTCGGGCTTAGCTCGCAATAGTCAGTTAAAATTCTAAAATTATTTCTTAGAGACGCATGTATTACCGTCGTTCAGTCAGCCTGGCTTAAGGTTTGCAATAAACTAGAGGTGTGTGAATTCCATACAAGTAGTCGCAGGTTCGATTACCTTGTCACACTGGCACGTTTCATTAAAATATATTCAAACGGTCATCCCCATTTTTCTTTTAGATATTCTACAGTCAAGCTATAAATTCGTATTAATTTCTGTAGTTGAAATTCAAAATAATAGTCACAATGGTTGTCAAGCAAATTTTTTTCTTTTTTTTTAAAAAAGAAGCGGCAATATGTGTGATCCATTATGATTAAAAAAATAACAACTCACCGTTTTCTGACAATGCATATATAGAAGAGGAGAAGGGAAATGATGATCACCATGACAACAGCAATAACAATTAAAGCTATCATCCAACCAACCAATGCATCACAGTTGGGTTCATCGACTGGACATGCGCACTGGTATCTATTCTCCTGGTTATAGCAGACGTATGGCCAGAGACATGGAGAGCTCTGACATTCATCGAAATCTTCGTTACATATTTCACCAATCCAACCAGCACTACATTCACAGGAATAATAGTCGTGGAAGTTCTCAGCCCTTCTTGAATCTTGACAGGTGTAGGTGGCGTTAACATCTACAAACAAACAAAATTACAAAAGTTACAATCTCGGTAATCGTGAAATTAAATGGCGGTTTAACGTCCTACTTTTATCGTCCGAACGACTAGACAGCTGTCCTTGCCAGGCCCTCCGTCCTGCATCACTGACAAGGAGAAGCAACGCCGGAAAATCTGGATTATCTTTTATAGCCAGTGCAGGGGTGAAACACCCGAACTCCACACTAGTAAACCAGTGTCTTATCCACTTAACCACCGCGACCACTCTGTAATTGTGTTTCGAAGTGAACATAGAATAGGCTAGGACATGGAAACAGATTTCTCCTGCATCTCAATGTAACCCAGGAACTCACTGTAAAGCAAAAAATTGTCGGTCTCATCGACTACTCAATCCTTTTTGGAGCTATTTCTCATTAATACATGGCTGTCTTACAGGCCGTTTTTATTGCCTTGAAAACAAGGCTTGTGTTGCAAAACCAAAATCATGTTGTTGTTGTTGTTTATCATATGTTATTATGGACAGAATATATTAATCAAGATTATTCACGCATGAACAAGTTCTAAACAAAGGTATCAAAAACGTATTTAAAAAGCTGAAAACATAAATTTGTTATTGTATATAAAATGTCACTTTAAAACAAGTGCGAAGAGAATGCAAACCCATCTTCTCTCTTCGTCAGAATAAAATTAACATCAAAACAATGTATAAAAAATAAATAGATTGAAGTACATGACTTACTGTCAGATCGACACATGCCGCCATTTAAACATGGCTGCTCCATCATTGCCATCCTTAACGTGACAACATCCGAACTTGATCCTTGACGATCGTTTATAAACAACCGAATATCATCATAACCAATGACGCCATTTTTAGGTTGGTATGTCATAGTGTAGTATGACCACGTCATGTCCCCTGGTGAATGGGGTAAGGACATGGCGGAACATGGTAACATATTATCCTGAAGGTACAAAAAACAAAATAAAGTCGTCTGATTTCCAGAAACCTCCAAGAGAAAAATCCCAACCAAAAAGGTCTTTGTTTTTTTGCCATATTTATTGACAACACCAACTTCATTTTAAAAATTCAATTTATTTTAAAGTGTATGTCAGTACCGTCGATAGATTAGATAGAATTGTTGACACATATATTTGAAACCCTTTAATATTATTAAATGTGGTCGCTGATCTCACCCAGTCAGCCCCACCCCACTCAGTCCCTGGTTACAATTATTGATATACTAATGACAAATATTCGTCTAATTGCATGACTTACCTCACTACCTTGACCACATGATGGTGTTGTTTTAATCTCTGAACCAATTGTTAGCGAGCCATTAATTGGTCGATCCAAGAATAATCTCAATTGTTCGTTTTTATCGACGTCATATACACCGAAAGTCCAGGTATAGCTATTGGCGTCATCCTGTCCATTACGATTCTGTTCCATTAAAACCTGAAATATTATAATAATAATAATAATAATACAGATTAAATTATAAAAACATTTATCAGGTCTAATATATTAGAGTAGTTACAATACGATCTGGAATATTATATTATAATAAAGTCTGGAACAACATTTAATATATAATTATAATTGAACAAATATTCAACAAATCAAACCTAATTTAACGAACAATACAACCTACATGATTGCAGTAATTAGACGAATAGGATAATTAAAATAATTATAGTGGCAGAACAATTTGAATAGTAATAGTTAGAACAATTAGAATATTAATATAACAATTAGAATAGTACCAAAACATTTAAAATAGTAACAGAACAATTAAAATAGTAATAGCACAATTAGAATAGTAATAGAACAATTAGAATAGTAATAGAACAATTAGAATAGTAACAGAACAATAATTATAGTAACAGAACATTTAAAATAGTAACAGAACAATTAGGGAGACAGGTTTTACATAGGCTAAGCCTGTTCCCCAATCCCATTCAGACATCCTGAATAAAATATTGTTTATAACCCCCCCCCCCCAGAACAATTACAATAGTAATAGAACAATTACAATAGTACCAGAACATTTAAAATAGTAACAGAACAATTAGAATAGTAATATAACAATTAGAATAGCAATAGTTAGAACAATTAAAGTAGCAATAGAACAATAATAATAGTAATAGAACATTTAAAATAGTAATAGAACAATTAGAATAGCAATAGAACAATTGGAATAGTAATAGTTAGAACAATTAGAATAGTAGTAGAACAATTAGAATATTTTAATATAGTTAAAACAATTAGAATAACTATAGTTAGAACAATTAGAATAGTAGCAGAACAATTAGAATACTAATAGTTATAAGAATAACAGATATAACTTACAATAACTGGTTCTGTTGGATCAAGACCTAGAATATTGTTACCATTATTAAAGGTAAAGACAGTGGGAGGATCGTTAACAGGTGTGACTGTGATTGTTATTGTTTCACGTGTTTCTTTAGGAGGTATATCACCAGTTTGTATTTCACGTATTATGATAGGTACGTCTAGTTGTCCTGAACAATCTTTACATGGTAGATACACTAACCTGAAAATAACACAATTATAAATATTGTCATTATTATTATCATGCATGTGTTTGGCGCCACGTCCACAGCACTGTGCTCCAGTCCCGTGGGCTTTACAAAATACATATAAAAGTAAATGAAAATAAAAATAATATCAAAAAATCTCTAATGAGAAGAACAAACTTTATAAATGTTTCAATAATAGTTTTTTTTAGTAACAAATGCACATATATAGTAAACAGTGTTATTATCTTTCAATTGTGCGCTTTAGATCAGAAGACTGGTAGCACAACCAAGTGGTATGGTTCGATTCCCAGCTTGTAAATGACATGGAGTAGGATCGTATCTCCATTTCTCTCCGTTAAAGAAACGACAAGAAGAACTTACTGTCCAAGTGATGTAAGGTTGACACTACCAAGATTAGTTGTACTGGATCTATCGAGGATAAATTCTACTTTATCGCCTTCATCGTCAGTTACAGTTAGTCTATATGTTAATGTACCTACAATATAAAATACATCAGTTAGAGTTGGTCAATATAGAATATAAAATATATTACATCAGTTACTACCAGTCTGTTCTAGACATAGGATGTGATTTTGCCCGGGCAGCGAATTGACAACAGATGTGAATATTTTACCTGCATCTTCATCCATAGTAACAATTGTAGTGGATGTTAGTTCAGGAGGACTGTTGGGTATGGTTCGTAATATATCTGTCACCAGGAACTGTGTATCTTGACCGAAATAAACATCATTAGTAGTTGCTCGACGTCTTCTAGCGATTGTTGTTGTTGATGTACTTTCTGTACGTCTTGTGTCACAAACTTTAATTGATATTTCACCATTTGCTTCGTTAATAACTTCTGTATTTTCTTCATTAATACACGAGGTCTTACTTAATATCCATTTCTGTTCCACTATAAAAAACAAAGAATTAAATACAGTATATTACAGGGAAGATTGATTCAATACCGGCTTCTATATAAATATTTTGATAATCCTTTGAGTAAGCTTTTTTTTTAAATCTCATTGGATTCTGCCAAAACCCCCAAACGATAACTTTATTTCAAATAATATTTGTACTAATTATAAGGTTATAATCTAAGTACTAATTATAGGTAACTAGCGGTTGAACCGGAGTAGCAAGGGTGTAGCCATAAACCGGTAGTAGCTCAACACAGAAACCGGAAGTGATAGTCTATCACCACCAGGCCTTTGTTACTCCCCGGCCCGAGCCAGCCCTATACACCAAATTTCAGCCTCGGAACAGCCCCAGAGTGGCTGCCAACCCTGAACAGACAAACAAATGACAATGACATATATTAATGTAGATAGGTCTAGTAATTACCAGGGTTCCAATGTAATAAACTCGGTATTTTATCAGCGTCGATAGTAGCAGGGTTGTAGGTCAGTTTTACCGTCATAGGACCAGGCATGCGCAGATTTCCAACGGAAGTTATTGTGAAGTGTTTATCTGTTGCTTTTGGTGTAATTCTGAAACAGAAGAAAAATATTGTTACGATAAGTTTTATTCTAGTAAGGAAATAAAGGTCTATTTTATATGGAAGATGCAGCACATCCTGTTGTTGGTCTAATCATTGACACACATCAGTGATATTAAAGAATAGTCGGGCACAAGCCCTCTACACCCAGGAGTCTTTCACGGCGAATAACCTATGACGACGGTTTCTGATAAACTGATAAAACGAAGCCCTTATAAGATGTTTGGTCGCCATCTTGGATTTCTGAAGTTAATCCGCAGTTTTCAGAGGAAGTAAACCACACATATCCTTTCTATCAGAAACAATCGTCAAACTTTATCCACCACGGAATGGTCACGGATCTTGGGGTTGTGCTTAGACTACAATATAGGCTTGGAGAAGTCTTATTTCCCAAGAAATGGTCATAGATCTGGGAGTTGTGGTCCTACTAGAAAGTAGATTTTGAGGAAGCCTTTTTCTCTCAGAAATCGCCATGGATCTTTGGGCTTTTTCCGATTAGAAGGAGAGATTGTGTGATGCCTTATTCCCGAAGAAATGGTCCCGGATCTGGGGTCGTGCTCCATCTAGATGGGTTTGGGTGTAGCCTTATTCTCCAAGAAATGATCACGAAGGTGGAGGATGTGTGGGCCTATTATGAGACTGATATTTACCTTTTAATGAGAAGCCTGTGCAGGTTATCGTTGTTAATTAATGTAATTTGTGGATTGGTGATGAATGAAACAAAATCGACGGAGGCATCCGATCTGTAATCAGCTTCTAATTGTTCCTTGGTTAGTTCTGTTTCCAGGATGCTTTGTCCTGGTTTTAATCCTATAATATAACAGATATATAAATACTAGTAGAAGAGAAAATAGGAAAATAAGTTTGTTTTCCGGTTTCCACACACAAGACACAAGCGAATAATATGAATAAAATTGAACAATGTGTTACTCCTGAAATGACCTAATTTTTGTCGAGGGGACTTTAAACCCCTTGAAAATATAACATCGTATTGAAATACTAACCCGAGGGTGTAGTGACAGATACGCCACTCACAGCACGTTTCTTTCGACCTGTTGTTGATGAGCCTAAACTAACACTGACACTTTCTCCATTTGTCGACGTCGCCATCTTGGAATTACTATCAACGATGACGGAAGAACCCATGACACGAGTAGTACAGCGCCTCGCTTCATTACACATCTTCATACAGAGGAACATTGTTCTACCCGGTTCCATTTTAAATGTGGATGAGGCATTGTCCGGGTCTGTTCCGTTATATTGGGATTTAAATGTTCCGATTGGTCCGACCTTGACCCCGTCAACTTGCAGATATCCATCCTTAATGGCGACTTCACCAGAAACGTTGTAACCAACCCAAGTACACGGGAAAATGTCATCACATACATCTTCAGAACTACCGACACAGAAATCTGAAAAATAAATTATTGTTATTTTTACAGTTGTATATTTTAAAACTCTGGTTTCATATTTTAGTTCAACCTGATTAAATTACAGATCTATATTTCGTTTCGTTTTTTATACATTCGATGGCCTACACTACTTGACCCTATGACGTCAGACATTTGGTTAACCATTCGGCATTGATGTTTCTAGTGGATTACTCACGGGTCCGTGCAAAACACGCCTAAAGAACCCCGTAATAGACTGTGTCATTGGTTAACCCCTCACTTAATCCAGAACACGTCAATAATAACAACTCTTCCAGATCCTAGTGTAGTAAAGACAAGTAAAAAACGAAAGGAAATAGGACCTGTGTTTGAATCTGATAGATCTTAGTTCAGGCTTGTATCCATTAAGCATGCCATTAATTGGGCGTGTGAGGAGAGAAATGGCGTTTAACGTCCACTCAACACAAACTAGGTCATTTCGGGACTAACATATGGTTTCAATTTTATTTCAATAATTCGCTTGCGCGTAGGGGTCTTTAGCAGTGGGAGGAAACCGGGGTGCCCGGAGAAAACCCACGAGGTTTAGAAGGCGCCCCTATCTCCATGCCACGTACGCTCACACCAGGGCTAGAAACCACAGCCGCAAGCCAGAGGTGACCGGCCAGCTAGAGGTCGAAGCACGGTACTCTAGACCACTGGGCCATCCCCCAACCCCCTGAAATTAATGGACAATGACCACTTACCATATTCCTTTATTGAAGGATCTTTACTAACAGTCCAGGTACATCCTATACTGCTGGTATCGGTTGATTTCATGGCGGTAGGTGGAGTTACTGGTTCATCAAATGGTTCTGCACCCGTGATATTTGTACCCACGTCAGTAATATCCGGCGGGAACAATAACACAGTTACACCTAAAATACATGAATTAAATATATTGTTTAATTTAAAGTCAAGATGCGTGGTCGCTTAAATAAACAATAACACCTTGAAAACATGAATACATATATCAAATATATTGTTTAATTCAAAGCGATATTATGGGAGATTAGATGTAGGTCTGACAGTTGTCGCTATAATAGCCTAGCCTCGATCATTATTACCAAAGTCGGCAAATAAAAACAAAGTCTCGATTATCCAGCTTGGCATTAAATCATCCGTCACAAGAGGTATTTTAATCCAGTAAATATCACGAACTAGCGATGGCATCGAGAGTTGATTATGGTCTAGATTCGTGAATTAATGTCTAATTAACAATTTAGATAACATTTCAGGCCTAAAGAAAGCCCTGCAATAGGCAGATTTAGCGCTTATATAATGTATGTTTAATTTGATGTTTAACGAATGTAGGTACTTAGTAGGCCTACTCACACGTGTGAGCTAGGAAGAAACTCTCAATCGCTATTGGGGAAGTGGTATGGCATGTTCTGGAATATGCACACTCCTTTCCATCTCCTACCCACAATTGAACCAAATGAATAAAATAAAACTAGAATTATTTACCCGTCATATCTTTATGTACAGTTTCATGGCCAGCGCCATTTATACATTTGACTGTCACATAGTAGGTAGAATTATCTTCCAGTACTTGTTCTAATTGATCATTGGTACCAGTAGGATTTATACCAGTTGATACGAAGTCTTGAATATCCAGTAATCCTGGTGCACTTCCAATACCCCATTGATACTCCTGAAATAAAAACACGCAAATACAAACTGGATGAAATGAAATAAAATGAAATGAGGTTTAACGTCCTACTCTTTTGCACCTAACCTGGGCTAATGGAAGACGGGCATACGCCATACAGTGTGCTATGAGGGAAATTTTGCCCGGGCAGCGGCGCTACGGCCTACTCTTTTATCGAATTCCAACTGCCATGGGATCTTTTACGTGCACTCCAATGTGTACACGGGACCTCGGTTTTTCGTCCCATCCGAACGACTAGGCAGCTGTCCTTGTCATACCCTCCTTCTGCATCACTGACAAGGGGAAATCACACCTGAAGATCGAGATGAATTTTCTAAGCCAATGCAGGGATCGAACACCCGACCTCCAGGCTAGCGAACCAGCGCCTTATCCACTTAGCCACCGTGACCCCCACAAACTGAATGAACTGTACACAAATATTATCCATGGCAAAAAATATTAACTTATACTAATTAAAAGTTAGCCGACGATAACCTGAAATGGAATGAAATGGGGTTCAACGTCCTAGTTTTGTGTTACGACTTGACTAAGTGAGCCACGGGTGAAATTTTCTCCTGGCAGCGGCACTTTGGCCTACTCTGTTTGACGAATTCTAACTCTCAAGGGTTCTTTGGGGACCACGATAATGTCTATACGGGGCCTCGGTTTTTCTTCCCCTCCGAACGACTAGACAGTTCTTGCAGCATCCTCCACCCCGTACCACTGACAAGCGGAATCCACCCCAGAAAATCTCGTTGAACTCCCGGAAAACACAGCGTCTTACTTACCGAGCCACCGCGACCCCCATAACCAGATACGACTTTACCATTATTAAAACTTCAGAAATATTGAAACCAAGAGTAAACTCACCACTACTAAACTTTCATTGTCTTGACACAACCAGATCGATTTGATGGTTGTATTGGAACCTTGATATTCTACCGGTGTAAAGTTACCCTGGGATACATCAATATATAACATAGCATCCTTATCAAATACCGGTGGACTTATATCTATATAAAACCCATTAGACGAGGATATCGCATCTCTACCCGAACCTAATACAGCCTTCACTGAAATAATAATCATACAAAAATCACAATAAAATTTTAATAAAACTATCAATTTCAATAAAAAAATATCAATTTTAATCAAAAGAAATATCAATTTTAATTTAAAAAAATAATTCAATTTTAATAAAAATATTCATTTTAATAAAAATATCCATTTTAATAAAAATATAAATTTTGATAAAAAATATAAATTTCAATACAAAAATTTTCTTTTTTTTAAAGAATATTAATTTAATAAAAATATTAATTTTAGTAAAAAGTAATTGTTTAAAAATTAACAGCGTTTGATTTATAAACTAACCTGATAGATAATAGAGTATAGGTTTAATCGTAGAGTTCATGACTTCTGTTGGTTTTAGATCGAGTGAATCTAGAGTTATCTCATGAAGAGTGAATTCGTCACTCTTACAAGATGATTGACAGCTGTATCGGTCACATGGTACACGACATGGAACACATGGCGTCACAACCTGAAACACGTGCACATTATTTACAGTCAAAATAATAAAATATAAATTTTTACAATTCTATTTGTCAAGGGTTCCTCGCCACGCCAAAGTGTACACTAGATCTTCTAACGACTACACGTTTTCCCTTGTCAGCCCCCAACCCCCAACTCACACCGGCTTTCCTACACCACTGACGAGGGGAAAACCACAATGGAAAATCCTGATGGATTTTCTCTGTCTTTTGTCCAATCCAACCAATTAGACACTATCTTTGCCAACCGCTTCGTCCTGCACCACTGAACCAGAGTCCTTCCGGTTAGCGAGACAACACTAGAATTTAATCATAACTGACTACTAACCTTTTTAAAGGGGACCACAGAGGATCCGTGTGTTACTCGACCTATACCCGCTTCATATTCAACAATAGCATTGGTACCACCTCTATACGGGTCGCCATAACGACATAAAGCATTCCTCTCCGGTGGCATCACCAGTCCTTTAACAATAGCTCTGGCTGTCCAGATGTCGAAAGCATCCAGTGGGTTTGGTGGTGGTGGCGGTATAAAGTTCTTCCAGTTCC
Organism: Patella caerulea; assembly: GCA_036850965.1. NCBI lineage: Eukaryota > Metazoa > Mollusca > Gastropoda > Patellidae > Patella > Patella caerulea. The sequence continues at coordinate 490,325 of JAZGQO010000010.1, read as the reverse complement.
AGACATGGAGGTATAATTTGGTGTCCAGGGAGAATTGAGGTATACCACATAATTCCGAGATGGTTTCCTTGTTGACGAAGACATTTACACACCATGTTCCCTATAAAGTACAATAATAAAACAATATTTGATGCCTTATTTAAACCAATATATAGAAATTACAATTCATAATTTTAATTAAAACATATTGAAACAGTAATTTCTCATTTTAATGATATGTTTCATAAGGAACATGACTCCATAGAGTCCCCCCCCCCCTCCAAAAAAAAAAAAATAAACCCAACAATATTTATATCGTTAACGGGATGGGGAGAAGAAGCCCTGGGCTATGTGTTATAGCCTAAATCGAGTCGATTTGTAGCATATCTGAGCAATTTTGTGATGACACTTGCATGAAGGTAGCAAAATATAGGCCTATCAACAGCAAAACTGTCCGCGTCATCCATAAATGATTTAAACAAGTTTAATCTAAAGACGTACCTCCGTTTCCTCTTCGTTCAGTACAACGAATTGAATCTTATAATTATTGAATGATTTAGAGGGGTCAAAGGTCAACTTTCGCTCAGATTTCATTGGACGATTAAAATCATCTCTGAACTTACACCATGTTATAACCTTTTGTGCTTCACCTGGAAACAAAATCAAATAAATTATCAAAAGATGAATAAATCAATAAAATACGGTGTGAGGTTCTACTTGAATGAACGAATGAATGAATGAATCAATCAATCAATCAATGGATGAAGGTTTTTTGACAGAACTGGATGAAGGAAATAAATAAATGCACGAATGCATAAAGGGTTTGGAGGAAATGACTGGATGAATGAAGGAAGATAGGAAATGAGTGAATGAATGAAGAAATGAATGAATGAAGAAATGAATGAATGAAGTCATCTTACCTGACAGTATCTGTATACCACAAGAGTTATAAGATTCTAGTTTTACAGCTGGTGTATCCGCTTCAGCAGCTTCTGTAGATGAAGCTGACATCAGAGCAGCCCGTTCTTCTTCAGTAAGATCTTGTACAACAATACCAGCCGAGTCATCAGTATTATTAGTTGTTGATCGTTTTACAATGTTCTTCGCTTCCAGAAATTCTTTACAGTTGCATGTTTTCAGACAAGCCTGAGTACAAATAACAAAATAGAATAAACAAATTGTCTATGAAAAGTGTCAATAAAGCAATAAAAAAAACCAGATCATGAACTTTATATTCATGAATTTTAAAAGAGGAATTGGTTTCATTTAAAGTTTTTTTTATCCTGTGTTCAGAGTTATTATATCGCATTCGTGATATAAATGTTGTTGTTCGCATTATTTTAGTTAACGCCCGCTTCACCGCGGGTGATACCACACACAAGTTGTATTCCATGTAAACTTAATGCACACGCGGAGCTCTTTGTTGTCGTATAATACCCTTTAAGAATGTCTATCGTATAATGATGCCCCTTTACGAATCTATATATCTTTTAATGCCCTTTGCGAATATGTACATCGTTTAATGCCCTTTACGATCCACGACATAGTCGTTATTCTACATAAAGACAGGTATGATCTACAGATATTGATATTAATATAATTTAAATATTATTTACAGGATCATTCTGATTGGTTCTACAGCAACTACAGATTTCCTGTGTCCAATCAGGTTCCTTGGTGTAATCATAGTCGGTGATACTTGTCTCGGGTCCATCCCAGAATAATATTGACGTCACTGCGTTCCCATCTCCATCGGCTGCTTGTACCTCAAACTGCAAAAATTAATAAAATACACGAAATACCGTCAGTGGATCTTTTACGTGAATACGTAACGTGTGTAGAATAGTTTTCGTCCCATCCAAAAGACTAGACTAGACACTGTCCTTATCAGGCCAAGATAATACAACTAATCTGAAACATTATCTTAGAATAGCAATTGTAGCAATGGGTAATGCTCCAATAAAACTTGTCACCATGACAATGTCTGAACACGAAAGATGCAATGGCTACTTACTTGATATTCTCCGCCATTAATCAAATCAGCGTTTCTATAGTAACCACCGGAAAACATCGTCTGACTTTTGACATCCTTGGCTAACTTTATCTCTAGTTCTCCGGCTCGTCCCTTGTCGGTAAAAACATTGGCTGATCTGTAAATCAGGTCTAATCTGGTTCCTGTCGTATCATAGTTCATCTTGGAGTCATATCGTTTCCACAAGGGGTCGCTGAAGAGCATGTTACGAGTGGGGCATGGTAGACCATCTGGGGTTGGTAGTTGTAATATGGTACCTACACAGAAATGGAATAAGGGATATAAACTATTTTAACTGATTGATTCCCAATTCAAATTTTGATTTTCTAAACACTAAAATCAATCGAATATTATCCAATCAAATAACTAAAATTTGGATTTTATCTTAGTTATAAATTTCGTAAAACAGGCACCTGTTCATGGTCCGAAAAAAATAATATACAAGTTATCAACAATATTTTCCAATCATTCATACCTTTAACAGTTGATGTTGATTTGGCCCAGACGACATCTTTTCTAAAATTGGTACCATCAACAACTCTACCGGGTATTGGATCTGATACGTCATATAGTACAGGGTTCGTTTCCTCGGTTATAATCAAACCAGCCTTATTCTCTACAGTTATTCTCACTATATAAGGTCGTGATGGCTGCAACAAATAAACACATATAAAATCGATGTTGACGTATTACTGAAGGACCCTTGAGAAGGAAACATGTGCTGGGATGAGACTCTTTTTTTGATCCCACCCTTCCTTTCCAACATTAGTAATATCTAGTTGATTCACTAGCAGATTGCCAGATTGTTTGTGTTCATCGTGCCGACTCTATTGATGATGATTGAGGCTAAACCCAACATTCAATCGCTCAATTCTTTGGTCATAGCGGATCAGTTTGCCCGAAATTTCCAGCAAATTGCCTTTACATTATCAATTTTTTTAAACTATACTATTATAGTGATAACTGCCAGCTCTTTGTCTAATTTCCCATAATGTATCTTTAATTGATGCGTCAATAGAACCAGAATATCCATATGTCTATTTATCTTTAGTAATGATGGTCGAGACTTTGAATGACGTTTAGAATGATATTTACCTTTAATTCTAATCCCATAAATTTATATGACGTGGAGTTTTCATCAATCTCAATATCCGGTACGATAACTACCCTAGATGCACCCTGTTCACACGAGGCTTCTTCTATCAGACTCACTCGATAACATTTTATACCCGATTCTAGATCACTAAAATCTTTCCATTCAGCCAACACAGATTCCGGTGTATATACATACGACATTTTCTATACAAAAAAACAAAATAAAATAATTGACGATAAGAGAGAGAGAGAAATGGGGTTTACCGTTCACTCAACACAAACTAGGTCATTTCGGGACTAACATATGGTTTAATTTTATTTCAATAATTCGCTTGCGCTTAGGGGTCTTTAGCAGTGGGAGGAAACCGGAGTGCCCGGAGGAAAACCACGAGGTTGAGAAGGCGCCCCTATCCCCATGCCACATACGCTCGAAACCAAAAATAAAATGAAATAGGGTTTAACGTCTTTCTGGTTCACTCCTTGATGCGTAGTTCGGTTGCTATCCATCCCTACTCCCTCGACTCCCCTAACCCTAGCCCCGTTAACTTATCATATCATAATGATGATGATGCGTAGTTCGGTCCCCTAACCCTAAGCCCGTTACATTGAGGTGTAATCATAGCATATCATAATAGGGCCCGATGTTGCTACGTAGTTCGGTTGCTAATTCCCCAACACTCAACTTCCCCTAACCCTAACCCCGTTACATAGTGATGTTGACTTACCATATCATAAGCCCGACGTTGATGCGTAGTTCGGTTACTACCCTCTACCCTAAACTTCCCTGAACCCTAACCCCGTCACATAATCATAACTTACCATGTCATAATAAGGTCCAACCTTGATTTGACCTCTACTTGGTTCTGTTACATCTACATGGAAATATTGAGTAGTCATGTTACATTCTCCGGCTTTATCGACACCTGAAACAAAATATCACACGTCTAGTAAACACCATTATATAAGTAGGGGTATTCCCTATTGTATGCTTCGTCGACATATCGTTACCATAACCTCTACAATCGGCCCGCCTATCATACTACAACTAAATATACCGGGCATGATCTATATATTCATTTATTTAAAAAAAAGGAATAAATTTATCTGTTACATTAACCTAGCATCTATTGTACTGACATGGGGAAACCACGCCGGGAAATAGGGAGCGACGTTTCAACGACGGTTCTCCCCTCACTGTCAAGCAAAGAATGGCTGGAGAACCGTCGTCGAAACGTCGCTGAAATAAACTATTCAAGTAACTTGTATTCAATATCATGGGTTATCCTTATGCAGTTACTAAATGCCACTTAAACAATCTAATATCCATTGATTTAATATAAAACTACTTACCTATAACTGTCACATAATATCCATTGTTTTGTTGTAATGTTAGGTTGGTCAACTGGATAAACGTGTCTTTACCAACGTTATCAATATCTTTAATATCGAATAATTTCACTCGATCATCAACTGCCATGGATTCTCCTTCAATCTAAATAATTACAATTGATGGTAAAGTTAATTTATGGTTATTCTTTAATATTTGAATAAGAACATTTTCCCCGAAAAGAAATCGCCAGAGGAGTAACTAACGTCAAAGAATATAGGTTATTTCGTTTCCAATACATTAAGGGCTTACTGACAAAAACTTGAATTAAACTTTAATGAAAATGTAGTCATTTCAATGTCCAAGAGATAAAACTTGTGAATAAGACCCCTGTTCATTATTATGACGTCAGACACAGATGCAAAATGAGATAATTTGTGTAATTATAGCTACATGTGCAATGTATAAAAAGTGTAATTATAGCTACATGTGCAATGTATAAAAAGTAAGCAGGATTTTTAAAATTTCGCAGTAAAAACTTCTGGCTATTTCTCTGTAAAATTTACTTTACAGCAAAATGATAAATGAATAAAAACTTACGAATTGTCTGCATTCCATATCAGAAGCATTGTTATTGGTAGACAGTGCCAAATAGTACATGAGTATTCCTACTTTGGATGTAAACCCATCCCACTGTATATCTAATACTGTGTTATCCTTCACAAAATCTGGCATATCTATATCTCCAGCTACAAGATACAAATACATTATCAATTATTACCATCATCACATCAACTATTACCATCAAAACATCAAATATTACCATCATATTACCACCATTACATCAAATATTACCATCAAAACATCAAACATTACCATCATATTACCACCATTACATCAAATATTACCACGATCACATCAAATATTACCACGATCACATCAAATATTGCCATCATCACATCAAATACATGTATAACCATCACATCAAATATTACATTATCACATCAAATATTACCATCATCACATCATGTTAAATATTACCATTATAAAACGAAGTCGTGTTTGTCCAGTACCGTTGCTACGATAGTAAATAATCTACGCTACATCGTACAACGAAGCCCAGAATAAAGTGATTTGTTCAATATATTCATTTTCATTATCAATTTTTGAACTATTAAATCTTACATAGTGCATCTTTGAGAAATAAAATCATAAAATGACATTACCTTGAACGCCATCATCATAACCAACTTGGAAACCATTAGATGTAACTTCTGCCATGGAGAATGATTTACTATAGGCTCTAACAGTAAAGTAATAAGTAGCTGAGAGTGGTACTAGATCCAGATCGTAAAACGTAACGGTCTTATTCAAACCAACTTTAGTAAATGGTACAACATTATCTCTGGTTTTAGGAAATCTTCGATCTTTCCCAACTGCTACTTCATAGTATTCGATATCTTGGTACGCTCTTGATTTCTTCACGACGACTCCGAGATTACCTGGAAGATAAGAAAAGACACTGAGCTATTGAAGATATAAAAAGATGGGGAATGCGGGGATGGGGATATTAGCGGGTGGATTGTGTGTGAAGATAGGGGCTGGGTTCGGACACACAAGGGTGTGGGGTGGATTGTATAACAATTGGGATGGATTGTAAAATTTTTGGCAGTAAAATTCAGCGGATAGTGAAAATGTTGCCTTTAAATAGGACCAATCGTGAAAATGTATTAAAATTAGATAGGTTGTTAAAACTGTACTGAATACAAAAGACTTAGGTCATTCAGGTACTTTGTGAGCTTTTATGATAGTTATGTTTATTTAATACGTACCGGAATCTACTTGGATATCATCAGAGCCTTGAGTCTCACCAAAACCTTGCCAGTTAGCAGAAACCTTATTTTTAGTATATACAAAGTTTAGATCATAGCCGACAACTTCTCCATCATATACTTGTCCCGGTATCAAAGGTTCTTCTTCTATGGTGACGCCATTCGATCTTAGATAGTAGGTGAAACCACCGGCATTCGTTACACGTAATAAAATATAATATCTTTCTCCGTTCTTCAAGTCTAGTTGATCGTTTACTCCTACTGTTTGTCCTGCAAGCAAATCAAATGTGATTAATTTTTTTTTTGCTTTAGAAACCGGCGAATGAAGACGCTCATAACACCATACAGTGAGATACGCTTACAATTTTTCTCAGAGAGGGACCTTTAATATGAGACTGCTGGTGAATAATTTGAAATATCAGTAATAAAAGAAATCCACTAGGAAACAGAATAATGTGTTCTTTTACTTATAGAATAAATATTTACATGACAGGGTTAAAAAAAAACAAACAGATTATGGTACTACTAAAATATTTTATTATTATTCTGATAATTTAATAATAATTAATACTTTTGAATTTTATTGTTTTATCCATTTATTGGATCTTCTTTTTCTGGGCCCTGGTTCAGCTGCATCCTCAGAATCATGGTCCATTGTAAATCTGACATTAGACACACAATCTATGCTTCCCCGACTCTTTCTTTGAGGCCCGAGACATGTGCTTATTTTGTTTAATGGTTAACCCAGGTTGTTAAAGCTATAATTACCTTTAGTATCGGTATAGTCCTGTACCCTTAAACCATCAATTCTTTCTATAGCCCATTCATATTTACTAACAGGACATGGATCCCCTGATACATCCCATCGTGATCGGATAGTATTCAAATTAGTCTGGAAATCACTGGAAATAATAATAACAATAATAATAAAATCATGGTAATAATAATAATGATGATGATGACGATGATGTCGATGAAGATGATGATAATGTATAATTTGTGTAAATATTGTGTGAATTGTTTAGCTATTCAAAAGTTTGCAAAGACTGTAAATTCCTAACTTTGATATGTCAACTTTTGTTCCAGATAGGAAAAAAAATAAAACCAAGTACGTACAATCCAAACCATTAGTCAGAATTCGAAGTCCTAAAAACGTTATGGGCAAAATAGTGTAATCAGCAAATGGACTGCCCCCCGTGTACAAAATACACGACAAACAGTGGTAACAGGTGTCCGGAAGAGTGAGCTTACCCTGCCTGGTGCATACTTCTGGGTAAGTAGGACTATACCAATTATGGGCAAATATGACAAGAATAATTCTGGGTAAATAGGACAAAAATAATTCTGGGTAAATAGGACAAAAATAATTCTGGGTAAATAGGATAAGAATAAGTATGAGTAAATACTACCAAATATGGGTAAACTACTTACATGTCTCCCGTCGGAGCATCACCATCCCATACACCGATATAACTTAAGGCTGGTAAACCTTGACTAACATACGATAAATATATACCATTGGATGTTGATATTGTACTTAATCCAGCTCCATTAGTAGCCTTGATCGTCACAAATACCTGAAAATTATTCATCAATGGTAATAACCATGTTTAATGGGTTTTTTTCATGTAAATAAGAAAGGATTTTATTATAAATACATCCATAGCGTCATAACTTACTGATGAATACATAGACTGAAACTTGGGTGTTAAACATTCAGCACACAGCAATCTTGGAACTGTGACGTCATATCAATTAAAGAGAGAATCATGCCATGTTTCATGTCATTCGTACCTAAACTGGAAGAGCATTAGACTTCAAAGACTAAGAACAACAGGAGCAGGCACATCAAGACGGGTAAGGCTTGTTCCTGGTTAACAAATGCATACTAAACCTCAGCTCATTCGTTATTAACTTACCTGTTTCATGCCTCGTAACATGAGATTTTTGACAGTTAAATATCGTTTTTCGACAGGAACCGTGAAGAAAGGTTTGATTTGTCCTCCTCCAGGGGTTGAACCAATAGCTACTTCATACCTTTAATTAAATATGAATCGGTGAATACAAACAACGTAATCAAATAATATGCTCTAACATAATACTACAGTCGTCATTAAAATGGCGATAGTTTATGTAGGTTTAAGTGACCCTAAGACAGGCCCTTATGGCACTCCAGTCACAGTACTAGTTAGAGTTTCTGTCCTAAGTTTTAACATGATTTTATAATGTCTGCTTTCTTTTCCGAGAAATATCATTTATGGATCATTATGATTTAATAATAAAGGTATTTACTTGACAATTTTTGTTTCTGGATCTGTGAAAGCTGACCATGCAATGTTTACAGTTGATAAAGATTCCTGGCACACAGCGTCTATTTTACCACAATCTAAATCAATCAACATAAATATAAATAAACTGGATTTGTAAATAATATATAGAAATACTAATGGCACGAGAGAGCAGTGTATTAAGACATATATATTTCAAAATATTGACAAAGAGGCGAAGCTGAACTATTTTGTTACACGGTAAACGTTGAAAAGATAACAGGCAACATTTTACCATTCTAAAGTATGTTTTTCGTTCGAGCTCATCAGATATAATGTAATACCTTCATATGTATATGGTTAAAATATGTTCCATTTAAATTATTTAATACTAAGTTGACTTCATAAAAGGGGAATTAACAACTTCACAAAGCATGCTCAGTCTTAAGTTAAGAATAACAAAATATAGCCTTTAACAAAACGTTTGTTGTTTTAATGTATTACATATACCAGTAAGAAACTATGGGCAAAGTGTTAATGTTATGTTTATGGATGACGAAAGATATTTCTCATAAACAGTAATTGGAAGTCTGCGAATGCTTTGTGAACTTGGGGCCTTAGAGCTTGTCACATATAATGTACATACCTTCAACAGTGTTACAAGTATACGCGTTGAGTACGGCCGTGGATCTATCACTGGTAACATTGATGACATACGCTGTGTTTAACTCGACCACGGTGCCGTGTAATGGCGGTGTTACATCTACACTAGTACCATTTGATATAGCTGATATTGATTTACCTACAGCGTTTGTAGCTGTTACTATGGCAAAATACGTGTTACCATGGCTTACAGTATCTGATAAATCTACAGAAACAAACAATAAATATAACCAAAGATAAACATGAATCTATATTCAATCTAAAAGATTTTAAAGAATACAATTACCCATACTCCGCGCAGCGTTTCGTTTGATTAGAGGTAATCCCACTACACACTGCTATTATGAGTGGATTTGTTGTTTTAAATTTTGATTGGTCAGTAGTCCGACTACCAACCAATCACTAGCTGCCCTACAAGAGATTTACATTTAAAACGAGTGCCAATATTGGACCAAATATGTTTACATAACGTTACGTCATGGCTCACGATTTTATTATGCCTAATTAAACCGTGCACAGCAGAATAATTGGACGATCCGCCATGATTTAAGAAGTCGAAACTCCACCCATATGTAAAATTGGTCATCAATGACTGATTATCATTTGGTCAGTCGTTATAACAGGTGACGTACAATCTTCATTTCACAAACGTTAATTTCATCACTAAGTAGATGAAGTCTGTACGGGGCATCACTGTTGTGGGTCAGTTAATAACAGCAGTGGGATATTGGCCACACTACTTAGTATGGCTTTAGTTCATATAAAATGACTGACCTTGTACCAGGTAACAAGTACTAGAAGAGTTACAAAGCGAATTCGACGGTGCCCTTTTTTCTACTGAAAGTGCCTTTCAACTGGCTTTTTCACTCGATTTTGGGGCTCTTTTTCAACGATTTCCGAACGTTTAGACGAAAATATCAGCCAAATAGCTCTTGGAATGGCTACAGATGCAAGGAAATGAGGGATAATTTTCTTGGGGCCCCCAACCCCCCCTTTCAGTAGCGTGCCCCCCCTTTTCAAACTTCCTAGATCCTCCGAGAATTAGATATATAAAATGACTGACCTTGCACCAGGTAAGAAGTACTATGACCAGGTAAAGACTTGGGTTGTATAATATCTTTCAATCCTTCTTGCGACCCCAGTCCAAATGAAAACTCAACGATCGGACTCTCGGCATCAACAAATCCATCCCAGGTACATTTCATAGATGAATGAGGCTGAAATACACAAAATAACGAAAATGTCCCCTAATAATGTTACAATGATAATTATTATTAAATGTTTATGTTTTTACAACATAAGATGTTCTAACCAAATCTTTAGCAGCCTTTAATTTACCTATAGGTTTTAAAGGCTAAAGTCTAGGGTTTCTGGCCTAGGTGAATAATATGTTTGATACTTGAATCTAGCTAGGTGAATAATGTTTGATACCAGAATCTTAAAAATCTATCATCATCATCGTCATGGGAGTTGATCATTCATCTGTCTCTAGTCGTAAGTCTTGAGGATTTGGAGGGATCCATTCGATACCAACTAGGTCATTTTGAGACTACCATCTGGTTCAATTTTATTTCAGTAATTCGCCTGGGAGTGGGAGGAAAACGGAGGACCCGGAGAAACCCCAGGGTTGGACGGGTGACTCTACGCCTTGTCACGTACAATATATTCTAGCGTTTGCACTACAAGATGATCTAACGCGTACACGATAAACCCTTCGCCACTGCCCCCCACCACCACCAGGTAGATAAGAATATAAAGGTAAGTATAATATCTACCTGTATATATGTTGGACAGGTAACCACACCTTCAACAGGTGGTGTCGTGTCAACTATCAAGGTAGCTGATGTAGTTTTACCGATGATTCCAACCTTATTCTCAGACCAGAATGTAACAATGTTTGGTTTACCTGTAATAAATTAAAACAAAGGTTTCATTATGTCTTCTTTTCATGTTCACGATTCTCAAAATCCTCTTTTCAATCAGTAAGTATGTCGTTCCTATATTACAGAGTTTCTTGACTTTACTATACTGGTAATAAACAAGTTTGTGTTATAGCGAAGATAAATGCCGTTATAGTCCAGAGATCGTCGAAATTCTCCTTACTAATCAGGAAATATTTACCGGGCAAATTGGGTCCCCTACCAAAATACAGATGAATGAAAATGTCAATTTTTAACACAATGAAAGTTATTTATAGTGTAGTATATTATTTATTGACAGTGAGATCACCATGGGAACACCGGAAAACTGTCCATGTCTTTATGCGGCTGTGCAAATAAGGTTACTTACCATTAGTAGCGGGTCTGACCTCCCCGACCGGAAGTGAACCCTCGCCATTTAAGAATGTTGTTAATTGAGTGACAGGTCGTGTATCAGCACCATCCGGGTAAGTACCAACAGCATAATACATCTTTTCTAATCCACTTTCATTATCCACCATCTTGAAATTAACAGACATGGAATCTACTTCAGACTGGTAGATCTTGTTACCGGCTGATACATTCTGTTGTCCAGTTACTTCAAATAGACTAAAACAAGAAAAAAACCGAATTATATTATATGACGTCATGTATATATATACTTTCTCATTAAATGCCCAATGATCGTAGTGGGCGAAAGCGCTAGCTAAGATGAAATTAGATTTTTCTATAACAATATGGTTTAATTTTATTTTAATAATTCACTTGCGCGTAGGGGTTTTTAGTGGAGTACCCACAGAAAACCTAAGAGGTTGAACAGAAAACCTTGCTCCTTGAAACGTACAACCAAGCAAGTTGACTCAATGACGGAGCTAACGATACCCCCGTCCCTCCAATGAGTAGAGAGATATTGATATAATTATAATGACGTATCTAACCTGTTAATTGTTATAGTTGGTGGAGATGTATCCACAATAAAACCATCCGATATTGACTCTAAAACATTACCAACATTCGTTATACCTCGTACAGTTGTAAAATACATTTTACCAGATTCTAATGGTAGAACAGCTTGACCATATCCAGAACTAGCAATACCTACAATGAAATAAAATTATATGAAATGAAATGGGGTTTAACGTCCTACTGTTCTGCTTCGCCTGGGATACAATGCACTGTAAGGGAAATGTTGCCCGCGCAGCGGCACTATGGCCTACTCATTTTTCGAATTCTTTCGTCCCATCCGAACGATTAGATAGCCGTCCCTGCCAGGCCCCCAGCCATGCAATATTGACAGGGATAAACCCATTTCCGAAAATCTCGATGAGAGACGGAGAGAGAGAAATGGGGTTTAACGTCCACTCAACACAAACTAGGTCATATGGTTTAATTCTATTTCAATAATTCGCTTGCGTGTAGGGGTCTTTAGCAGTGGGAGGAAACCGGAAAATCTCGATGAACTTACTAGGCCAATGCAAGGATCGAACATGCGACCTCCAAACTAACGAGTCTGTTGCGAGATATAACAAAATATACAATAATAGTACATACTAATATCCCCAAAAAAATAAACACTTACCGTTTCCAGGTATGTCCAATGCTTCTTCGTGAATTAAACCAGCTGTTAGGAACGGCTGGATATCCTCTCCACCAGCTGTAGTCCCGACTGCCCAGTCAAACTTAGATATACCATGCAGAGCACTCTCAAAGCCGGAGAACTGCACCGTTACTGCTCCAGTGTCTTTCTGGTAGTCAACATCTACACCGGTTGATCCCGACTTCTCTGTGCCATCAGCACCATCAATAACGATACCTAAGATACAGTAAAAATGTAATTAAATACAAAACAAAACGAATCCCCTGGAACAATTCAACAATATGGTATGGAAGACCTAACAGCTCTTTATTTAGTGTACAAATGTCGAAATGCGACAACTAATGAAGAAGTAAGAATTAAGGACTATGAATACTGAATAAAGAGCTGTTTGGTCTTCCATAATATGGCACATCCGAGGAGAATCAAAGGGGAATAAAACTACTTTCGTTTTCTCAATAGCGATGGGGCCTCTAGCGAAACAGCCCGTCGTATTATCGAGTGTTCTGGGTACATACTAATAGACGAGACTATAAGGTATAGACCTACATAATATTATCAATAGATAAGGTATAAATTAATATTCTTCCCACCAACAGGTCAAAGGGTCACCACACTTTCATTTAGTATTCCCCCACCCTCCACCCTTCGTCCCAACCCTACGTTAAGTGCACCCTCATCAATAGATCGAAAGGTCACCGTCCTTTCATTTACTGACCCCATCCAACTCTTCGCCATAACCCCACGTTTCTCGATTAATTGAGAAGTCAAATTATATCTATGTAAGGAAGTGAATTCAATTTAATTTTACTAACCTGCTTTGTCCTCTTCTACAACCTTTATGGGAGTGGACGTTAATACCCCACTCTCTAGACCAGCGCCATTGATAGCCTTTACGGTTACATAGTAATAGGGAGAGTTATCGGTCTTGACTTGTAATGTGATGTCATCAATATAACCGTCTCTGTCAGATTTCATATTCCTCCATGATAGTATATCTTGGCCACCTATAGAAAACAGTGTGAGATGATAACATCATTAAAATAAACTAGAATATATCTCTTGGAATTGGAACAAACTAGCTCAAAATATTAGTACTTCTTCATTGTTTGGGTTATCAAAAATTAAAAAAAAATTTGATAACGCATTGATTTTTAGAGGCTTTTCCTGGTAAAACATCATTTTAATCTTGGGATAGTAATGATATTTTCTGCATTAATGGAATTTAAAAGATTTTAACTTGATTTCAACGTTTACATGTATGTCTATTTATATTTTGGTTTGATTTATCTTATTTGTATATTCAATTTCCGTGCCATATTTTGTAAAGCGTACGGAGCACTTAGACAGTGGCATGCACGTAAAAGAACCTTTGGCAGGAATTCGAAATAAGAGTAGACCGTAGCTGTCTGGGCACAAATTTTACCTCAAAGCACACTATATGGGGAATGCCCGTCTTCATTAGCCCAGTCGGCACAGACGTAGGACGTTAAACCCCATTTCATTTCATTTAAAACAGTAGGAATTTAACTTACCTGATGTTGTTCCAACAGATACTAAATACGTCATGATACCACTGACGTCATCCGTAGCAAACCATGTGGCTTTAATACCTTTAGTATCGGCTTGTAAAACATGGCCATCAATAACTTCTTCATCTTCACCATTAAATATACCGACATGAACCCATTGCATCTGTAGAAAATAATATACCGTTAGAACATCTCATGTCACTTCTTATTCAAACTGGGTAACTGTTCTGGCGAAGTAAATGTTCTGATGAGAAGAGGAAAGGGTAAAGTTCCATTGGATGACCCAGAGATTCTTGTGTTACAGACTCAGAATATACCTCAGGTTGCAGCAAAGTAAATCTACGGTTCAAAATTGTCCAGTGGAGGAATCCCTACAACTACGAGGCATCGGTCTGCACTCGTCCTTTCGCTTTATGTTCTTATTTCCCCAACCCCAGTGACTTGCCCCGGACCACCCATAAGGTGAATATAAAATAAAGAAGAATAATGTACCTTCGGTGGCGTGTTGTCCAAGAGGAAACCATCAGAATCATAGGTAGCTACAGCATTAGCTCTGTTAACCGCACCTATTCTAGTGATATATCTCGCACCATTAACCAGTGCCTGATTATCAATAGTTACACTCTGTGCTGTACCATCCTTTATATCTGTCCATTCTCCAATAGTAGCTAATAAAATAAATAAATAAAATAAATTTATAGCTCCAATGTAAATGATAAAATTATAGAATATAAGATCGATCCCAGTCAGTCTTAACCCACGTACCTCACTCATTCCCCCAAGTAACTCTTGTTATCCATGCGTGTGAAAAAAAACCCTCAAAACTTTTACTAAAAAATTAACTCGATTAGAAGGTTAATTGGTCGTTTCTGGTATTGTTTGCTGACAGAAAAACAACAAAAAAGCTGTAAATGGATTATTGCACCCATGTCCAAAATCTCAGGTTCTTGTGATCTTTAAATCAAATTGTCTCAAACAAAACCATGGCACTTGACTCAATAACAGACCTCATGGTCCAAAGAGCACGCGTCTTAAGCCACCTCCTATGTAATACCAAATCATGTAACTTGATTCGATGACAGGCCTAATGGTCTAAAGAGCACGCGCTAATCCATTTAGTTACCTTACACCCTATCTTCCCCCACCCCTCCTCAACGAGGTATATAATAATTATAACTAACCTGGAATTATTTGATGTTTAGAACCTTGTTGTAATTTGTAAATCTGGTATTTATAATGATCTATTCCAGATTCTTCATCAACAAATTTAAAATTAGCCTTGATACTTGTTAATGTTGACTAAAACAAAACAAACAGCATAAATAAATAATACAATTTAAAAAATAAAAAGAAGAAAAGTTATCATATCGAAATTACCATGTCTCCAACCGGGCTATATGGCGCCCAATCGGGTTATATGGCGCCAACCGGGTTAAATGGCGCAAACTGGGGTATATGGCGCCACCTGGGCAAAGTGTCTTTAAACGAGAAATTGGCTTTAACCGGGGAAATATGGCTCTAACCTGGATCCATGGCTCCAACCGTATTATATGGTACAAACCGGATTCATGGCTCCAAGAGGGTTTATAGCGTCATCCGGGAGATAAGTCGCCGGGCGATAAGTCGCCAACCGGGCGATATGGCTCGAACCAGATGATGATATTAACGAGACAAGACTTTGAAGAAATTAAAAGTATAAAATAGTATACCTGATAATCTATATCTGTTTGTTGAGTTCCCCCATCATTAAGATAGATCAACCTTGGTGGTGTTAAATCTACAATATAACCATCTGTTTCCTCTACAATCTGTCCTAGAGCGCCATTAGTTGTCCTTAACTTCGTCTTGATACTATCACGATGATGCAGATGGAAATTGTGCCATTCAACTGATTCTGTAGAATTATCCATTTCATGCCAATCTCGTAGAATTTCAAAATTGTTAGTTTTATTTCTAAAATATAAAACATTACAAACGATAAATTTCTGTGATTGAAAACAATACAGGGATATTTATCGAAACGTTATAATGGTCCTCCTTTTATTCTATAATATATTGTCTATGTCCTTGAAAGGAGCTTCGCCTTTTATTTTGTCCAGGCGAAAATTCGTGATGTTTTCGGAGCTTCATTCTTTATAGTAAGGGTGGCCAGATAACGTGTTGAATACTGTGCGCTATACAAGTTTATAGTAAGGGTGGCCAGGCAACGTGTTACATACTGTGCGCCCCTCCACCCCCACCCCCTTGTCCATTTAAACGAACAAAACCCCATCTGTATTTCTTTGATCTAATAAGCATTTTTTAACCAAAACAGATTACTATGGAAGACGATAAATCTAATGCGCACGAAATAATATCACTGATATAAATAATCATCAAGGGATGCAATGCGCAGACTTCTTATTTCCGATACCCTACGTTTGGCGTATGCGCCGGAGGTTGGCCATAGTCTATAAGGTGACAGTAAATTTTGTAAACAAGGTATTTACCGAGCACGTAGAATCTGAACTTCGTAACTTCTGATATTCGATTCTGGATCTGAGTGCCCTCTCCACTGTGATGCTATGGTAGCAGTTGCAGCACTAAACTCTATGTCAACAAAATTATTCTTTAGACCATCAATAATTTCTCCCGCCACGGGTACCGTTAGATCAACCGTTACTAAAAATAGACAAAATACCTTAAAATAGCTTCACATGAATTTAACAACTATTCTGTTCATTCATTCCTGTCATTGGTTTATAAAGATTATAGAATCTGATAGTTCCATTATTACCCAGTAATTATACGGACCTTTGTAAAATAAAAAAGCCAATGAAACAATATATGAATAAACGACTTCTAACCAACCCAGATAGTTTGAAGGGAATTTCTTTTTCGTTATATGACGCATTGAGGCTTTAATAAACCAAAAGACAAAAAAAAAAAAGAACCAACCTCCATTTGATCGACCAGAAGTATTCATCTGTTTGTGACCAGCATTAAAGGCCCATAACTCTATATAATAATTCTTGCCGTGTTGTAGAGCATTATCAACCAAGTCAATACAAGCCTTATGTGTTCTGTGATCAAAGTCGGTACCGTTTGTTAAATACATGTCATTTTCTGATGATCGAACAAACACGGAGAAATACGAGATTCCTGATTCCGGATCGAAGAAATCCACCCAGTTGGCACAAATCTGTAAATAAGTAAAGTAAATAAATAACCATTAAAACGGATATAATTATAAAAATTATGTGAAGTGCTGGATCTGCCTATAGACTCGACATACCTAAGCCACGGGTCCCCAAGATCTAGGGGGCCCCTGGTGTCAGAAACTTTTCGTATACACACACTGCAGTCATAAATATCTGTCACAATCCCCAAGATCAGAAACATTTCGACTTGCTTTATCATGTTTTAAAAACACGGAGACTGGGAGTGGGGATGGGATCATACGTTGAATAGTCTAATTTAGTGTGCGTTATATATAGTTTAGAAAACAATTGTTGTGAGGAATAGTGCGGGCATCTTTTCAATTTGCCATGTGAAATTCTGTAGGTGGCCCATTGGGTAAATAGCGGGACCAACGGGTTAGGGAGCCAACGTCTTACTCAATGATCCACCACGGCTCCCTGTTAGAATGTTAAATGAAAAGGGGACGACAATGGAATTAAAAACCTTACCTTGTTACTGTCTTTAGTATAAACCAAGTCATGTTTAAATAGAGGTCCATCATAAACTTCACCAGCTATTGGTGGTGTATTATCCAAGATCAGTGGATGATCAGCTGATTTAATAGCGGACATATTGACTGTAAGTAAAACATACTATAATTAACTATATTGTTTAATATGTCCCGAGATCCTGTGGCGTGTACGTAAAAGATACATTGTCAGTTGGAATTCGATAAGAGTAGACCGTAGCGCCGCTGTAGGGGCAAAATTTCCCTCATATCACACTGTTTGGCATATGCCCGTCGTCATTAGTCCAGTTCAAAACAAAGAATTGTCTTCGAACGCCTTTCACGCCATATATTCATTCTCAAGCTTCTACTAAAAATATCGTCCTTATTAGGACGTTAAACCCATTTAATTTTATTTCTACCAAAAATATTACATATCCCAAAAGCTGGCCACACATTTAAAGATAAATCAGATTGAGGACTCTAGGACAATTCGTCTTAAGATAACTCGACAACTAATAGTAACAGGGGATGAATTGTCCGGGTACGAATTGTCTCTTAACCTATAATGCAACCATACAGAAACGAGGATTAAGAGATAATTATACATAATAAAACCATGAAGAAAGAAAGGATTACCATTATTCCATGCTCGTATCTTCACCCAGACGGGAGTTCCTCCTGGTAGAACAGTGTTATGGATGACTTGTTCCGAGTGTTCATAGCGTGTCCAGTCGGAGATGCCGCAATCTTTCGTTGTTTCTCCCAAACACAAATCGATTTCCTTGATGTCAGACTCTGGATCCCTACATATATAAATAAAGTTCATATTATGAAATATTTCTAAAAATTAGGGTCTTTAGCATTCTGCATACATAGATCCATCTCCTTCGAGAATACATCTTTAGCATTCTGCATACAGTCATCCATCTATTTCGAGAATATATCTTTGGCCCGAATGACCGCCGTATCCAAAACATATCTGCACTTCTACTTCGTTTCATATTAGCCGAGAAAGTTCATCTCGATTTTCCGGCGTGATTTCTCCTTGCCAGTGATGCAGAAGGAGAGCCTTACAAGGACAGCTACCTAGTCGTTTGAACCGAGGTCCCGTGTACACATTGGAGTGCACGTAAAAGATTCCTTGGCAGTTGGAATTCGACATAAGAGTAGGCCGTAGCGCCGCTGCCCGGGCAAAAATTTCCCTCATGGCACACTGTATAGCGTATGCCCGTCTTCCATTAGCCCAGGTTAGGTGCAAAAGAGTCGGACGTTAAACCCCATTTCATTTCACCTCATTTCTACATCGTTTCACATCTGTCACACTCTAAAAGACTAGATAAACCAATTCAATTCCATCAAGTTGTAGCAGAATAAATAATTCTCAATACTTCCTGATTTCTACTAAGGACTTAAAATGTCGACCCAAATCACATCTGTATTTTATATGTAATGAAATCTACTTACGTTGCATTGTATGCTGTTGATAAATCCTCGGACTCTTCGTCATATTGTACATCAAAGACTTCATAAACAAACGGCTTAGTATTGTCAATAACATATGGTGTAGTATGACAAAAAGTTGTCACTAATGGGCCTCCATACTCGACTTTATTCAAGGCTCGAACAGTCACATAATATTTACCATCTGTAAACATAACATTGTAAATAAAATGAAATAGGGTTTAACGTCCTACTGTTCTGCTCCTAAACTCGGCTAATGAAGACGGTATACGCCATGCTATGGGTGGGGGGGGGGAAATTGTGTCCGTACAGTGGCACAACGGCCTACTCATATCTTATTCTAACTGCCTAGGGATTTTTTACGTGCACGCTAATGTATACACGGGACCTATATACATTGTCCCTTGGCAGGTCGTCTGTCTTACATCACACACAACGGGGAGGGGCACACCGGGATCAAACACCAGATCCAGCCAGCTTCCTCGGCTCTCTATTATTATTATTATTATTCAGATTTCTGATATACAGAAAAAAAGGGAATAATATGAATAAATTGGGTACAGTAACAAGCATCTTAATGCTTATATAAAACAATTAATGAAATTAAAGAGAGAGAAATGGGGTTTAACGTCCACTCGAAAGAAGCTAAGTCATTTTGGGACTAACATATGGTTAAATTTTATTTCAATAATCCGCTTGCGGCGAGGTCTTTAGCAGTGGGAGGACATCGGATTAACTGTTGGATTATAAAGTTGTTTTACTGACCTGCTAGTGGGTTGCTCTCATCTCTCTTGATGATACCAATATGTGTCCATTCTGATTCATCAAATAAATGTTTATGCGGATCGTGATGGGGATGGATCGATTCCTCACACACTGTTTTACCAGCAGTAAACGAATAACCCAATAAACCAGTTTCTTTATCATGGATTCCATCCCAATTTGCTAAAATATAAATTAAAAACAAAGGTTAACATCAAATACAAATTATTTAACATACATTTGTTGGCTCCACAAGTTCTCAGCACACAGGTAAATAATTTAACGAATTTCTGTTAAGGGCTCTTTTAAGCCAAGACTTCGGTCCTGTAATACTGACAAGAGGAAATCAAACCTTTCTCGACCAACACATGAATTGAACCCCAAGCTTCCTGGTTAACACCCTTCATCAGGTAAAATGGAAGTTCACAACGAAGACCAAAATACTACATTACCTGAGATAGATTTATTTGCCATGAAATATCTCTGGTCTGAACTTTGTCGAATAACACAGGGATTGAACACCTGCTTAACGAGTAGGGATCGAACTCCAGAACCCCGGGTTAACGAGCTAATACATTACTCACTGAGTCACAGCGGATTACATCCTATTTCTATAGATGAGGTTAAATGGATTCTTACCTGAGATGAATCTGTTTGCTCTGAAATATCTCTGATCTAAAAGCGGCGAATGACCATTAAAAACTGTCATTGACCCTTCACCATCAACAATAGTTCTAGAAAAACAATCAAAAACCAAAAAATAACGCAAAATCTGTACTATTTTATCTTACAGCTAGAAAAATGACCAAAAAAATTATGTTAGGTTTAAAAAATAGCAGTAAGGTTTTATTATACATGTGGTTATACAGAAATATTTTAATACTGTACTATTTTAGATTTAAAGAATATGTTTACTGTTTTAATATGAAAACTGTTATTTGTGCTCCTAGCCCCATATTTTAATGAACAAAGTGTTGGTGCGAAATATCATTTATCATTCAAACATGAGGGGGGAATGAAAACAATATACAAATTTAAATTACAATTTTCACTATTATTTCCGGGATCTGATGTTTTTTGAGTGAGTTGGACTGAGTGAATAAGCCCATACATCTGTATCACTACGGGTAATGTGAAATTATTATTGTTTACAAATCGGTAT
This sequence comes from Patella caerulea, assembly GCA_036850965.1. Taxonomy (NCBI): domain Eukaryota; kingdom Metazoa; phylum Mollusca; class Gastropoda; family Patellidae; genus Patella; species Patella caerulea. The sequence continues at coordinate 469,030 of JAZGQO010000010.1, read as the reverse complement.
TAATAAGTCACGGCTATCTACTGTTTTAATAATATGAAGCATCTGGTGTTTACCTGTGATTGAGTACTGTTGTTGATTGATCAATACATTTATCTTTCCATTCTGGGCGATCAGAGGGAATTCCTTGTAAACAATCCACTTTCTCGAGGTTATCTCTAGAACCATTTACAATCAATCCTGCACCTGAAATATTTAATGGTGTAGAATATTCACATCTAAAACACATCCTCCCTTGTCGATCAGCGTTTCTAAGATTTGGGTCGCTACTGATAAAACCCCACAAAACACTCTTAGAACTTGCACCACACCTCCGATTAATTCGACGCTGTAAACCCCTCAAAACGCTCTTACAACTAATTTGCACCCCAACCCCGATTAATTTGAAAATGTAAACACCACAACTATCTCTTTGAACTTGCACTACACCTCCGATTACTTCGACGCTGTAAACCCCACAAAACGCTCTTAGAACTTGCACCACACCTCCTATTAATTCGACGCTGTAAACCCCACAAAACGCTCTTAGAACTAATTTGCACCCCACCGCCGATTAATTCGACACTGTAAACCCCGCAACACTCTCGTAGAACTTGCGCTCCACCGCCTATTAATTTAATACCTGTTTGGATATATAAAAATATAAATCCTATGATGTAAAATAAAACAAAAATAGAATTAATTTAAACCTGTCTGACATTATAAAATCTTTCAATACCTGGTTGCGGGGGTGTTAAATCAATTAAAACACTTTTAGTCGAGATGATATGACGATATCCTAGAACATTCTTTAAATCAAGGTTGAAGTAGTACAGTTTATCATGGAGCAGTGTTTTATCTGCATAACTAAATTCATAGGCTAAACCAACTCCTAATCTCTCCATATGTACATAGTCGCCAGACTGAAAATAACAAGGCAGATTCGTGTTAAATACAATTCCTTTTCATGATAAATATAATTCCGTTTCATATTCAATATAATTCCTTTTCATGTTCAATATAATTCCGTTTCAGGTTCAATAAAATTCCTTTTCATATTCAATGCAATTCCTTTTCATGTTAAATGAGAGCCCCCCCCCCCCAAAAAAAAAACAGGAATAGAGAGAGGGGGAGAAAGAGTGAGAGAGAGCGAGAGAGAGAGAGAGTTATTCATTAGTGAAGCTTGTGCGGAGGGGTCTTTAGCTGAGTAAGGACAACAGACGACTCCGAGAAAACGCAATTGAAATACAAGTGAAAGAACTGGAATACAGATCATAGGGTAAAGACAGCAGCAGACCTTCAGTATATTGCTGGATATTTTCTATGAAATATGAAATATAGGATACTTACGATGGCTATTTTATGATCATGACCTTCTATGGCTTCTAGTAATTCACAGTGACCACTGGTACCGAAATCAAAATTAATTGATAGACATTTGGTTTCCGGTAAAGCTAAACATCTCTGCATACAATCAGCAACAGTGTTAATCTTTCTAAACTCTCGAGCAACCGGTGCGATTAAACGAGCTTGTTTAGAGGCGGTAAAATGCTTCTTGGCTTCAAAACCATTAGGATCCGATGATGCTAAAAAATAAATAAATAATAATAACTAAATAATGTTGAATCCAAAACAAAGTTGAAATACATCTTTAATTTACCATCATAAGTTTGATTAATAAAACCAAGGGGCAATACATCTTTAATTGACCATCATAGTTTTGAATCTAAAACCGATGGGTAATACATGTTTAATTCACTATCATAGTTTTGAATATTAAACCAACGGGTAATACATCTTTAATCTCCCATTATGATTTTCATTTATAAAACCACAGGTAATACATCTTTAACTTACCATCGTAGTTTTGATTATTTCGGTTTTTCAAATTGACCGGTGTCCAATTTTCCATCTCATCTGAATAAATACCGCGACCAACACCCACGCCAATTGCTGAATATTCTAAATCGGAATCTTCGAAAACGACAACAGATGCCTTTAAAACTCTCGGATTACTGGATGTAACAAAGTCTGCGGTGAATCTTCCACCAGGTAATGACGTATCGTATGTAGGTATAGAACACGTGACTGTAGCACTACCTCCTCCACTGTTTTTACCCACGACTGTGAAATATATGGGTATTCCACTATGAGATAATCTCTGAAATAGAGGCAGGAAGTAAGTATTATTATAACATTTCATAAAATAAAGTAGCTGTGGGCTTTAAGACTATATAGGTTCAAAAGCGGATGATGTCGAAGACACTTACATTAAAGGCTGACGTGGTTAGGAGTTAGATCCAGTATAATGGCGGAAAGTTTGGTGGTGGTAAAAGTAGGGTGACTAAAAATGCAATCTCAGTCCCAATACAAGTGACTATGTATCAGAAATCTGGAATCGCAGCAGCACCTATCGAATTAGGTAAGCAGTCTGTTGAGATCAAATAACTAATAACGCCATGGCGGACAGGTGTCTTGCTTTCTATGATGGGACCATGACGGACAGGTGCTGTCTGGGTAACCATGCTACCTTATCTTGGGGAAGGATATTCTTAATGGACCCGGGTGTCCATTCTCGCCCAACCACATCTTGGGAAACACACCAGTATAGCGATTTTTGGAAGACTTGGTAGCAATGGAACAAAATTTAACACAGATGTTCAAAGATGGGGTAATACGCTATTTTACGAGATTTCGTCCTACGGTTTGGATGCAGATAAGGCGGTTGAGGCGACAGGCAGGCTAAGCCTACCCTTCTGGCACCTTTGCACCATCCGTCAACTATAAATCTAGAAGTGATCTTACCGTGGTTATAACAGAAGAAGGTCCTCCAAGTTCTGTTTCTGGAAAAGCATCTTGTAAGCCAGGACGAGTACCACCTTGAAGGAAGAGACGAACCTGACTCTTATCATCCTCACTTCGTACAGATAGTTCTATAGCTGGTTCAGTATAATCCCGATCTGGTAACTGCCTCACGGAACATTGTCTAGTAGCTGTATTGATAGTTTCTCCTACAGCCCGCTTCTTTCGTCCACTCTGGAATAACATACATGACATTTATACATTCTAACACGTCTTGGGTCCCAATGATCTCACGGCGCCTTGTCTTTTGGACAATAACAATCCTCTGAATGCGAAACAGAAAGCGTTTATCTCCTAACCATTATAATGTCTTTGTTTGAATTATTTACTCATTTGATCTGACTTGTGTTTATGTCCCTGGTCATATTATAATACCACTCCAGGACAATGTTTGTAGTGAAGTATGTATAGTTTTATATTCACAGTTTACACTCTTGCTTTATTATTCTGATAAGAAAAGTTTATTAAAGATTCAATTAATGATTTCAAATATATAATATAGTTACCTTGCTGTCGGTATATTCTGAGAAAGCTGGTGGAGATGCATCTTTTTCTTTTTTACCGAAATCAATCAATCGTTTCCGTATAACCGGCGTTGAATATTCCCATAACGTGGCTTTAAATAAGGTCTTTTTGATAGTTACAAACAATAGTTTTATACGTAATGTAACGATACCTAACAATCTCAGTCGTAATGGTACCAGTTCTAAATCCATGGTCATACTGGAAAAAAACATAGCGAAAATATAGTCCAGATCCATACCGAAATAATAAATGGCATTATTAACTATAAAGACCCACATTCATATTGGAATAATATCGAAGAAATAATTATTGAAACTAACACTAGATCGGATCCATAGTATTATGGAAACAATATATGAGGAATAATAAATGACAGCATAGTTTTATTGATTTTAATATCGAGATTAGATCTTCAAATGTATTCAATCTTATTAAACCATAAATCTTTTTTCCTTTCTATTTCTTGTTTTCAAAATGTCGTTTCAGTTGTCTTCTTAACGTAATGAAGGCAATCAAAATGATAAAAAAAGCGGAAATGGAGTATTGGGGTGTATAGATTAATAAAGTTAAACGTTACCCAATATCCAATGGGAATTTAGAGAATCCAATCTCAGCTCTTGTTGGGAAGGATGTAGTCATGATGTAACCTTCTAGTCGTAAACCAGCATATAATATAAAACCTATATTTAATTCTCCATATGTTAAAACAGCTCCATAGGGCGTGGCACCACCAAACGCTACCATCTTCATCATTTTCCCGCCGACAATAATCTGCATACCGTAGGTACAACCAGCACCAAATCCTGTAATAATATCACCATAAGCACATTAAGACACATTCACAAGGAAGAAACACACAAATACATACAAATAATCAATGAGTTTGAATTATTTCACGTGTGTTATTCTCTTTATTGTATGATCCTATGAGTCGTTCTAACTTCATATGTTATTCAGGTTTTGATTAAAGTCACAACAGTTTTTTCAGGTGAATATGGTATACACGGGGACTGGGTAAAAATGCCCCGAACAAAAGTATAATAAAGCAGAACACAATTATGCGCAAATTATGCGAAAATATACTGGCTACTTACTGAAGTTCATAGGTACCAAGCCTCCCAGTAGGAAGTAAATAGAGTACTTGAATAAAATGACTTCACTACGAGGAAAGCTAAAGTCGCCTTGAAGTGTAAAATCCAAGGATTTAAAAGCATCTGTAGCCTCTCCAGTTAATACAGCATCAATAATTTCAGAATACTGCAAATACAAACCAACAAAACATAAATTAATGCGGGTTCTAGTAAAGTATTGTTGCATCAACGGATAGGCGACTTCTATTGGTTCAGCGTTATGTCAACAGCTTCATCATCTTAAATAGACGGTTCCATCTATCTCAAACTCCGTGCATTTTATCAAGCCCTGCATATTTCGGCACTATGTTTGATTGAGTAACAAGCCCAGCTTGGAGCCTATCAGATTCGTAATAACTGAGTTGCAAAGTTCAAGATACGTTCAATGTCAAGGTATCCGTGGAGGTCGCCATGTTTTTTTGAGTGTGTTTGTGTTACAACCTTTGATTGGACACTATCGTTAAAGGGGGGTAACGTAGTTATAAGTTCCGGAATTGCAGACCAGTAACGTTTACATGTTGTAAAACTCCCGGTCGTTACTTCAGGAACACGTGCTTCCCCAATAGTCTGACGACAATAACTCTACTTACCAAAGCCAAACCTAAGTTTCGCAATTGTTTAACAAGTTCCAGAGCCTTTTCTGGGTCAATATTCTTCGTATCAATCATCGCCATAATTTCTCCGATGGTCATATTCGACAATTTGGCACCGAGCAACTGGACACCAGCACCAGTCAAACCTTTACCCACAACAAAGGCTTGTTCAGCATTGTCAATTATATTTGACGCTACACCTAAAATCTTAAACATTTCTTCACCTGTAACAGGAAGAGTAATAAACATGAGTGTGCCTGGTGTAATTCATATAACAAATGCTTCCATTCCAACTGTCAAGGGTCCATTTACTTACAGGCCAACGGGTACACAGAACCTCGGTTAGATTTTCGAAGACGGTTCATATTGTCGAGAGTGCAGTTCTTGAGAACCGAGCAAATTACCAACCCTGAATCTCTGATATAACAAAGTTCAAAGATTGATTGTCTCTCGGTTTTAATCATTTGACAAGAGACCTATTACGAAGTAGTTATTGAAAACTGTACAACCCAGTGATTGCGTTTTAAGTAAAACTTTTACTAAAAGTAGGAGTGAATATAATACTTACTTCCCTCTACACCGACACTGACTTTACCATTGTTAGATGTATACAATATAGTGGAAGGATTCGATGAACCCATCGTTTTTAAAGCTGATCTGATATTATTAGCTTGACCACCATCTTCCCAATCTGGGAATAAATTCTTCTCTACTTCAGTAGCCTGTAAACGTAAGTGTGATATAGTATATAATTTGAAAGTTAAACCGGGAGTAGTACAACTCCGATACCACAAGTGGTAGCTCATTCGTAACATGCAGAGATCACTCACTAGCTCGAGCTGTCGTTTTACTCTAAACTTTCAGCCGTGGCGCAGCTCTAGTGTAGCCACCAACCCCCCAACAAACTAAACATGAACTATCTTATAAAGTAACTGAATATGGACTACCATCTATCGAAATTGAATATGAACTATATACATGTACTTTCCAGACTAAAGGGTGTGAATTGTGAACACCTCGTGATGCCTCTTGTCCATATAGGTCCTAGTTTACTATATACTGATGGTCTGCCAGATTGTGTATTTATGATCTGTGACAAACGGACACAGTAACGTTTGAATCATATATGATCTATGACAAATTAAGAATGAAAACGAAAAACGACAACTAAAGATGTATATCCGATCTTACCTCATTCGTTTCAACCTCATTCATAAAGGCTGCAATTTCTTCATTTGTAGCATTTCGCCCGAGCAGCGTCTTTATACCAACTTCATAATCATTTTGGGATATTCTGTAAATAAAAATTACGGGTCGATTTTTAAAAATTTATTTCTAAATATCATCTGAAGAGATTTGTTCCAAATGATGATGACGGTTTATACAAATATCCATCTAGATTCTTAAAAAAAAATATCACTCACTCTTTTATAACACTTCGTCGTTTTCTACCACTAGTACATCCGGGTTTATCGAATGGTTTTCTGTCCAATAGGGTCCAGTATTTACAGTAGGGTATATTCTGGTAAGTATTTAGAGCACACAGTCTGATGTGTAATGTTACTACATAAGCACTGTTAATATCACTGACTATGTAGCTTATATCTATAGCTTCACCAACAGCTTCTGTTATATTTGTATCTACAAGAAACAGGTTCAAATTTATATATAAGTATAAACAAAGGCACTTCTTCAACAACATAAGTAGTAACTAGGGCACTTTAACACTATTTTTGTTTTAATTTATGGGTGTCAAATTATCTACGTAAAAATGGATAACACACACGAATGTTTATAAAACTTTAAAAAACATTCAAGCCACACTAATTTGATTTGCTATTCTTTGATTTTTATTTCTTCAAGAAAAATATTAATTATTGGTTTGGCCTAAATACGAAAATGTATTAAACACTTTATAACGATAAATATAGAGGGTTTGTTACGCTGGACCCATTCGTTAAAATACATTTCTAAGAGATCGAGTCTACCTACCCAATGGCAAGGAAAGAAGAGTTTTCTCCCATTTCTTGTTCTCTAGTGTATAGGTTAATTTATTAGCACAGTGATCTAGATTAAACGATGCTGCGAGAGAGTAGGATCCCAGGTATTTAAGGTCAAGGGTCATACAACAGCTGATGCCAAGACAGTTATCATTGAGATGACAGATATTAGATATTGGTGCCGGTAAACCGATGGAACAACCTGGAAAAAATATGGATAAGATTATATTTTCACAAATAACAGAATTTCTAAATAGGTGTAGCAGCAGGGTGGAGCTTAATGTTCGTTTCTAGCTAGGGTGATATCCAAGACAAACATAGGAGACAACTGTATGAGCTTTATAGGGCCCCCGGATTCATTCACTTGATATTAGTGCGTTTGATGTTTATTATTCAAAACGTCTGTATCTATTGTGTGTCATGCTCGTGGGGTTGCCATGTTTAATTGTTTATGTGTGGTGCGGTCCTAAAATCCAATATGGCCGATATTTACTGGTGTTCTTGATTATTAAAAGTTTATTAGCCAACATGGTGGACACGAAGCCCTCCGTTTTAGTGAGTCAGTTTATAAAACTCAACAAATTTGGTAACTTATTCTTAATGTGTGAAACTGTCTCATTTTCAGAAATTATCCGTTGGGGTATTCAACATAAAAAAACATAAAATAAACTAACCTGAAGGAGGGGCGGTTAATGTACACGACTTCAATGACCAGAAATCGAAACTCACGCCTGAAATAAGAAAATCATTAGCAATTTATTTCCAGTGCAAAAATTTAAATATGACAGTGGGTATTTCAGAGATAAACGTATAACGGATTGTCAGATACTCCAACTTAAACGTTCGAGAATAAAAGCATTCGGACAAGGAGAGAAAGCTCATGGTCCACCCACAAAGCAGAAAAGCCCAGTAATCTGTCTCGACCGACGCCGAGGTTACCTGAGACCGCCAGGTTAGCGATTTAGCGCCTTACTCACTGAACCATCGCGGCTTACTGATTTAAGTAAATTCCCTTGGCAATTATCATCCACGATACCTGTGGGTAGGATAAATGGGTGGTTCCCCACGAAGCGTACCTTTAAATGGAACAGATATAGTTACATCACAAGGTGAGTATTAATACAGGTGGATCCCTATTAAGCTTACCTTTAAATGGAACAGGTTTAGTTATATCACACGGTGAGTAGGATATACTGGCTTGTTGTAATACAGGTACATCTAATATACACGTGGAATCTTCAAAACACACCTTTATACTTAAATCAGCTATAATCTTATTTTCAGTCGGTTTGTTCTCCAATTTATACCTGTGGTAATAATAATAAAAATAATTTCCAAAGTGTTGATTATTCAGTCAGTTTGAGTGCTCTGTGGCGCTTTACAAGGACGTAATACGGAATACAAGCAAATATAAATAATCAAAGATGTATTATGTTAGATTTAGATAGGGAACTGGTCGTGTTTGATATAATAGTTTACAAACAGATAATTAAAAATGAATATATAGAAAAGTTCATTCAAATTTCTATACACACTCTGGGTATTAGATTGTTGGTTGTTTATTATGGTAGCCACATCAATACTAAATCTCCATTATCTATTTTATCTTAAATGTTTAAATCTCGCGGGTGTTCTAATAAATATAAATCACTAGCATCAGATAGTCGCGAGGGTTGATTATTTGGTTATAGGCTTGTCATGTGTATAAATGTCATGATATATACAAAAAATGAATGTACTCGTTATTTCCAATTGAGTACTAAAGTATCTTTGAACTTACTCCAGTCGTAGTCTACCCTTCAGATGGAAAATACCAGATGAACCTATTGAAAGAAAATATAAATAAATTCTAGGAAGGAGATTTAAAAAAACAATTTGAGTTGGGGTGTGATTTAAAAATTCTATTTAATCAGGGAAAATGTGATGCATAAAATTTATTTGGGTTGGGAACCGACTGTATAAAACCCATGTAAGGTAATACATCAAAGCCTTTATTCATTAGGTTAGTTGGTTCAGAATAGTAGGACCTTAAACACCTTTTCACATGATTTAATTTTTTAAAATTAGGGATGTTTGAAAGTCCAGGGTAACCAATATAATAAAATCTACTCACCCCAGTTATAATCAAATAAGGAAATGGTATACGTCATTTTCTCAACGGTGAAGGTCATTTGGAGATTACAGATGTCTATATTGAGACGGAGATTAACGGATCGTTTGACGATACCAACATAAAGACAACAATCTATGGTTGAACAATCAGTTGACCAATGACATCTGGTTGTATCTGGTAAGGTGGGTAGGTTGATGGTAGAAGGACAATCTATATAATAACAATATTACATTAAATACAACATACAGTATTTCACAGAACACAGATATAATTCACTATGTAAACATTCATATTACATTTATATTGATACAGCATATTTGATAGTTATTTTGTTTCTCCTGTTTTATTATCATGTTATGAAAATCAATCTGGATACTATCAAAATATTTAGCTACTAAACAGTGGCACACTATATTCCACACTACACGCAGCAGTTTCAATTCTACTATTTTAAAAGACTTCAACATTTAAAAACTAATTAAAGATTCCTAGTGCCATATTTTACTTGTCATATTCCTACTTATGTTTACTTTATATACACAATACATTCGCGGTTGTTTTGTACTTTTATCATACTTGCATATTTCGAATGCGTATTTATGTTGAATGTATATCTATGCGAAGTTCATTTATGTCGAATGTTGATCTATGTCGAAGTTCATTTGTTGAATTATGTTGAATGTTGATTTATATCGAAGGTTGATTTATGTCGAATGTTGATTATGTCTAATGTTGATTTATGTCGAATGTTTGTTATCTTGAATTGGACCCCAGTTATCTACCATGGAATAAAACCACGTATCTCACCTTTCTTCCAGTTTTTACCATTAGCTGGTACATAAGGTGATGCATCTCTATTACAACCAGGTTCAGTGAGGTAACCTGATAAATCGACTTGTTCTAATAGTTTATCTATCAACACATCTGTTAAAGACGAGATACTTGGTAATTTCGCTTTCTGTTTCCAATCTTTCAACGAAAAACCTGTAAAAAATAATAAATTAGTAATAAATTAGTACACAAAATTAAATACATTATCATAAATTATTACAAAAAAAAGTATTACAAAAATAATAAAATATTACAAAAAAATAATAAATCGGAACAAAAATAAGATCGGAGTACTAAAACCCACGTCCTTAAACTCCCTGTACTTTGATTATTTTTGAGAAAAGATTGTAATAGAAGGAAACAAATTAATATAAGCCTACTTGGCTTGTTTTTGTCTCCTACAGTTTAAACTAATATAATTTATATTTTTAATGGTACTTACTATTATCTAGTGATGATTGTTGAAAGTGACATAATTGTTGTAAAGGGTTGTAATATAATTTGTATTTTTAATGGTACTTACTATTGTCTAGTAATGATTGTTGAAAGTTACATAATGGTTGTGGAATCTGTTTCTTGTCGATAACTGTTTTATCATATAGACATTTGTCTTTATCTACACAGACACTGATATTAACACTCATCTCTATAGCTTTCTCTCCTGGTAATCGACTCAATATAAAACTACAAATACAAATATAACATCTTTTATATTTCATTCCTGGTATAAACACAAATACATAGTTTATCAATTGTAATATTGTTATCTAAATGTTATTTGTACTTGACAAGGAGTAGGGTCGCCTGCCCAGTCTCGTGGGTTTTCTCCGGGTTTCCGGTTTCATTGCACTGCTAAAGACCCCTACCTCCGCGCAAGCGAATTATTGGAATAAAATTAAACCATATGTTAGTTCCAAAATGTCCTCGTTTGTGTCGAGTAGACGTTAAACCCCCATCTCTCATTTGCAAAGGGTTAATCCAACTCTTTGCTGCCCAAACGCATGTAAACTTGATATTCTAACGGTCGTTTTAATGGTTAATAATTATAGTATTCAAATATATCACTTACTCTACTCGGACAACTCCCTTTAAATAGAAATGGTCTACTTCACCTGTAATACAAAATACACGATAAACATCTCGTACCACCTCTCGCTTATTGTTACTAATAACAGCAGGGGAGTAGACTAGATAACAGTATGCTTATATTCCATAGAATTGTGACCTAACAGGCGATAAACACATTCTTTAGACGAAAATAAAGAATTAACCTATTTATATTTGATTCGTGATTGAATCAGTTTTATATTAGTGATAAAGTATGACAAGCTAAAGATGCGTCATGTACGAGGTAAGTCTGCCTATTGCGAATATTTATTTTGGCTACTATTTGTCAATAAATTTCCATTATTCACACGCCAAGCTTTTAATCTATTCTCTAGACTATAGGTTGAACGAGAATGAATTAGAACACCCATAAGATTTAAAAAGTTAACAGTAAAATGGATATTGGAGATTAGTCCCGTTTGTCCTGTATAGTTGCCACAGTAATAAACAATCTACGATACATTTTCAAGCACCCATAACTTTGCTCAGAATAAAGTAATTTGAATGAAATTTTCAATGTATTCATATTTCATTATCTAGTGTAACAAGAACGACCAGAATCGTTATCTAACTCTTACATAATACAGATTTAATTGTTTTAAATCTTAAACCTACCCCATTTGTAATTAAATAGTTTTCTCTTATAGGAGAGATTCTCAATGGTGGCCGTGATAGTATAATCACATAGATTGACATCTACGCCAAAATAAAACGATCTATCGAGGAAACCAACATCAACACAGCAGTCTATCGATGTACAGCGTGATCCCATGTGACAGGTCAATGCATCGGGTAAATCGGGTAAGTAAGGAACCACTTTAGATGAAGGACATTCTGAAAATCAAAATCATAACATATAGGAATTTTATGAAATCACAAATTATAACATATAGCGTTTTTATCAAATTATAACATATAAAAATTTCACAAATTATAACAGATAACATTTTATCAAATTATAACATATAGATAGCATTTTATCAAATTATATAAGTTTATAGATTTATAAGATATCGGAAATAATAATTATAAGATTACTCTAAATTTGCTATATCACTTAATTATTCGGAATACCTATAATGTGTTTAATGCAACTTTGTTAGTGAATATAATAATTATTTTACCGTTCGTCCATCCTTTCACATCAGCAGAAGCAAATTGATCTTTGGTTCTATCGCACTGTGTAGTTCGAAGATATCCTGCTATTCCCAATTCTTCATATAACTTAGCTGTGAGAGTTGATGTTAGTTTCTGTAGACCGGCCTCTTTCTGTTCTTCTAGCCAGTTTGTTATGGAAAAATCTGACAAAAAAACCCAATTTATTTATCACATTTGTACATTTAATCCCAAGAACAATCTTTGTAAATTTAATGGATATTACAGGCTATCTGACGATAAACAGCTGTTTTATGCAATCGGCCTTCAGCACTCATAAACATCAAAAACATTCGGGACTGCACCTTGTAGTATTGGGTAGCCACGGTCCTGATGTTGACTAAGAAAGTTCCACGGGAATTCCCCGCATGCCCCTCCCCCTCATTGGTGCAGGAGGGAAGGTCTGACAAGAATCAATGGTGCTGCGAGGACAAGAGTTCCCTGATACCACACTATATGGCGTAAACCCTTATTCATTCGCCTAATCGATGCAGAAGAACGTTAAACCCCATTATCTTTCACCAATTGATACTGAGAAACATATTTTACCTTGTAATGCCAGCGTACTGTCCCAATCACATATTAATTTAGGGATTCGTGCATTTGTTAAAACAGGAATAGAAATCAGACATGGTTTATTGGCTTCTAGGCAAACACTTATATTTAAGTTTACCAAAAACTTCTTCTCAGAACTCAGATCATCAATTACAAACCTGAAATAGTAATCATTGGTCAATAGTCAATAATCATTGGTCAATAATCATTAGTTTATAATTATTGGTCAATAATGGTTGGTCAATAAATTTACAGACAAATATATTTGTTATATTGAGTATATCACAGTACGGATTGATAAAAAGGTTGTTAATACTAGTATATCACATTAAACATTCGTTTGTTTAAAGGGAGTATTGCTCTATTCTTTCGAACCTTAAAATAGTCTCAAATTGGTCTTCCAAACACATTGATGTACTATAAATATACACTACATGACTCGTGTACTGATTATAAGTTAATGTTCATCGTGTCTTAATTATTGGATATTAGTATTACATATTTTCATGGCAAGAGAACAACATCAATTTTGATTGAAATAGACCAATAATTTGTGTTTTTAACTTCAAATATCATGGAATATATTGATTTAGAGGTTTTATCTCCTTCAATGATGGCAAGAATAACTTTAACATCGTATATAAGACAGGGTCTGTATACTTACTCGACTCGAACTAATTTCTTCAATGTAAAATGTTCAAGTGTTCCTGGAAGTATAATATAATATAACAATTAAGTTAATTGACCTACATTTTAATATTTATGACTATGGTACAGCGTTGATCATTTATGACTATGGTACAGCGTTGATCATGTATTACTATGATACACGATTGATCATTTATGACTGTGGTACCAAGTTGATTATCTATGACTATGGTATCGAGTCGATTATTTAAAGTGTAACAAGTGATGTATTACTCACCCCACTGGTAATTAATCAAGTTTCTGTTAAACTGATATTTCTCAATTCCAACACGGAAGGTAAAATCACAAGGGTTAAGGAAGACAAGGGCTTCAAATGATCGTCTTAGAGGTGCGACATCTACACAACATTGTATTCCACCACATGTATCCGGTATATAACACGACAGATCGGAAGGTAAGCTCGGTAAATCATTTATAGCTGGACATGCTGAAAAATACAATAATCATTAATATAATACTAGTTCATTTTGGGACTAACATACAGTACATATTTTTTGTGTGTAGGAGTGTTTAGTTGTTGGGAGACACCGAACAACCCGGATGAAAATAACCCTAAGATGTTATTCTGGCGGCCCTACTCCTTGTTACGCACAAGACAACCATGTCACTTCACCCGGTAGCAGACCTTATGATCCAAAGGCCACGAGTTAGACAAGATTCATGACATACTGGTTGAGGTGGGTGTCATAAAGACGATAGAGTATAACTCTACCGTACAAAATCAATATCAAGGTATCTTCCTTACATTGGGTTTTCCTGACTTTTGTATGAACCGTTACGGTGTTTTGTAACTTGCTAGTGTAACCGATGTATAGTTCGTCACTGCTACTACTTCATAAGTTACTTTACAGTTCATACACTAACTGAGAAAGCATTATTTTCTACTGACCGTTTTTCCATCCAGCAACAGCACCAGAGTAAACACCAGTATTTCTATCACACTGTGGGTCATTAAGATAAGCAGCTATACCAAGTTCTTCATATAGCTTGGATAAAACAATAGATGATAGCTGGTCTCCAATTTGTTGACCTTTCTCAGCCAACCACGTCTCCAGAGAGAAATCTAAAATAATCAAAACACATCTCGTTAATTTGATTATTAAAAATCATTCATTGAAATAAAAAAAAACCCCAAACCATTCAGTAATGACGAAAATCCATCCACCATTGAATATGTGGCTGTAGTAAAGACTTCACAATCCCCAATCTAGATATTATGAAAGGTTAGAAAGACAGATCCTTGTTTATTATCTGTTGATTGATACCTTTAATACTGTAGTCACTTTCCCAATCACATAATATTTTAGGAACTTTGGCGTTTTCTAGAACTGGTATCACTAAACATGGTGAGTTGGAATCAAAACAAAATGTGGAGGATAGACTGAGCATATATTGTTTGGCACCATCTAAATTGTCAATAACAAACCTAGGGAATAAAAAAAAACAATATCAAAAATATTAAAAAATAAATATTGACATAAAATGAGATTTAACATCTTACTGTTCTGTCCCAATCAGCTAAGGGATGACAGCTTTACGTCACGAGTTTCCACTTGATCTTCACTGTGTTCCAGCTGTCAAGGGTTCTTTTACGTGCACGCACACGCGTGATAGGGACTTCCACTACTACTGACAACAACACTGGAAGTCTAGGGAAACTTTCCCGACCAACTTTAACGATTAAGAAAACCAAACTGATTGTTAGATCAGTATTATTGTTAGAGAAATATATTCGCCCGGTTTCCGACTTTATTTAAAATGTGGCAATATCAGCTAGGCATCAACTAGACCTTAGCTATATCTCAAGAGAATCTATATCCGTAGTCAGAGTCCAAGTTAAATATAAAACAACTTACTCTATACCGACTACACCATTTATATTGAACTGTTCTCTTGTACCTGAAAATAACAAATTGTTTTAATACAACATTCAAAGCTCTGCTATTTAACAAATTATATTGTACTACAGCACTATATAAAAACTGTAAATAATTTCTTTTCATTATGACAGAAAACTACCAATCGGTGTCGAGTTCATTTATAAACTAGTGTCTCAAAATCTAGACCCCCCCCCAACCCAGCTGTATTATATTTTTGACGCTGTCATCAGCCTTCTTATATACATACTGTAATCTTAAAATACCCGTCATCATCCTCGGTTTTTCTCTCAATTGTGTTTAGAAAAAAAAAGAGCTTTATGTTACTATAGTTATGAAGGTTGCAAAATTGGTATGTGCTATATACGTTTGATATCCTAGGCCTTCGCTTAATCTAAATCCAGCCGTTCTATCAATTCCCCTTTTTTCAAAAATAAAACTTACCCCATTGGTAGTTGAGTAGTGTTTTCTTGTAAACTAGATTCTCGATGGATACAGTTAGAGTGTAGTCACAAGCGTTCAGGTAGACCTTGACATTGAATGAATGTCCTATGACAGGAACGGATACACAACAATCAATTCCCGTACAGAAATCTGGTATACGACACGTCACGTAATCCGGTAGTTTACCAAAATTCAATGTTGTAACTGGACAATCTGCATTAAAAATAAAAAGGCTACAATATTAAAACATAAAGCGAATATTTACGATCTCGTGTCGGAACGGCCTTTCTATCTCTGGTGGGAAGGTATGCGGGTTTACTACGCTTACTCTAATATCATTAGACGTTATGAACCTCGAACAACAACACGATCTGATGCTTCACGGACGTTTTTCGCACTGATTCGTTTAATTGTCCAAGTGCTTATACATACATAATTCAAGATATAAATATGCATATTGCAGGGGTTTTCTTTTGGCCTTTAACATTTTGTAAATTCAGACATTGTTTTTACCGTAACACCGACATTTAACCATTGAGACTCAATTGTAAAACTTTGTTGTGTTATTATTTTAAATACTATTCAAATATCACAATATAACTTGCTTTAAACTGGCGTGCCATAATACTTATTTCATTCATCGTTTCATTCATTTGCTTGTCCGATTTTTGTAGATTTTGTTGTATTATTGTCTTGTATCTGAATCATGTATTAGCAAAGAAGCGTAAACTTACCGTACTTCCACCCATTAACATTAGCTGGGGAATAAACACCACTGCTTCTATCACACTGTGGTTTTAATAGATATCGGGATATACCCAACGCTTCAAATAATTTAGATAATGTCAAATCCGACAGTTTGTCGCCTATATTAGCATATTGTTCTTCTAAAAATTTAGTTAAATTGAATCCTGAAATTTCAAAAATTAGTAATGAAAACCAAATCGCAATAAACACAAATAAATAACACAATAAAAGGTAATCCATTGAATTTAATTGGCCGAGTCCGAGGCCGAAAATTAGAAAAGGAAACCCCATTTCATTTCCATTTCTCAGGGTTTCCCCTTGTCAGTGGTGCAGGGCGGTGGGCCTGGAAAGGAAAGCGTCTCTTCGTTTACAGAGGTCCTATGCACACATTGGAGTGCACGTAAAGGATCCATTAACGATTGGAATTCGTATGAAGAATAGCCAATAGTACCGCTATCTGTGAACACTGACTAGACTAACGAGGGTTTAACGTCCTACTTTTCTGCACCAACTGGGCTAATGAAGACATGCGTATGTCATACAAGGTGCTATGAGGAATATTTTGTCCCGGGCAACAATTGAATTCAAACTGCTAGGAGTTCATGTACGTGCATGGGTCCACGGCACACGGGACTAGATATGACTACCTACAGATTCAACAGTAAATAAATACTTGTATTACCTTTGAGTGCTATTGTTGCGTTCCAATCACAGAATAGTTTAGGTATTCTAGCATTATTCATCAGATTAAAGGTTGATTGACATGGTTTATCTGAACTGAGACATACACTCATGTTCATACTCAATAAAAACTGTTTCTCTCCGTCTAGATTATCTATTGTATAGCTGTAATAAACAAAGATATATACATTACAGTCTGGATATACACGTCTATCTATTGTATAGATAGAATAAACAAGATATATACATTATAGTCTGGACATACACGTCTAAATTAAATAGCTTAATCAAACAAGTAACAATCTGGACATACGTGTCTACCGGGAAACTGTCACAATAACCAAGATATATTATACATTACAGTCTGGACATACAAGTCTATCCGGAAACTGTCAGATCAATGGCTGCTTTGGTTAAATCAGGTACAACCAATTGATTTTTATGTCGATGATTTTTAGTCTCAATTTCATACCTCTTAATTTTTCAGTACAAATTTAATTTCGTATAATATTGTGAGGCCGGATGTTTATAAAACATTATTATTGCATACAATTGAGACGAACAATTAAGTAATGTACATTTAATATAAAAGTACTTACTCGATTCTAACAACACCACGTAAATTGAAATGAGCTGGTTTACCTACAATGGAAAATAGTCAATGATTATATTTATCATAAATATCTCAATAATATATAGATCTAATCTAAGCTGATTTAGCTGTTACATTACACCCCCCCTCACTTTTCGTTCGTTTCTTTATGGAGTTTAACGCCCACTTCCACCGGTAGTTATATCATAGACAAGACCACCTGCACTTACTAATTACGTATAATTAAAAGAAGAGCACACACTTGTCTAAAAAATATTCAAATTCATCTCATGAACTTCAAGGACATACATGTACTCTTTGGTGTCTTGGCACACACTTGTCCTAGACAATTTTTGGGTATGACTACCCCCGTTGGCAGTGTTGCAGGACAGAGACAAGGGACAACATATAGTCGCTCGGATAGGATGATAAATTGCGGTTTTTACTTGGATCTGTGTAATAAACCTACTCACCCCATTCATAGTTAACCAATGATGTTTTAAACTTGACATCTTCAATACCAATAGTTAGTACGTATGTACACATGTTGATGCTGGCTAAAGCATTAAATGATCGACGGAGGAATGGTACCTCGAGACAACAGTTGATACCAGTACAATAATCAGGAACATTACAGAATATCTTAGATGGTAACGTTGGTAGATTCAGAGCCAGTGGACATTCTAGAGAATAAGATTTAAATATTTAGCATATCTATACTATAAGCTAATGTTTATTGTTTAAATATGTGACTCTAACATATATATACGAACTAATTATGCAACACATGATTCTTGACCAGAATATTGACTGGAATGCTTTAAGATTAATAGAAACCCATTTGTCGACCTAAAAATTGAACACATCAAAATACCAAGGTGTTGGCGAAGTAAGGCGAATCTTATCTTAATAAAATCAGATCGTAATGTATTCCAATTAATAAGGGTCCTCAAATAAATTTGTACATGTAAAACAATATGTCTTCCACTGCATGCGCCGTGGACAATTGCGCATAGATTGGCGAACTTTATTTCTTATATGATGTCCTAATTCCAAGATGGCTATGGGAAATGTGGAAATTTAAACATTAATTCTTTAAACCGAGGTTTTAAAATGGGGATAACTCCAACGTACCTATGTTCCAACCATTCTGGTTGGGTGCGTACGGTGCTACAGCTGTATCACACATAGGATCCTGTAAGTATGGTGCCACTCCCAGTCGGTCTAAGAGCTGCTCCACCAGGGTATCCGTCAAACTGTCACCAATATTAGCAGCTTGTTCTTGTAACCATTCGTCCAGTTTGAAATCTGTATAAAAATATTACATGACATAAATAAAAAAAAAATCAATCAAATATTTGGTCAACATATAAACAAACAAGACTAGAGGTCGTGATGCTTCCATGAGTAAGACGTAGCCGTAGGAAGGGGCGTCTGGCAAGTGACATCATAATATAGTCGTTCGGATGGTATTGAAAACCGAGGTCCCATAATGGAACCGTTGTCATGTATGCAAAAAAACCGCGCCTAAACTTCATTGCAAGTCAAATATAGAATGAATTTTTATACTATACAGTTGATGCAAAATTATCACTAAAGTCTCGAGCTGCTCTGAAAATGCTCTGAATAATTCATTGTTTACATTAGTGATAATTAATCTAGATGGATGTTCAATAATATGTATAATTTATAGATAAAATTGAAACGCCTTCTTTAAGGATGAGGCTACCCGAATTTTCTTTTTTTAATTTTAAAGCTATTGAATAGTACAAGTTGTTCGGAAATGTAGTATAACTGTTGTATACAATATTTAATTTACAAGAAGAAATTTACCACATAAACTAAACAAGACATCTGCATTATAGCACAACTCTTACCTTTTAAAGCGAGAGTAGCATCCCAATCACAGAGTACTTTTGGAACTCTCATATCAGTGAATACAGGTATTTCTAATTGACAGGTCTCACCAGCAGTAAGACAAGCACTGAGTCTCATATTGACGATAAACTGTTTCTCTCCTTGTAGATCATCTATACTGAATCTATTTATACACAAATACACACAAAATAACACCTATACTGAATCTATTTATAGCGAATTACACACAAATATACAAACATACCCACGAAATAACAGTATATATCTATACTGAATTGATTTATACACACAAATACACAACATAAGATTATATGTCTCCATCATACATAATGGCGTCACGGGATAATTTAAAGCGTCTTTTCAATCGAAACTTTACGAAGATGAATAAAGCACCTTTTATTTCCACCTAAAGTAGAAATTGATTTACCATTTCAAATTAAACTGATTAATTTATTCTTATACTTACGTCAGTTTAAACAAGCCACCGATGTCAATAATTTCATCTTTACCTGAAGTTAATATATACATCATATAAACCAATTGTAATTATTCAATACACTTCTTTATTCCTTTTCAGCGTTTTCTGAAATTCATCAGGATTATCGCCTTTATCTATTATTGTTTAATTATTGACGTTGTAACTCGTGACCTCGACCAGAAGACTATGGCTATCATTCTAAATACAACCATTAAGCCAGCTGGTGGCATAATTTCTATTGTATATTTCTTGCAATTTCTTGCTTTTTATTTTGAGTGAATGCTGCATGGTTTTATGATAATAATTAATGAGAAAAAGTAAAATGATGAATGTCCTCACCCCATTCATAATCTACCAGTGAGATATTAAAGAATATTTTCTCTATACCAACACTCATCTGGAAGTTACAACCATCTATAAGTATATGAGCTTGAAATGCTCGTCTAACTTGTGATACTTCAGTACAACAGATGATACCAGTACAATAATCAGGTATATAACATCCTAGATTACTAGGAAGGGCTGGTAGGGTCATATTCAGGGGACAATCTGAAAATAAATATAATCACAAAAATTAACTTAAAATTGTACAAGTTAAGAATAGTCTGATTCCAATGAAATCGGATAGAATTGATATACAGAAGCAGGTCAATTCTGGGTTTGGAACCCAATGACTGGGTGAGTAAGACGTTAGCTACCTAATTTGAGGTCCCGGGTTCAATCCCGCTGTTAGCCACACAATACTATCTAATATTACAATTACCATTCAATACTACACAATACCACCGAATACTACACAATGCCACTACTACACAGCGCCAGCCAATGCCACACATTGCCACCAAATACAAACCAATACTATGCAGTCATACCCAATACTACCCTATAAAAGGCAATACTAACCAAAAACCATACAAACACAACACTACCCTATACAAGGCAATACTAACCAATAACCACTTCATACAAACACAATACTACACCCTGCCGCCCACTACCACATACTACATCATTATTGTGGAAAACGGGCAGAATACATACCCTTTTTCCATCCATTATTTGCTGTGGCTGTTTTAAACGGCTCTTTAACAAAACTGCACGGTTCATCTTTCAGGAATTCTGTTATACCAAGCTGGTCCATTAACTGATTGGCTAATATTGCTGTTAATTCACCACCTCGTTCTTGTAACCAGTTCTTCAAGGAGAAATCTAGAAAAAAGTGTCCACAGTGGAAATTATTGTAGATAGAGCTAGCATAATCTGCCTCGTACATGACACACATATAATACAAAACACATGTTGCAATATGGATCAGTTTCAATAAAAAGTAAATAATTACTTATTGTACTTCTGACAAATGTCAACATGAAAAGCTAGCTAGTTGTGATGATGCTTAACATAGAAATGATATATGAAATGGGGTTTAACGTCCTACTGTTCTGCTCCTAAACTGGGCTAATAAAGACGAGTATATGTCATACAGTGAGGCAAATTCCAACTGCCATGGGTTTTTTTAACTTGCAAGCCAATGTGTACACAGGACATTGGTTTTTCGTCATACCCGAACGACTAGACAGCTGTCATTGTCAGGCCCTCTCCTGCATCACTAACGAGTGGTAACAGCTCGAATACAAATGTTTTTGGTAAAGGCACGAATATACTGCAGTTTTTGCTAACCAACAAAATTGTTTTGGTAAACACACAAATACAGTTCGTTTGTAAACACAATGAAACATAGAGTTAACTTTGTCGGTAGACGGCCAGAATAGATAGCAGTTCTTTTCGTTAACCAAAATAATTTTAAAAAATAACATTCACCCCTACCTTTTATTTTGAATCCCATCTGCATGTTACAGAGTGGCATGGGTAATCTGTTCTGTGTAAACACTGGTAGTTCTACTTCACATGAATCTGGTCCCTTTAGACACATCTTGATAGTTAGATCAACAATAAAGATCTTCTCATTAACAAGACGATCTATCTTAAAACTAAATAACAATAACATATATATTACTAGCCATTATCAATACTATTCCAAGCTCACAAACATAAACTGAGATACAACTTCCTACTCTTCTTCCCCGATTGGTGGACATACGCCATACAGTGCCCTATGACGTAAATAAGTTGAAATCGATGGAGTTTAACGTCCTACTGGTCTACTCCGGCTTGGCTAATAAAGATGGACCATACAGTATGATATGGTGAAATTTTGCTCTAACGACGGCACTATAGCCTACTCTTATATCGAATGTCATAATTACCATACTATTAATATGTTTTAGTTTCGTTTCAAAAAGACGAGACCATACCACTTGCGGCAAAATGTATGAAAGGGAGTGTAGCGTTCTACTGTTCTGCTCCGACTGGGCTGATGAAGTCGGGTACCACTGATAAGTGGAAACCACACCGTCAACACCGCGGCTCCTTGTATTATTATCAGGGATACTAAAGATAGATGTAAAAAATACAAACCTAATGAACATCATTTCACTTAATTTTTCCTCTTTTTCTTCACCTAAATAAAAAACAAATAAATTGTGGATTAGAGTCTTACTTGTTTCGTACAATAATAAACAACAATAGCAATGCTAGTAATAATAAAGTTACACAATAGCAATGTTAGTAATAATAAAGTTACACAATAGCAATGCTAGTAATAATAAAGTTACACAGGACAAGGACAATAATGATATGAAATATTAAACAAATTAAATAAAATAATTGAAGTATAAAAACTTACCCCAAGCATATTCCAGAATAGGAAATTTAAATCCGAATTTCTCGATTGCCCCTTCTATGACGTAATTACAGGTGTCAATATACAGGTAGGCGTTGATTGACATGTCAAGAATATCATTATATAGACAGCAATCTACACCAGTACAGTAGTCAGGTATATAACAATTAACAGGTGCGTTAATAGCAGGTAGATTCTTCACCTTGGGACAATCTAAACAAAAGATAATATAGAGGTTTATAACATTCGATAACAAGAGACAGTGTAGATATTGAGAATGTGAGACAATGCCGATATTGAGAACGAGATAAGTAGCTGTTTTTCCATAAGTATATTTATTGCTCTATCTGGTTACGAAATGCCCCCCAAAGATTCACATTAGAAATGTGGATGGGATGTTTTTGAAGCTCAAAGTACCAAGGGTTACTCCACATGTTGTCACAACATATTCGTAGGTTGGAAAACCCAGGAATATTCCAATATATTATATTAGATATAAATGAATTCTAATAATACAACCGTACCATTCTTCCAGTTATTGGTGTCCGCAGGCTGGTATTTTAAACTGGTTCTACTACAAGGTGGGTTCAATAACTTGTCTGCTATACCAAGTTGTTCTAATAATACTCGTACAGCTTGTTTCGTCAAATCTTTAGCAAGGTCTAATCCTTTAGTCTTCACCCATTCAGATACCGAGAAGTCTGCAATGGAAAATGAATGTGAGAAAAACATTATTATTATTACAATGGGCTTGATGGACTTTACATACTGTCAGCCACGGTGACTCATTTAGTAAGATGCAACAAGACGGCCTCGGACTCAATCCCGATAGTGGAGGAGAAAGTTCCTCTAGGTTTTCCGTCATGTTCCCTCATTGTCAGGGGTGAAGAGCCGAGGGCAGGAAAGTCGTTCGGGTCATACAAAAAACTAGGTCCAATGTTCCCTTGACAGTTGGAATGGGAAATACGAATAGGCAGAAGGCGATGTATAAAAGCCATTTGGGTTGGAAAACCACTGTATAAAAGCCATGTGATTTGGGAAGGATATACACCAAGGTCCGTCATCATTAGCCCATTAGCGTTGAACTCCCAGTTCATTTCAGCTTTTTTTTTTGAGCTTCCAATGTAAACATTCTGTTAGTTGGAGGGTGTTATAATATCTAATATACACCAAAAACACAATATTTATCTAACTTTATACTTACTTTTAAGGTTAAAATCTAGCTTGGCATTCAGGTCACAGATCAGTTGAGGTATTTCAGTTCCGACTAAAACCGGAAGTTCTACCTGGCATTCATCTTTATCGAAACACACTTTAACCGTCAGATCCAATATAAACTTCTTGTCAACCTTCCGTACGCCATATCTTAATAATAAATAAACATATCACTTTAAATATAACAAACAGATTACACTGCGTATCAACGGAAAGATATAATACGTGCAAATTGAAATGAAATGAAATGAAATGGGGTTTTAACGTCCTACTGTTCTGCTCCTAAACTTGGCTAATAAAGACAGGTATGCGCCATACAGTGTGCTATGAGGGAAATTTTGCCACAGGCGTGCCACAGGCACTATGGCCTAATCTTATATCGAATTTCAACTGCCAAAGCGTTTACACTGGGCCTCGGTTTTTCTTCTCATCGGAACGACTACTCGACTGTTCTGACAAGAACAAACCACGTCAGAAAATCGCGCCTTACCCGCTTAGCTACCTTGTTTCACGAATACAAACAATCCTGGGTAATTAGATAAACTGAGCAATTAGACATAAAAACAACTTACTCGACATTAAAGAAATCTGATATTTTTACATCACCAGTCACTCCTGTAAATAAATGATATATCATTTATCGGATTTCCAAAAAAAAAACCACAAGACAAATACACGTTTGACAATTTTAGTATATCTTGATTTTATAATTAATATTTGTCAATCTCAATTTCTTGAGCGTGAAATCTCCCAGAATGATGTCCGAAGTGATTCCTTAATAATATTAACAGCTGTGAGAGATTTGCTATCGTGATGAATACGATCTGATTAAATTTCATTTTCCTACACTAGTGTAGGCCATCGAAAGTATAAACAAAACGAAACGAAAGAAAGATAGATCTACATTTAATCACATTGTGATGAATATAACAGCAATCATAATAATTACCATTGTCAGGAGATCTATTTTATGATCAAAAAGAGCATATTGTTTATTTTGTTTTGTTAGAATTGAGACCTGCATTATGCATTATTGTTTTAAATATTTAAAACTCTACAATATCAATACAGGGTATGGACAGTGTCTTCACATCTTCGTTAGTTTTTATGTTTTGTTTGTGACGTTTCCTGAATGCCACCCTAATATTGAACAAATTGCAGTCTGTTGGTTTCAAGGAACGGCTTGAACAATGATTTAAGACCAGTAAGAGAAGAGTTAAAGTTGTATTACCTGTATTAAGATCTATATCATCACCGAGTAAAGAATATCTCACATCTTTATTCTCGATAGCAGCCTCAATAAAATAGTCACATGTATCTATATTGAGGAAAGCGTGGAAAGACATATCCAGGAAGTCAACATTAAAACAACAATCAATCTTCGTACAGGTATCTCCCAGGTGACAAACCAAACCTTTAGGTAACTTGGGCAGTTTTTTAATGGGTTTCGGGCAATCTGAAATATATGTTAGAAGTTATTGTAAAATCCGTCATATCTGTACATTACGATGGGGGGTGTCGTTAACGATGAAGTCAGTGCTTACCTGTTTTGGATCGCAATTGCCTCTTGGTGGGGGGGGGGGCTCATCGAGTAAGACACTGGGTGGGAAATTTTGCCCAAGCAGCGGCACCACAGCCTGCTCTTAATTCGAATTTCAACTGTCAAGGGGGCTGGTTTAAGTGTATCTAAATAAGAACACGGAATCTCGGATTTTTATCTCATCCGAACAATATGGTGGAATCCTCACTACTGCACCACTACTGCATGACAAGGGGGAACTATGGGAAAATTCAACTAACTATATTAGTCAACACCGGGATCGAACCCCGGACATACTGGGCAATCAATGCTTGTTGCTCTTTTGTCCGAAGATCTGAATGATAGGTGTATAACATAAGTGTTACTTACCATTTCTCCATCCGTCAGTATTAGACGAATATGGCGGTCGTTTAATATCACATCGTTCTTCTAATAAATACGGTGTTATGCCGAATTTATCCAATAAAAACCTTGCAGCTGATGCGGCTAGTTTCTGTCCGGCTTCAGCGCCAACTTCCTTCATGAAATCGTTTAAGTTGAAATCTGGAACACGACAAACCAAATCATTCAAACATATCAAAACAGGCTAAAGGAGCCAAATCATCCAACTCAATAGTGTCCATAACATTCGTAATTAAAATAATAAATTAGAATTCAGATTGGGTAGAGATATAGAGAGGTAATACTTCCATGTGAGTCCGATTGGGTAGAGATCTGTGGGTAAATACTCTTATGTCAGGGAAGCGATCTACGTGGTTAATAGCCTTTGTCAGTGAAATTGGGTAGATATACTCACTCTTGTATTGGTCAGATTGGGTAGATATACTCATATATTGGTCAGATTGGGTAGATATACTCATATATTGGTCAGATTGGGTAGATATACTCATATATTGGTCAGATTGGGTAGATATCTAAAGGGTTAATACCTTTATCTTTGTCAGATTGGGTAGAGATTTAATGGGTTAATATACGGCTGTATCAAGTAGAGTGGGTGGATGTCCAGAGGGTTAATACACTTGTGTCAAGCAGATTAAAGGGTTAATACTCACCGATATTGGTCAGATTCGCCAGAGATCTCGCATCACAGGCTGGTATACGTTCTTGGTTCATCAGCTGTATACCTTCTTCCGGGAAACAGAACGGTGTTCCATCGATAGGGATACAGGCTTTCACAGTTAGATCTACTATAAAACCTTTAGGATACTGAGCTATTGTAAAACTACAAAAAAAAAACATTACATTACCGATTGGATTTGATTTGTAATCATTCAGTGAATAGGGTTTCAATAAATAAAATAAAACCAAGTACGAACAATCCAAACCATTAGACAGAATTCGAAGTCCTAAAAAACGTTATAGGCAAAATAGTGTATTCAGCAAATAGACTGCTCCCCGTGTACAAAATACACGACAAACAGTGGTAACAGGTGTCCGGAAGAGTAAGCTTATCCTGCCTGGCGCGCCACACCCGCCATAGCTGCATCCAAACTATTAGGCAAAATGTCGATAAAATAGCGTGATTGGCCAATGAACTATCGGTATGCAAAATGCACGTGATGAACTGTGTTAACTATGTAGTTGACATATAATCAGGGAGATAGTATTAACAGAATAAAAGGAACAAGCTCTCGCGTAACGAATTTAAATGAGATTTCGACACAGACTGGACTAAAGAAGACGGACATACGCCATACGGTAAGCTACGAAGGAAAGCTTGCATGAACAGCGATGCCATGAGCAACACCAGTCGACTCAAAGAAAGACATTATAATTTAAAGCACATGCTTTAGGCCACCCATCCCACTATCTTTATAGGTTTTGTATAAACACTATTCTTTATAATATATTGTGGTTTAATGAAGTATAATATTGTAAGATAAATAAACTTACGATATGGTAATTGGAGCTGGATCTCCATTTCCTATTGTCAACGTAGAAGGCTTTCCTGTAAAACAAATGAACATAGAGAC
The DNA here is from genome assembly GCA_036850965.1 of Patella caerulea. NCBI lineage: Eukaryota > Metazoa > Mollusca > Gastropoda > Patellidae > Patella > Patella caerulea. The sequence goes on along the minus strand of JAZGQO010000010.1, from coordinate 441,310 downwards.
AGTTTGTTAATAGAAAGCCGAACATGGCTTGATAAGTAATATGTGGCAGGGTTGATTTTTATAGCTGTTAACAACATACAGGAGTAACGATACAAATGAAAAATGGTCTAGGCTAATGCAGACGGACCGCCATGTTAGCGAGCCAACGCCTTACTCTGAACCGCTATTGACGATAACAACCATCCGTGGACCCACCCACTCATCTATCGAACACAAAGTTTAAATTAACACAGTTTATGCCTTACTCGTATGTGAATCATTTTAATAATAACTTACCCCAGTCATATGTCAACAGAGTTTCTGTGTGTTGGAATTGTCCAAATCCAACTTTTAGAACGAAGTTACAGGGATCGAATTCCAGGAATACTGGAACACTCTTCTGTATCGGTTCATCCACAAATGGTATTTTAAACTCGAAGTCGACACAACAATGGAGACCGAAACAATTCTCTGGCATTCCACATGTTACTTTATCTTTGAGAGTAGCTGGTAAATATTTCTCTACGTCAATATTCCACGGACAATCTATTAATATATACAAATCAGTTATTAGTAAGTGCGGGAGGACGGCACCACACACAAAAGATTACACAAGACAAACCCACAGTATACAAACACGAGACAAACCTACGGACATTAAAATAGACACAGACAACTCAAACAAGTGGTTTGAACTAGGTGTAATTCCATGGCTTTTGCCCGTTGGGCTTAAAGATACATTCACGGGTGCAAATTTTCTGGGAAAGTACCTTTAATCAACCAATTAGAAATTTTATATCTCAGTCTCAAATAAATCTTAGATGTGCCTGAAATTGAGGAATTCACTACCCATATCTCTGAAACCTGCCCAATCACTAACGACGCTTTAATCACGTTTAAATTATAAAGACTCGTCTGTTTTGAATTTTCTTACAGATAACCCTATTTTGTTAGGGCTTTGAGCAGACATTTTTGTTCGTGCAGTATTAGAATTATGTGTGTTCACGAAGAAAGATATGATATCTATTATTATTTACAAACAACATACCTTTGGGAGACGGGGCAACAGAACAGGTACCATCAGTAAATATTTTCTATAACCGAAACAGTAAATAATAATTAATATGATTCACATAGTTTATTAACAAATATTATAAAAATTATACACGTAAATTAATTGTGTCAATGGCATTTAGTAATCCGACTGAAATATACAGATAAAGATGTTGGACTGGAGAACACAGTTCACAATTCTATGGAATACAATTACTCCTTATTACTGAGCGCCACGTTACGTTTTGTATTTCATCCACGCTTGATACAGATTAGAGAAGCCTAGTCGAATCGTCGTTCAGTAAGAAAGAAGAAATTGCCTACCGTTGACTTATGACCTTAGATGAGATTATGGAAATAGTACTAGACAACTTACATTTAATCCAAGTTTCTGGAAAATGACGTCTACTGCAGCTTGTGAAAGTTTTCCTCCCATTGCCTTGGCAAATTCTTTGATTGAACCACCACCTTCAAGCAACAAAATATTATCAATTATACAAATATCTTTATTAACACTCCATTTTATCGATAATACAATATCTGTATTAGTACTTAATTTTCATAATAACACAACTTTATGGATTTACTACTTCTTGGTTTATCACATGCAACGTTTCAATACTCTTACAGGTATCTTTATCAAGCAATGCAAAATTTCATTTGGTATTGACAGTTACATCTACAATATTTTTATTTGAAATACCCCAAAAAACAGTAGTTTCGCCTATATTTGGGTCTTGTTGTGGGCCGCAAAAGAAAAGAACATTCCACTTCACTGCACAAACTGGGCTAATGAAGACAGGTATACGTCATACAGATTCCTTTACAACTACACACTGTACTTGTCTTCCCCCTCCCCCATCCACCCTGCACTACCGACAAGACGAAAACCCACAAAGGAAAATTTCGAGGAACTTGACCTGCCATCACTTGTAGCAAACAAGACACCTCGTGGTTAGCGAGACAGCGTCTTACCCATTGACCCACTGTGGTTGTAACTAGCTCACAAAATCCATAAATAAATTATTTACACGTATCTTACCAGGGAGTGTGAAATATACATAAATAAACTTTTTATCTTACCTGGGGGTATAAAATTCTCATTACATATAGGTACATCTTACCTGGGAGTGTGAAATTCTCATTACATATAGGTATAGGTATTCTCATATCTTCTATCATCTGGCTGTCTATCGATGTTTCATCATCCGTTAATTTAATCTTTAAACCAAAATCAACAATAAAAACTTTCTCATCACTGTTTTTATCGATAGTAAACCTGAAATTTATATTTAAAAAAAATATATAAACATTGGTCACTTTCTTAATTTTGATGAGTCTAGCCTTTAGCTATGTGTATTTGGATAACGTGGTTTGTGGACGTGTATTTCGTATTTCGTTAAGCTGATTTCCAGAAGTGGTACAACACAACCTGTATCTATGTGTATTTAGATAAAATGGTTTCCGTATGTGGTATAATATAACATTTAGCCACGTCTTTCAAAATACATGATAAAGACCAATATATTATAGGAGTAAGCCCCCATATCTGGACAAAATCATAACTTACCTCAATGTTATCGCATCACCAATTGGAATTTCTTCGGGAGTTCCTATATTGTTAAAAAAAATAAAATAAACTAAATGAAAATCTATCATATAAAATGGTTAAATTATGCCGCGCATGAACATGGGTCTTTCCTGTGGGAGGTTGGGAAATGGCCCTATCGTCTCTAAGTCACATACGATCACGTCAGGGATCAATCGGCAGAGGTGACCGAACAGCTAGTTCTCGAAACGCAACATTCTAGAGTCTAGAATCTAGACTACAAGCGTAAGGAAGTCATACAGATTTATAAAAAAAGAGAGCAAGGATAGGTAAGAATGGAATAATAAATCAAGTTACTCACCCCACTGATATCCAATAAGGACAATAGAATGTTTATATTTCTCGAAACCCACGTGTAACATAAAATTACACGAATCCAGTTCAACATAAGCATTGAAGGCTTTCGTAAAGTTGAATAATTTCGTTCTTATTTTAACATCCACACAGGCCTGTAGGTGCATACAATTATCAGCTATTTGTAAATAGATTAATTTCTTCAACTTCTCGTTTTTGATTGCTGGTAGAGTCAGTGTTTTATCGAAGATTTTACAGGCTATAATTAGGAAGAAAATATATATAAAATAAATTAAAAATGCATAGCTTATTACATTTTGCTTAGAGAATTCGGATAACAGTTAAATTTGAATATTTGTTTTTAGAAAATTCTATCAGTTAGGATTGTTGACCAGTGACCAAATTACACAATTTGGTTGTAATTATAACACCAGGCCCCGAGTTCACAAAGCATTCTCAGACTCTTAAATCAAGAGTTGACTCAAAGTTGTTTTAATGTATCAAATACCCTAATAAGAAATTATATACAAGTTTTTTGTGTTTCTGGATCAAAGATATATCTTTGAAATGGTGATTGAAAGTTGGGCAAATTCTTAACTAAGTCTGAGAATGCTTTGAGAACGTGGGGTCAGAATTTGAACTGCTGTTGCGCGATTTAAAGATATTCAAATCTTACTTTTCTCAGCTTGGATAAGCCTGTCAATTAACTGTTGAGTTGTTCCGGTTGTTATCAAACCTCGATCACCAAGTCGCTCTTTCAATATGGCATTGGTCAATATTTCTGGTCGCTGACAAGGAGGCGTCTCTTCTAACAGATCCTATTGTTAAATTATAAATACTTTATTCAATTTTAAATTTGCAATTCTCACTTTTTAATTGACCTATAATTTAATTTAGAATACCAGAATTAGATGTCTTTAATTAATAAAATACCTTTACAGGGAAAACAAAAATAGACGAAATCTAATCAATACGACAGGCTTTGGAAGATTAAAGGATAACGTTGGGTTATCTGGTATAATTCTTTAGTTCAGTCAGTATAAGGACAACTCGCACTTCCCTTTTTGCATCATTTCCCGATTGTCTAACGATTTTGAATGTGTTTAACCAGTTCTATCACATGTGTAATAAAGGTGGACACTAACATTGTCCTTTAACCAGTTTTATCATATATGTAACATTGGTGGACACTAACGTTGTCCTTTAACCAGTTTTATCATATATGTAACATTGTCGACACTAACGTTGTCCTTTAACCAGTTTTAGCACATATAATATTGGTGAACACCAAAGATCTCCTCTAATCACCGACCAACGCTGGAGGGCTATAAATTTGATGACATTTGAAGAACATTTAAACAATTCCAGAAGACGTTGTAAGCAATGATACGGGCGAACGCCGCTGAAGTAAAAGTATATATAATTACCTCCGGTATACCAAGTTGTTTCAGTGCTTCCTTTAATCCATATTCCACGGATTCTTCGGCTAATTTCTTAGCCGATTCTTTTAACCTTTTCTTGATAGCATCTCGACTGTAATACTCTTTCCAGTTTACTGAAATAAAGTCATAAATCTTTACTAATAGTTGTGTTGGTTTGTCTGTTCACGGTTGGTAGGTAATCCAGGGATGCCCGGAAGCTGAAATTTAGTGTATTTGGGTAGCTCGGAACGGGGACTAGCATAGGCCTGGTGGCAATGTCTTAGTCCGAATTCGGATTTTGACCTCTGGGCTTTGACACCCAGACGAATTTCGACACTAGACTAAACCAGGCATTATTCTAATATTTAATAAAATCAGATATTTTATCATTTGAACAACCGGTTTATAGTCTTATAACAAACGATATATTTTTTTTAACAAATCGGGTACATTATCATATATATTGATGGGAACTGTGGTGGTTCAGTGAGTCAGACACTGGTTCACTAATTACCAGGACAACCGGGTTCGATCCTGGTGTTGGCCTAAACAGTTCTTTGGGATTTTCCATTTGAGAAGTGTTATCAGATGTTATTGTTGCCATGTTAGTGAATCGTCAGCGTTACTTACCTTCCGGCCATGTTAGTGAACCGTCAGCGTTACAGATTGGTAATGGTAGGATTGATTCATCTAGTAACATCATGAATGGCATACAGTTGGTGTTATCTTCCTGTGAACAGAAACCCACACCAACTGTTCCTAAAGCTACTGTATCCGTTTTCTCCACTTTCACCCTGTAAAACACACGACATTTTAACTATGACCATCAGTAGTAATGCCTCTTGTCAGTGCTTCAAGAAGCCACAGTGGCTAAGTGGGTAAGACGCTGGGTCGAACAAACAAGGTCCCGTGTATTCACTGGCGTACACGTAAAGAAAGCCTAAGCAGTTGTAATTCTATATAAGAGTAGGCTGTAGCACCGCTGTCTGAGAAAATTTTCCCACACACCACCTGTATTGCGCATTCCCATCTTCATTTGACCAGTAAAAGCAGAACAGGTGCACGTTAAACTTCATTTCATATCTCAATTCAATTCAGATTAGGTGACTTTATAGTTGTTCTTCTTAGGGTTTAATGTCAGCTATTTTGGTGAAAATGTTTTTCTATTATAGCCAGAAATATAAATGACGGAATGTTACTTAAATGTGGCACCAAATACAAGATTTGGGAATATCATATAACTAACCTGATAATTAATTCCATTCCACCGAGAACATCGATTTTAACTCCTGGTTTTACTTCTAAATCAAAGCCTGATAAAAAAGATAAAAATATAACGTTTAAGATATCTATAAAGGCATTATAATCAATATAACGTTACAGATATTTACCAAAAAACCATGACATAAACATGAATATAATCAAAAATACTTATAAGGATTATCAATATAATTTTCTGAAAGCTATGTTTGTTTTGATTTTCATGAAATAGTTACGAATGTTAAAAATGTAAATGAATTGAAAAAGAGGAAAAATAATGTGTACCTCCATATATATCACCAAAACCACCGAACTTTTTCTCAAACTTGTCTTTGATTCCCAGAACAAATTCCAGATTACAGGGATCGAATCTAGCATACAGTTTATAGGTTTTCAGGAACATGAAGACTTTAAGGTGAACACAACACTCCAGACCTAAACAATGCTGATCAAACGTACAGTACATATTCTTAGGCAACCTCAAGCTCATACCCGGACATTCTGAAATGGAAAAACGATTCACAGTTAATTACAATCCGGTCAACACGGCTGATAATTTACTAATACGGATTTGGAGATGTTCATCCAAATTTTTGTCCATAAACAACTTACAAAAGTAATGTAAAGTCATCTGTAATGTGATGACATTTATAGGAAACAATGACATCAGATGGTACTTGACGTCATAACCATCATGGAGACGATGTTACTAGCTATATAAATAGTTACTTACTGCTGCCATGATTGGTTAAAGTGTTTATCATAGTTTGACGAGATCCTTCGGCGATTTTTCCTCGTTCTGTTAATTCTGTTCTGAGTTGATCATCGGTCATCTGGTAGGGGTTAAAACATGGCTTGTTATCAATGATTTCCTGAAATAAAAAGTAGAACCATAAACAAACTCATCCCTAGCTTTCTGGTGGGTTGAGTCAAGTGGCGTTTCTACACTTTGGAATCGCTCAAACAGGTAAAACGCCAACAGATATTATATACTTGAATCAACATTTAACGGAATATATTTTAATCTATTAACGGAAATCGGTTTTATCTTAAATTTACAGACAACAATTTCAACAACTCTGCCTTTAATTAATTAATTACAACCACCCTACCTTTATTTCAATAATAACAACCATCACCCTACCTTTATTTTAAGGATGACTTCGGCCATGTGTCCTTTGCTTTCATCCAATCCCAATATATCCAACAAATCCAAGATGGCGCCAACTTTTAATTTTCTGATCGAGAATTTCTGTAAAAATGCAGTTGGCTTTTTGAAGAAATTTTTCAGTCCTAAAAAGAAAAATAATTTACTCAATTTAGCTAAACATGTGGTTTAAAAACTGATAAAAGATTTGTTTTATTTGATGGGGCCACGGTGGTTACCTGGTTCACTATCTAGAAAGTTCCATGTTCAATCCCGGTGTTAAAGAAAAGTGTCCAGTCCCAGGTACATATTGGCTTGGAAGTAATAAAAAAAACCTGGACTATGGAGGCAGGTGGATGGATATTTCCCACATGGCGCGTGTCCGTTATCGTTAACCCAGTTGTTGTACAAATAGTAAGACGTTAAACCACATTGCACTCCTTTTATAGACATCACCGTGGACAACTGTACGGCCATTGATGACGTCAGTGTTTATAGATATAATGACAATAAAATATATGGTTAAAATATAAAACTCCGTATTAGTTATTCTTGGACATAATTAAAACCTCAACTCACCAGAATCTTTAGTGTTTTTTGTTTTTTGGTCAACTTTGTCACTGTTCTTCTCGACCTTACCTAACATAGAGTCATCACCAACTGGAAAACAAGCACAATAACTCAATACAGACATCAGTTTACATAAAATCTAATTACTGAAATTCCAACTGGAATGTGCGAACACAAACTGGTTAAAATACAGATCTATATTTCGTTTCCATTTTTTTATATTTTCGATGGCCTACACTACATGAAGATCTGACATGTTATATTGGGAGTTCAGGTCAGGGGTCAAATGCGCGGTTTGGCCTTATGACGTCAGTCATTAATTAACCAGTCAACATTGATGTTACTAGTGGATTACCCACAGTTCCGTGCAAAACACACCTAAAGCTCGTCGTAACAGACCATTTTATTGGCTACTCCCTCACATCTTTCAGAACAGGTCAATGATAACAACTCTTCCAGATCCTAGTGTAGTAAAGACAAGTAAAACGTATTTTTGAACTATAAAAAAGAAACGACATAGGATCTGCGTTTTAATGAGATTGTGTTGAACAAGTTTAATAATATAACAATTATCTGTATATCTCTACGTAATTTGATAAAAATAATGACAACTTACAGAGTCCGTCATCCAGTACTTTAGCTGGATCATCTTGATCATCCAGGTTGATAGGTTTCTCTATATTACCTCCCGTTCTCGCTGGTTCCTCGGTTTTATTGTCTCTACCTCCAAGACCAATTAGAACACCTTCTGATATCACGTCAAACTATATAATACACAGGATTATATTATACAATACATTGTTATACTATATACAATAATATACAGTGGTAGAGAAGTGCACATTTGATCGTGCAGCCTGTCATTCCTCTACAACTAAAGATCCTACGCTAAAGACAATTATTGAAATACAATTAACCATAGTATAGTCCCGAAATTACCTAGTTTGCGTCAGGTGGACGTTGAACCCTATTTCTCTCTATATGTACAATAATACTCATTTCTTAGAATATTACAGGCAACTGGCCTGATCGGATTCAGGAAGTAGATACTACTTCTATATCTATATATCAGCGCTATTTCAATTTTCAAGTTTAGGTTTTATGAAAAAAATCTACCTTTTGGTTTCAGAAATTCATTTATTTAACTATATATACGGCATACAACTTTAAATTTTGTTGTTTTTTATGATTGTCACTTTGTAAAGTATTCCTGCATATGTGATGTGACAGAGTGCGCAATAAATGTGTTGTAATGGTAATAGTAGTAATAATGTTATTGTCTTGCCTTCCACACTAGTTTATAGTCATCACATTCTTGTTCCCATTTGGGTAAAGCTGGAATCCTAGGAGGAACATATCTTGTAGGGTCTATAACTCCACCATTGTTCTTCTGCATAGCGAAATGGATGTGATCTTCAGCATCACAGACGGACGGCGTCACTTCACCAATTTTTTGTCCGGCAGTTACCTAGGTATCAAATAAAAATAACTAGTCTGGACCCACAGCAGGAAATATCGCAGTCTTGTATATGTATGCCTTAAGTTTTGTTCTGGCAGTTACCTAAGGACTTAAATTCAAATACTAACTAGATTGAACCCAACAGCAGGAAATAGTTGCGGTCTTGAATGACTGTGTGTACAATTTAAGACGATTTGGGCGAACCATGTAAAAGATACAGGCGACCACGTAGAAACTATTCAAACCAGTAAATGTCTAATTGATAATTTAGATAATATTTCAGGCCTAAAGAAAGACCTGCAATTGGCAGATTTAGCTCTTGCATAATGTATGTTTATTTTATATTTACCAGTTTTTGTGTATAATCGGGTGAATCTTGTCTAGTTATTGTACTGTTAGGTTTTATATTGGTAATTATCAACTTGGTATCTTTCAATGATCCACCGGTTGCTTGTATTATAACTTCATTATCATTAGTGGGAGATAACATGATATATCCTGGGAACGGTGCTACAATCTAGAAATACAGAGATTATTATACAATATAAAAGAAAGTAGGCATAAACTTCCTTGTATTATTTCGAGAATATTATACAATATAAAAAGCATAAATAATAGGATACAAAAACAATCCAAGTGAAGAAGGCATAAATTAATTTGATTCTTACTGGGTTGGGATGTCGTTCCTCTACCAAAAACGCGCTAAGAATTTGTGACGAAATGAAGGAATTTGGAAAAGTACAATGAATAAAAACCTCAATTAAAATATCGACAGTTTCAAGACGGTCGACATTTTCTGTTTCTATGGAATGGAGATGAAATGAAATGGGACATGTATTGACTTTTGACCCCGCAATATCAAACACCATAGTATCCTATTATAAATCAGGTTATACAAATGAATGGGGTTTAACGTCCTACTATTCAGCACGACTGGGGTAATCAGATAGGCCAGGTAATAAAACAATATTATTAATTTATCTACCTTTGAGTCACGTGATATTTGAAGATCAACGCCATCTACATCGTATTCCTTGCCCTTCTTTAACTCAGATGGATAAAACCCAGACCCGTCACATCCACCGCCTTTTGTACGGAATTTCTTGGGGAAATCTCGGTGACATTTTGGTCCAAAGACACGATCGATTAATGATCGGGCTGTACTATACCTGTAACCAATTTAAACAAATTTAATATTTCATATTCTTCAAATCTTTATAAATAAATTTTCCATTCTTCCTCATATTTTTTTTTTAAATATTACGTTCTTTGTTGCCAAGTATTAGTAATGTCAATTATCTAGCGCTGCATTGCCGAATTTCTATGGTATTAAAAGTAATTATAACGCCCAGCAATCGCATGGATGACTTATATCCGGGAGGATCAACTTAGCCGAACAATCTGTCAATCTATTATAAGGTATCAATGCATCTACATCAGGTATCATCAGAATGTAAGTCTGTCGGGTATCTGGTGGTAGGTGTGGTATTGCACGCCCAAAATTCCATGTTCCCCAACTACTCTAGATTAGATCAAAAGCGTACGACATGGAAATGGTACTGCAGTGTACCGTAGGGTAGGCCTACATCTTCAGGAATTCCCGTATATCTTCAGGTATTGCAAAAATACTCTGACAGATATTTTCAAGTTGCCCCCCCACCGCACTCCTGGTCTATTGTTGCTATATTCTTACCTTTATATATACAAATTGTGTTCTAAATATCAACAAATAGTTTTATGAATTTAATGAGACAGAATTAGCGTACCAGGAGGACCTCACCAAACATAACAATTAGACAAACACGCGGACAACATATTACTTCATTACTTACCCTTCTTTAAGAGTATTGTAGGCGTCTTTAATATCAGTGACCAGTTTGAATATGGAGGTAAATCTGTTAAAGAAAGATTCTCCGAGTGCTTTTATAGAATCAAACGGTTCCAGAAGATCATCTATAATGGCTTTTAAATCATCCATTACTTGTTTTCGTAAATCAGCCTTTAAACATAAAAAAACAATTAAACATCAGCATACAGTGATCTCTTACACATTGGAAATCGACCAGGATTTTACGCGGACAGGATTAAGAAGACCATCTATGCCAGGGTCACACAATCACGGTATGTATTACGATTGATAACGTGGTTTAATCGTGGTGATCCTATCAGGTCTTTTAATAACGACCGGGTTGATTCCATTGAAACGTATCCGAACATATCTGCATTTACTAGGCCGTGGACAATCATATCGTAACATGTTGTACGACAGCTCAGAACCCAGCATAAACAACAATTAATGTTGTACTATCGGTAATGATTCATAAACGTTTCCCCAAAATATTCAAATTAAATAATCAAAAGGAATTACATTACAAAAACCACAAGAATGAAATGCATATAGATAAAAAGAAATTTTTATACATCTAACAAAACGAAAAACAAATTATAAAATAAAACATGTGGTAATGTTAAAATACAAACCGTGCTAAATCGTCCGTTAGTAAAAGCAGCGACGGGATCTTGTCCTTTCTTGAATGTTTCACCAATCCAAGTTTGACCACCTTTAACTAAGGCGGCTTTAGTTTGGCTGGTCAAATTCTTAATTTCCGCAAATTCACCTTTCAAATCGAACCAATATGGCTTCTCCTCTGAAGATATAATAACGTACAATGATGTAAAATACAAACGAAATGAAAAATGGTGTCCGGAAAAGGAATAGTACGGCACCCACGTCCGGAAAGGGCATATCCTATATCTAGTACGACACCCATCAATGATTATAAGTTACAGAGACCAAAGACCGCAAACAGATTCACCACGAGATGTTTGCATACATGACACAGTTTAAAATTCTCATTAACTATGAACCCCATTGTAGGCCTGCTACATTCCTTTGATGCAGGGTGGAGGACCTGAAAGGACAACTGAAAGGGAATCTTACTTTTTAAGAAGAAACAGGCATCTTTAGTTTTGTTTACCGCATCGATGAGATTTTTTACTTCCATACCAATACTGAAAGTAGAAGATGTATTTTCATTAAATGATACATTATGTAAGATGAGGATAGATAGCTGGTCGTTCTTGTAATAACAGTTTAAAGATGAGGATAGATAGCTGAGATAAAAAGAGATAATGCAAATGAATATTTCTCCATTTTTATATCAAATAATTAAATGACCGAATCGTTCTCATCTACTGAAAGTTGTGGCCATCCGGCATTGGACACACGATATACCCACTGAAGATACTTACTTGAGAACATTACCACCGACACCAGCAATAGCCTTTTTAGGATCGTTGTTAAAATCTTTAAAGGCTTCAATGATAGCTTTAATAGAGGTATAGATCTGTTTACCAGCTCGTGGTACAATTATAGTTACTGTCTCTAATAATTGCTGTAAATAAAATAAACACTGTATTAAAAACTGTGGACATAACATAGAATTGATACCACGAGTTCTATTTTTTCAATGGGGTTTAACGTCCACTCGGGACTAACACATGGTTCAATTTTGTTTCAATAAAGTGCTTGCGCATAGAGGTCTTTATCAGTGGGACGAAACTGGAGGACCCCGAGAAAACCCAGGAGGTTGGCAGGCGACCCTACTCCTTGTCACGTACAACCGGGGATTCGAAACCATGCTAGTTGACTCAATGTCAGTCCTTATGATACATCGCGCACGTGATGAACAGTAGGACGTTAAACCCTATTTCACTGTATCTATATAAATATGCAAAATGTCTTACATTGTAGAATCCCATGACATCCTTTCGGATATCGTTGTACAGGGTGACAACTTTGGTTACTAGGTTACGTAATGGCCGAATAAAGGGAGGTAAGTCCTTCTCATCAATCTCTCCAAGTTTTGTCATTGTTGCTATGGCTTTTTTACCCAGATTTAACACCTGTAAAAAAAGAAAATATAATGTTGATTATCTCACGAAACAGAAAACTCCACGTACTAATACAAAACAAACACAACAAGACAAATCACATAGAAATAAACAACACGTGTCGATTCAATTGACTAGATCCCAGGAATGGCTCGTAGGGGAGGGGGGGCTGACGTAAGTGCCGAGTCCGTAAGTGATCCGTATGAATACAACTTCAAATTATAGATAGGAAAGTCCAAGAAGCTCTGACGTCTTTAACAAGCACCGGAGGTCACTTGTCGAATCGAAACGTCGTACTTTTAGAATAAAAACAGAGACTGTTTTCTCATAAAAATTGTGTTCTGTTCAGACCTTTACATCAAAATGTACGATATGTTTTTTAGTTCCAACACTGTATTAACTTCAGCCTATATTCTACACAATGTATTAACTTGACGTTTCTAGTTGTTTGCTCACGGCTCCGTGAATCAAAAGGCCAAAAACTCGCCATCCAGGACACGTGAATGAGAACAACTCGAGATCATAGTGTAGTAAAGAGAAGGATAACGAAACGAAACGAAACGAAACGAAATAGGAACTGTGTTTTAATCTGATTATAAGACGTCCTTACCTTCAGTGGTAATTCTTCAAGTGCTGCCTTAAACTCATCAATAATTTTACCAATCGATATATCACCTCTAATGATCGATTTGAACAGATCGATACCCTTTTTAATCTCCTTCACGACGTCATTCTTTATTTTATCATAAAGTTCAACCAATTGTTTCAGATTGTCAATACCGAATTCCTGAAAATAACAATCGCAACAACAGTATTAACCCCCGTTGAATGGAAACCGACGAAAATTGAGTCTTGAAAATTGAAATATGGCAACGGTTTTAACGCGATATATTTCAACAACTAAGTTGCCACTGTATATAAACTCTGTCATTTCACAAAATCCTAAAAATCGAAATTCAGATAGCTATGTTATCATGTTAAAGTGAAAATTTCATATTTTCAGAAAGTCAAAACATAATTATTTCTATGTCTTTTGCTCAATAGGTTGTCAACTTACTATTATACGATCATATGCATTATTCCCCACACTTAAAATTATCCCTTGTTTTTCTATTTCCCCATGGTATAGCTATCTTCAAACGTTTGAATTTGAAGTTGAAAATGATATATTTGCCAACATCCCAACTGGCAAGGGGGAATTATTGGATAAAGAGGATTATTCTTGAACGAGGTGGGACTGTTTATAGATACCATATATTTTAAGGCTTTATTTTAATACTTTTTAAATATATAACTTAAAATTATGAAATTGTAACATTAATTTGTATAAATTGAAAAGTATTTTATCCAGTCTCATAATATTGGGTACTGACTTTCTCATAATGTTGGGTACTGAATTTCTTATGGAAAGTTAGGTACTTAATTTTTCATAAAATGTTAGATACTGACTTTCTTATAATGTTGGATACTGAATTTCTCGTGGAATGTTGGGTACTGAATTTTTCATAAAATGTTAGATACTGAATGTTTATCATGTTGGTTATAGAATTTCTCTTAGAATGTTGGGTACTGAATTTTTCATAAAATGTTGGATACTGACTTTCTCATGAAATGTCGGGTACTGAATTTCTCATAATTGTTGTTGTTAATAAGAATTAAACACAATAGAGATAGTTAGTCAATTGTAGGTTTAGAAATCCAACAAATTACAAAAGTTTTTATTTCACATTCAGCTTGATGTAAATATATTAAACTAGCCTACCTGTAACAGATTAATATTATATTCCGCCTTTCCTTTAAAACAAACTCGAGCTAGGAAGAAGTCGAGATTAATACCAACAACACCAAGATGTACTCTGGCATAGGCTTCATCGTGAACATCAACTATAGCATTACCACTCAATGCAGCTGAAGTATAAATAAACATACATCACTATTGTTTATTTTACTCATTTAGATTATTTTAAAAAAATTTGGTCTGACTATTTTTTTTTTTTTTTTTTTAAAGTTTCAGGGACTTTTTGTTCACATTTTTGTAGGTGAGTCGAGGGCTTTACGGATCCGACGTGTTTTGCCCGTGTCAATGGTACAGGACGGAGGGCCTAACAACGACAGCTGTCTAATCGTTCGGATTGGACGAAAAATCGATATCCCGTGTATACATTGGCATGTACGTAAAGATCCTCTGGCAGTTGGAATTCGATATAAGGGCATACTTCCCTAAAAGTACACTGCAAGGCCCATGTCCGTCTTTATTAGTCCAGGCGGAGCGGAACAGCAGTAGGACGTTAAACCCCATTTTATTGCATTTCGGTACGCGAATCAGTCCTAACACTTGAAACAATTATTATATTACGGAATTCAAGCTACTTGAAAAATTTATTTCTAACGACGTTTCAACGATGCTTCTCACGTCTTTATGAAGCACAGAATGGCAACCATGGCACAATGAAGATACATATTCCATATTATTGTGGCATGTGTTATTCTCATCCGATTGAACTATTCAGTTCTTCTAAATACGACTAAACACAAATAAATATGAAAACCTTACTATAAGAAAAATACAACTTACAAATCTTTAAATCTAGTAGATTCTTCACAAGGATCCCAAACGAAGCACCTATCTTTGTGGATCCCAACATTTTCTTCCAGTCGATGCTCGGAGATTTCAGGACAAATTCAAAACCTTTGTCCAAAAAGCCACGTCTATGTCGGGAGTGAACGGCAACATCTTGTGAATTGAGATCCCATGGGTTGAAATACATGGAACTATCGTTACCAGTGAAGGAACTGAAATAACGACTTTAGTTAAAAATTCTGATAATCACGCCTGTAGATAAGGCGCCAGGTTATAATATACATGTTGTGTGGAATGACTAAGTCTGTCACTAGTGTCTCACCCCAAACTTGCTGATATTCTGACCGTGTTAGATAATTGAAAACTCTGATATTCTGATCGTGTTAGATAATTGAAAACTCTGATATTCTGACCATATATAAATGTAGATAATAGTCGGAAACACTGATATTTTTACAATGCATAGCTGATCATGGAAAACTGTGATAAAATGGCAGTGTAAGATACTCTGATATTGTAATTGTAATATATTGACTGATGTTACCTACCTGTTGCTGGCTCTATAAGGTGTAATATGTTTAGCTCGGGGGTGGGCCTGGTATTGTAATAAAGCTTCATAACGTACTGTATCATGTTCGTCATACATGGCTGTCTTTAACATCAGATTGGCCGCCTGTATAAACATACATAATAATTTCATCTTTACAAATCTAAAATCTGTTTATATTTCACGCTACAATCAACTAGATTATTTTAATTATTGTTCAGTCATATTACACAATGATTTATATCATTAAGGAGTCTAACCTGTCACGGCTAAGGTCTGTCATTAGAGTGAAGTGGCATTGTCCACACTTGACAAGGAGTATGGTCGTTGCTCTACCTCGTTGGTTTGTCTGGATTCCCCCAGACGATCCCTCTGCGTGTCGAAATCCCATGCGGCTTGTCACGTACAAGCTACGAATGGAAACCACGTCACCAGACTCAATGACAGATCTAATAATCTTAGTGTGAATATTTGATAGGTTGGAACTTACATGATCATGATGATAACCACGTAAAGCATGTACACCTGCTCGTTTGATCCACTGACAGTTGGTAGAATTGATGTGTGATACGATGTATTCATATGATTGTTCCATCCTAGCGTTACCCAGGGTACTGAGTAGATTAACTCTCCAAATATCATCCCTTTCTATCTGTTCTTCTGTCAACACGGATCGTCTCACACGGAAGTTATAGGGATCTGAAAATATACATAGATAAAATTATAAACCAGTCACATGTTGCGGGACTGAAAACATTTTTGATTGCCTGTTTAAAAGAAATTCTAAAATAAGCAAATGAATTCCCTAGCAGGGCTGGCGTTTGTATTTTGATGCGCCAGAACACTCCGCCCCTCCATATCCCACGCCACTACAAGGGGCGTGTAAGGAGAAGTAGGGTTTGATCTAGGCTAACATATGATTTAATAGTATTTCATTAATTCGCTGGTGTATGCAGCTGTTGGAGGCGACCAGAGAACACAGAGAGAACATAGGAGATTGGACAGGCGACGTTACTCCTTGCACGTGCCAGCTGGGAATCGACACCATGTGATTTGATTCAATGACAAACCTTATTGGGCCCCTGGGGTGATATGCCGACTGCACACCCGCTTCTCGATCATGTATATTCCAAAGGATAAAAAATGTTTGTGGCTAGCTATTTCATTCTGTACCTACCGTGATACCCCAGCATGTTTTCAACCTTTGAAATGGCTTCTCTGGCTTCTTCATGGCGGCCTTCTTGATTGAGTTTACGAACAACCGAACCAATCGTTAGCAGTATGCGATGATAAACTTCTCCTTCTTGTAAAATCTCTAGGGATTTCTCAGGCTCAAAACCAAGTTGAAATAATTTTGATAACAATTTCTGAAATAATTAAAATAATTGTATAGTTCCTACTTCTTCAGTATCAATGCTGACCGATCTATTTTAATATTTGGTTATTGTGGGCACAGATTAAAGCAGATGGGCCGTGTGCGATTTGCAAAAACAAATATGCTTCGGATTCCTCAAAATGTCTGACATTTGTTAACTACATCACTTTAAACCTAGATTTTTCGTCGGGCTACCGAGTGTGGACTCTCGGCCACCAAACACGGTCTGTTCAAAGATGTCGAGTATTTACTCTCGAGCAGCACTGTAATATGTCCGATACTAATCATGAATTCTTGACCACCAAACACGTGGTTCTAAATTTGGATACGTGGTTTTGAAGCAACATACCTTATTAGGAACTTCATCCATGGATATGATATGAACCATCAACCTCATAATGAGTTGTTTATCGGGTTGTTCGGTGTTTAGCACCTTCTCGGTGAGAACATTCTGAGCTCTGTCCGTTCCTGTACCAGCTACAGCATCCAATATGTGGTTTCTATCTTTCTCATTTCTTGTAGATCTGTGACAAATATTAACAATATAAGCCCACACCAATTTTATTTACAGTTTATAGTTCTAAACACAAAAACATATTATTGTAATTGAAATAAAATGGGGTTTAATGCCCTACTCTTTTGCACCTAACCTGGGCTAATGGAAGACGGGACCGTTTTAATTGAAGCGACGTTTCGTTAGGGGTTCTCTCAACGTTTTCATGCAATTAAATAGTAAATGTGTTTCATAATGTGTTTTTGTGTTTATTACGTATGTCAATTGCTAAATGCCACTCAAATAAGAGTTTACAGTTCGTTTCTGGACTTTAACGTCCACTTTCATCATCTGTGGTATTGTAGACATTTTTTTTGTCAATTCGGTGAAGTCTTCATCAATACATAGGCAAGTGAATCATTTGTATAAAATTCTAAAGCTTAAAAATTTGGAACCAAAACCTTGTTAACGACAGCATAAATGAGTACATTATTACATGACGTGTTCTTGAAGAACGAAATATCGCATTGGGGTGGCGTAACTACGGAAGCGTAATAGGGCCACATAGTTTTTTTTATTCTATTTTCAATTTTTCAAGTTAGTAACTTGAATTTTCAAGATACTAACTTGAATTTTCAAGTTAGTAACTTGAATTTTCAAGTTAGTAACTTGAATTTTCAAGTTAGTAACTTGAATTTTCAAGATACTAACTTGAATTTTCAAGATACTAACTTGAATTTTCAAGTTACTAACTTGAATTTTCAAGTTAACTAACTTGAATTTTCAAGTTACTGTTATATTATTAAAAGGCGTTTTGATCTAATGATATAGTATGTCATGCAATGCTTTAGTCAATGGACGGCACGGTTATAGACCTCAATGACAAGGTCCGGGAGTAGCCTATTCGATCACGCAGGTTTTCCCCCTGCAGCGAAATTACTCCCCGCGCATTATGGTGTCGACGTACCATAAAACACCATTTATTCATTCATTCATTCATTCATTTTAACAGTATTGAGCCCTATAGAAAACCTATTTGAAGTACAAAAAAAAAAAATTAAATGACAAATCAAACGTCTCAGTTCTAAAAATAGTCTTTAGTGACATAATACACGACATTCCCCCCCACCCCCGCCACATGGATATCTGCCCCCCCTCCTTTTTAGGACTTTTACTCCCAGGACATTTCCTGCTGAAGACATCTTAACTCCTAGGACATCGCCCCCCGAACTTTTACTCACCAGACATCTGCCCCTGGGACATTTACCCGCCCCCCCGGCCATCTACCCCCAGAGTTTTACCCCCTCCCCCCGACAATTTTCCTCTGGAACATCTGCGCCCTAGGACAAGTCTGCCCCCTCCCCGCCACCCACCCTTTAGAGAGAGAGAGAGAGAAATGGGGTTTAACGTCCACTGGACACACACTAGGTCATGTCGGGACTAACATATGGTTTTAATTTTATTTCGAAATTCGCTTGCGCGTAGGTGTCTTTAGCAGTGGGGGGAAACCGGAGTGCCCAGAGGAAACCCACGAGGTTGAGAAAGCGCCCCTATCTGCCTCCATGCCACATACGCTCACACCAGGGATCAAAACCACAGCCGCAAGCCAGAGGTGACCGGCCAGCTAGAGGTCGAAGCGCGGCACTCTAGACCACCCTTTAGAACCCAGGACGTGTAAAATAATGCACTGTAAAAAATTATACTTATTTTACATTGTTTCTGGGATTGCCTCGTAACACCTTTTAGAATCCTGGACGTTACGAGGTACTCCATGAAACAATGTAAAATAAATATAAATTTTTTACAGTGCATTATTTTACAGGTCAATAGTACAGAGTTAGATAGTAGAATGCGTCCATAGAAGCCGACTCATGGGGAGAGGTTCGAGTGGCCGATAAGCTACGCCTTGGTTTGCCATCAATGATGTCGAGGGTTCGTGTCCCATTCTCTGCTATCTTAGTGACAAGGTGCAAGAGCAGCCTATCCGATCACTCAGGGGTACTCCCAGAACATAAGCAGATTATCGGCGATAACACGTAGATTGACATGATTTAGGGATCGAAACCACAGCCGCAAGCCAGAGGTGACCGGCCAGCTAGAGGTCGAAGCGCGGCACTCTAGACCACTAGGACATCCCACCCCACCCCACCCTTTAGAACCCAGCACGTGTAAAATAATGCACTGTAAAAAAATGATACTTATTTTACATTGTTTCTTGGAGTACCTCGTAACATCCTTTAAAATCCTGAACGTTACGAGGTACTCCAAGAAACAATGTAAAATAAGTATAAATTTTTTAACAGAGCATTATTTTACAGGTCAGTAGTACAGAGTTAGAAAGTAGAATGCGTCCATCGCCCTATTCTTAGCGTGTCGTAGACGCCGATTCTTGGGGAGAAGGTCGGGTGGCCGATAAGCTACGCCTTGGTCTGCCATCAATGATGTCGAGGGTTCGAGTCCCATTCTCTGCTATCTTAGTGACAAGGTGCAGGAGCAGTCTATCCGATCACTTAGGGTTACTCCCAGAACATAAGCAGATTATCGGCGATAACACGTAGATTGACATGATTTACGGTGTCGACGTGCTATAAACAACTTTCATTTATTTAGGTCAATACTGCCAGTTTATGAAGAGAAGACATGTTTTGTTTTTCTTTATCAGAGCTGAGTATAAACGCAATGCGCTTTCCGCCGCCTCAGTTAATTCTACGGAAGCGTAATAGGGTCATTAATTTATTATCTTCTAAATTTTAAAGCCTGTAAGTCAATAACCTGAAAATTCCGGGTAGTAAAATGGCATACAAGAAAGATAATACGCCCACACAGCAACCTTGACACACATATAGGCTACCAGAAATGTAACGGATATGTAACAGATAAAAGCCTGGACCAAATATACATCACAGTCGGTTATAACTTCATTAATACTTCGGGGGGGGGGGGACGTTACACGATGTTCTAAGGAGGGGGAATGTCCAGGGGGTGAAAGTCCCAGGGTAGATGTCGTTGTGTCTCGGTCTATAACCGTGCCGTCCATTGCCTAAAGCAAAACGCTTATTTTATAATATAACAGTAACTTGAAAATCAGTCACTAAGATAGCAGAGAATGGGACTCGAACCCTCGACACCATTGATGGCAGACCAAGGCGTAGCTTGTCGGCCACCCGACCCACTCCGCAAGAGTCGGCGTCTACGACACGCTAAGAATAGGGCGATGGACGCGTTCTACTTTCTAACTCTGTACTATTGACCTGTAAAATAATGCACTGTAAAATATTTACATTTATTTTACATTGTTTCTTTGAGTACCTCGTAACGTCCAGGGTTCTAAAGGGTGTTACGAGGTACTCCAAGAAACAATGCAAAATAAGTATAATTTTTTTACAGTGCATTATTTTACACGTCCAGGGTTCTAAATGTGGGGGTTGGAATGGCCTAGTGGTCTAGAGTGGCGCGCTTCGACCTCTAGATGGCCGGTCAGCTCTGGCTTGCGGCTGTGGTTTCGATCCCTAAATAATTGTAATCTACGTGTTATCGCCGATAATCTGCTTATGTTCTGGGAGTACCCCTAAGTGATCGGATAGGCTGCTCCTGCACCTTGTCACTAAGACAGCAGAGAATGGGACTCGAACCCTCGACATTATTGATGGCAGACCAAGGCGTAGCTTATCGGTCACCCGAACCTCTCCCCAAGAGTCGGCTACTACGACACGCTAGGAATAGGGCGATGGACGCATTCTACTATCTAACTCTGTACTATTGACCTGCAAAATAATGCACTGAAAAAAATTATATTTATTTTACATTGTTTCTTGGAGTACCTCGTAACGTCCGGGGTTCTAAAGGGTGTTACGAGGTACTCAAAGAAACAATGTAAAATAGGTATAATTATTTTACAGTGCATTATTTTACACGTCCAGAGTTCTAAAGGATGGGGGTTGGGATGGCCTAGTGGTCTAAGGTGCCGCGCTTCGACCTCTAGCTGGCCGGTCACCTCTGACTTGCGGCTGTGGTTTCGATCCCTGGTCTGAGCGTATGTGGCATGGAGGGAGATAGGGGCGCCTTCTCAACCTCGTGGGTTTCCTCCGGGCACCTCCGGTTTCCTCCCACTGCTAAAGACCCCTACGCGCAAGCGAATTATCGAAATAAAATTAAAACCATATGTTAATCCCGAAATGAACTTATGTGTGTCCAGTGGACGCTAAACCCCATTTCTCTCTCTCTCTCTTAAGGGTGGGTGGCGGGGAGGGGGCATGTCCTAGGGCGCAGATGTTCCAGAGGAAAAATGTCGGGGGGAGGGGGTAAAACTCTGGGGGTACATGTCCTAGGGGGTGGGGATAAATGTCCCAGTGGCAGATGTCTGGTGAGTAAAAGTCCGGGGGGAGATGTCCTAGGAGTTAAGATGTCTTCAGCAGACATGTCCTAGGGCGCAGATGTTCCAGAGGAAAAATGTCGGGGGAAGAGGGTAAAACTCTGGGGGTAGATGTCCTAGGGGCTGGGGGTAAATGTCCCAGGGGCAGATGTCTGGTGAGTAAAAGTCCGGGGGGAGATGTCCTAGGAGTTAAGATGTCTTCAGCAGGAAATGTCCTGGGAGTAAAAGTCCTAAAAAGGAGGGGGGTTATCCGGGGGCAGATATCCATGTGGCGGGGGTGGGGGGGAGAATGTCGTGTATTATGTCGTGGGAACTGGGACGTTTGATTTGTCATTTAATATTTTTTTTGTACTTCAAAAAGGTTTTCTATAGGGCTCAATACTGTTAAAATGAATGAATGAATGAATAAATGGTGTTTTATGGTACGTCGACACCATAATTCGCGGGGAGTAATTTCGCTGCAGGGGGGAAACCTGCGTGATCGAATAGGCTACTCCCGGACCTTGTCATTGAGGTCTATAACCGTGCCGTCCATTGACTAAAGCATTGCATGACATACTATATCATTAGATCAAAACGCCTTATTAATAATATAACAGTAACTTGAAAATTCAAGTTAGTTAACTTGAAAATTCAAGTTAGTTAACTTGAAAATTCAAGTTAGTTAACTTGAAAATTCAAGTTAATATCTTGAAAATTCAAGTTAGTAACTTGAAAATTCAAGTTAGTAACTTGAAAATTCAAGTTAGTAACTTGAAAATTCAAGTTAGTAACTTGAAAATTCAAGTTAGTATCTTGAAAATTCAAGTTAGTATCTTGAAAATTCAAGTTACTTGAAAATTCAAGTTAGTATCTTGAAAATTCAAGTTAGTATCTTGAAAATTCAAGTTACTAACTTGAAAATTCAAGTTACTAACTTGAAAATTCAAGTTACTAACTTGAATTTTCAAGTTACTAACTTGAAAATTCAAGTTAATATCTTGAAAATTCAAGTTACTAACTTGAAAAATTGAAAATGTAATAAAAAAAAATAATATGTGGCCCTATTACGCTTCCGTACGTAACACACTGACATATGTTATTTCTAATAACTGGGATCTTACTTACGGTGGTTATTTACTCATCGAAAAATAAATATATTAAGTTTCAGAAATCGTAAAATACTTCTACAGAACAAAACCTTAAATATTATCCATTAAACAACACAAGACCAGGGCATCGACGTTTTCTCGAGTACTTGATGACTAGTGACTAGTGATATAAAGTCCGGCGTTAATGGTGACAGAACTATCTGAAATATTACCAGTGGTAGTCACTACTACCTAGACCGCTGATCTTTTATGGGTTTAAAATAACAGATGGACTGTGTAATGCGACTTACAGTGGATTTAGGTTCAGGTAATGGTTGGTTAAATTTTCAAAATGTTCATCATCCAATAGTTCTAGACAAGTTATAAGTCGATGGAATCCGTTAGTCATCTCTTGGGTAGCTGAAACATTCAACAATCACTTTAAAAAAGGTTATCCAGTAGGATATATTAGGTAAAGTATTGTGTATTCGGTTATCCAGTAGGATCTAAAACGCATATTATTTTGTGTTCGCTTATCCAGTATAATCTATTATGGACAGGGCAGCAACGTGTTGGTAAAAGGGTCAAGATGCTGGTTGGAATCCGCGCGTGAGTCGAGAAAAATGTTGTTGATTATTTAAAGCCATGTGAATATTTCTCAGGGAGCGGTCAAATAAACAGGGTCCACTGAAGTTCACTTTGGAATTGGAAATAGAAGAGGATAATGCGGAAACATGGCTTTTCAGTTAAAAATTGTGGGGGAGGGGGTGGTTAACATGTCTGCGTTGGATCAGTCATTGAGTCAAAATGGCACGGTTTCGATTCAACGGTTGTACGTGACAAGGAGTAGGATCGCCTACCCAACCTTGTAGGCCGTCTCCGGGCCCAACTGCTAAAGACTCCTACGCGCAATCGCATCAATGAAATAAAATTGAACCATAAGATAGTACTAAAATGACCCAGTTTGTGTCAGGTGGACACTTTATTGTTATCATTGAAAAAAAAAGGTTTTTATATATAAACTCTACCTTTCTTTTCCGGTTGATTTCTCATAATGGTCAAATTGCCTTTAATTTGTTCCAGAATAACTTTAGGTGTTTCACTTCTAGTTGGATGTTGTTTTACCTATAATCAAATCAAGGTTGGATAAAAAATCAGAATCAAACTTGATTTTTTTACAGACCATAAGGCACGATTGCGCATTTCCGGCTAACGTATTCCCACCCTGTGCTGGAGCATCCTCTCAAACAGGGCTATCTCTTCCCACGGGGCTTTCAAGAAGCACTTGTTTGCGATATCAACCATGGAAACCCCCCTGATGAACATTGATCGAGAATAATACAGTTTGTATTTAACAGATTATTAATTGGCCAGAAGTTTTAAAAAAATATTTTTAAATCCAAAACCCTATGGAACTATAAATATCTACAAAAGACATAAAACATTATTATAGTAAAGCACACTGTACATATAATTCAATTCACTAAACGTATAAACTACATATTTTAGATTACGCTTTCACAACCTTTATGTAAATTTGAATTATTTATATCTATATATAGTAGAGGGGGTAAATAGGTCCGTTCTCCAACCTTTTCATTTATGAATAAAATATTCATAATAACACAATTTTCTGGATATACTACTTCTTTGTTTATTACATACAACGTTTCGATACTATTACAGGTATCTTTATCAAATGCTGCATGTAAGCCAAGAACTATTAAATCCATAAATTTGTGTTATCATACATCTATTATAGAATAAAATATTGTTAATAAAACAAAGGAATATTAACCAATTTTATATATATTTGACCTAGATCTTGATCGACTGGATATAATATTATATTTACCTTATGTATATGGATAGAATCTGACGTCACATCTATTTTACTACGATCCGGTGTGGATGATAGCTGATGTTTAGAAATAAATTCAAGCTTTCCTTTACCAAACGCCGCCATTTCCGGATATTCTAAACATAAACACATGTTATTTTATATATCAGACTGTGCAATATTCTAGTGGGTTATATTATATATCAGACTGTGTAATATTTATATATAAAATATGATGACTTGAAATTCGTTCTTAATAACGTAAAGTTAAAGGCTGTTGACATGTCGATTTATTGGTCGAGTCCCTTTGTTCTCGTGTACCGAGTCCCTCTGTTATCGCGTACCATTTCCCTTTGTTATCGAGTATCCAGTCCCTTTGTTATCGATTTATTGGTCCCTATGTTCTCGAGTACCGAGTCCCTTTGTTATCGAGTGTATGTATTGCCGAGTCCCTGTGTTTTGTCCACATTGAAATTTGTGGAAATAAGAATTGTAAAATTAAATCTACCTGTTTCAGTGAATTCGTTTACTGCTTGACTCGGTCTCTGACCTTCAAAGGCATTATACCTAAAACATAATCAGTTAAACCATTAAAACTGAAATTACTGGACCATATTAGTTAAAGGATCTAAATCTCTAATTTCAATCAATATATGTTATATTTCCTTCAATAAATATACATGTTGTTCTATTTCCCTGACAATATGAGATCATAACATCCAATATTAAAGACATAATGGACGTTTTAAAATCGGTACACGACTCGTGTACTCAGGCGTTTCTAGTGCGATTTGTAATGAAAAAGAAAAACATCCTACAAGACAATCCGGAAGTAATCAGTAACTTAATACCAGTACAATAGTGATAGGCAATATAGTTGAAAGTAAATAAACCTACCCAGGCACTGTCTGTCTCATTGCAGAAAAATGTTCATCGACGTCGACTGTATGAATGGTTCCCAGATCAGTGTTAAAATACAGAGTCTGAAAATATCCCGTAAAAGTAATGAATAAAACACCCACATGGTCCTGATTAATAAATTAAATCTAGTATCCGTGTGCTCCTGATTAATAACTCAAACCCAATCACCATGATTCTGACCATTTCTGGTATCTCTACCGAGTTCCAACCGACCAAGGGCGGTGTCTTGTCGTTTGGTTAGGCCGATTAACTCCGTCGTGGACTGTCCATACCTTTGGGGACTGGGATTAGCTCCTCTACGTTTATCGAAGCGAAATGGGATTTAGCGTCCTGCTGTTCAGGGCCTATTTTAATTATTCCGAATTCCAACTGCCAAGGGTTCTTTTATGTGCGCGCCGATATGTACACGGGAACTCAGCTTTGTCGTCTGGCCATGCTGTATCATCACCATTAACGCTCATATTTTCGGCAGCAACCAGACTAATGACGATTGGCATACGCCATGCAGTGTACGATAAAACAAATATGTCCGTGTAAATAGTATCACATATTAATTATGGTGTGTTCTTTACCTTGGTATATTTTGATATTGCATGTTCCAATGGATGGTCGTGCCTTATTTTGGTGAAAACCTTTCCTTCGGCATGGGGCTTAACTTTATAGGTTGAATTGTGACGACCTAGAAGAAACGAGAAAAACTGAAAATTAAACATTTATATCTTAGCCTAGACTCTCTTAAACATGAGCTTTATTACAGAGCATTTCTTGTTTAATAGGATTGTGTGGTTAATGTGATTCGATGTTTTGTGTGATCGATGTGATGGGATGTTTTATGTGATCGATGTGACGGAATGGTTTGTGTGATTGATTGATACTTACCTTCATGACCGAGTTCCTGTACATGGTACTGCCAACCATCTTCAGTTTTTTCCATAGTTGTCTGAAATATAAATACGTCACAATCATCGTTCGTTTATATTACACTAGATTAATTATAACGATGTCTTATTAGATATCCAGTTCCAGATCCAGTTCGGGGTTTAGGTCTTACTCCCACCCCAGCCCCAGGTCTAGGCTATACATGAATGGCTAAGATGATACAGTTCCTATAATGCAAGATAACATTTTCTTACTGGAGATGGTCTCAAGATAATAAATCTCTGTTACTCTACAATGGAAATACCCGAGCTATAGTATTCCCTGTTCGGGAAAGGTCACAAGTTCATGGCCCCTGCAAGAAAAAACAAATACCCTTAACAATTATAATAAAATCAAGCGATGGTTGTCATTACCTCATCCTCGTGGTGTAATCGAGCAGCAAACATGGCCGCCATTCCTTTCTTGACAACCACCATTTCGTCATCTTCGTCACTAGGATAGAACACTTCCAGTATTTCTCCATGACGATTGATTAAAAATGAAAACCTAAAATATAAATAGAATAATTGGTTTAAT
Source organism: Patella caerulea (assembly GCA_036850965.1). NCBI lineage: Eukaryota > Metazoa > Mollusca > Gastropoda > Patellidae > Patella > Patella caerulea. The sequence continues at coordinate 413,970 of JAZGQO010000010.1, read as the reverse complement.
TTTATATAATTTATCTGTAAGACGATGGTTGGTTATTCAATAACACGTGTTTGATGATTTCAGTTCATTATAAATGATTAAGGCGTGTGTTTTAGATCATGAGGTCGGTCAAGAGACGTGGTCTTGATCCCATACTTGTCCGTGACAAGGAGTAGGGTCATTAAATGTCGGATTGGTCGGATAATATCTAGTTTTGTACTGTTTAATCCATGCTAGAATCAAATAAAATAAAATGAAATCGGGTTTAACATCCTACTGTTAAACGCCGACTGAGCTAATGAAGACGGGCATACACCCTATCCACACAGCAGCACTGCGCTGTACTCTAGTATCAAATTCCAAATGTCAATGGGTGTTTTACGTGCGCGCTTGTGTATACACGAGACCTCCGGTTTTCGTCCCTTCCATAGTTTACCACAGTCGCAGAGTTTCTTAATTTGGGATATGAATAGTAGTGACGGAAATCGGGCAGGCTTTGAGTATCTTTTGTCAACAGTATTTATTTTCCCATTTACCAGTTAGAAAATGTACAGTTTAGTTTGCGCCCCGTTTTTGAAGTCTATCGATGAATCAATAATTATTCCCCAAATGCTACTGATACTTACCATCTAGAGAAATTAACATCATGTCCTGCCGTATCTGAAAAATTAAAAAAAAACAACAACGTAATCTTAATCTATGCTAAAACAAATATTCACCCAACTTTCAAAATGAGGTGACGCTTACAGAATTATATCGTTGCCAGTTGAACTTAAATAATAATAATATGTACATTTATATAGCTGGCGATAGTAATTCAACTTGCACAATCTGGGCAACATACGAAAGTTACGCCGTCTGCCCACAATTAATTCCTCTTGGGAGTAGACACGAAACTAAATGACCGACATGAATCGATGATTTTAGTCGAAAACCCTAAGTTTATTTCTAGAATTTTGAGATGTGTTTGTTCTGCTTCCATTTTAATAAAATATAAAAAGTTTATTTGGAAATTATGTGCATGAAAGATGTAATGCCGATTAGAACCTAATATCAAATTTTTGAATATGGCAGTCATTCAGTGCAGAGATCTACTCTGATAAGTTGATAGTTCTCTGTGTGAAGAATGCATGCACAACTTGGATAGAGAGGATGTTTTTAAAGATAACTTGCGTGGAGCAAAAATAAAATTTTGAACTAGAAAACCGAAATCAGAAGATTGTTAAAGATAACTTACGTGGAGAAGATGATTGTGTGAAGGTAAAAGTGTGAACTCGAATCAATATCTCTTGAAGATCACCTTGTTCACGTACATTTATATACCCCACCTGGAAAATATAAACATATATTATCATATAGTATCTTTCTAAATCATGAATTGTGTATAGTTTCAACAATCACGGGTTAAATCCTGGTGTTGGTTGAGAAAGGAGGGCCTGACAAGGACAGCCGTCAAGTCAAGTTGCGTGGTGTCTCTTCCCGGATTGTACGTGAGAAGTCGTCTGTCCACCATCGTGGGATTGCTCTGGGTCCTCCGATTTCGTCCCACCGCGAGAAAACCCCTACGCATAGGCGAACTATTGAAATAAAATTGAACCATATGTTAGTCCCGAGAAGACCTATATATATAGTTTGTGTCGAGTGGACGTTAATTCCTTTGTCTCTCTCTATTCAAGAGTCTATCTGTCTATTTTAACAATATAATATCACAGGGTGTGTTTACATAATGTCTAGTTTAAATAATATAATATATTCTTCCATCGCCCTACATCAACGACCTTGTCACATACCTTACGTGAAATTTAATTTGAAATGTTTCTCCGTCACACTTGATGTCATGGAGTTTTATACACGAGTAAAACTTACATATAGTTTATTATTTAAATATAGTATCCAGGAGTTATATTCCGTTTCATATTACATAGTTTATACTTCATCATTATTTAACATCACGATCTACTTCCAAATATTTCAATATATACATTTAAAGAATGATTTTTTGTCTTTTGTAGAAAATGATAGATGTTTGGGCGGACTTTATGTTTAAATACAGTTTTTTATTTTATGTTTGACTTTGTTAAACTGGGTAACTTCCTTGATGATAATATCTATAATTTAACAGTACTAAGTGGTTATCTGATTACAGGTCTAACAGTTTGGCCATACATGTATATATATATATATTTGTGTAGATGAATATTATTTATTTCTTTGTGTTCAAATAACAGTGAAAATAAATTAATGAAATACGCGTGTTTTTACTTACTAGTGGTACTAATAAATGACGTGGTTCTATGTTAATATAGTTTGAACAATTTCTTAAAAATTTATATAGGTATATATTATTTATGTGAACAGTTTAAAATAAAGCCGACATGTAAGACAGATAAAATAAAGGAAAAGAAAGGAATGCGATGTATGGACTTTTTAAATCTAAGCATAATTTAGTACCACGAACGGTGTAAAAACCAATGACTTTAACCAGCGAAATTTAAACAGAATATTCTTATAGGTTGCTAGTCATTAGACCGCCTTCTTAAAATATTTTATTAAAGAGAACAGCCACCGGTCATACATTTTATAGAAATGTCTTGTTTCTTTAATGAACAATATTTTTTATTCGGTGGTTTCAATGGAATTAGGGAACAGGTTTAGCCTATATGTGAAGCGTCTCTACCTATGGTCGGTGTAAAAGCCTTGGTATAAAAGTGTTTATACATTTCATTACGCACAGCAATCACACCATGTTATATACCGTGTAAAAACGATTCAGGTCAAAAGCATTAGATATAGTCACGGTTCGGTTGTTATCAAATATACATGACGTATACATCAACACTTATATACAAAGTTTAATGAACCGTGAAAACCTTAACACCTACGTCTCAATCACCCATCGTTCAATTATTTAAACATGATTGACTCAGGATTATAAATAGGTGTCTTTAAAAACTCAGATCGAGTTTACAATATATTATTATGAAACACTGTCAAGAATATTAAGGGTTGAGTTAGTCGAAAACAACTTGATTCTGCTAGACCTCGTAGGTTGTCCCCGAGTCATATTCCCCACGCCAAGTCCCCTACGCGTAAGTGTATGCGCATAATTGAAAGATTGCCATTTAGCCCCCCCCCATCAAGGTTTATGTTGTATGTTCTTTGTTAAAGTTCCGTTGTTGTTGATCACCCCCCCCACCACTGTTGCCGATCACCCAAATCTCAATCGGTAACCGGCAATCCCTGCCTCGAAAACCACCAAAGCGTGATAATCGATAGTTAGATAATGGGCGACGATATAAAACCACTGTACCCGGATCTATTCAACACAAATAGTGTTAATTCGTCAGGCTTATTGAAATTATATAGATAGATAGACGGTCTTGTACTCACTGACTTCAAACGTCTTTATATAAATTAATATTGCTATCAAAACACCATTGTAAATATATTATACGTGCATACAGACTGGGGAGCCACGGAGGATCAGTAAGTAAGACGTTGACACACTAACCTGAAGGCCCCGTGTTTGATTCCGGGGTACGGCAAGGGCAAACGTATAGTCGTTCCGATCGGACGAAAAATCGATGCTCCATGAAAACATTGCTTTGTGCAAGTAAACAACCTTCGATATAAAAGTAGGCCGTAACGCCGCTGGTCGGGAAAAATGCCCCAATAGTACACTGTATGGCGTATGCTCTTCATAAGCTCAGTAGTAGTAGAACAGTCAGTCAGAATACAAGCCCACAACTTCATTTCATTTGCAAACAGGTAAAGGTGTGTGTGTGTGTGGGGGGGGGCTTTCCTGCCAGCTCAGATCATGTTTTATTTCTCCTGAATTCGTTAAAATAACGTCGTGAGGGTCTCACTCCATCCGATCCCCTTTACACGCATGCGCCTAAATGAGTTGAAGTATTGTCTCAAAGTTTCTGATTTCATCAAAAACCCAAACTTTAAGCCAAACAATACGTCGTCTCCACCTGGATGTCCTCCATAATACGCTCCTTGTATAATGTGTATTTTATTGAATATTCCTATTATAACACCATAACCCATTTCAGTCTCTAGTGTCGAATATATGATTTATCTATCTACATGTTTATCAATTTTATGTATTGGGTTTAAACCAGTTTAGCCTCACATGGCAACATCAAACAAAACATGCGAGTATTTGATATCTATTGATATACAGGTAAACAATATAAATATGTGATCTTTAACAGAGTGATATAATACGATATTATTCCCTTTTTTATTATACCATTATATACCATAATAAATATATTATATATCTTGTGTTGCCCATGTGGAGGTTGAAATCATAGTTCTTTATATATAAAAGGGGGACTTAAAAACTATCTAGTTGGTCTATAATATGCCATTATATAAAGGTCGTTATTTATATACATAAATGAATTTAGAAGTTCGAGTTGGTCTATATTGACAAAGGAACACGTCTTAAAAGATTCATTTCGTTTTAAAAAATAAGATTTTTATAAGAGTTCAGCGGGTTTAATGTCTTTTTGTAAATAAGTTAAAATATTTAACAGACAATGGCGAAACGATTTACGAGTTTTCAACTTAGGGTGGTAGGGGGTGGGTGGTTTAGTTGTTTATCGCTGATATCAAGGTCTGTCATTGAACGTGACAAGAAGTAGGGTCGCCTGACAATCCTCGTGGGTTTTCCCCGGGTACTCTGCCCCCCCCCCCCCCAACGGTAAAGACCCCGACGCACAAGTAATTATTGATAGGATTGAGGCATGTTAGTCCCAAAATGACATAGCTTGTGTCGAGTAGTGGAGGTTGCCCCCCCTCCTCTCTCTACCCCCCCCCCTCGAATATTCCAATGTATTTAACAATAGAACAGTGCCTAATAGTAAGTGCAGGGGGACTGCACCACACACAATTCTACACAAAAACAAATATATGGACAAGACATCATACTTAGAGACCACAAACAAAAACAAATCAAAAAGAGTGAATTGATCCGGGGGCTAGCCGTAAGCGTCCACTGCGCTGTACAGTCCCGGGCCTGTGGTGACACAGACTTCACTCATATTTGAAAACAACTGGGAATGCAACCCAAAGAAATAATTATATAGTGTCAGCATGAGTCATGATCTGTCATATGTTGGAAGAATTACGAATGCAAGCATATTGTTGTATAAATTCCGATATACAAGTAACCACACCGTATCAAAGAAGTAGGCCTAGTACCAAAAAACTAAATGCACTAAATCAATAAAGAAAGAGGATTGAAGTATATTGCTTTCACTATGATCTGATATGTACGTATATGAGCGGTAAATTTTTGGTGTAATTCCGGCAATAGAATCTTAGAACCAATCGCCCTGACTCAATGAGTAAGACGAAAAACCAAGGCCCCGAGTATACATTAGGGTGCACGTAAAAGATCCCATGTCAGTTGGAATTCAATATAAGAGTAGGCTAATGCGCCGCTGCCCGGGCAGAATTAGCTTCATAATAGCAATAAATTACCCTAATACAACCCTGTTCCATTTCATTCACCAAATGCCATTATTATTTTTTTGAGAAAATGATCACTTGACATCACAAACAAAATAGTCTATCAAATTCAAAAATAAAAAGACAAAATATCTATCAATAAATTAAAAATCATTTTAACAAATTCCAAATCAGCGATATCGAATGTAAAAAAAACAACTTTTAATAGAAAATAAGGCGTATTGTGTTATTTCCTACAGATATATCAGATACGCAATTTTTTTAATGTGATTCCCGACAAACACCAGGTACAACGGGTCTCTAGTATTTACCACGGTTAAACTAGTCTTTTGTTAAACGTAAATTATAACATAACATCCGGGATTTAAACATTATTTAAAGTTTTATCTATTCTGCCATATAATAAACCCCGTTTTATCTTTAATGGCTTCTAGAAAAAAAATATATATGGCCTAATATTTCACTCATTTTATTTTCATGTAAGATTTATTTATTTTTATATAAGATTTACTTTGATTTTATGTAAGATTTATTGTGTTTACTGTAGCATTGATTTTATATATTGTAACTTAAATTAAAAAACAAATACCTATCTAATTCTAGTCGTTTTTATGACTGCAAATTTAAACTCGAAGAAAGTTTTAATTAAACTACATTGTCTTTATATTTAAATGATAAACTTTTTGGATCTAAGAATGATTTTAAAAAAATGTTTCGTTCTGTGCATATATTTAACGGTGTGCTATTTTATATTTTACTATATAATCGTGCATGTAAGTACATTTAATAGTTTGTGTCACTTTCTTGGTATGATGTTTCGCCTACGCTTTTCTAGTCATTACCAAGCAATGATAACATATAAAAATATAACAGGGTAATATATACATGTGTACAAAACAATGCTTGGTTAATGCTGACCAAGCTGAGATATCCCTTAGTTTACTAGTTTATTTACTGATCGACCTGTAAACATGGGACTATTTGTTCTGTAAATTGATTGTATATAGACTGGTTACATATATTTACTTATTGTTCAATGTTTGAACTCAGATGTTACAAACATTACTTACATGGACCAAATATTTACTAATTTAAAACACGGTATTTAAAACACGGCCATCAAACAGAACTATAACACCAGAGTTCAAAATTTGTACTACTCGTTCGAATGGTACGAAAAAACCGGGATCCCCTGTACACATTGGTGTGAAGTACAAGAGCCTTGTCAGTTGGAATTCGATATAAGAGTAGGTCGTTCGTAGTGCTGCTGTCCGGGCAAAATTCACCTCATAGTACACTGTATGACACATTAGCCTGGGCTGGTATAGGTCGTCTGTATTGAGTCCGAAATGTCGCGCGACCGAAATGTCGTGCTACAGATAAAACACCATTTCAAAATGTGGACAAGTTTGTACTTTGTCTATATTTATAAGATGTACATGTAAATATATGTAACTATATCTGACCGGGAGAGGGTTTTAATATATCCTACGCTAATCATTGGAAAGAAATATTGTTTTTATTCTAAAAAAAAGAAAAACCCCAAAAAGTACAGAATACCAACGCTGTTAAATTATTAACTATTTGGTCAAATCTAAATCAAAAAAGCCTGTTTATATAAATAAAATGAAATAGTGTTTAGTTTAATTGTGCCCGGGCAGCGGCGCTACGCCTTACTCTTATATCGAATTCCAACTGTCAAGGGATCTTTTACGTGCACTCCAATGTGTACACGAGACCTCGTTTTTGTCCCATCCGAACGACTATGTATAGATAGAAATATAATCCGTATATGTATAATATTGACCAGAAATTAAAAATAAACGTGACGATTAGTACTAGCATCATATCATAGAATTGTTCCAAATTTCCAAAGCTCTAAATATAGGAAATCTTGAAGCTACTTTCTTGGTTTAAGAAATGTACATGACTTTGGAGGATAACATTGTGTATCTATGAGGATGACTATAATACCCGCTAAATGCAAACGGAGAAAGTAACGTCTATTCCTTCGAATAGAACGAAAACTGAGATTACATGTATACCGTGTATACTCGCTAAACTGGGGAAGGTAACGTCAATTCCTTCGTATAGGACGAAAAACCGAAGGTTGCATGTATACCGTGTATACTTGCTAAATGGGGAAGGTAACGTCTATTCCTTCGTATAGGACGAAAAACCGAAGGTTGCATGTATACCGTGTATACTCGCTAAAATGGAAAGGTAACGTTTTTTCCTTCGAATGGCGCAAAAAACCGACATTACGTGTATACCATTTACATCGTGATATCTTCTGTCGTCGAGGCAAATGTCATGGCTTCTATGCCGGTCGTGTACGTTACATGGCAATATGTTGTGGGTTTCTCTACGAGTTCCGTGGCTACCCCACACGACTGAAGACAACAAGAATATAATAGTTGGAATAACTATGTATCAACTATATATAAATCTCTCAATGAATCTATATATAATTTGGGCTTAAACCAGGTTTTCAGAGAAAAGTGAATTTCGACAAGGAATTTGACAAAATGAGTAGAAAACATACCTTTGCTTTAAGATGAAATTCACCAATATTTTTAACTGAAGAAGTTGAGTCGAGCTTGTATTCATATTCATATCCGGGATGAAAATTGATAAAATTCCCTCGAATTGATCCCAGGAATCCTAGTAAAACTGTCACATAAAGGGTTCCCCAAGCCCCTAACATGGGGGTAGTCATCTTCACTGTTTAAAAAGCGTCGAAATCGAAACTGTCGTTGTTTTAGTTGTTACAGCACATTATAATATGTTATGTAAGGTTAAATATCTCCTTGCTGTTCGACTCTTCTCGTGTTTACTGCTTAACCGTGTCCTGTTTACTAAGTTAAATTCTTAGAATAGGCTGAATGAATTGATCACGTGACGTAGGTACTTGTATATCAAAAGTCACGGCTGGATAGTTTTATATCCGTGTTGACACTCGATTATCCAGACAATTAGTCGCTATCCGTATCAGGTTTTTGTGTCTTGTATATCAAGCTCTATTAAAGGTGTGTATGACCGTCATTGTGTTTGTACGTAATTTATTTATGTGTGATAGAATCTAGGTCAAGAATGTCTTTGTCACCTTGCCCTAAGGAGTTTTTTTGTTGTTGCCCTTTTTTTGTCATTCAATGCGATTTTTCTTTATTTTACTCTTTAGCACGCTTGCATGTGAATCACACATGTCAGCGAAGCATACCGGATAGCCAAACAAGGAACAATGCATGTCGGTTTTTTTTTTTAGCCCAGCGACAAACTGATCCCGCAATGAATATTCGCTTGGCCGCTACAATCACTGATAAGCATGACATCGAACAGACTTAATGAGTTCGGCATATTAACTTTTTTACTTCGACAAATTAAATTCTCAAACATTTTTTGGGGGTAAAAGAAAAATAAATAAAGACGTTTGAAGTATTTGTAGTTAAAAAATATTTCCTATTTAATGTAATTGGGTATTAAAATGAGTAAAATGCATCATTTTGCCCGAAGCAGTTAGTTAGGTGTTATGTAAACATTGCACGAGCCGTGTTGTGGACAGTCATCTGTTACAGAGATAATTCGTAAGTAATTCTCTGTGAAATGTATTAGCCCAGCGAGTCGTAGCAGAACAATAGGACGCTAAACCCAATTCATTTGACTTGATTGTCTTGAAACCCGATAGTCATTGAAAAAACACAAGCACGTAGTCATTGCCACCTTCCTTGAAACTTTCGTTTGTTGTTTGATGATAATTATGACACGAATTGTCTTTGTTTTCAGGGCCGTCGCCCAAGGAATATACACGTTAACTCAAAACTGGGTGTAAATCTCAAAAACATAATTACTGTCTTATAATTACATACAATAAACACTTCTTACATTTAACAACAAAGAATGGCATACACATATTGGGCTAGATTGTCAATAACTGTAGACATTGTAACGTTTATGCCGAACATACTGTACTTGTTTCTATTTTCGTCATAACATGCTCCTGAAGACGGAATGGTGAAATGGTCCTCAAAAAGGGCAGATACTATTTTATACCCAGTATTTAAATATAAAATATAACTGACATATCAAATTTCACTCATAGTCCATTATACGCTGCATGCCCCTCATCCTTAGCGCAGTCGGAGCGAAACAGTATAATGTTAAACCATTTCTACAATCTTATTGCTGGCCCCACGACTACCAATAGAATACCTAACGGGTTAAATGTTAGTCGTTGCCAAGGGAATCATTTCAGTTGAGTGACTGGGTCAGGGCGCACAACTACCATAATCCAACTCGGTTCCTGTATGCAATTTGAAAAGTATAGATTAAAGTAAAGAAGCCTGATTAGGATTTTATCGTTACATATCTCACTTTACATGGCTTAATCTACCCTAATTACGTACTCGAGAGAGAGAGAGAGAGAGAGAGAGAGAGAAATGGGGTTTAACGTCCACTCGACACAAACTCGGTCATTTCGGGACTAACATATGGTTTTTAAATTTTATTTCAATAATTCGCTTGCGCGTAGTGTTCTTTAGCAGTGGACGGAAACCGGAGTGCCCGGAGGAAACCTACGAGGTTGAGAAGGCGCCTCTATCTCCATGCCACATATGCTCACACCAGGAATCGAAACCACAGCCGCAAGCCAGAGGTAAGTCGGCCAGTTAAAGGTCGATGCGCGACACTCTAGACCACTAGGCCACCCCAACCCCCCTTAATCACATATAAAACAGACCAAGTAATTTGGTTCACGGCAAATAAAAATGGCGGCCATCTTGTTACATAGAGCAGCATGGACTGACGGTATTTACAATTGGCGATATTATTGTAAACACTGAATGGAATGGAACCATTTTTCACTATAATATTGTAAACCGATAAAATAACGAATAGTCTTTAATAAATATGTCGGAACCCGCGATAATTCTGAAAAGTAAGAGATTGGCTCGCTTATCTTGAGGTGCCCTGTTCGTGTTGACCGAGAATGTTCAGACGTTTCCGTTGTGGTCCCCACCCCCCGCCCTTGTCAGTGATGTAAACTAGGAGATAAGCTCTCATAAAATTGTAGTCATTTAAAATAAAGCATTTTATAGTTTTTACATTATTTCTAATTTATTTGTGACATTTAATAACAAAGGTGTCAAGTAACAATCAAAAAGGACGGCGATAATAAAACACCCAGTCAATAACTCATACTTATATACATTTAGAATATTAAAATCATTTTTAGCCATTCTTTTTTCCCATCCTTTGCCCCGCCTTTATCAACCCAGTCGGAGCAGAAGCATGTTCAAATTCATGTAATCTAATTTCCATTGTTTGCTTGATAAAGAGAGAGAGAGAGAGAAATGGGGTTTAACGTCCACTCAACACAAACTAGGTCATTTCGGGACTAACTTATGGTTTCATTTTATTTCAATAATTCGCTTGCGCGCAGGGGTCTTTAGCAGTGGGAGGAAACCGGAGTGCCCGGAGGAAACCCACGAGGTTGAGAAGGCGCCCCTATATCCATGCCACATACGCTCACACCAGGGCTTGAAACCACAGCCGCAAGCCAGAGGTGACCGACCAGCTAGAGGTCAAAGCGCGGCACTCTAGACCACTAGGCCATCCCAACCCCCCTGTTTGATAAAGAGGCTAGGGAACTGTCGTAATGCCAGGTTCCCATAGTTATGGTGTTCTATTTCGGCCACGTCGTGCGTCGCGCGTCGCGTTTGAAAAAAGGCGACGCGCGACGCAAACTGCACTTTGTACCAGGAGAATTCATTTACAGTTTATTTGCCGTTTGGTATTTTATCTTCAATACAATAATTAATTTTGGACACAAGGAACTGCCATTACTATCCTTTTTGCATTTCTACAAAATCCAGATTATGTGTTATATTTCTAATATCTGTTCTCAACTTAAAATTGTAAACTCTGTTGCGAAAGAGTGGCCTCGTATCCTGTACTGTGAAAGAGTGACCTGCTCTCTGCAGATAGAGTAATAGTAATACACTATAGTTAAACACACGGTGACTGCAACTGATAACGATGTGGGTGTGCTTTCCGTTATTTACATCAGTTGTTTTACAGGTTCTCAGGGCAGAATTAATACGAGAATTGTTTTATTGTAGATATTCCACGACCAATATATGAGCTACCCCAAAGAACTCAGGTTAAGATCAAGTTTGAAAGAATCCAAGATTAGGTTCACTTCTGCACTAGTTAACATATAGTCACACAGGCAGCTACCAGCAGGGCCTTCGCAAGCCTATGTGGCGCTCCAGGGCAAACGTTTCAATGACGCCCCCACCCATCCATTGCATACTGTAACTGCTTTGTTCAATGTCTTCGCTCAGTTGAATTATGATGATTTTAAAATATCTTCTTTTATACTTTTAACACCTTATCTAAATAACTATTTATTAAATCTATTAAATTTTTTATATCTATTTTCCCGTCAACTCTCCGTTTGTTCGAAAAAGACAAGCAGAGTCGCCCCCGGGCGTAAGCAGCCCCTCTCAGGACCCACCCGTGTATATATATATTGGTCTTCGGGTATTCTCATTTTAATTCTGTCTGTATAAATGTCAAGGAATGTTCATACTATAAGTAATACAACACAAGAGAACCTATAAAACAACTGATGTAAATAGCGGAAACCATATACCCACATCGTTATCAGTACCCTGTCATCGTTTGTTTAACTGTAATAGTGTAATATCTGCAGGCAGCACGAGGTCATTCATTCACACCAGAATTTAAGTTGAGAACAGAGTTTTAAAATATAATCTGGGTATTATGGAAATGTATTGTTGTATGAAGGATAGTAATGGCAGTTCTTTGTGTCCAAAATAAATTACTGTATATAAGATAAAATACCAAACCGCAAATAATCTTCAAATGAATTCTCCTAGTACATGCGCATTTCATCACCTTAGAAAAGGGCGACGTCGTGTTAAAAACTTCGCGTCGTATTTTTCTAGCTATAGCTTAACATTGAAAAAGGCGACGCGCAAGGCGACGCGCAAGGCGACGCGCGACGTGGCCGAAATAGAACACCATACATAGTCGCACGATTCGTTACGATAGGATTATCCCTACCGAGTCCATGACCCGGTACGGGCAGATACGTTCGGATCCGATTAGACGTGATCGGATCACCACGATTACTCCATGATTAAAACAACGATATCAATCGTAGTATAAATAAAATAAAACCAAGTACGAACAATACAAACCATTACACAAAATCCAACCTTACAGGCAAAATGGTTTAATCAGCAAATGGACTGTTCACTTGTGATAATGAGAACCTGGCATCAGAACGTCGCTAGAAATACACATCTTAAGCAAGGCTGACACTTGCACGACTTTTGGCCACGATTTTGTCGCGCCCATCAGTGTCCACATTGACACGAACTGACACGACGAAATCATGCATAGCTTGCGCATTGTTTACGCACTTCCCGCATTGGCACGACGAGTTTACGCAAATCGGACGGTGTCGTGCCAACTCGAGCCGTGCCAATGCGTGCCACGGAATCGTGCAAGTGTCAGCCTTGCTTAACTCGTATTTCATATAATTATGTCATAAGTTGTTGTTAAAGGATGTGTAGCCCCGCTCTTTAGAGCCTTAAAAGAGACGAAACGGGTCTAAAACCACGTATTAATGTAAAATGAATGTACAAAACGGGATTTATATTCAATTTAAAAAAATATATATATATTATATTGTAATTTCTAATCAATTATGTTCAGTGAAAACCACAAATTGAACGCCCGCTTAGTCTATTCTACGGTATGATTCTCATTGTTTATTACAAATGGCGCCCGAAACCACAGAATACACGACTCGTGTACTGATTTTAAAATGTTCATTGTCTCGTAAATATTGGATATTAGGATTCCATATTTCCATGGCAACATAACAATATCAATATTGATTGAAATGGACCAATATTGAATTTCAATTCGTGTTTTTAATTTCCAATATCATGAATATATTGAGTTAGAGGCTAAGCCCCTTTAAGATGTGATCGTAAGATGATTATAATTTTATAGAAATCGTTGATCCATTTTCTTCTTTCAAGTCTGATTTATCAAACGCCTTATTGTCATATATAACTATGTCATTCTGTAAATAGTCTTCCACTTTCTTGATTGGATCTTCTATCTCGTGCTCCACGGGTTCAGCAGCCCATGGTTCTAAATCAGTCCGCGCGAAAAGACCAAAAACAGTTGCTCCCAGTAGACACACTCCGCCACATACATAAAACACATTCCGCCATTCTTCTTGGGTTTTCTGTAATGACAATAATGGCGGTCGTGAATGTATATGATTGAAGCATGATGAAATAAAATAAAATATTGATTAACGCCCCACTTCTCAGCACGACCATGGCTGTCAAAGCACACCCGTAAATGGCGGTCATTTTTATCATCGTAACGTCATTCCAAACGCACGATGACGTATGAAACTACGTTATCATTAGAACGTGGGTTCAGACCACTTCTTATTTATAAACTGCCTGCTATTCTCGGGTTCAATTATTTGTGAATTGACGGTATTGCGCGTTATTCCCTGTGTTTTAATGTTGGCTCACAAACTTGTAGATCCCGAGTTCAATCCCGGTGTTGCCTGGGAGACTTCCTCAAGAATTTCCAGCGTTTTTTTCCCACGTCAGGACGGAAGTCCTGGAAAAGGATCAATACGTGTTGGTGTAGCACTCGGCAAATCTCGACAGATTCCGGAATCTCCGGAACCTACATCTAGTCTCGGCTGTATGATGAATTTCGTCATATTGGAACTACTTTAAAGGTCCCGGATGAATCATGGCTGCGCCCATGGTGTCTGGGAACTACTTTAAAGACCCCGGATGTAACATGGCTGCGCCCATGGTGTCTTGTTTGTTTGTAATAGCGTCAAGTTTTCCTGTTAAAGTAAACCGAAAGCCGCATCGCAAATGTATGGGCGTAGGTACATATCATTTACTGTCATATAGCCGAGACTAGATGTAGGTTCTGGAATCTGTCGAGAATTGCCGAGTGTTGGTGTAGAACACTATAAAGTTAAACCGCATTTCATTTCAACTAATTTTGTATGGCGGAGGTTTGTCTTCATGAGACCAGTAGGTGCGAGACGTTAAACACCATTTCATTTGTATTTTATACTCTTGTACGAATTCACGGCTATTATGTTGAAGTGAATCAAATGAAATGGGGTTTAACGTCCCACTGCTGACCAGCACCGACTGGGTCAATGAAGACATTTATTTATGTCGAAGAAGAGTCCACTCTCCACCTACTGGGAATAGTGCTTTGAGGTTGAGGTTGACCAAAACATACGAGCCCCATCCGTGTACAATAAAGGTTACAACTCAAAGAGGTATTACACCTTCCGGACAAATTTCCCTCACTAGAGGTGCACACGTTACCATAGTAACACAAGCCCCATTTGCTTACTTTTCTCGATGTTATACAAGTAAGTAATGGTCTGATATATGTAATACATACGTTTGGCGTCAAGGCCCCAACCACTAATGGCGCCACCATACCTGGTACGGAAGCTATGGCATTGTTGATACCAAATAACACTCCAGCATATCTATAAATAGTCAATATTCTTATTTAGTTGTAGTCAGATGTTCTATTTATATTTACAATTCAAATCTAAGATCTATATGTCATATGATTAACCAATCAGAGTTGTTGTTTCTAGTGAGTCCGGGCACCTCACTACAAAAACTCGCCGTAACAGACCGTTTCACTGGCTAATCCCTGACATCAACCAGATCGTAGTCTAGTAAAGACACGTCAAACGAAATTTTGAAATATAAAAAAACCAAACTAAATTAATAGGATCTGTGTTTTAATCGGATAGCAACTCAATATAAAATATTCGTATTTACTGACGTCTTCGATGTTTATCATATTACATTAATATGTTCTTTTACACCCATTTTCGTATATTTTACTTGTAGGGTTGGTAGGGTCGCCATCCAACCTCGTGGGTTTTCCCCGGGTCCTCCGGTTTCCTCCTACTGCTAAAGACCCCTACGCGCAAGCGAATTATCGAAATAAGATTAAACCATATGTTAGTCCAAAAATGACCTAGTTTGTGTCGAGTGGACGCTCAACCCCATTTTTTTTCTCTCTCTCTCTCTCTCTCTCTCTCTCTCTCTCTCTCTCTTTCATATATTCTAAGGTTCCAAAGAACAGATTTATACGCCCTTTAAGTTTATTAAATAGTTGACCAATAGCATGGAGAGTTGATAATGGTCTGTCATAATAACAAATATCTAATTACTAGTTTATATAACACTTAAAGGGACAATAACACTCTTGCTGGCTTGTAAATCCAGAAAAGAAATAATATCCTTATTCTAAGTACTCGATGTTTAAGTGTCCTACCTGTTGTGTAACTTATCCATTACATTCTATTTTACTTTTCCAGAGGGTTCGAAAATATTTTAAACTTGTAAAGGTTTACGTTAGACTTTTCAAATCAATATGTTGAATTTTTCCAATTTTTTAAATTAGGTGTGTTAAAAAATGAAATTTATATCATCAATTAATTGGAATATTGCAAAATAATACAATTTGTTGACCAGAATGAAGATTGGGACATATTATTCAGTTACAACAAGAGTGGTATTGGGGCTTTAAGGCCTAAAGAAAGACTTTGCTCTTTTATAATGAATGTTTAATAACTTGACCCGTGCTTGTATATTTAAATGTAGCTCTTGCATAATGTATGTTAAATTTGACGAACTTGCGATGATATCGACGGCTGATTATGGTCTGGATAAGTTAATTAATGTCTAATTAAATCGTTATAACTTTTCATGCCTACGAAAGACCTTGCATAATGTATAAAATAGTTGACTGTTACCACACCTGGGGGCGAAATCAACTTGATTAACCATATAACCAGCGAAACACATCCCTTCAAACGTCACAGCTAGAGTTAACAATACTACCCCAATCATCTGGTGTTCACAGGAAACAAACCCTGTAGCTACTAAACAACCTCCAGCACCAGCAAAAGCTAAAATAATCAGTCAAATAACATTGTAGTATCGAGATTGTGGATGTGGAGTCGGTTAGTAAATTGGAACGCTAGCAGCCAAGGGGAGAATTCCGGGGTTCGTGGTGTTTCTGCGCTCTTTTCCGCCGGCTAAAACATCCGTCTAATGCAAATGTAATGGAACATATTCCATGTCACCGACGAAATCGCTGCGGGCCTGCGTTCATTAAAAGTAGGGCTAAAATGTTTAATCTCTAAACGTCATACAACCCAGGGGAGACTACTCTATTGAGGTGAGATAATAGAAGTACGGAAACACCGTAAAAGTATAATATTAACATAAATAGTCCAGTATAGCCCAGTTTTAAAATTGTATTTTTATACATTTTAAGACACATTAGTTGTTGTATTGTGTACGGATTAAACGATAGTGTTTGATGAATTAATAAAGTGGGTTTAATATTCTATTGCTCTGGGGCCTTATGCACGAAATTTTAACTAAGATAAAATCCAAATTTTAGTTATATGATTGGATAATATTAAATTGATTTTAGTGCTTAGCCAATCAAAACTGAATTATATACTAAAATTTGGATTTTATCTTAAGTTAAGATTTCGTGAATCAGGGCCCGGCTCCAATTGAGCTAATGAGGAAGGGCATATGGGTAATTAATTTGTCCAGAGAGTGGCGTTACGGTTTACTCTTATATCGGAGTACAACTGTCGAAGGTTTAATTACGTACATCCAAATGTTGCACGGGACCACGGTTGGCGTCCCAACCGAACGACTATACAGTGTCCTTTGTCAGACCCTTTGTTCTGCAATACTGACAAGGAAGTAAACCATGTCAGAGATCACGTTCGATAAAGCCCAAATAAACCCATAAAAGGTATCAGTACAGTACAGTAATAAATTACATACCCATTATCTGGAAGAATTTTCGTATGACTTTAACTGAGAAATATTTTGTTCTGAGAAAATCGGCTGCTTGACCCGACAATACTGTAGACGCAGTCATAGCAATGTAGGGTACTGCTGACAGGAGACCATTCTTAAAATAAATAACAGCATTAGCCATATCGTACATAGTGATCCTTTAAAAACATGATGGGAGGTTTGGGAGAGGTGTGGTGGGGTGGTGAGGGGATCGAATAATTTAAAGGGACTTTCCTGATTCGAACAGGGTCTGAAAAATAAAGGGCCGAGTATGTATGACATTTAAGCGCCGAAATATAGAGGTATTGTGTATTTACATTGTCTCAAAATTTCAGCTCGAAATTTTGAGTCGTTTGAACTTGTACATCAAAACTGATAATCCGGACACGTAACCCTTTTGAGATTTGGGGTCAATTTTTTCTATGGGTGACCTGATAATCGATTCCCGTTCTTTTAGAGGTCTATTCAGTGAATGACCCATGTGCTGCACTTAATAACGAAAGATTAATTTCACCTACACATTATTTTTATATAATAAAAAAACCGTATACTTCATCTGATGAACTTATCAAAGAGGGTTGTCCGTTTAAGGTGTTTTCTACGGCCGTGGCGTCATTTAGTGCCTGTTTACTGAATCATGAATAACATAGCCGAACTGTGGGGATGCTCCATTGGACGTTCAAGAATTATCAAAGTTTTAAAACTTGACTCACCGATTTAATATCAAACTTGAGAACTTCTTTCATAAACGTTGGTAACCCCGTCAGTAGGGTGTAGTGAATCCAGTTATTACAGAAGTGTGCCACGAGACAGGCCTGCATAGCTCGAGACTTGGCTATAGCTAACCATGGTGTCGTTAATACCTGCCAATTCACAAAATAACAATGGACGAAATCTAAAGATAAAATGCAATTTCTAGGAGATACTTCATTTTGGATTGGCTAAGCACTAAAATCCATTTAATTACTAAAATTCTGGATTTTTTTATTATTTTAGTTAATATTTCGTGAAACAGATCCCAGGTCCCTAAGTACTATTCATCTTCTTGTTCTTTTTTGTAAGGGGGGAGGTGGGGGGGGGCTCTCTTGGTAACGATTCATATGAAACTAGATATACCCGTTCCGTGGACAATTGTGAATCGATTGATGGACTGTGATTGTTCAAATAACCTCATATTTTTTCCAAGATGGCTGCAACGACTTGCTTATGTTAGACAGCCGGTGTCTGACCCGCTGAGTCGTGGCTTCAAAGAACTATGTGCAATAGATAATAAAATGCCCGTCCGTAAATTAACTGGATGGTTGGGGTGGTACTGAGGGGCTGGCAAGACAAATGTACCTAATCGTTCGGAAGAGACAAAAACTGAGGTCTATTCGAGGACACAGTGTGTGCATATAACAGAAACCTTAATAGTAGGATAGAATTATTGTAGGAATAAATACCGCGATTCCCGTCACGCCCTCCCTCCCAATCGCATCAGAAAGATAACCAAAGGTAAGGCTCCGTATGTGAGTCGTAGCAAGGTTGAATGTCCGAATGGTTAGCGTGTGTGCGTTGTATCACAAAATCTATCATTGAGTCAACTGATGTGGTTCCCCTACTGCTAAAAACCCTACGCGCAAGCGAAACATTTGAAATAGAAATGAACTATATGATAGTCCCGAAATTATCTAGTTGTATTGACTGGACGTTAACGTTAAACCCCATTTATCTCCCTCCCATATTTGAGTTATAAAATGAAACGTACTCTGGTTTGTTTATCACCTATTCCTGACTCTATGTAATTTCTCTCAGCTGCAGATATTCGTGGATGTTCACTAGGTGTATCCGCCACAAATATAAACCATAATACCAACCATATCACAGTTACAATACCTATATACAAATATACACAACACCTATAAACAAACATACACCATACTACAATACAAATACACACCATATCACAGTTACAATACACAATTATACACCATATCACAGTTACAAACCCTATGCACAAATATACACCATATTACAGTTACAGTACATATACACAAAAATACACCATACTACAGTTACAATACACACCATACTAAAGTTACAATACATATACACAAAGATACATGATATCACAGTTACAATAAACAATTATACACCATATCACAGTTACAACACCTATGAGGAATTGCACTTCCAGAAGATACCCGACAATGTGATTTTGTGCCGGTTTTTAATCCAAATTGAAAATTTTGTTATTTATTCACTATTATTAGCAATCCGAAATGAGAACATTATCTCCCGCCTGGGGCCTAGTGTATTGATTGAATACAAATACAAATATCAATATTATTATTAATGTTTATTTTTATTCGGTTATCTTAAGAAAGCAGGGAATTGTAAATGATGTTGTTACTTACTAGTCAGATAGAAGATTGATCCCCAGCCATTATCAAAACCATAATCACACAGAAGGCCTGATGCAGCAAATGTTATAATATTACCAATAAACGAACCTAAAATTATAACCATATACTGCAAAACACTCGGCAGTTATGAAATGAAATCTGTTTAACGTCCTGCTCTTCTGAACTAACTGGGTTAATGAAGATATAATCTTTGAAAGGCATTTAGCGATTGAACATAATATAACACAAAACACAGTTCTATGGATAACAATCACTATATTATACACACACGACGTTTCGACAAGAATTCACTGCTCGTTATCATGCATACAAATTACAAAATCATTTTGTAATTTGTATGCTTGATAACGACCAGTGAATTCTTGTCGAAACGTCGTGTGTGTATAATATAGTGATTGTTATCCATAGAACTGTGTTTTGTGTTATATTAATGAAGATAGGTATACAATAAACAGTGTGCTAAGTGAGAAACTGTGTCGAGACAGCGACACTATGACCTATTCTTATATCGAATTTTAACTGTCAAGGGATCTTTTACGTGCACGCCACGGTTTTTCGTACGATCTGAACGACTGTACGTTGTCCCTTGTCAAGCACTCAGTCACCCACAATTGATAAAGTGGGGGGGGGGGGTCACGCCAGAAAATTCAGATGAAGTTTTTTGTTGAATACAGGAATAGAACACTACCATTAGCCATGGTAAACTACAGTTTATTACAGTATGTTAACAAGTCATAATTATACTCCATCTTGGTCTATCACGATAGACCAATGTACCATTGTACGAGGGACATGACAGTATTAAAGGGACAGAACTCGTTTTAAAAAAACGTCACACACTGCAGACAAGAAGAAATGAAATAAACTGAGATTTAAAGTCTTACTTGTCTTTTTCCAACTGGGCCAATGAAGCCGGACATGTGGCACGAAGTGTGCTATGATGAGAGTTCACCCTAATGAAGGTCCCAATTTAATGTTTATCCGAGACCTTTGTTTATCCCTTCTTGTATACTACCTGGTGGGATTACCGTGCGTTATATCCCGTCCATTGACACTTGGTTCAAAAGGTTCAATCGGGCAATTTGAGATACAGTGTCTAACGGTGCTGTTAGGGACAATCCATAAAACCATACAAGGGCGTTGTTCTTTGGTACTGGTAAGTTCAAGTTCAAGACTATAGCCTGTACAGGCAGATTAAAACTCAGCCCCGAGTTCACAAAGCATTCTCAGGCTTAAGTTGAGAATTTGCCTAACTTTCAATCACTGTTTATTAAAAATATCTTTGATCCAGAAACACAAAACTTTGCACATAGTTTCTTATTAGGGTTTTTTTTTTGATACATTAAAACAACAAAATTTTTATAAAGGGTCGTAGTTAAGTTAAAATAAGGTGAAGAAGTTTGAGTAAATTCTTAACTTAAGTCTGAGAATACTTTGTGAACTCAGGGTCTGGTCAGCACAGCTAGACTAAATTAAATAGTTCACTTACCAGCATAACAGAATGACGTCAATCGACTTCTTTCTAAAGGTGGTGCCCATTTACCCCACATACTGTGCATGGCGGGAAACATGAGACCCTGGATTTATAAATATATCAACATTTCAAATTGTGTATCCCTTGGAAACGACAATTAATGCACACATGGTTCACTCCCTAACACGAAATGACCCTAATCTTATAGTTTAGTTAACAACTTTTAATCTTTTGAAAAAGATCTTTTCTAAAAATCAAGCCTGTTTTTCTCAAAAATAGTTTAGTTTTTAGATGTCCTACTCCGTTTGTGGCGATGATCTTCGAAAAAACCGAAGGTTCGACTAATTTAAATACGAACTATTTTTAGTGTGACGTCACAATCCCAAGATGGTGGTGATACCCTCATGTTCGATCTCTTGTCCACAGTACACGAGTACTAGTTTAATTGTAGCGCGGGGAGGGATACACATAGAATATTTTTACAAGTTGATTTGTATTATAATATAGCGAGAGATGAAATAAAATGGGGTCGAACGTTCAATTGTGCTGCTCTGATTGGGCTAAAGAAGACATGCATATGCCATACAGTGTACTATGAATGCAATTTTGTCCTGGTCACGGCACTACGGCCTACGCTTAAATCAAATTCCAACTGCCAAGGGATCTTTTACGTGAACGCCTCGGGATCGTTTACGTAATGCTTCTGTATACATATAAGGACGGGGCACCACGCCTGATAATTCCAATTATTTTTCTCGGTCAACGCAGCTACCGAACATAGGATCTGCAGGTTAGTGGGCCAATGCCTTACTCACCGATCCACCGTCTCTCCCGGTGTCGTTTTAATATAACCTCCTCGTGATCTACTTACCGAAGCTAAACCCAGCAATACTCTAATGGCTGTAACAACACGAATATCGTATCTTGAAGCAACAGGTGTCAAAGAATTCAATAAAAAGGCTATAATCAGACCAAAGCCTATTACTCTTTTCCCGCCAAATCTACCAGCTAACCAACCACCAGGCATCTGTGTTACTAAGTAACCATAGAAATATGCAGACAATAACGTCGCTTGTTCGCTTTTAGACCAATCAAATTCTTCGGTCTGAAATATTAAATGAAATGAAATGGGGTTTAACGTCCTACCCCATCGGAACGACTAGACAACTGTCCTTGTCGGGTCCTCCTTCTGCATCACTGACAAGAATAAACCACGCCGGAAAATCGAGATGAACTTTCTCGACCAATGCAGGGATCGAACATCCGACCTCCATGCCAGCGAGCCAGCGCCTTACCCACTTAGCCATCGTGATTCCCCAATATTAAATGAAATTGGATTTGAAGTCCTGATTTTGTGCACAAATAATGAAGGGTCAATTTGCGTGGACAGTGGCATTCTACCTACTTATCATGGAATTCCAACTGTCTGGGGCTCTTTTACCTTTACGGTACCTCAGTGTGTATATCTGACCGATATAAGCGACTGTATGATGTTCCAGGCCAGGTCCATCGGGTACAAATGACAAGAGAAACCAGGCTGACCACTACCCCATGATGTCGAGAACTGTTCCCTGGACCCTCTATAGAGTTGAATATTTCATGTGGGATGGGGTTTAACGTCCACTCGAAACAAGCTAGGTCATTTCGGGACTAACATATGCTTCATATTTCAATAATTTGTTTGCGCGTAGGGGTCTTTAGCAGTGAGAGGAAACCGGAGAACCCGGAGAAAACTCACGAGATTGGACAGGAGTTCCTACTCCTTGTCACGTACAACCGGGAATCCGAAACCACGGCAGTTGACTCAATGAATGACAGACCTTATGATACACCGCACACGTGCTAACCATTCGGCCATCTAACCCCTATGACTAGGGGACCCAGACAGACTACTATTATATGATATCTGGGGCCGTTCAACTGAACATCCTATACACGATTGAAGAGTGCGTTGAATATTCCATGTGGGATATATCTTACTAACATCCGAGCTGCTGCTATTACTTGTTTGTGCATCACACTTTGGGTTGGTATTGTTCGCTCCATTGGTTGAATTCTCTGGGTAACTTTTCACCATGCACACTATTGCAACACTTAAATTGACTCGTAGTGCATACATACAGATAAATCCAAAGAAACCAACGTATGCTAGTATCCATCTTTGTGATAAACAGCAAGGTACTGAAAATATAAAAACATAGATTGCTGGAGGTTCACATTGTTCTCTACTGACTTCATCCGACTATCATATAGCTGGTCTTCAAATCAACTGGCTTGCGGCTGTGGTTTCGAGCCCTGGTGTGAGCGTATGTAGCATGGAGATAGAGGCGCCTTCTCAACCTTGTGGGCTTCCTCCGGGCACTCCGGTTTCCTCCCACTGCTAAAGACCCCTACGCGCAAGCGAATTATTGAAATAAAATTAAACCATATGTTAGTCCCGAAATGACCTAGTTTGTGTTGAGTGGACGTTAAACCCCATTTATCTCTCTCTCTCTCTCTCTCTCTCTCTCTTAATACAAGTGGTGGTTTGTGACAGACAGTAAGGCACTGAAAATATAATACTAGATTGACGGAGGTTCACATTGCTCTCTTCTGACTTCAGCCAGCTATACATGTAGATATGGCTGGTCTTCAATCCAACAGGTGGTACTGAAGGTAATGAAACACAATGTTTTCTACTGCCATCATCCAACCATCATATAGCTATTGTAACATAGCCTCGACATGGTCGATCTCCACTCTAATTGATACATTCATTGGTGGGTTGGGCAAGTTAAAATAGCCTACAATAAATGCGTTTATTACAATCAATGAAATACACGGACTTTTAAAACATGTACTCATTGCTTTCATGGTGTGACTTATTCTCATATGGTTCATTTTGGGGCTAGATTAATTGGACAATGAGGGGGTTACAGGCAGAGGTGGGAACAAATCGCAGGACCTAGAGTCCGAGTTGACCCCGAATCCGCTGCAACCCAAGTCCGGTTGGAGGCCAGATCGCCTCACCTTGAGACCGAGTCGCTGACTTTAGTACCGAGTCAAGCTCCAAGTAGCTGACTTTAGAACCGATTCGAGTCCCAAGAAGCTGACTTTAGTACAGACAGAGTGGAGTCCCAAAAAACTGACTTTAGTACCGAGTCAAGCCCCAAGTAGCTGACTTTAGTACTGAGTCAAGCCCCAAGTAGATGACTTTAGTACAGAGTCGAGCCCCAGTTCATCATACTCCGCGGAGTGTTTCGTTTGATTAGAGGTGACCCCAATACTCACTGCTCTAATGAGTGGATATTGTTGTTTTAAATTTTGATTGGTCAGTAGTCCGACAACCAACCAATGACTAGCTGCTTTACAAAAGCTTTACATTTAAAACGAGTGCATATATTGGACCAAATATGTTTACATAACGTTACGTCATGGCTCACGATTTTATTATGCCCAATTAACCCGTGCATAGCAGAATACCACAGTTAAACTAATTGCGTGACAAACGAGGCTATTGAATCGAATGAAATGTAAACAATACTGTTTGGAAACGAACATACTTTCACCATTTTTAATACCTTAAATCACTGTCCAAAGTTTTGGGGAAGACCCCAGATTAAACGAAGGGCTGCCATGTGGCTATACTTGGGATAGATGTAATTGAACGGGAAGAATAGACATACTCCCTCAAAAGTTCAAGAATCAGAAGCTAACCCAGCAATAGTCAGAGAGGGATTTCTCGGGCCATTGCTTCAGGAATATGCAGTCCATTGCCTCTTCCATACGTGCTGATGAGTTACATGAGCAGTCCAAGTAGAATATATACAAACCGAATATATACATTCAAGAGAACGGTTAGATATCTCATTGACGTATAGCGTCATTCAACAAGGCGTCATGTACTGATTATAAAAATTTTCATTGTGTCATTAAATATTTGATATCAATATTTTGTTTTATTGATTTCATATGGAGCATAGCGAGAGTTAACTGTGTGATGTGTAGGTTTTGATTTGTTTATCTGTCTATTACGTATTATAATTCCACGAAGATAACTCGTCTGGGTGAGCTTTGTGTTGTTTATAGCCTTCCACTGAAACCGGTCACATCTTTAACATGAAGTAAAGGTCATCGAAAACAAAACGAAATATAGATCTGTGTTTTCATCAGATTGTCTGTACAAATAAAATGAAATGGGGTTTAACGTCCTACTGTTTTGCCCCAACTGGGCTTATGAAGATGGGCATATGCCACACAGGGTGATATGCGGGTAATTGTGTCAGGGTGCTATATCTACGCTTATATCAAATTCCTACGGACAAGCGATCTTTTACGTCCATGCCAATGTTGCACATACTGTGATATATTTCTGGGGTTAGGAGAAACTTTACGAAATGGTTGGGTTTTAGGTCTTTGAAGAAATTAAACTAAATTAAGTGTAATGTTTTTTCTTTTAGATTTGATCATTTCGGTTTGTGAATAAAGCCCATCCGTCCATCTTCGGATTGCAGAGACGTTATTTAAGTGACGGTGCGCCATTGGCATTTGTCACTAAAATATCAAATTTCTCATGGCTTAATCGACTCCGATTGGTTTTTTAACATTTACTTCAGAAACCAAAAGCAAAATAGATAATGGTAGATAATCTCATGGCTCGGGGTCATTAGGATTTCTTTTTTAAAAAAATATTAATAAATGTTCATGTACAACAAAATGGCGGCTGGCTTATTAGTAATATTACACAGCAGCGGACAGGATAGATCGATCTACTTTCGATTGCACCGAGCAGCGGTATTATTACCTAGCGAAGCTGCAAATATTAATCAAATTTCAATTCAACATATCTTTGTAAATCATTTACGGAACTGATATTCCATTCTGAAGTAAATTGAAGAATTTTCGGGTGAATATTGCTTCTACAGACGCGTCGTTCATATTGTTCTTTCATTAATATCGAAAGTCGTTCTATGGCGCTAAATTGGCGCGTCGAGTTTTTAATGATAAAAGCTACAATCTTACCGTTCTTGACGTCATCTGTATCGACAATTTGATTGGCTTTTTTCTCTAATTTCTGGTCCATCTTAGTTCTATCAAACAGCTGTTTTCACTGTGGTCTCATCGTGATTCAATATACGATATCGTAAATTACTACTATCACTGCCTTGATATGTTCTTGTTTGTACTAGAACTAGGTCTACGTACTGTTGAACCCGTCACGGAAAGAAACAAACATGCTAATCTTTAAATGTTATTAACATTTTTTAGTAACTGGTCGTAAAGGTTTATTTAACTTCTAACTCTTTAATCATAATTTACACGTCTAGAATCAATCGAACTCTTATTCTAAATTAGGTCACCATTTTAGATAACATATAATGGTCAAGGTTTTCTGTAAAAAGGGACTGGATTGAGGAGTGATATAACGCGTGTACTTTACATCATTGAGTAAAGTGGCCATGATTCTATCCAATATATGTACGCACAAAGTAGTAAAGTCACTTGTTCAACCTCGTGCGTTTTCGTCGGGTTTCACCGTAACAATGTAACACGTTTTTTTTTATCACATCGGTTAAAGGTCGAATTCTTTTATCATACATGGTATTCATAGTGACTAATACCAGTAAAACATATAATTATTTTAAGGTCCCGATGGACAATTTAAGCTTTAATGAAATCAACACCTGTTTTGTGAAAGTGGAGAAATATCTGCCGACATGTCCGAAAATGTTTCAATTCCATTCAGTTTTTGCATTAAATTTTATTAATCTATGCGGCTTCGCTATGTAATAATATTGCTGTCCGTTTGGTGTCCGCGAAAATTTATATATAGACCCACTTTAAATCCGAATGATTCGAAATGCATATAACCAAACTGTATAGCGTATATCTGTCTTCTTAAGCACAGCCAGAACAGAACAGTGTACCTACGCACATTCACGCAAAACTTAAAGCTGCAATTTCATATTTTTAAAATATATTAAAATAAAGCCTTAAAATAGATGGTATCTATAAACAGTCCTACCATGATACTAATGATCCTATAATTCACTATTGACAGTTGAGAAATTGGCAAAAATGTCATTTTCAACTTCAAATTCAAACGTTTGAAGATAGCTATTGCATGGGGGGAATGGAAAAACAAGAGAGGTAATTGTGTTTTTATTTCCGATGTGAAGGATTTGTAAGTGTGGAAAATAATGCCTATGATTGTATAATAGTACGTTGCCAATCTATTGAGTAAAAGTCATAGAAAAAACATGTTTTGACTTTCTTGGAAAATGAAATTCCCGCTTTAAGTACACGGTTTTGTACTGGCTGAGCAATACGTTTGCTCAATTGGTTGTCAACTCACTATCATACGATCATAGGCATTATTTCACAAACTTAAAAATCATTTAAACTGAACACAATTACCTCCCTTATCTTTATACTCCCCGCCATAGAACAGCTATCTTTAAACGTTTGAATTTGAAGTTGAAAATGACATTTTTGCCAATTTCGATACTTCTAATAGTGCATTATAGGATTATTCTTTGACAAGGAAGGACTGTTTATAGATACCATCTCTTTTAAAGCTTTATTTTAATAAATTTCAGATATAACTTACAAATATGAAATTGTCGCTTTACGGAAATTAAGGGGGTAAAACTCTTTTCTGTCTTCAACCTGTTCTACAAGCACCAACGACATTTCTTAGAAAACGTTAGTCTGCGACACCTTCACAGCTGAAAGTGGAAGATAAACCCAAAACAGCGAATCAGATTGTACGATGGTCTTTGATTTACTTGTTTATATAATCAAAATTATCTATTAGAATGTTACCACGTTTGTTGTAAATGGGGATGCCACTATTAATCTATTGGACTGTTACCACGTTTGTTGTAAATGGGGATGCCACTATTAATCTATTGGACTGTTACCACGTTTGTTGTAAATTGTGATGCCACTGTTAATCTACTAAGACGGTTTTCAAGTATATTGTAAATGACTCTGTCACTGTATTTCAACTACGTTTGTTGTTAATGATGATGCCACTTTAAGTCTGTTAGACTGTTATCAAGGTTGTTGTATTACTGTTATCAAACATATTACAAATGGCGATGCCACTTTATGTCTACTAAGACTGCTATCAAACTTGTTAATGATGATGTCACTTTAAGTTTTCTAGGACTGTTATCAAACTTGTTGTAAATGATGATGTCACTTTAAGTCTACTAGGACTGTTATGTCACTTTAAGTCTACTATGACTGTTATCAAACTTGTTGTTAATGACGATGCCACTTTAAGTCTGTTAGACTGTTATCAAGGTTGTTGTATTATAATTTTTTTTTATCAATTTTGTTATCTAATGACGTGGAATTTATGATATAAAATAAACTAACAGATTATATCTATTATGTATATTAGATAACCGTGAGATTTTTAATGAATATAAAAAACAAAGAATATATATGACCGAACAAAATAGTCCATGTCATACTCTGCTTTTAGAAATTCGGTCACATTCCAATGACATGATCTTCACCTTATCGCTTCCTCAAGCTCTTCAATTCTTTTATGGTTGTTTTCACGTGTTGGGGACGTGGCGGTCTGTTTACTGATCGCCGAGAAAGTCGCGGTGGCTCAGTGGGTAGGACACTGCCTTTACAATTTGTACATCCCGTGATGCATTCCGGTGTTGTTCGTCCGGATTTTCCGGCAGAGTTTAAGTGGTGTACAACAGAGGTCATGTGTAGTCTACGCATTGACGTGCACGCAAAAGAACTCTTGATAATTGTAATTCAAGTTAAGAGTAGGCCGTCGGACACTGTAAGGCTTACGCCAGTCTTCGTTATCCAGTCGGACAGAACAGTAGGACGTTAAACCTCAGTTTAACTAAAGATCATAGAGTGTTATGCTTGGAGTCGCCCATGGCATGGGCATAATGACCTTAGACGCCTTTTCAACCTCCAGCGCCACTCGGCAAACTTCGGCAGATTCCGTAACCTACGGAACCTACATCTAACCTCGGCTGTATGACGAATTCCGCCATATTGGAACTGCTTTAAAGGTCCCGGATGAAACATGGCTGCGCCCATACCGAACACAAATTGGCAACCTATTTGGCTAGCGACCTATTCGACCGATCTAGCTGTAAGATAATGACGAAATTACACTTATATTCTGAGCTAAAGGAATGGATAAAAATTAATATATTCTACTTTCATTTGATAGACATAACGTTGGATTTTATTGGTTGATAAATAGATGAGTTAAGGCGACTGTTGTCTTTATTTTAAACAGGTTTCCAACGAACAGGTTGCAGCTCGATCGGTCGAATAGGTCGCTAGCCGAATAGGTTTCCAATTTGTGTAATAGCGTCAAGTTTTCCTGTTAAAGTAAACCGGTAGCCGCATCGCAAATGTATGGGCGTAGGTACATATCACTTACTGTCATACATCCGAGACTAGATGTAGTTTACGGAATCAGTCGAGATTTGCCGAGTGCCTCCAGCGCTTTACTCCTACTGCAAAGTTTCCTGCACATGCGCTGTCAGTCAGATCTACAAACTTGGCCTGGGGAACATTTTAGCGCAAGATGGGCCAGACTGCACACGCTAGCCATTTTTAGTACCCCGAGAAACCCATTTGGATGAAATATTTTCCTTTCAATATTACGTCACCTACCCAGGCTGGATTATATTGCTTCTCCGGCTAGTTACTTTGAATATCACCCGGGTGGAAGCGGTAGTAAAACCTTACGAAAGGCGACGAACTAACCCAGGTTTATTGGAAAACATTTGCCTGCGATATCACCCTAGGAGGAAGCAGACGTTAAACACACAAATAACACGACTGACGCGAAATTAATAATGAAATTAATGACGGGAGGGAGAAACGCATGTCAGGACTAAAAATAACAGCTGGCCACCAAGGTTCTCCTTTATTGATACGGTTCACCATAACATGTAATTCCTACGAATGAATCAGCAAAGTTATTTTTAATCCTTGTCTCCCTTTCCTTAGTTTTACGTGGCGTCGACTTGTTGGTGTGCAGTCGAAGAAAAAGGTTTGAATATATATTTTTCTGTCAGGTTTTGGTGAATATTGACCTTAAGGCTGAAGGATACAAAAGTTAAGAGGTTGGTTAGGTTGAAATTTAGGGCCGAAAATTGTGTATCTCAAGTGTTCCATGATGAGTCTCATTTGAGCCTTTAAGCTCGAGGTTGCTGCATGTTGTCCATATGTGCCAGAAAGCGTCCTACCCAACGAAATTTTCGGAAAAGTTAGAACCGGTCTAAGAGACGAGAACATTGGTGGTCTGCAGCCATCTATATCCAAATTCGTCACTCAAATTGAGAGTTATTTCCCTTTAGCTGTTTTTGTTGCCGATAAATATCTTAATAATACAAAATGTCAATAATAAGATAACCATTTAACAAAAAAGTTTCAATAAATATCAACAGTATAAATCCAGATATACCAAGAAAAAACTATTAACCTGTTTTAAAATGTACCGAAATGAAATAAAAGGAGGTTTATCGAACGTTGTATGGCGTAAGCGTGATATAAACTGATCACGTGACTAATATCGAATGCCAGGGGATCCGTTACGTGCACATCAGAGTGTACAAGGGACCTCGGTTTTATGTCCTATCCAAACGACGATACGTTGTCCCCTGTCAGTCGCTGACCTGCACCTCTAGCGAGGGGGAACCATGCCGGAAGACCTCATGAACTTTATGGAGAAACAACGGGATGGACCACAGTACCTTCAGTCAACGCCTTACTCCCCGATTCACCATGGTTGGGTTTATAAGAAGCAATCTACACCTGTTGTGTGATTGAAGAGGGCAGACGAAAAACCTGATGGCAACAGATTGTTCACTTAATAAATCAATCCGCTTCCTATCACAGTTTAATCTGTAAATAATACGTTTTAACTTCCCTCTCATTAGCTCAATTTGGCGATAAAATAATCGCGGCTTTTACATCTTTTTTTTGCCGAAATGTACAAAAAAGAAACCGGGGAACCGAAGTTAGTTAGAGTATTTGATTGGATCATTGATTGATTATTGTCAGGAATGGCTGATATCGATTCGATCAATCAATGTCGGGAATGGGAGATAGTTTTTTCTGCATCTCTAACCTACTTCATTGTCACAGGTATTTTTAAAAGATTCTTGACGAAGAAAATGAAAAAACACGTCAGTTTTACAAGATTCTCAATAATGCTAAATCAAATTATAGCCGTCGGTGGTCGACGTTGGCAGTCGCTGCATCATTTAATAATTCAGTAATAAAACATATCACCGTGGGTTAAGCGCTGGAAACTTTCTTTGATATTGTCCGAAAAAAGGCTTTTAAATTGCTACAAGGGTTTAGAACGTTCATTCATTCCTTTAGGAGTTCCAAAACAACAAGAACACATCAATGATAATAACTCTTCCAGATCCTAGCGTAGTAAAGACAAGTAAAACGAAATTTTAATCTATATAAAACGACACAAAATAGGATAGATCAATTGTTGAATACTGTTAAATCTTTTAGTAAATCTATATAAATAAATGAAATGGGGTTTAACGTCCTACTGTTCTGCTCATAAACTGGGCTAATGAAGTCAAATTTTGCCCGGGCAGCGGCGCGACGGCCTAATTTTATACAGAATTACGTGCACGACAATGTGTACACAGGATCTCGGGTTTTCGTCCCATACGAACGACTAGATAACTGTCCTTGTCAGCGCCCCCCCCCCCCGTCCTGTATCACGCTGGAGAATCTGGATAAACTTTTCTCGACCAAAGAAATGATCGAACACCCGACCTCCAGGCTAGCGCGTCAGCGTCTTACCCACTTCGCCATCACGATTCACCTTTAAAATCAAATCTCCTAGTATAAATCACAAGTTGTTAGTATTTCCAGCCAATCCTTTACATCGCCAATTACGTTCAATTTTTGGAAATTTAAATTTCGTAAATAAGATTCCTTAGACACCCTAACACGTGCCTGCCGTCTTGCACTGTTATTTAATGATGCCACTATCTCACCCAATTTCTGGGTTTTTTTTTCTCTCAAAAATGACACTGCCATTCATTTAGGCCAATTACCGTCACAAATTTTCCGATTTAGACGTGAATTAATTTCACGTTTCTCGTGGTTTCTGCTTCCATCTGTAGATGATGAAGGTCTTCAGTCAGATTGTAGACAGTTCACAGTTGAGTTGAACGGTTAAGGGAATTCTGATTCTGGTGTGATTAGTGTATCCCGAGGGTTTAGTTACAGTTTCACAAGATCAAGGCGATTATGAGGGGTTTCCACAGTCTTTCAAATAACATGGCAGTGTTAATGAAACGGAATTAATTTAATGGTTCTCTGAGGACTTCTACATGTCTGCTTTTAAAAAAATAGAGAGGGGGGGGGGCGTCTACTGAATATCAACTGGATCTTCTGGAGGAACAACATTATTGTAATGCAGTCTTAAACATACATTATACAGGAGCTAAATCTACCTATTGTTGGTTTTTCTTTAGGCCTGAAATGTTATCCATAATTTATCAATTAGACATTAATTAACACATAAAGACCATAATCAACTCTCGATGACATCTTATGTGTTCGGTTTTAACTGGATCTGAATCTGATCTGCTGCTCAACGCTCATTCAAGATTAAATTCAAAAATGGATAATCGAGACTATGGTTTTGTTGTCTTTCCGACTTTAGAAATGATAATCGAGGCAAAAACTCCTACACACAAAGGATTTATTGAACCATACGTAAGTCCCTAAATTACCTAGTTTGTATCGAGTGGACGTTAAACCCTATTTCAGCCCCTCTGCTGTTGTAATACCGTTACATCTGCCATGCTACAGAATACATTTTATTTATTAAATTTTTAACAAAGCTAATTAGTTTACGTTGTAGATTGGAATTTCGACAGACAAGGAGAAATCAAACCTATTAAAATTATTGACAAAATAGCCATTGTCCTCATTTAAAAAGGGGGGTTGCGATGGCCTAATGGTCTAGAGTGCCGCGCTTCGACCTCTAGCTGGCCGGTTACCTCTGGCTCGCGGCTGTGGTTTCGATCCCTGGTGTGAGCCTATGTGACATGGGGATGGGGGCACCTTCTCAACCTCGTGGGTTTCCTCGGGTCCTCCGGTTTCCTCCCACTGCTAAAGACCCCTACGCGCAAGCGAATTGTTGAAATAAAATTAAACCAGTTTGTGTCGAGTGGACGTTAAACCCCATTTATCTCTATTTCTGCCACTTTAATAATAATAATAATAAAAATCGTTTTCTATAGCGCTGAACATTCAGTCAGTCTGCTCTGTGGCGCTTTACAATGTAGATATGTAATAAAATAAGAAAAAAACAAAACAAAAACATACATGTATATACAAATAAACACAATAATACAAAGGAATAGTTAAGTTACAATATACAGATAAAAAGTGAAGCATTTCAATTATTGTTCAAAAGTTTGGGTAAAAAACAGGGTTTTTAAACGTCGTTTGAATACAGCCAAGTTTGGACTATTTTGGACTTCCAGGGGCAATTTGTTCCATTCTTTTGGTGCTGCGTACACAAAAGCTCTCTCACCAAATTTTGACTTTTGTACTGGACATACAAGCTGGTTTTTATGAGATGAACGTAAGGAACGAGAAGGTACATATTGCTTAATCAAATCGGATAAATAGGATGGTGCCAAAGGATCGTTTAAACAATTGAAAGTGATTGTGTTAATTTTGAACATAATGCGTTGATTAACCGGTAGCCAATGTAACTGTTTTAGAACAGGTGTAATATGGTCAGATGATCTGGTGAGAGACACAATTCGAGCCGCTTTATTCTGGATTTTCTGTAGCTGACATACAAGAGTTTTAGGAAGAGAATACAATAATGAATTACAATAATCTAAGGATGACATAACAAAAGCATTTATAAACATTTTAGTGGTATCAAGGTCAATATAGGATCGAATTTTGCCAATGTTATACAAGTGAAAGTTCGCCTTTTTGCACCCCATAGATACATGGGTTTTCATATCGAAGGAAGAGTCAAAGAACACACCAAGATTCCTGACACAGTTGGTTGGGGTTATTGCTGTGCTTCCAATAGTCACATGATTGATGTCAATGTTCTTCTTATTCCCGATTATCATATTTTCTGTTTTGTCATCGTTCAATTTCAAAAAATTGCAGTGCATCCAGATTCTAATTCGTTCAATGCATGCTTCAAGTTCTGATGTAGTGGTATCTGGTGAAGGATCGAGTTCAACATATAACTGGGTATCATCCGCATAGAGGTGGTAATCAAGACCCATCTCACGGATGGTATCTCCAATTGGTGCAGTGTATGCTGTGAACAAAACCGGCCCCAATACGGATCCCCGGGGAACACCAAAATCAAGAACTTTAGGCATTGATTGCTATGCGTCGATAACAATTATCTGTTGTCTTCCATTCAGATAGGACTCAAACCACTTCAGCGCGTCTGCGGATATACCATATCGAGTTTCAAGTCTTCCGAGTAAGATTGATTGATCTATTGTATCAAATGCCGCACTCAAATCCAATAAAACTAGCGACACCGGTTTCTTCCGATCCAAACTACATACAATATCATTGTGAACACGAAG
This sequence comes from Patella caerulea, assembly GCA_036850965.1. Classification (NCBI taxonomy): domain Eukaryota; kingdom Metazoa; phylum Mollusca; class Gastropoda; family Patellidae; genus Patella; species Patella caerulea. Next base: position 379,079 of record JAZGQO010000010.1, on the reverse strand, counting down.
TAAGGCGGATTCTGTACTGTGCTGTTTTTTGTTGTAATACCATGCTACAGAATACATTTTATTTATTAATATTTTAACAAAACTAATTATTTTACATTGTTGATAGGAATTCAGACAGAAAAGGATAAATCAAACTTGTTACAATTATTGACAAAACGGCCATTGTCTTCATTTAAGAAAATTGAAATGCACGAATCCTTGGCATTTGACAATTCAAATAGAATATTTGGACGTCAAAAACAGCTCATTTCGCTAAAATATTCCTAATCCTGGAAGTCGATAGCACCAACAATGTTAAAGGACAATATTGGTGCCAATCATTATCACATAATGACAGAACTGACTAAAACGTTCCAAATATAATTTCAACACAGAGATCATTGCGCACCGCATAACAACATTACAGTATATAATTTTAACACACAGAGATCATTGCGCACCATATAACAGCATTACAGTATATAACTTTAACACACATTACAGTATATAACTTTAACACACATTGCAGTATATAGCAATCTGATTAAATTATAGATCTTATTTCGTTTCGTTTTATTAGGGTTCAAAATTTAGGTTTACTTGTCTCTGCTGCGTTAGGATCTGGTAGAGTTGTTCCGTGTGATCTTAGGAGTTAGCCAATAAACCGGTCTGTTACCTTGAGTTGTTTTGGCGGAACGCTGATTGGTTAATCGAATGTCTGGCCTCATAGGGTCATAGGGTCAAAAGACGTTTTACGCAATCTCCAAGTACAACCGACCAGATTTCATAAAGTAGAAACCATCCAAGATATAAAAAAACGACGAAATATGTATGTGTATTTTAGCACGATATTCAATTGCTGCCAGACAATGTGGTTTTACTACAACATCAATCGACGATAAATTTGATATCTTTTATAATCCCGACAAATATCAAGTACTTGTCTAAATGATAAGGACAATATAATCAAGACTAATCTTGATTTTATAGAATAAATTTCACAGGAAGTCGATTAATGTGATAATGATGTATATAACTCGACTCAATAGAATAGTTAATATTTGATCAGTCATATCGATATGATATTATTAATTAATGTTACTTTTATATTATTCTTATTTCTATGATAAAAAACTTATCTCTAACTTTAATCATAACGGTAAATATTACCCTGAAGAGTCTGGAGAGGATAAAACAAGGGGAGGTAATCAATCCAGAGTTATCTTATCTTTTGGTAATTTCCTATATGATTTGTTTATTCTCCACTTAGATGTAATAAAGATGGGATGTTGACATTCCTGGGTAGTTGTAGATTACACCAATCATTGGATTGTACACAGATAATAAAACCATTACAGATATATAATATCCTCATTCAATAACCGCTCCCTGTAATATCCTGAATCAATAATCACTCCCTCTAATATCCGGATTCAATAACCGCTCCCTTATAATCATCACTCATTGTCTTGCTAGCACCATCAATCTTAATCTGTTATTGTGTAATTTAGATTTAGTTTAAAGGTGCATTGTGGGTACCCCTTTTATGTTTCACGACTAAAGACCCCGAATTATTGAAATGAAATTGAAGCATAGGCCTATGTTAATCCAGAAATGTTTTAGTTGGTGTCGAGTGAACGTACCCACCCCTCTCTCTCTATCTCTCTCTCTCTCTCTCTCTCTCTCTCTCTCTCTCTCACACACATATATTTCCAACAACCAACCAGGATTGAAATATTAGAGTAATGTATAATAGATTAGTATACCGGTTTTATGTTTGTATATTGTATTTTACAGCTCAATTTATCTGGATTCAAATATCAGTTGATCAGGAAGGCCTGTACACAATACGAGTGGGTGTTCATCTTTGTAAACATGTGGGAATTAAATAGATGGGTTGATCAATGGCCGTCTACGTCTACGATTTATCAATATTCGACGCTCTGATTACAATATTATATCACTCTGACTAGAATATTTATGATATTATTGTCTAATTGTAAGTCAATATTGAAAGGTTGGATGGCACAGAGAGAGAGGGAGAGAGAGAGAGAGAGAGAGAGCATCCACTCAACACAAACTAGGTCATTTCAGAACTAACACATGGTTCAATTACATTTCAATAATTAGCATGCACCTAGAGGTCTTTAACAGTGGGAGGAATCTGAAGGACACTGAGAAGCCACGCCACATGACTCAATGACAGACCCCCGAATCCAATGTGTACGTGTGAGCCACCCCCTCCCCTCCCCGCTACGCCTTTAGATGGCACAGCCGTCTGCGGTTCCACTAAGACCATCATATAAACAGTAGCCATTTGTTTTAATTGTTTCTACGATTCACCCGAAATGAACGGCTGACATTAACTAACTTTATTTACGTTAAACGAGTCGATGATTTCTAAGTCCATTATTTACAAGTTGTCCTGGCGATAAATTACTGTAAGACAGTGTCTGTTTGTTCATTCATTAAATGTAATAGGTCTTAATGTCTGGTGTGATGGAGAACTCCTTCATTCTCCGACAACCAGGATTTCACCGTATTAGTTATATCTTATATCTGTTTACAATGGAATTATGCGTCTGGGTATTCTGAACTTCCGGTTATAAGATAATTACTGCCTGGTATATTATATACATTTAGCGTGTACACCTCAATCAAACTAATATTAAGGGTATGTTTACACCCCGTACCTGCATGTACCACTCAAACAAACCAACAATAAGGGTATGTTTACACTACCCTCGTATATTTACGACCCATACAAACCAAGGGTATGTTTACACCTCCTACGTTTACATAACATATGTGTGTGTGCCACTCAAATAAACTAACAATAAAGGTGTGTTTACACCATCTACCAGTTTGTATTACTCAAACAAACCAACAGTAAGGGTATGTTTACACCACATATATGTGTGCTGTTGGGGAAAATTCCCATCATAGCACACTGTAGGAAGTTAAACCCATTTCGGCTTTATTATCCTTTTATTTCATCATCGTTACATCATCATTTCTTTATCATCTCAATTGAAAACTTACAAACTTATCCGTTTGGACACTAGACACCATGTATACATGTACACTTGTATACATTTACGACCATATCTAGTGATTGAATCGTTTTTGTAGTCACGAGGAGGCAGACCAATATTCATTTCCCCGTTGACATCAATGTAAATTCTGGCCTATTTGCCCACCTCAAACTTTGGGCTGAATGCTTTTCACTATAGACAGAAGAACAAATGGTCATGTATTTGCACTAAAATTCGCATGAGGTTAACCACCAAAATGTTGATGAAGCTTATTAAAACATGTAACTAGCCTCAAATATTTACCAAAACTTGTCAGAAAAAGTTAATTCAAACTCTAGACACAGAGAGAATTGCTATAAATAGGGTACCGAGATGGTGAAATTTAATGGTGTCTGTCTCCATGTGGATTATCGTAGGGAATTGTCCCCCTTTGCTAGTAATGACAAGACATGATAATTTAATTTAAAGTCTTGTATTTAATCCCCACGTGTGATTGTGTATCTATTGATCTTCATCTGAAATAGAGCACGTGTCAATATACAAATGTTTACCGTTATCTATATAATAATGGATGTAAAGAAAGGCTGAAACAGGTTATTCCCTATTTCCCACAACATCTGTGATGGTGTCAACTTTATACCCTGGGTAAATGATAATCATGTTACAACCATTAAAGTGTTCCGATTAATTATTGTAAAGGTAACACCAACAGTCGCATATAATACAGGACAGCTTGAAACATTTCTTCTCAACCCTAACCCAATCCGACAAAGTTAAATCAACAGGCGCGTGTAACACGGGGCAGATTAAAACATTTCTTTTGGTGTTATAAATGTTAGATAAACAATAGTTTATTCGTTTGTAGATTTGGCAGAAGGAAAGGGGGTCCGACGCGTGCACATTAAATCAAACGATCTGTCATGGATTCAAACGTCGTGATTTCGGTCCCAGTCCCCGACTTTTCGGGTCTGTTGTAACTTATCGCCTTTGAATAAACGACTTGCAAACGATAGACACGGTGATTGACGCTCCGTGTAATAGGTGAACTGTTCAAGTGGACTTATATTTGTGAAAACAAGTCTAATCGCTCGTTTAAACCAAACCTCGCCGACAAACTCAGCTCTCTCTCGATCGGAACTTTGTAGCGGATTAGTGGTTAGGATTGTGCATTACATTACCCTGCTTGTACCCTGGAGAGAGGCCGACAATATTCATCGGGATTTTCCGACGTGGTTCCCGACGTGGTTTCCCCTTGTCATAGGTGAAGGACGGGACGAAACACCGTGAGCGCGTGAACGCACTGGCATACAAGTAAGAGATCCCCTGGCAATTGGAATTCGATATAAGAGTAGAACCCCATTCCTGCGCCTTTAATCAAGACAATCGAGGCGGTAATATTTCTTAATCCTTTGCCCAATACCGTCTCTTTTTTTAGCAAACACTTGTCGGGGATATCAGCTCAGGCGGTAGCGGAAGTTCAGCACGACGAAACCCAACTACAAAATTAAATCAGTCTCTTTGTGTTTTACAGTTGTTGACGTATTCTCAAGTTGATTAAAATTGTTAAAGTTATAAATTACAGTCGACTGGAATATCTGTAATTTAATTTAAAGTGTTTTACACTATGAAATAAATCATGTTTACATTAAGAATTCATACAACATTCATTTGTACGGTGGTTTGATCGTGTTGCTATTACATGAGATAGTTGGTACTTGAAGTATAGAAATACACACCCAATACAAAGTGGTGTTTGGAAGTTATTTATGAAATCTACTAACCAGTCCTTCATTAATCACAAGATCTTACAACAGTCAGTGATAAATATATGTTGATTTTAACTAAGTATGGTAGAAATATTTATACAGATCAAGTTAGTTAGTGGATCTGGAATGATGGGTTGTTGATTCCTATAGACTGTGTTTACAATATATCTGCCATCTTGTTTAACAGACAAATCAAAATGGAAGTAGAATTGTTTTAATTATATAGACCAGGTTAAAGAGTAGGGTAATATGGCGGCCATTTGTTAATATTGATAAAGATCACTCCATTACTGCAAGATGGCAACAGATCACTAAAGATTTCACCATTGAGTTTAATAATGGTAATTCTCGTCTCTTGGATCGTCTTTAACTTTTCCCAAAAATTTCGTGGAGTAGTACGCTTTCTACTTCAAATGGAACAACATGTGGCAGCCTCTTGCCCCAAAAGCATGTATGAGATTCACCATGAAAAACTTGAGATACACAAACTGGAAGTAGAGATAAGTAAACATGCAATTTTCCGACCTACATTTCAACGTCACTGATCTCTCAACTCTTGTATCCTACCGACTCAAAATCATGGATATTCACCACAACTCTACACCAAAAAGTCTACACAAATCGGCATGGAAAAAGGGGGGAGGGGGTCAATAGTAAAAGTTTAGTTTGTATAGAGAGGGTTAGAAAATAGCAGGTATGCAACCAGCTGTAAAAGGTTCCCCGCCTAATACCAATTAATATGGAATATACACACTCTGCTTTGCGGTAAAATTTGCCCAGGCAGCGGCGGTCTACTATTATTAAACAGGAGTTAATTATTTAGCAGGTGTGTAGCCACCGTGCACCCCCCACACCCGATACATACTAATATATAGGTTAATACACAAGACCATGTAATTAACATTGTTTATATAGATGAAAGGTATCGTACTATTGTATAGCCAGCAATGTGGTCATTTATATTTAGATTATTGTATCCAGAAACACTGTTTTAAACGAGAGCAAGTGAATATACGAGAATGGAACTGTCCATTAGATTGATTATATTATTATACCAATAAACAAACCATGTTGAATGTACAGATGGACGAAACGGATTTCTAGTTAATCACCGTGAACCATGATATACGGGATACCATATTTGTAACACCGTCTGGCATCAGATATCTTCTGCCAGAAATTTGAAGCCCATTCATTGTTGTATCATTTATTTTCTAGTACTGAAATTGTTTCGATCATCCAAAGTTCGACGTAAGAATTACAGCGTCTTACATAAATATATTTATGTGTAAACAGATAACTCTACTGTGACGTCATGTGGGTGCCTTTCAACTTGTGTAAACAGGCAACTCTACTGTGACGTCATGTGGGTTACTGTCAATTACTGTCAACAAACAACGCAGCTGTTGGCACTTTCTTTACTTGTCTTTATGTATGGTATGAACTTCGTAGCCGTTAACTTCCAGTATTACAGTATAAGCTTCTGAAGTCTTTGTCTTCCACTAACTATTATAACCCCTAACATTATTTTTACAGTAGATGAGCTACAAAGAATCAGCAGCGTCTGGACTTCTCTTCTGCAATGAGCCATGAAAACCGATGAGAAAGAAAACTTAATGGATTCTCTGTCTTATTCTCTAAAAGTGATATAGCGAGAGAGTGTGTGTGTAAGAGAGAGAGAGAGAGAGAGAGAGAGAGAGAGAGAGAGATAGAGAGAAATGGGGGGGGGTAACGCTCCTTCAACACACAATATTTAATTAATTCGCTTGCAAAGGGATGAAACCGGTGGATTCAGAGAAAAAAACCCCACGAGGTTGGGAAGGCGACCCCATTTCTCGAAACCACACCTCTCTCTCTCTCTCTTTCTCTCTCTCCTACCCCCTACCTCTGGAGGTAGATAGCCTGGAGGTCACATGTTCTATCCCCGCATTGACCGAGAAATTTCATCAGAATTTTCCAGCGTGTTTTCCCCTAGTCCGTGGTACAAGACGGAAAACTGAGGACACGCGTATACATTGGAATGCACGTGAAAGATCCATTCGTAGTGGGTATTTGATGTAAGAGTGGGTCATAATGACGCTGCATGGGCAAAATGGTCCTCATAACACACTGTATGGCGCTTGCCCGTCTTGATTAGCCCCGTCAGAGCAGAAAAATAAGACGTTAAACCCCATTTCATTTAATTTCTCTAGCGGATAGTAATGATTGAAATGTAATTTATTATCCAAACGAACATATCATCTCTGGCTTTATAATTTTTGTAAATAAGCTGCACCTATCTTGATTTATGAGTAAATTACATTAATTTTCTAGATTTTCTCCAAGTGAAAAAAGATAAATGTGAAGAATAAACCCAGGGTATCAGACAATCGACAGTCTAAATCCAATAAATCAATACCTGGATTTACATACATATCTAAAATATACATTACAAAAAAAAATGTATCAGATGGTCACCAGTAGTTTACAACGGAATTGGCGGTTGTGTCATACTTTTCTCGGGGGGGGGGGGTGGCCGAAAGGTTAGCGTGCGCGCGCTGTATCATGCGGTCTGCCATTTCGAATCCCTGGTTGTACGTGGCAAGGAGTAGGGTCGCCTGTCCAGCCTCGTGGGTTTTCTAAGGGTACTTGGGTTTCCCTCCACTGCTAAAGAGCCCTACGCGCAAGCGACTTATTGAAATAAAATTAAACCATATGTTAATCCAGAAATTACCTGTTTTGTGTCGAGTGGACGTTAATCCCCATTTCTCTCTCGCTCTCTCTCTTTCTCTCCCTATTTTTCCGTTCCGACTAAGATAATGACTACGGCCTGTTCAGATTTCAAATTCCCAGTTTTACGCGCAAATGAATGTGTACACGGGACCTCGGTTTTGCGTTCCATCATAACGACAAGACATTGTTCAGAGCCAGAAGCCCTATCCTACATCACTGACAATGGGGAAACTACTACCCAACCTGAACGACTCAAAACATTTGAGCTTAAAACGATTTTGATTTGATCAAGGTGCCTGGAGATATGTCTAGAAGGACGCTCGTAATCGGATTCAAATCAATTCAATCTGAAAATTATTTTTTATCGATTCAGGTTTAAATTTGAAATCAGTCTCCTTGAAACCAGTCATGATTAAGATTGGAGCGGTAGATAGATACATGGGCTTTACGTTGATATGGTTTAAATACATCAAATGAAATAGAATCTCTATGGCTGTGTCCGGATCACCAGACATGGTTTAATTTAAGAAACAATAACTCTGAATAGTCAAGTAGAGCGGCGAGAATGTATCTGTCTCTACACTCTGACGGTATATTTATGTTTCACGGGTAACAATATTTATTTTTATTAGCGTATTGTCATACACCATCAACCAAATTACATCCATAACTTGATAGACCACACCAACAACTTTATATGCAAGATCAAGAACTTAAAGATAATAATATTAAAACAAGATAATAAAACTATAAATAATAACCCAATACCAGTAATTTCAATAACAAGGTTGTCCCGTCGGTTTACCAGCGAGATTCGTCAACTTGCGAGTATGTACAACTAATGCTCGCCAGAAGAGAAGAAAAATGGACGACAGAGGCGACTGGACCGCGCATAGTACTACCACTGCATGTAAAACAACAGATATTTAAAACGCCATATAAAATGAAATGAAATTGGGTTTAACGTCTTACTTTCCTGCTCCGACCTGGGCTAATGAAGACGGACAATGAAGAGGCAGATTTTGCCCGGACAGCGGCACTAAGGCTTACTACTATAAATGTAGTATATATATATAGTTTTACAAGTGACGTTATTACAATATATTGACGTTATTAGAATAAAATATAGTGACGTTATTAGAATAAAATTTAGTGACGTTATTACGATAAAATATAGCGACGTTAATGCGATAAATTTAGCGACGTTCTTACGATAAAATATAGTGACGTTATTACGATAAAATATAGTGACGTTATTAGAATAAAATTTAGTGACGTTCTTACGATAAAATATAGTGATGTTAATACGATCAAATTTATAGTGACGTTATTACGATAAAACATAGTGACGTTAATACAATATAGTGACGTTAATAGAATACAATATATTGACATTAATACCATAAGATGGAATGGAGTTTAACGTCCTTAATAAAATATCACATCGTTAATATAATAAAGCATAATGTTTCATTAATACAATACAATTTATAGTGATGTTAATACAATACAATCTCATATTCATTATTTGTTTTTGATCGTTATGTGGACTTACGATGGGCAATATATTATATTTATTTGCTTTATATTAGTAACTGAACATAGATGTGTCCGCGAATCAACTAATGATATCCGATGAACTATTCTATTATTCAACAGTGTAAGAACTTATTTAATGAAAGTTCATGGAATTATTGGATATGAAACTATATATGCGTGTGTAATTATTTTATAACCAAATAATATTGTGGAATCCTCGGCATTTCGTGGTTGTCGGAGAATGAAGGAGTTCTCCATCACACCAGACATTAAGACCTATTACATTTAATGAATGAACAAACAGACACTGTCTTACAGTAATTTATCGCCAGGACAGCTTGTAAATAATGGACTTAGAAATCATCGACTCGTATAACGTAAATAAAGTTAGTTAATGTCAGTCGTTCATTTCAGGCGAATCGTAGAAACAATTAAAACAAATGATTATAGTTTCTATGATGGTCTTCACTGTAGACGTAAAGTAAACATTCATGCCATCTAATCTTCCCTATGTCTTGGTGATAATACTATGAGACAATTATTTATATAGTTCAAAGTCAACAGATCTATATGGATATTCCGATGTCAATTATATTAATAAAAATACAACCCTCCGCTTCTTCTCCTTATAAATCATGAAGTATAGGACACTAAGCGAACGCATTCCTCAATATAATAATTTCCAGCGTAGCAGTACGTCACTTGTCAGTGGTGTAGGACGGAGGATCTGGCAAGGACCTGGAAAGGGACAAAGAATAGAATAGTTGGTCAGGGGTCGGGTGTACCTAATGAGTGCACCTAAAATCACTCTATACAGCTGGAATTCAACATAAACGTAGACCGTACCGTCTTCATTATCCCAGTCGAAGTAGAAGAGTAGGACGTTAAGCTCTATTTCATGTTATTTAATTTTAGAATAACAATCATCTCTGCTAAATATCTAATCAAGTCAATTATTATAGATAAATGCAACTCGTTTCCCTTGCTAAAATAATGTAATTTTCCGAAACTACTCCCTGAAAAAAAAAAGACTTTTGTGTTTATCTTCACCACCTCGTCAAGATATGCATTTAAAAAAGCATTTGGGGGGAAATAATTGGGATTAAAAATATGACTGAGCAATAAATGAAAAAAAAAAACCCAAACCAAAACACAATAGCAGATTTAGTTTAACTCTAATCAGTAGTGACTATAGAGAAGCGGTTATTGAATCAGGATATTGCTGGGAGCGGTTAATGCCAAAATAGAGATCCGCAGTAGGCAGATTTAGGTCGTACATAATGTTTGATTAAACTGCAACTAAATTACACAATACCAGATTTAGCTCTTATGTTTAAACTAAAACTAATTTGAACATTAACAGATTAAGATTGATGGTGCTAGCAAGACAATGAGTGATGATTATAAGGGAGCGATTATTGAATCAGGATATTAGAGGGAGTGATTATTGAATCAGGATATTACAGGGAGCGGTTAATGAATCAGGATATTATATATCTGTAATGGTTTTATTATCTGTGTACAATCCAATGATTGGTGTAATCTACAACTACCCAGGAATGTCAACATCCCGTCTTTATTACATCTAAGTGTAGAATAAACAAATCATATAGGAAATTACCAAAAGATAAGATAACTCTGTATTGATTACTTCCCCTTGTTTTATCCTCTCCCAGACTCTCCAGGGTAATATTTACCGTTAGGATTAAAGTTAGAGATAAGTTTTATCAGAGAAATAAGAATAATACAATTGTAACATTAATTAATGATATCATATCGATATGACTGATCAAATATTAACTATTCTATTGAGTCGAAATATTTACATCATTATCACATTAATCGACTTCGCATGAAATTTATTCTATAAAATCAACATTAGTCTAGATTAAATTGTCCTAATCATTTAGACAAGTACTTGATATTTGTCGGGATTATAAAAGATATCATATTTATCGTCGATTGATGTTGTAATAAAACAATTGAAACCGACGACGAACACACTGAGTAGCGAAATCAGTTTTCAAACTTTTATATTATTGATTAATTAATCATACTGTAATTCGTTTCGTTTTTTATAATTTGGATGGTCTAAACTACATGAATATCTGACCGGTTGTACTTGGGGCGAGGGTCGTTTCAGGGATCACGTGAGCGACCTTTGACCCCATGACGTCAGACAATCGATTAACCAATCGACCATGACCGTTTCATTAGCTAATCCCCACACCAACCAGAGCGGAAGTTATATAACAACTCTACCAGATCCCAGCGCATTAAAGAAAAGTAAAACGAAATTTTGACCCATAATAATACGAAACGAAAAGGAATCTGTGTTTTAACCCGATTTATATATACTGCCATTGCTGCGGTAGATAATGATTATTAAATCAGATATATTACACCCTACAACAAAACAGAGTTAATTAATGTTTAATTAATAATTTATATAACATTTCAGGCCCAAAGAAAGACTTGCAATAGGTAGATTTAGGTGTACAGTGTAGTGGATGTGTTTGTGTGTATATTGTGTCTTGTCGATAGGTTTGTCTAGTCTATGTGTGCATATTGTGTCCTTTCCGTAGATTTGTCTAGTGTAAGTGTTTGCCTGTATATTGTGTCCTGTCCGTAAGTTTGTTTTGTGTGTGGTGCAGTCCGCCCGTACTTACTATTAGCCACAACAGATTTATATCCAAGGTTAACCAATCCTTTACAGTTGGAAGTTGATGCTGCCTAGTGTACGACCCTCTTCATTAGCCCGGTTGGAGCAGCTGAGTTAGACGTTAAACCCCATTTCATTACCAATATTCTTATCTTACAAAAGTCTTCATTATATTCGGCAAATCAAATTTTTGAAAGGAGTATCTGATATTTGTGGGCATTCTGAAACGAATCGAAATAACATCAACTGAAGTATTTTATTCCTAGTAGTTAACCTTAATGTACTCTAAATAGACAGCCAGTGTATATGTTTCCCTGGTGTTTGGTTGTTCCATTAACTATGGTGTTCTATTTCGGCCACGTCGCAAATGAATTCTCCTGGTACATGCGCATTTTTAAGGGCGACGTCGTGTTAAAAACTTCGCGTCGCTTTTTCCTCCCTACAGCTTAACATTGAAAAGGCGACGCACGACGCGAAGTTTGCGACGCACGACGTGGCCGAAATAGAACACCATAATTAACCCACTAAAACCATATAAATATAATATCAATTTCTTACTGTACTGTTATAGACTTGACGGGGTACTATACTGTTACAGAACTATGGAAGACCAAACAGCTCTTTATTTAGTGTTCTTAATTCCTAGTTCTTAATTTATACTATTTAATTCTGATTTCTTCAACTTTCATCCTTTTTCGACATTTGTACTTTAAAATTATCATTTGTATCTTAAAATAAATATATCATATTTGTAAATTGTATATTTGGCGATATGAGCCGACATTAACCTGGCATACAGACATGGGAAATCAAGCAAGCATACAATAAGACAAATCCTTCAATACCCCCCCCCTCTCTCTCTCTCTTTAAATTGAACATAATACCAGTTGAACAGTTTTGAAATGTACCAGAATCGCCAGAATCAACACATACCGTTGAAGAAAAACAGAAACAGAATGTTGATTTTTAAACCGATGTTTGTCTGAAACCTCAATGGATCGAGAGGAAAATTGACGATATAATCAATGGATCTGTAGAGAAATAGATGATATAATCAGGTAGGCACATTAAATACTCATAATTTACCTTCCTCAGTTACATGGGGATAAATAGCCAGATTTAGATATGTCGCTATAAACATATTAACTTCTCATCAAACAAACGACTTTAAAGAAAAATGAAAACAGATTTATTTGTTCGGAATGCACATATCCAACTGTTTTTAGGCAAACATAAATAATACATTAATTGTGGAATTTAGGGTCGTCAACTTCGTTTAAACTGATCAGTGCATTAGGGTCAATTATGGGATTTAGAAGCGATGTATTTTGTGAGTTAGCAGAGATCATCAAGATGTTGCAGGAATTTGTCCTCATTTGTGCATCATGACAATGACAGATGATGTTGCAGGAATTAGTGTTCAGACTTCAGTGCTAGTGTCCCCATTGATGTATGTGAAGTTGTATTGTTGATTATTCCAGAATAGATGAATCATTCCCATGTCTGTACGGGTTTTGGGGGAGACGTAGTTAAACGGAGTGCTGGCTCGATAACCAGAAGGTCGTGGGTTGGTGATTTCCTCAATATGCTCTGGTGTGGTTTACCTTGTCTGTGATGCGGAATAGGGTGCCTGGCCAGAACAGAATGTAATCGTTCGGTTGTGATGGATAAGGGAGGTCCCGTGAACACATTAGCGTAACCATGACAGCTGGTATTCGATAAACAAGTAGCGACAGCGCCACTGTCAGGGCAAAATGTCCCTTATTTCAATAATTCGCTTGCGCGTCGGAATCTCAGAGGAGGAATAGCAGGGGACTCGGCGAAACACACGAAATCTGACTCCTTGTCACGTACAAAGGTAGAATCGAAACCAAGAACACTTGACTAAATGACAGACCTTGTAAAGTAACGCACACGCGTTAATCCATTCGACAATTTAGTAGCCGCTAACCTCTCAAAGCTCAATTGATTTATGATTTCTCCAAATTAAAGCCGTGTCTGTGGTCTGGCGATTCTCAACTAGCTCATATTTTATTGGCTTGTGTCAAGAATATCATAACAGACCAAATGTATATGGTGGAAATCTTAATAGGTTTGTCTGTATCAAGAAGACTTTTTACATTTTTCAAGATGGTCCAATCCGTCGATCGTAATTTTAGATTACTGGGTGACATAGTAGATCGTTCAGGGTGTTTGATACTTGATAAGATTCTCTCGGGAAAGAGAAAACGCTTTGGCATTTTCCAGGTTTCTCGCTCGACCTTCACTTGACGTTATTGTAGCCATTAAAACCGTGTCGGTTTAACGTCCACTCAACACAAACTAGGTCATTTCGATGCTAATAAATGGTTCATTTTTTATTTCAATAATTAGCTTGTTCGTAGGGTCATCAGCAGTGGGGCCCTACTCCTTGCAACGTACAACTGGGGAATCGAAACCACGCCAGTTGACGCAAAGACAAAAATTATGATACAACACGCACGTGCAATAACCCCTTTCCCTAGTCAGTGGTGAGGGCGGAGGGTCTGACAAGGGCAGCTGTCTAGTCTTTCGGACGAAACGAAAAATCCAAGTCCCGTGTAAACATTGGCGTGCACGAAACAGGTCCCCTGACAGTTGCAATTCGAAATAAGAGTAGGCAAAATTTCCCTCGTCTTCATTAGCCCTGCCAGAAGCGGAACAGTAGGACGTTAAACAACATTTCATTTCGCTTTAGTAAAAGTGTACAGCCGCGCCGTTGCCTCAAGAACATCGTTTAATTATTGTGGACTTGAAATGTTGATGTTGACGTATTTATATAAGACTATGGCCTGTGTGAAACACGGAGAAGATCCATCTTGTTTATCTATTTCTAGTGGAGAAAATCGATAAATCGCAAACGCTGTCTCACCTTTTTTAAGTTTTAGGATTCCTGATTAAATATGACTGGAAATAATCTGGCTAGGTACTCCATATAAATATAATTGTAAAATGTCCTTAATGTAAGTTTTATTTCCATGACAATTTTATATAACCAAACTAAAAAAAAAAACCATGCTTTAGCCAAAATCTCCGAATTTAAACTGTTTTCTCCAATTTATCAGGTCATTTAACTGCGTCTGGTTTAATTTTCTACAGACAAATTTCAAGAACTTGACTCAGTAATTAAGTTAAAAATGTTCGTAAATAGATAATACAAACATAATATAAAAATATCAATTCCGGTCGACCGACCGAACTTATTTTGTGGACCTCAATTAAACGTAAGAACAGTTACGTTTCTTTCCATCTCAAAACGTAGGTTGCCTGTCTACAGCTAGCTTCGCGAAAACAGACCCTGACCTAATTAACCGACGAATTAGTCGAAAACACTAAGTATTCTTTTAGAAATTTTTAGAAGTATTTATTTCTCTTCTCGTTTCATATTGAATGAATTTAAATATGTTTATTTAGCCCTTGTGTCAAATTGCTTTGAGTCGAATCACAAAATAGTCCACTAATTATTCAATATGGCGGCGCCCATGAAAGATAGTTTCACAAATGCGGCTTTGTTTACGAAGACAAATAACCCACTATCACATATTATTGACCCGTTTATTTGGTGTATTAATTTCAAAGTTGATAAATACTTTTAAAATGCGACGAAAAATTACAACCTAGATTAGCCGTCTGAGTCATAAATATCACAATGTTTGTGACAATTTTCCATAAAACTACAAATCCATGCGATTTAGTATATGGATACACTTTATTTCCATTGAAGCCTGCGAGTAAATCAAATTCCAATGTCACGAATCAAATGCCAAGTTCAAGGCCAACCAACCCATACTTTTCGAATCACATATTACGCAGTGCAATCATTTATTTCACCTCTCTACGAATGTCTGACCGTGTGCAAACATTGCTTCAACGTATGAAACTCTCCCCATTGATATTCCAACCGTTAATTCAACCTGTCAACAGTTTTCAGTTTCGAAGCGTATTTGCTTTCACCGTAAGTACTCGCAGCGGAAATGTGCATTTTAACTAAAATCTATTAAAATCACATTTTAAGTTACAATCAATCTTCGTGAAACGTAAAAAATTTAAAATTTCATTTTGATTTTAGTTAAAATCTATTTTAGTGATTTTAGCTCAAGTTTTTGTGAAACAGGGCCCTGATTTAATAGGCATATTAATTCGACGTTTAATGTCTGTATTAAATCGATTTAATATGTGTATTACGCCAATCAACGAGAGCATCGTTTATAATAACTATATTAAGTCCACCAATCGCTAGCTAGGACATAATATCTGTAATAAATCAGCCAATGGGAGAACCGTTTTTAGTATCCCTATTAAATCGATCACTAGCTAGTAATTAATATCACCAATCACTAGCTAGTAATTAATATCTATATTAAATCAATCTGTTAATAATTGATGGAAAACGACGCCAGCGACACGACATTCTAGCGAAATGGCACGTTTAACTAATTTACAACAATTCATTAATGATTTTAGAAACGAAGTAAACGACTGTTGCAGAGCATTCGCTGTTGGCCAAGACAGTGCAGCAATTTCCAAAAGTTTGCTTTATCTTCATCATTTCGAGCAAATACGACGCGATCTTTACCGGACAAGAGAAGGTTCGAATCCTCTTCTACACGAAGAGCAGTTCCAGAGTATCAATTCACTGCTAGTTCAGCCTCTCACTGCTTTTAAAATCATGGTGAGTATATCTAGGTGAGCGTTCATCGTAAGAAGCCCCACCTTTTTCTTGTCTGAACGGTTCGAGTTTCTAAAAGCTGGGTCAACACCCGACTGAACAGGGGTAGCGTTGGGTTGGCCTAGGTTCAACCTCCCGCATACGCCGTCACCGATAATGAAGACACACTCCGCGTAACAGTGGAAGCGGCGCGGAAGGAGTTTCGCCAGGACGCCGCCTTCAATAACGGGATCCCAAAGACCGATAAGATTGTAGACCAGTACATTAAACAACTTACTGATCAACCTTATCATTCCTGATCACACTTAGGGACTGGACATCCCCCCGTCTTTTGCTGACCCGTTGGCTCAGAGACATAACCTCCTGCCGGGTAAAATTGAATGTCCTGCAGCTAATGCAGCTAAAATGTCAGATAAACCGTTGACTGCTGACATTATTGATGTTGTTGGCAACTCTCCAGTTACAACAAGGGCAAAGGATTTCCAAGCCAATATAGCGCAACGCGATATCCCAAATGCCCGTCCTCGTGTGGATATTGTTGCCTACAATGGCGTGTCCGTCTTGCTCCTCAGTGAACAGAGGACCTTTGACCTTCTAAATATGAGTGTAGCGGACATCATCGATGCCGTTTTTGTGAATGACCACTACGTCATATTCATTATTAACCACAAAACCGACAGCGCCTATGCGCAACTGCCACTCCCTGTGCCGCTGTACATTTAACTCGGGACATCCTCTGAACTCCTTCCCAAACGCCTGGAAGATCCCGACCTCTCACTTGTCCCGACAGTGCCATCGTATACGGGGAAAAGAATAACAGCCTCCGCCTACAACAGTCTGCTGCGAGTGAGATATGCTGCAAGGGTCGGGAAAAATCCGTGTGTCTGAAACATTCGTAAAACCATCGTGACCCGGGTCCTTACGGAGCAGCCACATCTGCAGGTTGAATTGGCTCTACAGATGCCTCACTCATTAAAAACTCACAAGGACTGCTTTAAAATGCCCTTTCTGAGGAAGCGAGCAGTCGAGGTCTCAGGCCTACACGCTAGCACCACCTCGGAAGCTACCACATCTACAAACCAGTTTAATGAAGCGGCCTCTCAACTCCTGGGACAAGGAGAGCGCATCCCCATCCCACCTACAGTATCCACCTTACACAGCAGATCTTTAGTACCGTTCTATGGCCGCCGAGCTTTTTCGGCTCTCCATGTTAAGTCCATGGACCTTGTCTTTGATCGGATCATAAGAGAGCTCCGACTCAGCCAGGCTGTAATAAAATGTGTGTGCCACTGGCGTCGGAGATTGACCTCGAAATACTGCAGCCATTTATTCCAAAGCAACTTAATGAAAGACTGCGTATTATGAGGTCGGCGTGGGGTCTAAGCTTAGACCACCCCATCCCCACCCCGAAAGAAAAAAGAGAAATATAAAAAGATTTGGGTTTCTGTTTTATTAAAAGTGCAGCCAAGTCCGGGGTAGCGTTGAGTATGAACGTTGCCGATTGACAAAGTCCGCGGAACACTCGATGGAGGAGGAAGCGGTGCTAAAAGAGTTCCGCCTGGAGGTCACCTTCAACGGCGGTGTACCTAGGGCCAGCACAATACTAATATTGTATAATACTAATATCTACCGAAGAGGCGATAAAGTGCGGTTGCAGTAACAATCGAAAACCCCCCCAGAAATTCTCCTTTTTGGGTTGGTTTGAGCCTTGTAGCCTACAAGAGAGAGAGAGAGAGAGAGATGGGGTTTAATGTCCACTCGACACAAACTAGGTCATTTTGGGACTAAGATATTGTTTCATTTTATTTCAATAATTCGCATGCACGTAGGGGTCTTTAGCAGTGGGAGGGAACTGGAGTGCCCGGAGGAAACCCACAAGGTTGAGAAGGCGCCCCTATCTCCATGCCGCCTACGCTCACACCATGGCTCGAAACCACAGTCGCAAGCCAGAGGTGACCGGCCAGCTAGAGGTCGAAGCGCGGCACTCTAGACCACTAGGCCATCCCAATCCGCCTTGTAGCCTACAAACATGGCCGTCATAACTAATAGCAACCTGTAATACTATCCCTATTTTCGGTATGACGAAGTAGGTTTTAACTATTGAGACATCGTTGGCGTGCTCGGAGTAGCTTCAAATTTTATTAGAATGTGCATCGGGGCCCTAACTATCAGATATTAAAAAAAAGGGGATTAGGGTTATGGAACATATTTATTTTTCAAAAACCAACAACTCATCCATGCAGAGACGTTTTCTCCAAATTTCTTAGGCACGAGAATATGGCCGCCGTAAAAGTGGTTATAACGTGCAGGCACCACGTCACGTGACCCGTTAGTCGGCCATAAGCATTAATATTGAAGTTTTCTTTTGCTTCTATAAGAAAAAGTATTGACATTAAAATGATAAAAATTTTTGCAACACGATCCTGAATGTTTCGCAAAACTGTCATTAAAATTATAACGTTGTGGGGGTTGGAATTATTAAAAGGGGTTATACTATCGTGCAGGCACCAAGTGCAGAACGACGTCGTCCACGTGACCAGTCTTAACCCATTTTGTGACGTCGTGAGCACACGCTGTTTGATTTAGCTCTTGAATTGTTTTTCCTAACTTTTACCTAATAAGCCCGCAATTATGTTTTTCCAAAAAAACTACCAAGGCCTTTGAAATACCCGCCGGAATAGGCTTAGGTTCGAAACGTACGACTATACCAGCCGGTCCAAGGCCCGGCAACTTTTCGAGAAAACCAGGCCCCGAGTTCACAAAGCATTTTCAGACTTAAGTTGAGAATTTACTCAAACTAATTTACTTGTTCTCCGTATGTTAACTAAAGTATAGCCCTTTATAACAATTTTGTTGTTTTAATATAGCAAATACACGAATAAGAAACTATGTGGAAAGTTTTGTGTTTCTGTATCGAAGATGTGTCTCATAAACAGCGATTGAAAGTTGAGCAAATTCTCAACTTAAGTCTGAGAATGCTTTGTGAACTTGGGGCCAGGGTTAGTATGCTTGCAGCCAACTACCTTGTCGATATAGGCGACCAGGAAAGGCCTCATCTAGCCTTTCATAAGGACCAGCTCGCCTACATCGCCCTAGACTGCTTTGTCTATGGTAGGGGTGGGCGGTGACATCTGGGTCTTTTGGCCCAGATGTCCGTACAGGATTTGTACAATGCTGTGCCTTCAGTTTCGGCGCCCAACCACCACACAGTGTCCGTGCTCAACAGGCCAGCTGCAAAAGCCCAGCTATGCATCCCAGATCACTTATATGCACACGTGAAGGTATTTGCTGGGTTGTTAGAGGTGGTGCTGTTGAAGTTGAACCTGGCAGAGCTCCCTGCCCAGAATAAAAGGAAAGGTCTAGTTGTAGGGGCGATGAGGTATGCCTCCCGAACAGTTAGACCGGTCGCCTCAGGCCCATCCATCGAGCCCCAGCAGGTAATTGCCCAACTCCCCTCTGCCGAGGCAACCGCCGTGGGCCCAACGCCATCATTTGAGCCCCTGCAGATTGCGATACCTCAACAGCAGGCATTTGCACCTAAAGAGAAGTTGAGTCCTCTGGTCCTCTCTGACCTGCCTTTGTTCGAGGAGATCTCACTGGGTACCCGCTGCTCGTTTTCGTGAGTCGTATTATAATCTTCTTTCAGGTTTTCATCATCAGTCGTATAATTATCATCTTTCAGGTTTTCATCTTCAGTCGAATAATTAACATCTTTCGTGTTTAAATCTTGAGTTGTATTATTATCTTCTTTCAGGTTTTCATCTTCAGTCGAATGATTATCATCTTTCAGGTGTTCATCTTCAGACGTATAATTATCATCTTTCGTGTTTATATCTTGAGTCGTATAATTATCTTCTTTCAAGTTTTCATCTTCAGTCGTATACTTATCATCTTTCAGGTTCTCATTGACCAAATATCAATATAATACCAAATAAGCAAACTGTGGTTTAACAGATTGCAACCGGTTTCAGTTGACTCTTGGCATGCAAAATAAATGTGGTGTCTTTTATATGCCCCGTAAAATTTTTCGACCCCATAGAAAGCTATTATATGGAAAAATGGGTAGATTTAAATATATATACATTGTAGCCAAAAATAGCTATTTCTTGGATTCTGGTTGGCCGAAGAGTTCTGTACTCTCTAAATTATCATTTTTGCTCGAATGTCATCAACAATGAAATTCAACCATTGCAAGATAATAATAATAACAATAAGAATCAATTCGTGTAGCGCTGAATGCTCCAGCTAACAGCTGCTCCGCGGCGCTCTTTACAGTTATTTCTTGTTGTGACAAGTGTTTACAGTTTTCAAACCTTTTTCTTGTTGTGACAAGTGTTTACGGTTTTCAAACCTTTTTCTTGTTGTGAAATCAAAACTACCTGGCTCTTAACAGAATCCCTACCCATTTCTTGACCAAAAATAATAGATAATAAGGTCTGCCACCAAGTTAATTTTCTGTCTGTAAGTGACAAGGATTTGGGTCGTTTGTTCCATCTCGTGGGTTTTCTCCGCAAGAGAACTACTGAAATTGAAACTGAACCAAATGTTTCTCCCACAATAACATTGTTTGTGTAGAGTTGACATTAAACCACTCTATTTCTATCCTGCAGATGACCATAATATGGCACGGATCTACTCCATAGAAGCAATGGTTGTTTGTTATATACAACTGGTTCTCTAGTCTGGAGATCTAGTGTTCAATCCCTGTATTGGCCGAGAAAGTTCATCCAGATTTTTCGGCTTAGTTCCTCCTTGTCGGTGATGCAGGACGGAGGGCCCGACAAGGACAGCTGTCTAGTCGTTCGGAGGGGACGAAAAACCGGTCCCGTATACAGATCGGTGTGCACGTAAGAGATCCCTTGGTTGTTCGAATTCGATATAAGAGTAGGCCGTAGTATGGCATACGCCCGTCTTCAATAGCCCAGTTGGAGCAGAACAGTCATTTCATTGGTTTTATATAAATTTGTAACAATATTACTATATACTGGGGATTGCCACTTTAAACGAGCGTCGTCGTATTGTCACATGAATCGTGAAACCCAGAGCTAGAAAATCTCGAAATTAATTTCAGTCCCTATGGTATATTTTCAATTTATTAATTTCACAAGACATTTGTCTTTGTCAGAATGACCGTCATTACGTGTCTCGTACCAGACGATATGAAACACTCACTTCGTTTATCTTGAATTGTGACATCCAACTTACGGTACTTGACATGACATACTGGGGTTACTCTCATGCGGTGAGATCTATTTGATAAGACCAACTTCCAGTTGGGTCACAGTTCACGAGATGTAAACAGGGCTAGTAGCCCTAATCCCAACCCTAACGCTGACCCTAACTCTAACCTATAGTCTCATCAACAATCACGTGTACTAACCGTATTTACATCTCAGATACTTTGACGAAAATTGAGCTGACCTTAACGTATAGATTTAGACGTAACATAGCGTCGTGGGAAATATGGCAATTTGAACTTATTTTAAGTCAATGTCATCTTTAAAATGGTGACCTCATTTCAAGAAAAGTAATATAGATAAATAGACAGATGATATTTTATAGAAATTACTAGTAATAATTTAAATGGTGTTTATAGATACATTATGGGGGGTAAGATAAAGAGATGTCAGTTCTCACTATAATAGTTAAAAGCTAGATGGTGTAAAGGTAATTTGCTGAAAATTTCATTCGAATTTTTCCGCTATGAACCGAGAATTGAGCGATTGAAATTTAAGCCTAGCCTCGGTCATCATTACTTAAGTCGGTACGACAGCAATCATAGTCTACATTATCCAATTAATTATTAAATGGTGAAAGAAAGTTATGCAGTAAATCGGATCTAGCAATGACATCGACTATGGTTTGGGTAAGTTTATTAAAGCCATAGGCCGTGGGAAACTTACAATGTTTGTCTACACTAAGTTCCGTTTTAATATCAGACACGAAGCTAGTTGGTCTACATTTTAATTCCTAAATAGGCTATATTAGTCGAAAACACTGAGAAATGAAATGAAATGGAGTTTAACGTCCTACTGTTCTGCTCCTAACATGAGCTAATGAAAGACGGGAAACTTCGACAATTTGAGAAATATTTTACTCTGCTTACATTTGTGTATATGAGTAATGGAAAGCGGTTTAGAAATGGAATGACATACAGTTTAACGTCCAACTATTCTGATCCGAACTGGGCTAACGAAGACGGGGATACGCCATACATTGTGCTACGAGGGACATTTTGCCCTGGCAGCAGCACCACGGCATACTCTTATATCGAATTCCAACTGTCAAGGGATCTTCTACGTACACGCCAATATGTACACGGGACCTCGGTTTTTCTTCCTCCGAACGACTCTAACCCTAACCCTAACCCCGAACGACTAGATTGCCCTCCTTGTTGCCCCCCCCCCCCGTCCTGCATCACTGATAACGAGAACCAAAAATGGTTTAGAATCGTATTGTAAAATTACATACTTCTGTTTGAATTTGGCCGCCGATCAGGGCAGATGTCTGTGTGAAGAATGTGTGTAAAACTTCGTTCAGAGAGAAATGGGGTTTAACGTCCACTCGACATAAACTAGGACTAACATATGGTTTATATTTTTTATTCGAATAATTCGCTTGCGGTTAGGGGTCTTTAGCAGTTGGAGAAAACCCACGAGGATGGGCAGGTGTAAAGATAATATTTTCAGTCCATTAGCAAGGAAATAGAAAAAATGGTTATTTTGGTTCTGCTTGCCTCTAATTAGCGAATAAAACTGTAGTTGTTTGACATCATCCACACAATTCAATGGATGTATTTACTAGCATCAAGACGCTAAATTACTTAAAAACAATGGCAACAAGGTGAACACATAGTAATTGCTTTCAGTTTACAGGTTTTTTTTTCAGTTTTGGGGGGTTGGATTGCAGCGTGTTGTATCATAAGACGTGTGTTGTTGAGTAAACTTGCGTGGTTTCGATTCCCCGTTTTTAAGTGACAGGGAGAAATGTCGCCTGTTCACCGGTTTCCCCTCACTGCTAAATAATCCAACCTCAAAGCGAAATAATGAAATAAAATTAAACCACATGTTGGTCCGGAAATGACCTAGTTTGTGTTGAGTGAAATCGCACTTGTCTGTGATTTATCTCAGTTGTTCACCTGATAGGACCACCACGATTTCAATCGTCGCACGAATCGTCATAATGTAGTGGAAACTTAACATTTACACACACCTCTAATTCCTTAGGTGGTTGGGTCATTGAGTTTAGTAGTCTCTAAAAAGCTGAGAGATCGGATAGGAAAACGAATCATCTAACACTAACTGGGTGATCTTTATCAATATTAACAAATGGCCGCCATATTACCCTACTCTTTAACCTGGTCTATATAATTAAAACAATTCTACTTCCATTTTGATTTGTCTGTTAAACAAGATGGCAGATATATTGTAAACACAGTCTATAGAAATCAACATCCCATCATTCCAGATCCACTAACTAACTTGATCTGTATAAATATTTCTACCATACTTAGTTAAAATCAACATATATTTATCACTGACTGTTGTAAGATCTTGTGATTAATGAAGGACTGGTTAGTAGATTTCATAAATAACTTCCAAACACCACTTTGTATTGGGTGTGTATTTCTATACTTCAAGTACCAACTATCTCATGTAATAGCAACACGATCAAACCACCGTACAAATGAATGTTGTATGAATTCTTAATGTAAACATGATTTATTTCATAGTGTAAAACACTTTGAATTAAATTACAGATATTCCTGTCGACTGTAATTTATAACTTTAACAATTTTAATCAACATGACAATACGTCAACAACTGTCAAACACAAGGAGACTGATTATATTTTGTAGTTGGGTTTCGTCGTGCTGAACGTTCGCTTTCATTGAGCGTAATTTTAGAGCGTAAGTTGAGACTTTTGAGCGTAGGTTTACAGCGATTTAATCAACTTCACAAAAAGCGATCGACTGTATAAGTCTGAAAATCAGAGGGATCTAACCCTCACCCTGGACCAAACCCTAAACCTTACCCTAAATCCTGTCAACTATCACGTGCCCTTACCCTATTTACATCTCGCAACCTTGAAGAAATCTGCAGTGTGTGTGTGTGTGTGTGGGGGGGGGGGCTAAATAGATTTGACCGAAATCAACTGTCAAACAAACTATAGTAAAAAAAAAACCCGATTGGTGTTGAGGTGCCATAATACCATATATCATTCAGTCATTGTTTGTTTCCGTTGTTGATTCTGTGACATGGTTAATTGAGAGGGGGTTGAGTGGTTAACACATGCGCGTTGTATCACAAGGTCTCTTCCGTCAGTCAAGTGATGTGGTGTTGATTCCCAGCTTGTACGTGACAAGGAGGAGGGCCTCATTCCTTTGGAGAGGTTTCTTTTCGGGTCCGTCAGTTCCCTAACCCTCTCACCCCTACGCGCAAGCGAATTAGTGAAATAAAATTAAACCATATGTTGGTCCCAAAATGACCTAGTTTTTGTCAAGTGGAAGTTAAATTTTATTTCTCTCTCTCTCCCGCGCCCTAGTTAATTGGGTCTCGAGAATCAATCGCCCGGCGAATGGAGAAGGATGTAAAATATTTTGGGGAAACGGGATTTAACGTCCTATTATTTTACTCCTTCTGACTTAATAGAGAAATTTATCTCGGACAGCGGTTCATTTACGTCCACACCAATGTGTACACGTCTATTATAGGTTGTCACTTGCCAATCCTTTTTTTCTGCATCAAGAGGGAACCACTCCAGAAAACCCCTAGTTCTTACTCCCCGACTTTTAATAAAAGCGCGCACGACCGTGCTTCAGATAGTTACTTGAGATTACAATGAAGCCGTCCAACTCCCTTAAACATCACATTAATCAGTTGTATTCATTGGATACGAAACAATATAATAGTTCTTTAATCAAATATGAACCTTGTGGAAGATGAATAGCTGTCCAATCATATTTTATAAACGTTAACCAGACGGTTTATTGCCTTGGTTTTAAACAATTTAACAGATCATCTTAATAATATCAGTTTGGAGAATGGATGTGTGTCACAACGCATTTACAAAACATTAACCAGACATTTTAACTTTTAGTAGACTCTTGACTTTATATACAGATATCCAGTCTCTTGACTTTATATACAGATATCCAGTCGGATTAAAATACAAATTTATTTTTCGTTTCGTTTTTTATTTAATACTTTCAATGATCGACCCAAATTACATGAAGATCTGACCGGTTGTAGTGGAAAGTCGCGCCAGAGGTCACAAGAGTGGATTTTGAACCTATGACGTTTGATTAACCAATCATTGTTGACGTTCCTAGTGGGTTATCCATAGTTCCGTGCACATCGTGCCAAAAACTCGCCGTGACAGAACGTTTCATTGGCTAATCCCTCACATCATCCAGAACTCAGGTTATAAACGAAATTTTGAACTTTAAAAAAACGAATCGAAATAGGATCTGTGTTTTAATCAGATTGTCGGTTATGAAGTATTTTCACCATGGCTTACACATTAATAAATTTGAACGTTTTAATGGCTGTTAGCATTTAAACCAAGTTATTACATCATATGAAATCAACACCATCCCATGGGCATTACAGATATAAGATGCATACCATTAAGGATACGTTCCCGCGTACAAACTTTGACGTCACACGAGCAGATGTTCCTATTTGTCGTGCTGTCGATTAAAGAAATCGTTCCATTTTTGTCCTGTAAGCGCCCCATGAGTACGTTTCAGGGAATCCGGTATTGTTCTAGTAAGATTGGATATTTCAACTTTCCATATATACAAAAATTGCCATACCTTTATTGAAAATGAAATAAAATAGAGTTTAACGTCCTACTGTTCTGCTACTAACCTGGGCTAATTAAGACGGACATAAGCCATACAGTGTGCCCGGGTAGCGACACGCCAATGTGTACACGGGGTTTCGTATTTTCGTCCCATCCGATGGACTAGACAGCTGTTCTTAAACCCCCCCGTCATACATTACTGGAAATAACTACTCTATAAATACTTTTCCGGGAATGCATCTTTAAATAACACAATTAGAAATGTTTTGAGATGTGCGGTATCGTCACTATTGTTTGTGAATGTTGATTTCCACATGCATTAATGCATCTGAACAGTTTAATGTTTGGTGCCGAATTATTTTGTTTATCCAAGACACCACGACGCTACAGATCCCCTGAGATATGGGAAATGATGGATGGCATGTTTCACTTTTAGTTTCCATGGAAAAAACGACATTAAACATAGGTTATTATGACACGTGTTTTATCCTAGGGGAAGTGTGTGTCAAATGTGGTTTCGATTCCTCCGCGTGTACGTGACAAGGAATAGGGTCGCATGTCCAGCCTCGTGGGTTTTCTTCGGATCTTCTAACAGTAAACGAATTAAAATCGAACCATTTATTATTCACAAAATGACAATTTTTTTGGTTTAACGCCCTCTATCTCTCTCCCTCTCTCTGTGTCTGTCTCTCTATCTCTACCTCTCCCTCTCTCTCAGTCTTTACATCATGTCGGTTGAACCGTCTATCTTATACATTGATGCACGAACCTCATCACATCACGAGTATTTGGATGGTTAGTTTTACGTTTCAGATCTTTGACCCGGTGAATGTTCAAGTTTGTTGATCACCAGTTCGGGTCCAAACAAATAAAATATTAGACTTGCTTAATCAAGCCTTCAGTTGTCAAAGTAATTTATCTATTTCTGTACCGCTTGATCAAGAACCAACAAATTATAGTCTTAATATAGCGTAGTTTCCAATCTAAAAATTTTGAAAAATGTTTTCGACTAGTTACAGTGATTTG
The DNA here is from genome assembly GCA_036850965.1 of Patella caerulea. NCBI lineage: Eukaryota > Metazoa > Mollusca > Gastropoda > Patellidae > Patella > Patella caerulea. The sequence continues at coordinate 351,866 of JAZGQO010000010.1, read as the reverse complement.
ACTAACACAGTGGAACTTCTACACTTCTACCGAGTGAGGGAAAGGGAATTCCCCACCATACACGTCTCCCCAGTGAGTGAAAGGGAATTCCCCAACCCAGTGAGTGAAGGGGAATTCCCCACCATACACCTCTCCCGAGTGAGTGAAAGGGAATTCCCCACGACAAAATCAATAGGGAGTATATCTTAACAGAACAAAATATGTTTTACATCCCTGCTCATTTGATCGGAGAAAGAGAGGTTTGGGGAGGGAGGTGTCATTTCGGGATTCGGGATCGCTAACAGTGAGAGGAAAAACTAAAGGAACTGAAGAAATTCCACGAGGTTGGACATGTTTTCCGAATCGATCACACGCCACTAGAGTAAGCGCACGCACGAGACCACTTGACTACGCCCACCTCCACCCCCACCCAAAAAAAAAGAACGTGAGACACGCCATCAAAATTTGGCCATCCGTCTGTAGTTCATGTATCAACTATGACGTCAACTGATGAGACGTCCAGACATTACGCATACTCTGTGGACTTCCTACACACACGTTTAATTTAAACTGATAAATACTGGGGTACGTTCTCGACCAACTTCACGACTAGCTACTTACTAAGCCACAGGGATTCCCCTAAATGTATCGTTCAAATTTCAACTTCCTAATTTCCGTGGTTCCCCATGTCAGTGATGCAGGACGGAGGGCCTGACAAGGACAGTTGCCTAGTCGTTCGGATGGCACGAAAACCTAGATCCCGTGTACACGGTATAAGAGGAGGCCGTAGCGCCGTTACCCGGGCTAAATTTCCCTCATTGCACACTGTATGGCATATGGCCGTCTTCATTTGACCAGGTTAGGAGCAGAACAGTAGGAGGTTAAACCTCATTTCATTTTCAACTTCGGAAATGAATAACCCCCTTTAAAGTTGAAATCATAATATCCAGTTAATATATTATTATTTCAAAAAAGCAATCCAGGACACTTTCTTTTGGAACAAAAAAAAATATGAGCTCATTTAGTTTTAAACACACGTATGGATGCACATGTATATTGAAATTAAATTACTCGCTATAAAAAATGAGATAACAAAATTCACGTATTCATGTACACGTATATTGAAAATAAAATTGATATCCATAAAAAATGAGATAACAAAATTTCAATTACTGGCATACGTTCCCACGACACCATGTACGTTTATTTCTTAAAAAAAAAATGACGCGATCAAAGCCAGCGTATGGTGATATCACGAGGCAAACAGGATGATTAAAGTTCGATACAAAATCTAGCTCTTCAGAATGACATTAAACGTGTTCCGATTATCCGTGTTTAATACTTTCACAGATGGAGGTTGGCTTCTCTCCTTAAGTTAGATTATTTTCTGCTTTTATCTTGAAAATGATAATATTTACACGCATTGGTAATCAATTCCCACAAAATGCATCAAATTTCCTGTCCCCTTAGAGTTTAATCGATAACTGGAGCATGAAATGAAATAAAATTGAGTTCAATGTCCAATTTTTTTTTAGTACCGAGTTAGCTCAGATTTTAAAATTATTGAGTTGAGTGAATGTATCCAAGCGATTTTACTTTATTACTATAAAGTATATATATCATGCTCTGTTGTTGTTGTTCTTAGCGTTTAACGTCCGCTTCCACCGAAGGTTATTTTTCATTGTTATTATCTTAGCGTGGGAGTAAACCGGAGTGCCTGGAGGAAACCCACGAGATTGAGAAGGAGCCCCTATCTCCATGCCACATACGCTCACACCAGGGTTCGAAAGTCAGAGGTGACCGGCTAGCTAGAGTTCGATGCGCGGCACTCTAGACCACTAGGCCATCCCAACCCCTGGCATAGACTGGGCTAATGAAGTCGGGCATACGTTTTGCCTTGAGGACAGGTCCGCTAAGACTAACCTTGTGACAAATTCCAAATATTAAGTGGTCTTTGAAGTATACGCCATACGCCAGTGTGTACACGGACGGAACCTCCATGTTTCGTCCTATTCGAGCGACTAGAAAGCTGTTTGTCACCACTAACACAGCGGGACCACAACGGAAAATCCCGATGAACTTTCTCAACCGACACTGGGAGCGAACCAGCAACCTCAAGGCCAGCTAGGTGTGGCTCCCCACATGGTGCCGGAAAGTAGGATATTTGCTACTAAGTATTGGTAGTGACTGGCTCTAGAAGGTTGTAACATGTTCTCGTAAAGTAGATTTAAAATTCAATCCAGCATGTTTAAATATTCTCAAAAATATATAGCCAGAAGAAATGTTTACTGTCTGTGTAAAAAGATGACGAACGAGGTACAGTTTGACAATATGATCGAGGCTATTTGAACAGCTAAACTCGATTACTCGGTCTGTTTATACAAGTTCCGTCTTGTCAAACAATCATGGATGCCAACACACATTTCAAGATGTAATCTAGAAGAATAACTTGTCCTGAAAACTGAATTAGATTGCAGTTAGTCTGATGGAACCCAGTGTTTTCTCGATTGTAACATGAAAACATAAAATAGACGCGAATGTAACGTCAAACACGAAGACTAAAGGGAGATAACAAAACTACTAACTATTAACCGGTGTCACACCACTACTAACATTTACGGGTCTGGCCGTTTTTCATGAACAAATGAATTATTTACCCTCTCATTGACCCCGTTAAGGCAATTATAGAATCAATCAATTTATATATCGGTAAAATAGGACCGACAGACAATACTAGACACAACTTGTCTAGCAAATATATTATATTTATTTATGTGTCAAATGAAGGGTAAATGGTCTTATTTCTATTTATTTGCGTATTTTTATTTTCTGCTGAATTTGTATGTTTATTTGTTATTTGTATTTTCAGTTTGCTCTTTGCACGTATATTTGTACCCGGGATCTCGGTTTGCGTCCCATCCGAACGACTAGACAGCTGTTCTTGTCAGGCGAGTGAAATGATGGTTTTGATTACCCGTTTGTACGTGGCAAGGAGTAGCTTCGACTGTCCAACCTCGTAGATTTTTCCAGATTCAGATAATCACCACAAACACCCACCCCCTCTGTCCTGCCATAATTACCGATATAAAACTGTATGGCGTATCCACGTTGGACATTAACTCCATTTTATTTTGTTCCAGATAACCCGTCAGTACTTGAAAATTCCATTTGTTGAACAGCCGACTATCTCATGATATGATGCACGGTTTGTAGATTGTTTAATTATATATTGTCGTGTTTGGTACATGCTAGAATTTCATGTTATAGTTATAGTCCATTCCCAACCTCCATGTGAGTTATCAGATTTATGTTGCGCTTGAGAAGATTATGATTTGATTTCGTGTACATTACTGATTATTGGTAATTATCCGGGTTTCCAAGTACATCTGATAATATAATCTTGAGGCTATAATTCACAGAGAATAGCCTTGAAATAAACCAAACTACAGACACTTATTAAATTATAAAATACACGAATCATATCGCTTCGTTCGTCTATTATCCACATACTTATCTAGAACTTGGTCGGAGAATAAATATGAAGCCTCTACTTAAATCTCTACGATTATTTTAGTTGTATTATTAACGTGATTTCCCCAGACTTGTCTATTTAATTCAACCCTAAATACATCTTCCATTTGAGTACTAATGCCTTGTTAGTCACGTGTCTTAATATTAACCAATCAACATCAAGGTTGTTATTGTATCAATTTCACTATTTCGTATATGACAATGAAATGGGGTTTAACGTCCTACTCTTTTGCACCTAACCTGGGCTAATGGAAGACGGGCATACGCCATACAGTGTGCTATGAGGGAAATTTGCCCGAGCAGAGGAGCTACGGCCTACTCTTTTATCGAATTCCAACTGCCAAGGGGTCTTTTACGTGCACTCCAATGTGTACACGGGACCTCGGTTTTTCGTACCATTCGAACAACTAGGCGGCTGTCCTTGCCAGGCCCTCCTTCTGCATCACTGACAAGGTTGAATCACGCCGGAAAATCGAGATGAACTTTCGTACATGACAGGGTTGCGTACAAGTTTCCAGACGTCAATGGCTCTAGACAGGAAATACAATGGGGTTTAACGTCCTACGCTCTAACCCGATTGGACTAATAGAGACGGGCATATGTCATACATTGTGCGATGTTGGAAATTTGATCCGGGCAGCGACACTACTACCTACTTTTATTTCGTTCGAATTCCAACTGCTAAAACATCTTTTACAGTGGCACGTCAATGTGTACATGGGACTTCTGTTTTGGTCCCATCCCAACAACTAGATATTGTTTCTTGTGAGACCTTACTAAATAACATGTCCATTACGTAATTAGCCGAATAAAGTAAAATCAGAATTTCTATCCGTATCTCCGGTATTAAATGTTTTTATTATTATTTGCGGGACGATCGGCCTCACAAGAAACAATGCCTAGTCTTGTATGTGGCACGACACACTGCTAAGCCCGTAAAAGCACCATTGACAGTAAGAACAATGGGCGCAGAACAATATGACGGTTTACTTCATTTCCCGTTGTTGGTGTGTCAGTAAGAAAACAGAGAGAGAGAGAGAGAGAGAGAGAGAGAAAGAGCAATGTAAGTCCATCGACTTGCACTAGGCCATTTCGGGTCTAACATGTGGTTCAATTTTATTCCATTAGTTAATTTGGGCGCAGGAGTCTTTAAAAGCGGGGAAACCGGAGAACCCGAAGAAAACTCACGAGGCTCGACATGCGACACTACTCCTTGTCACGTACAAATGGTGAATCAAAATCACACAACTGGACTCAATGGCAGACCTTATGATGCAACGTGCACGCGTTAGCCATTCGCCCCGCCCTCCACCCAATAACAAAACCAAACTACACTTGCCAATAAATTGATTCTGGTATCCATCGTATTATATCCACTGATTGGTCAAAATGTCACAAGTTCGAACATAATACTAACAATGATTCTACGACATTTTACAACTTTTTAAAAAACTTATATTTAAAGAAGACATCGGCGCTCTGATCGCTTTTCTCTTGGTATGTTTACTTAAATTAAATACTTCACCAGAAGGATGACTGGCGATTTGATGAACTCAGATGAAAACGATGATAGATCACGTTCTTGAGAAGCATAAACACATTTTTTTTTTGTTGCGATTTTATTTTGTGGTACCTAATATACAAAAACTAAAAATAGATTATCGATTTTCCCAAGTTCGCTGATTGGTAATTTTAAGTTTTTAATTAACGCTGAAAATTGGAAGTATTGTTCCATTGGTCCCGACGAGATGGAGATGTTGAATGGCCTAACCTACGGTCTATATAACATGACTAATATTACAGATCCCCTTTGGGAACCTACTGATAGATGATAAGTGTTCACTTCAGTTCATGAATGGTATCTTCGTAGTATGGTCTTGCCGATGGTTGGGCAGTTTCTTCTTGGAATGGTATCGTCTAAATAGTCGCCGATAAATGGTATCGTCGACAGTTTGTTCCTGGAATGGTATCGTCGATGACTGGTCGCCGATAAATGGTATCGTCGAAGTATGGTCTTGCCGTTGGGTGGATATTTTGTAACGTCATAATTCATTTAGTGCACGCACTCGTGAAAGAATTGTTATGTTGTATATTTATATTGTACTATATAAACTGAATTCTTTTGTATCTTAGTTTTCTTTATTCCCCAAAACGGTCAGGCCTCGCTCATCCTGTGACAACGGGTTAAACCATGGTCTATATATACACGAGATGGAAATAATGAATGGGTTAATCCATTGTCTAGTGGGTTAATCCACAGTCTATATATAGACGCGATGGAGTGGATGAATGGGTTAATCCACCCTAACCCAACCCAACGGATCTTTCAAATTCGCCCGACAGATAAAGACTGAATTCGAGATTAATCCCGATATGCACAGTTTGTGTTGGGTAGACGTTAAACTCGCGGGTTTTATCGTCCTGTTCTATATACCTGCGTGCAAGCTAATTATTGTAATAAAATTAACCATGTGTTACTCCCAAAATGGCATAGTTTGTGTCGAGTGGGCTTTATACTGTCTCTCTCTCTCTTTCTCTCTCTCTCTAATTCCAATCTCTAATTGCTATAGTCATTCTAATTTGCCATGGAACAATCGGTATTATGAACAGAGTGACAAATAAACGAACAGTGCTATTAAATTGAAGTTTAAGAAAGCCGAAGGTCAATTAATTAAACGTGTTAATTAACTGTTTTTGTGGTTTGTCACGACCTTGTCTATCAGGTTCATTAGTGTTGTTGATTAACTATGTCGTACCAACTCTGTCGATGCAGAACAGCGATTTCAAATTTGGACCTTCATGTAACGCCTGTTATACAATAGGAATGAATAAAATAGGGTTTAACGTCCTACTCTTCTGCAACTTAACTGGGCTAATGGAAGATGGGCATACGCCATAAAGTGTGCTATGAGGGAAATTTTGCCCGGGCAGCGGCGCTACGGCCTACTCCTATATCAAATTCCAACTGACAAGGGATCTTTTACGTGTACACCAATGTGTACACGGGACCTGGTTTTTTCGTCCCACCCGAACGACTGGACAGCTGCCCATGTCAGGCCTTCCTTCTGTATCACCGACAACGGGAAACCAAACAGGTAAATCGAGATGAACTTTTTCGCCAACGCAGGGATCGAACACCCGACCTAACTCCAGGCTAGCGAGCCAACGCCTTACCCATTTAGCCTCGTGATCTCCTATTAAACAAGAGGGGTGTCGGTGATTTGGATCATACGGTCTAGCATTGAGTCAAGTAGGTCTCTCAGGGTTTTCCCGCCCCATTGTGCTAACTAGCAATGATTGAGCTGATATTGAAAAATACGTTAATCCTGAATTAATGATCTAGTTTGTATCGAGTCGACGTTCAACATCTCCTTTTCCCTCCCCCCCACTCTCGCTCTGCGCCACTGGTAAATTCCGAACGCTTTCTGCCACAGAAACCCTGGAGCAACATGTGGCAAACTCTTGCCCAAAAGCATGTATGAGGTTCTTCATGAAAAACTTGAGATACACAAGCTGGAAGTAGAGACAGCAAACCAGGCAATTGTCGGCCCCCCTTTCAACGTAACCAACCTCACAACTCTTGTATCCTTCCGCCTCAAAATCATGAATATTCACCAAAACCTGGCAGAACATGTATTTTCAAACCCTTTTCTTCGATTCTACACCAAAAAGTAAACAAAAATCACCATGCAAAAGGGGGAAAAGGGAAAGGGAGAGACAGACTAAAAATAATTTGGCCCTACAATACCGGCGTAGAAATATAGTTGCGGGCATTATATGACTGCCTTATTGCCAGCTTTGTCCATTTCTGGTAATTTCACTGAGCGGGATTAATGACACAAAGACAATAATAACACTACAGTTGCAGTTCATAACTCTTTCATCTTTTCAATGGTGGTAAAAGTTTGTTTCATCCCAATTGATCTATCATTTTCAGGCTTGCAACTTTTCATCCAGCCCTCGTGTAAAATCAAGTTTCCGTATTGGCTTTTGAAAAACACATTAAATACCACCTCCACGTAATCAAAATCAGTAATACTGTTGAAAATTGAAATTGTCATAGATAATCTAGCCCCATGTACAGAAAGATGGCAAAACGATATTCCTAAATCACTTGACATTAGCCTCAAGCAGTTTCCAGTAATTTTATCTAAAAGTTAGGCTGATATTAACATTACGAGCGAACAAGCCGTGATATTAAATCCAATTTTATTTCAATTGTAACATATTTTCATCATTTGATCATCTATTTATAGATTTTATAGTTCCAGAGAAGAGAGTGTGGATGGCAGGTGATCGAATTGATTAACATTTCTTTAAAACTGAAGTGTTAACATTCTTGAATGGAATGGGGGTTAGGATGGACTAGTGGTCTAGAGTGCCGTGCTTCGACCTCTAGCTGGCCGGTCACTTCTTTGTTGCGACTGTGGTTTCAATCCCGGGTGTGAGCGTATGTGGCATGGAGATAGGGGCGCCTTCTCAACCTCGTGGGTTTCCTCCGGGCACTCCAGTTTCCTCCCACTGCTAAAGACCCCTACGCGCAAGCCCGAAATGACCTAGTTACAGTCGAGTGGACCTTAAACCCCATTTCTCTCTCTCTCTCTCTTCAATGAACTATGAGTGATTCAGCTCGAGCAATGGTCAAGATAGGAATTGGATGAGAATGGTGTTTAATGTCCTACGGCCATTAAGTGTGATATATAGCAAATATTGTCCGGACCACGGATATTCCGGTGTGGTTCCCAATCCTCATTGCTGAAGAAAGAAATGAGGTTCTTGAAAGGGACACCGTTACAGTTATTTCGGTTTGAACAAAACCCCGTTCTTTGAGTGCGGTATTGGCTCGATTTTCTGGTTCTGGTGCAGGACAGAGGGTGTCAGGACCCTGGTCAACTGAAGTGGTTTCGAATCATCGGTTGTACATGACAAGGAGTTGGGTCGCCTGTCCAACCTCGTTGGTTTTCTCCGGGTCCACCGGTTTCCTCCCACTGCAAAAGACCCCTATGCGCAAGCGAATTATTGAAATAAAAGTAAACCATATGTTTGTCCCAAAATGACCTACTTTGTGTCGAGTGGACGTTAAACCCCATTTCTCTCTCTCTCCCTACTCTGAGATTTGTACTTTAAATTATATTGGCCGGAAAAGTAAGTACGAGTTGAATAACGACGATTCTGGCGTGAGAAAACGGCCTACCATTTGATTCATATTACTGCCGCCAAAATGCTCTAAAGTGAACCAGTACAATTTGTAAGGATCTCTTCAGAAATAAAACTGAAATTTATATCATTCTATCAGCGATTCAAATTCTGATACCCCTACGGTGCCTGAAAATAACGATAGACACATGAACACAAATTTGTAGAACAATTACAATCCTTGGATGAGACTTGACTTGTAAATACCGAAAATAACTTGTGAAGTACTGTCTGCGAACAGACAAAAAACACCAAAAATAAAATCTGATCGTAGAAAAACTATTTAAAAACTGTGTTAATGTATTGTGTAAAAATGGATTTTTTATGTTGTTGTATACTATAATTATATCGGTAATTGTTTTATAATGGGCCTTGAGACATGAAACTGCTACATGTTTTTTTTTTACAACACATTTTTGTTTTGACAGATAAAATATTCCAGTTGTCGGGAAAAAAAATATGAACGTTTAAGTAAATAAAAACTATTATCCATTTTGAAGAAAAACAAATGAAAGTCAGCGAGAGCCCTGAAGAATTCGTATACTCTCGTTCGTACTTGGTTTTATTTTATTTCTTTTTTAATTCATATAATGGATTTTAAAATTTATAATTTGAGCTAAAACTGAAGAAGATAATTCTCATTACATGTTAATAAACTCATTCTAAACACGTCATATTATACTCTGACGTATTGATTCATTCGGAACTTCCCAGTTAAAGTTTCCTGCCCATGTACAAACTGTGTGATTTGATATTATAATTATTTCGATTAAAATCATACCAAAACCAATCTATTTATCAGAATGAATTAATTTTAATGAAATTTCAACCTGTTCCCTTTTCTTTATTTAATAAAATAGCGAGAACTGTCAGCTCTTTAATCTGCATAATGTATCATTAATGTAATTCATATCATGGATTAAAAACAACTTTTATAATCTGAAATGATTTAATGCACGGATCTAGTTTTGTTGCTTAATCCTTTAGTCGGTTTTTCTGACTACATGTCGACATAAATATGGCCGAGAAAGTTCATCGAGAATTTCCGGCTTGGTTTATCCTTGTAAGTTGCACAGGATGGAGCGCTTCACAAGGACAGCTTTCTCGTCGTTCGGATGTAACGGGAAATCGAGGTCCTGTGATACATAGACGTGTACGTAAAAGATCCCTTGGCAGTTTGATATGAGTAGGCCATTGTACTCATGTCCAGGCAGAATTTCCCTCGTAGCCCTTTGTATGACGTATACTCGACGTCATAAGCTCAGTCGGGGCAAAACAGTATGACGTTAAACCCCATTTTATTTCATTTCATTTTGTAATAAAAACAATCTTTAAGGGATTCCAGTCGATATAAAGACTATATTTATATTCTTCTAGACAAGAACAAATCACACTTAGTTTGAGTGGAAGACTCGTCGTAGAAATATTCATCCTAGCTCCAGTTAACTATCTAAACTTCAAGGGGGGGGGGATGGCCTAGTGGTCTAGAGTGCCGTATATCTTATTACACGACACTTTAACAGTTTCAGCTGTAATATTACCCGGTAATTCATGTATTATGATAGAAAACAATAATAATATAGTACACAATTTTACTCCGCGCTTCGACCTCTAGCTGGCCGGTCACCACTGGCTTGCGGCTGTGGTTTCGAGCCCTGGTGTGAGCGTATGTGACATGGAGATATGGGCGCCTTCTCAACCTCGTGGGTTTCCACCGGGCACTCCGGTTTCCTCCCACTGCTAAAGACCCCTACGCGAAAGCGAATTATTGAAATAAAATGAAACCATATGTTAGTCCCAAAATGACCTAGTTTGTGTCGAGTGGACGTTAAACCCCATTTCTCTCTCTCTCTCTCTCTCTCTCTCTCCAAACTTCAAAGGGAAAGCCTGTGACGCAGTGAGTAAAACCGCATTTCCTTTAGTATGGATCCGGTCCGACTCCGGTCAGGCTCCGATCCGGGAGCAGACTTGACACACGGCAGGTTGTGTATCCTTATAGGAAGGGAGAAAATTGGAATTTCCCTGTCTATGTTTAGCTTTTTGCCGTGTGGGTGTTTCCTTATGTGCGTTATGTGTGTTTACAGACACGGTTCCGCATGCGTTTCCATACCGATCGCGACATGGTCCGTTTCGAAAAACCGTACCGGACGCCGCATAGAGAACTGTATTTGCACCCGCACATAAGGAAACACTCTTACTAAAATTCTATGAAAGTGATTTTTTTGTCGTATCCGCAAACGGACCGGAGTCGGACCGGAGCCGAACCGAATCCTTACTAAAGGAAATGCAGCTTTAGAAGTACGTTCTTGAGCTTGGAGAGTGCCGCGCTTCGTCCTCTAGCTGGCCGGTCACCTCTGGTTTGCGGTTGTGGTTTCGAGCCCTGGTGTGAGCGTATGTGGCATGGAGATAGGGGCGCCTTCTCAACCTCGTGGGTTTCCTCCGGGCACTCCGGTTTCCTCCCACTGCTAAAGATCCCTACGCGCAAGCGAATTATTGAAATAAAATTGAACCATATGTTAGTCCCGAAATGACCTAGTTTGTGTTGAGTGGACGTTAAACCCCATTTCTCTCTCTCTCTCCATCTTTCTCTTGAGCTTGGAGTTCCCGTGTTCGATCCGGGTGTTAGTTGAGAAATTGGTGCATATTGGTGCTCACATGAAATAACCGTTTGCAATTAGATCTCTATCTGTCAATTTTCCTCTCAGATATGGTGGTGTCTGAATTCCGAAAAGTAGGACGTTAAGAAATTTTCCATTTCATTTCTTAAAAAATGGCATATTTTACCGTTTTTCTCACATCGTCATTTCTTTAATGGCATATTTTACCGTTAATTCTCTCAGCTATGGGGATATCCAGGATTTTTTTGGTTATTGATATAAAGGATAAACCAGTATTCTGCTTGGTTGAAGTGTTGTCTTGTATTGACGTATAATAAATGTACCTTTATTTATCGTATTGACAGAGAAAGTAAGTTTCAACCATTTACTCCTTTTCTATTGAGAGTATAAAATGTTAGACTTATTTCATATTGATATAAAAGGGTTCTGGCACACCAACCTATATATCAGAAGTCGTTCTTTAACTCAAGTGGTGTGGTTTCGAATCCCCTTTTGTATGTGACAAGGAGTAGGGTAGCCTGTCTTACATTTGAGTTTTTCTCCCATTCTTCTGGTTTCCTCCCACAGCTATAGCGAATTACTGAAAACAAAATTTAGTACCGAAATGATCTAGATTGTGTCGAGCGGACGTTAAATCCGATTTATCTCCTCCTTCCACTTACTTCCCTTTTCTTCCCCCCTCTCCCCCCTTCCACCACTGCCCTCCTCCCGCTCTAATCAAAGCGGTCTACTATAAAACGTTGGCTTGCTATCTTGGAGGTCCGGTGTTCGATCCCTGGGTTGGCTAAGAAAGTTCATCGCGGATTTTCCGGAGTGCCCTCACAGCGTATAAGCGGTCGGATGGGAAGAAAGCCGAGATCCCGGGTACAGATTTCCGGGCAACACTTTTCGCATGCCCATCTTTATTAGCTGAGTCGGATCAGAACAATAGGATGTTAAACCCCATTTCATTTTAAACAATATCCGAGCTGTTGTCTTGAAAGCCGTTCCATTCTTGTACTCCATTACCGCCCAGTAAATCCGGTTTCAGTTATATCGGATGCGTTTTTGTAAAACCCACTTTGACTATCAAATCAATTTCATGTCTTTTTTTTGCGAAAAAAAATTTAAAAAAATCTTTAATATCAACTCCACGAATAATTACGTTGACTCAAGCAGTAATCTTAGTAATTCTCGAAAATTGAATTTTTCTGAAATTGTCTTTGATAAAATGACGTCATATAATCCGAACTCTTGTAAGATATAAAATAAAAAGATGGTGAACTGTTCCTAATTCATTTGACATTTGCCTCAAGCAGTTTCCAACAATCTTATACAAGTTGATATTAAAATAAGGCTTATTAAAGAGACATTCTGTAAGAGCTAAATCTGTCTATTGCAGATCTTTCTTGTAGCCTCAGAAGTTATAAAAATTATTATTTAGACAATCATTCACAGAATGGATCGAAATTTAATAATTTGAAAATGAATAACCGAGACTTCATTTATTATCGTATCAATGGAGGAGGAGGTTTGATGGTTAGCGCGTGGGCGTTGTATCATAAGGTCTGTCATTGATTCCTCGGTTGTATTTGACAAAAAGTGGGATCGCCTGTCCGACCACGTGGTTTATCTCCGGTTTCCTGCCACTCCTAAAAACACCTAAAGACAAGCGAATTATTGAAATAAGATTAAACCATATGCTAGTCCCGAAATGACCTAGTTTGTGCCAAGGGGGCGTTAAACCCAATTATTTCCCTCTCTCTCTCTCTCTCTCTCTCTCTCTCTCTCTCTCTCTCTCTCTCTCTCTCTCTCTCCCTCTCTCTCTCTCGCTCCCTTAATGTAATTTCAATGAAATTTGAATTTCTACGACCAGCTCTTTACCTAAATCCGGCCTGATTCGTCTTTAAAATAAAACTTGTAGGTGAAAATGACAGCTGAACTTGCAAGTATTAAAGTAATATTGCCTGCAGAAAGTGATTACAGGACAACGACCCATATGTTATTCTTATTTCAGTTATGCTATATAGATATTAGCTATATTAATCTCGTGTTTTCTGTATATTTTAATATCTGTACTAACACATTGGAATAATAGAGAGGTTTCGCAACTTTACATTTACACTTACATTTACATTTAGACGGTTAAACGTCATCAGTTTTTGTGACGTATGACGTACGTCATAAAAGTGTGGCTGACGGATAACAGCCTCCATAACTGTACGTTCACAACACTTAGCTGAACTTTGTTTATTAGAGAGGTTTCGCAACTTAACAGTTACACTTACATTTACATTTAGATAACCGAAAGTGTAATTGTACAGAATGACCTTTCGCTAAATTCACAGTTACATTTACACTTAGTAGGTGGCGACACGAACTTAGTCCAGGATCTTGAAAGACCTTCATCACGGATATGTTGTTGAAGATGAGACTGATAAAGCACGCACATGTTTTGTCCCGGCCTCTTTTTATTTTGTCTACATGAAGAAGTTTTTTTTCTGTGGATTTAGTTTGTGAAAACCACAATTTAGAGAAAAATTATGGGCTGAATCATAGACATTAAACAAGGTCCAGCTAAGTGTTGTGAACGTACAGTTATGGAGGCTGCTATCCGTCAGCCACACTTTTATGACCACGTCATACGTCACAAAAACTGATGACGTTTAACCGTCTAAATGTAAATGTAAGTGTAAATGTAAAGTTGCGAAACCTCTCTATGTGGGACTCGATCACAGGGACGGATCCAGGGATTTTTTGTAGGAGGGGGTTTGTCAGGTTTCTGTTACAGTAATCTACCATCATCGTCTCTAAATTATATATAGGCATACATATAAATTGAGCTTATTAAACAGAGAAATGATTTGTATACTGATGTAGGATCACTTTGTGATGTAATTACATTGATGCAAGGCATTATTGTTTTTATGTAGCTGGGGGTTGGGATGGCCTAGTGGTCTAGATTGCCACGCTTCGACCTCTTGCTGGCCGGTCACCTCTGGCTTGCGGCTGTAGTTTCGAGCCCTGGTGTGAGCGTATGTGGCATGGATATAGGGGCGCCTTCTCAGCCTCGTGGGTTTTCTCTGGGCACTCCGGTTTCCTCGAACTGCTAAAGACCGCTACGCGCAAGGGAATTATTGAAATAAAATTAAACCATATGTAAGTCCCGAAATGACCTAGTTTGTGTTGAGTGGACGTTAAACCCCATTTCTCACTCTCTCTTTTATGTAGCTGAGCAGGGTGGGGTTTGCCCCCCCGCCCTCTGGATCCGCCCCTGGATCAAATCGGTGACTTGCAATACAACGATACTTTTTGTTGAGTTCTATCTGCGATGTATATTCTCCCCAGATTTACAAAACATTCCCAGGCTTTAGTTGAGAATTCACCAAATATTGTTTGTCTTATTTTAACTAACATTTAGCCTTTTACTAAACTTTTTTTGTGTTAATGTTTCAAATACATCAACGACAAACTATGTGCAAAGTTTTTGTTTCTGGGTCAAAGATATATCCTACAAACAGTGATTGCAAGTTGAATAAATTCTTTTGTGAACCTGACTTTGTCAGTAGTATCTTTGTTCAGTTGATCATGTTGGCTAGGTGGATAAGGTGTTGGTTCTCTAGTCTGGAGGTCGGATGTATGATCCCTGCATTGGTAGAGAAAGTTCATCCAGATTTTCCGGCGTGGTTTCCCTTGTCAGTGATGCAGGGCGGAAGGCCTGACAAGGACAGCTGTAAAACCGAGGTCCCGTGTACACATTGGAGTGCACGTAAAAGATCCCTTGGCAGTTGGAATTGGATATAAGAGTAGGCCGTAGCGCCGCTGCCCGGGCAAAATCTCCCTCATAGCACACTGTATGGCGTATGTCCGTCTTCCATTAGCCCAGGCTAGGTGCATAAGAGTAGGACGTTAAACCCCATTTCGTTTCATTTCATTTCCCCACTCACTCACCGGGCTATCACGTGACCAATCCTGGTGTTGGTCGAGTAACGCCCTTTATTCCCGGTTTAGGGTTTAATATAAGAGCCACCTGCAGATTTGGACCAAGGTCACCCAAGATGTAAAAGGGGCTAACGCTAACCCTATAGATAATCAGACCGTCTACTACAACATCAACAGCTGCAACCAATTGATCCACACTGTAACTTCATCAAACGCCACCACACTTCATAACTGACAAAGGCCCCAAGTTTATTCCAACCTCCACGATAAAATCCATACACACCAGTTCTCTGGCAACCGATCGCTTTCAAAGAGCTCTTTCGTTGACTTATTTTGTAACGAACAAAAAGCTAGCGGAGGTAAATAAAAATATTCACAGAAAAATCGGCATGGAAACCATCGATAACTTCATTATCACCAGTCGTCATAAACACTTTTAACGAAATGAACATAGAAATACTATCCATTAAACCACTATCATAAAACAGAAACTCTCAACCGGGCAGCAAAAACCGCATTAAATATTCTTAAAAGGACAAAGCATAATAATCAAGAAAAAGTGACAAAGGCTCATGTTATGTCATAATGAATCGCATAGACTACATCTCCGAGGCAGGAAAACAATTAAGTAACTCTAGACATTACACGAAATAAGACCAACCCATCTTTAAGGACACAGCAACCTTAATAAATAGGTATGCAAACAAAAATGTCTCATATATTGAATTTTCCACAATTTTTCAAGGCCTTGTGTATATTGTCCATTGTGTAGAGGTTGTAGAATGTGCTAAAATGCAAAATTCTACTTGATTTGGTGTACATCTGCCAAAATATCGACACCAACTACGTCCTTTCGGGACTAACATATGGTTCAATTTTAGGGGTAGGGGTCTTTAGCAGTAGGAGGAAACCCACGAGTTTCGACAGTTAAACATCCACGTCACACAAACTAGGTCATTTCGAGCATAATATGCTTTCTGTCACATTACTTTATTGTTACCGAAGTTATGAGTGTTTGAAATTTTGATAAGTATAGCATAGTCTGGAGTGTCATCACTCTGATAATTAACGAACTCTCGAATTTTATAGTTTATATTACATTAGAAGCTACACACAACACCTGCAATACGCAGATTTAGCTCTTGCATAATGCAGCTTTAACTATCCCCTCTGTTGTAACCGTTGTCGATAAACCGTTTTTTTTTCCTGGATTAAGATTCAATGACGTGTGATAGCTATATGGCTAGTTTCGTCAATACCATATAGTTCCTGTCAGTGAAATTATCTGCTAACCAAACACATAGCACCATTCGCACGGTCTTTGATACCAGACGTGTATTGAATTTCTCACTTTCAATTGACCAAGACGATATTGCAAAGGTTCTTTTGTTCCTGTTTTGATGCTCTTGAAGTCGAATTAGAAAAGTATTAGTTTAGGTTGTGATCGACACGATCATAGATTTTATATAAAAACACCGAGAAAGATCACACGATTGTAATTATCCCTGAGGTATTAAATTCTAGAGAAGTTGATATTATTGGTGTCAATTTCTCTTTATTCTGACGTCATCTATATACCGACGTCATCTTTATGGATAGACGCACATTCGGCAAATCTCGATAGATTCCGGTATCGTACATTTTACCTCGGCTGTATGACGGTAAGTGATGTGTAGCTACATCCATTGAGTTGTAATGTGGCTACCGGTTAAATGGTCAGGAAAACTTTCCGCTTTTAGAAAGAAGTTCGTAAAATGGCGTCGTTCGAAAAATATGTAAAGCCATTTACCCTC
The DNA here is from genome assembly GCA_036850965.1 of Patella caerulea. Classification (NCBI taxonomy): domain Eukaryota; kingdom Metazoa; phylum Mollusca; class Gastropoda; family Patellidae; genus Patella; species Patella caerulea. The sequence goes on along the minus strand of JAZGQO010000010.1, from coordinate 334,828 downwards.
ACACCAAGGTTCAAAACAACAACTTTAAGTCAGAGGTTATCGGCAAAAAAGAGGTCGACGTGCAACACTTTAGATCACTAGGTCATCCCATCCACATCCCGACCCCACCCTTGTACGTAACATGGAGTAGGATCGAGAAGTTTCTTCAGGTCGCTGAAATTGATCCTATGTAAGTCCCGCAATGACAATTTCTGTTGAGTGGACAGAGTTGAGTTTTTTCTCTACATTTATTTTTGTGACTATGGTATAAACACGTTCTGTTCGACCCGCATATAAAACAATAAGTGTTGTGCCATCTCGAATTTACCAAGTTGATCAATTCAGCATGAAATTCAGGATAAAATAACATTAATATCTCTATTACGTGTCCTTTTACACAAATCGCGCTCTATTAAAACGATGATTGGATTAAAATTGAACCATATGTTAGTCTCTCTCTCTTCTCTCTCTCTCTCTCTCTCTCTCTCTCTCTCTCCATTAAATTGTGGTAGTAGTGTGTTTCACGTTATGGTTACTTTCATGGGAGATTACTTTGTATTACATGGGTATCTGGTGAAGCGAAATGCAGCCAAGGGGGACAACAGCGGAGCCAATGTAATAGTTTTCTAATTGAGTTTATTTTAATAAAATGGTTATTGTATATTTTATCCAGAAAGAAATAATATGATTAAACGGTTATTTTTACTCTTCATTTCGTGACGAAATGAAAGCAGACATGCAATCAGCTGCAGATCAACCAATACTCGCTGGAAGCTAAATTATACTTCAAGATTTCATAAAATCAGACGCATTTATTAATTTAAAAACAATTCTCTCCAAGCTCTACATGGATCGGGTCTTCAGCACGAATAGAACTGAATAATTGGTATAATGGACACGAACATTGCCGTTAAAGGGTTTCGGCTACCGGACACAATAGCAATCGTTATGTTAACCATATGTCTCAAGAATCACTTAAAACGGTTTATATTCCGCCTGAACATATCACCACTCTTCAATTTGGTACTTGAATGAGAGAAGGACTTTTAGTATTACTGTGTAACGACCCACGTAAACAATCTTAATTATCTTCACGTATTTGCCATCAAAATATCCGATGGAATTTAAAGGAGGGGAGGGGGTAAATTTTCTGTCCAAATCCTGTCCAAATCAGGTAAAGAAGACGGGTATATATACATACGCACGCGCATAAACATTCTTGGTTATCTTTACGTATCCACTATCAAAATATCTGGTGAAATTTAAAGGGGGGGGGGGTAAATTGTCTCTACAAATCGGTTGATGAAGACGGGTATATATACGCAATGTGTCGTGTACTATGAGAGAAATTTTAACCCATACAGTGTCGCTTCGGTCTACCTGAATTCCAGCTGTCACCGGCAAAATATATGGTGAAAGAAAATGGGGATTAAACGTCCTTGGTTTCCGAGAGAGAGAGAGAGAGAGAGAGAGAGAGAGAGAGGGAGATGGGGTTTAACGCCCACTCGACACAAACTAGGTCATTTCGGGACTAACGCATGGTTTAATTTCATTTTAATAATTCGCTTGCGCATAAGGGTCTTTAGCAGTGGGAGGAAACCAAAATGCCCGAAGGAAACCCACGAGGTTGAGAAGGCGGCCCATGCCACATACGCTCACACCAGGGCTCGAAACCACAGCCGCAAGCCAGAAGGGACCGGCCAGCTAGAGGTCGAAGCGCGGCACTCTAGACCCCCCCCCCCTTGTTTCTGAAGACGGGGAAAATGTCTATTACGTCGTCACGGCCTGAAGTAGGCATTACTTACCAATCCACCCGATATCTGTCTATCTCAGTAGGGTTTACCTTGCTAAATGGGGTTGAACGTCTTACAACTGGACAGATGGAGAGCGACATACTTTATGTGTGTTATGAGAACAGTTTTTCCGGTTAACATGCTGGGGTATATTAAAGTGTCCACCGTCGTGTAGAATGAACCAAGACATGTTGTACCATCAGAACTGGATCCGTGCCAGATCCTAATGGCTTATGGCTACTCGACCAGGTCAAACCACGTAGGAAAATTGAAAGCAATTTTCTCGGCCAACACCGGGATCCAACCCCACTGAGCCACAGCGGCTCATATTCTTGCTGTTGGGTGGACTAAGGAATACTACGCGCAAAGGAATTAGTGGAATAAAATGAACCATATGTTGGGATCAGAATGATTGAGGATGCAATGAGTGGAGGTTACCCACCACTATCAACCCACTCTCTCTCTCGCTTTTCACCCCCCCCCCCCCCTCTCTCTCTCCCTCTCCCCCTCTTTCCCATCACTCTGACGTCAACGTTATCTTGATTCTACTGCTGAACTGTAAATGTCACGTGTCAGACAATAGTGTTTTATTTGATTGTAAATGGTTTAGCAAGTTAAATACTTAGAATCCAAATATAAGACTACAATATTCAGAGTTCATCTAAAGTCAGACATAACTGAGAACATCGTGTAGTGATTGCATTCATTATTATTACCACCTAAAGCATCGATTCTCAACCAGAGATCTTCATATGAGTGCCGCTAAATTTTGAATGGCCCACCAACAAAAAAAACCCCACGTGATCCCAGTTGAGTTTTCACTGGTGTCTACCCGTGCTATTTTTTTATTTATTTTCAGTAATTTAATGTTTCTATGACTACCAGTCCGTGGTGTCTACGATTGTATGCCGTCGATGACTTGACATGGGTTTTTTTGCGCAAAATTCAAATATTTTTCATATATATTTAGCAACGTGTACACGGGACCCCGGTTTTTCGTCCCACCCAAAGGACTAGACAACTGTCCTTGTCAGGCCCTCTGTCCTGCATCACTGACAAGGGGTAACCACGTCGTAAAATCTGGATGAACTCCACACAAAGAAAAAAAAAGACATTTAAAAATATTATAATAAATAACCGAGTCTAAAACATACGCATACGGATATTCTAGAATGCGGGACTTTATCTCCGCATAATGGTGGTCATACATTTACCGAACGTTTAAAACAAGTTGCATTATTGAAATAAAATTGAAACCATATGTTAGTCCCGAAATGACCTAGTTTGTGTTTAGTGGACGTTAAACCCCATTTCTCTCTCTCCCCTCTCTCTCTCTCTCTCTCTCACTCTCTCGCTCTCTCTCTTTTAAAACAAGTTGCCGTTTAATGCTTTATGTATGTTTATGTGCGATTTATTTCGTTATTATTATGCCATTCTAGGCGGTAATAATATTGGATCAGGTGCAAAAACATATATACGTTCTTGTATATCAGATAATCACTGACAAACGCGGTGTTTAATATCGCTGTCGTGAGAAGAGAGGGCGGGTCATCTTCTACATGTAATATATTCGGTCTTGAGTGGGAGCAGAACAGTAGGTCTTTTAAACCCACTTCATTTTATTTCCACAGATTTTTACTACAAAGTAAAAAAACAACTTTTAAATGAATCAATATTTAATTAATTAAGTCCTTCTGTCTGGGAACTTCGACTGCCCATCAAATAATCTATCTAAGAAGAGCTTTCAACATATTTGGTTAGGGTCTTCATCGATAGAGAGACGGATTAAACATAAATCCCTTTATAATAACATTAACTCTTCTTAAAACTCCTCGTATCCTTATTTTATAAGTCTTCTTTGAAGTTAATCATCCCCCGATACAAACCAGGGTATGATCTGAGCTCACTTTATGTCTCAAAGATTAGAAAGTAATTATCCATAAGGGACTTAAATGGGAAAAACAGGAATCCTTAAAGTGTAGATAATTCCGTGTTTATCAAGACGGATATTGAACTCAAAATGGCTTCAGATCAAATGGATAACGGAAGACTATCCACGACAATTGACCCCTTCTCTCGTGTCTTTTTAGTGACACCGGTCCCACTCAATAGGGTTCAAACCCATTTCAGCATAACAGACTCATTCCTATTACAGTCAATATGGTTCAAGTCCCTTTCGGCATAACATATCAGTCCCACCCAGTAGGGTCCGGGTCCTTTTCGGCATAACACACCAGTTCCACTACAGTCAATAGGGTTCAAGTCCTTATCGGCAAAACATTTCTACTACAGCCAATATGGACTTATTTGGCGTAGCACATCAGCCCCACTCAATTATGTTTAAATTATGCACAAGACGCCAGTTTTACTGTCACCCATACACACAACATTCTATTGTTTGATAGTTAACACGTTAGTACGTCTGGGATCTTCAAGATTACAGTCTTAATTTGTTTAGAATAGGGTATTACATTGCACTATTTTTAAAAAGATATATGTGAATATCATGCCTGCATAGAACCCAATGTACGTGTAGAGTGAGAGACATTGATGGAGATTAATGGTGGTGTGGAAGCGTATGCTAACAAGGCTTTCAGACGGGATAAATGACAGACAGCAGTATACAGGATTTAAATCATAATGTGGATAAAATCACGACGGAGTGAGAGAGAGAGAGAGAAAGAGAGAGAGAGAGAAAGAGAGAGAGACAGGAGTGGGGATTCTACGTGGACAACCATATCGCAATGAAGCTTACCAAGATATGATGTTTAACGAGTTACAAATTAAGTGTAAACTGATATGGTGTTCGGGGGGTTGGGTGGCCGAATGGTTAGCGTGTGCACGCGGTTTTATATGGCCTGCCATTGAGTTAACTGGCGTGGTTTCGAATCCCGGTTGTACGTGGCAAGGAATAGGGTCGCCTGTCCAACCTCGTGGGTTTTCTTCGGGTACTCCGATTTCCTCCCACTGCTAAAGACCCCTATAAAGCGAATTATTGAAAAAAAAATTAAAACCATATGTTCCAGAAATGACCCAGTGGACGTTAAATCCCATCTCTCTCTCTCTCTTCTCTCTCTCTCTTCTCTCTCTCTCACTCTCTCTCTCTCAAGAGGCGAGTTTAGAATTAGATTACACCAATGACATTGTCTTTAACGAAATGAAATTTCCTTCTTAAACTACGTTTATTTTATAAAACGGATAACTGGGCTTAATTTCCTGAGAGCCATATCACCGGATGCAGTTTTCTAATTATAATATCTTATTTAATAAAGTAAATCGGATTGAATAACACGTGAAAGCCTGCATTAAGTTCTCTCCAAAAACAAAATAGAAATAGTTAAATCTCCTTTATACCGTTAGCAGATGCACTGTTGTATCCCTTCATCGATTGGTTATTTTAGCAACTGAAATGACATGTCACCAAGAAGAAAAATGTCTTGGACTGAGATCAGTCAAATGTAGTCTGATGTCGTACACATAATGTCTGCAACTCTAAATTCCGTTGACAATTCTCCTCTGCGACACAACAATTGTAACATTGTGTGAGTAATAAATTTGTATGATGTTGACTACCCAAATTTCTGTTCACTGAAACTTATAGACTGTGGTCCAAATAGCATTTCCGTGTTAGTGCTGAAACAAAACGAAGCCTTTTTAGTCATTGTATTACTCCGCTTAACACGTCTCATTCTGAAACCAAAACAGTACGGGAATAGAAATTCAAAGCTTCCAGATAAATTCTACAGAAAACACAAAGATAACAACCCAAACTGAAGAAGATAATTCTCATTACATGTTAATAAACTCATTCTAAACACGTCATATTATACTCTGACGTATTGATTCATTCGGAACTTCCCAGTTAAAGTTTCCTGCCCATGTACAAACTGTGTGATTTGATATTATAATTATTTCGATTAAAATCATACCAAAACCAATCTATTTATCAGAATGAATTAATTTTAATGAAATTTCAACCTGTTCCCTTTTCTTTATTTAATAAAATAGCGAGAACTGTCAGCTCTTTAATCTGCATAATGTATCATTAATGTAATTCATATCATGGATTAAAAACAACTTTTATAATCTGAAATGATTTAATGCACGGATCTAGTTTTGTTGCTTAATCCTTTAGTCGGTTTTTCTGACTACATGTCGACATAAATATGGCCGAGAAAGTTCATCGAGAATTTCCGGCTTGGTTTATCCTTGTAAGTTGCACAGGATGGAGCGCTTCACAAGGACAGCTTTCTCGTCGTTCGGATGTAACGGGAAATCGAGGTCCTGTGATACATAGACGTGTACGTAAAAGATCCCTTGGCAGTTTGATATGAGTAGGCCATTGTACTCATGTCCAGGCAGAATTTCCCTCGTAGCCCTTTGTATGACGTATACTCGACGTCATAAGCTCAGTCGGGGCAAAACAGTATGACGTTAAACCCCATTTTATTTCATTTCATTTTGTAATAAAAACAATCTTTAAGGGATTCCAGTCGATATAAAGACTATATTTATATTCTTCTAGACAAGAACAAATCACACTTAGTTTGAGTGGAAGACTCGTCGTAGAAATATTCATCCTAGCTCCAGTTAACTATCTAAACTTCAAGGGGGGGGGGGATGGCCTAGTGGTCTAGAGTGCCGTATATCTTATTACACGACACTTTAACAGTTTCAGCTGTAATATTACCCGGTAATTCATGTATTATGATAGAAAACAATAATAATATAGTACACAATTTTACTCCGCGCTTCGACCTCTAGCTGGCCGGTCACCACTGGCTTGCGGCTGTGGTTTCGAGCCCTGGTGTGAGCGTATGTGACATGGAGATATGGGCGCCTTCTCAACCTCGTGGGTTTCCACCGGGCACTCCGGTTTCCTCCCACTGCTAAAGACCCCTACGCGAAAGCGAATTATTGAAATAAAATGAAACCATATGTTAGTCCCAAAATGACCTAGTTTGTGTCGAGTGGACGTTAAACCCCATTTCTCTCTCTCTCTCTCTCTCTCTCTCTCCAAACTTCAAAGGGAAAGCCTGTGACGCAGTGAGTAAAACCGCATTTCCTTTAGTATGGATCCGGTCCGACTCCGGTCAGGCTCCGATCCGGGAGCAGACTTGACACACGGCAGGTTGTGTATCCTTATAGGAAGGGAGAAAATTGGAATTTCCCTGTCTATGTTTAGCTTTTTGCCGTGTGGGTGTTTCCTTATGTGCGTTATGTGTGTTTACAGACACGGTTCCGCATGCGTTTCCATACCGATCGCGACATGGTCCGTTTCGAAAAACCGTACCGGACGCCGCATAGAGAACTGTATTTGCACCCGCACATAAGGAAACACTCTTACTAAAATTCTATGAAAGTGATTTTTTTGTCGTATCCGCAAACGGACCGGAGTCGGACCGGAGCCGAACCGAATCCTTACTAAAGGAAATGCAGCTTTAGAAGTACGTTCTTGAGCTTGGAGAGTGCCGCGCTTCGTCCTCTAGCTGGCCGGTCACCTCTGGTTTGCGGTTGTGGTTTCGAGCCCTGGTGTGAGCGTATGTGGCATGGAGATAGGGGCGCCTTCTCAACCTCGTGGGTTTCCTCCGGGCACTCCGGTTTCCTCCCACTGCTAAAGATCCCTACGCGCAAGCGAATTATTGAAATAAAATTGAACCATATGTTAGTCCCGAAATGACCTAGTTTGTGTTGAGTGGACGTTAAACCCCATTTCTCTCTCTCTCTCCATCTTTCTCTTGAGCTTGGAGTTCCCGTGTTCGATCCGGGTGTTAGTTGAGAAATTGGTGCATATTGGTGCTCACATGAAATAACCGTTTGCAATTAGATCTCTATCTGTCAATTTTCCTCTCAGATATGGTGGTGTCTGAATTCCGAAAAGTAGGACGTTAAGAAATTTTCCATTTCATTTCTTAAAAAATGGCATATTTTACCGTTTTTCTCACATCGTCATTTCTTTAATGGCATATTTTACCGTTAATTCTCTCAGCTATGGGGATATCCAGGATTTTTTTGGTTATTGATATAAAGGATAAACCAGTATTCTGCTTGGTTGAAGTGTTGTCTTGTATTGACGTATAATAAATGTACCTTTATTTATCGTATTGACAGAGAAAGTAAGTTTCAACCATTTACTCCTTTTCTATTGAGAGTATAAAATGTTAGACTTATTTCATATTGATATAAAAGGGTTCTGGCACACCAACCTATATATCAGAAGTCGTTCTTTAACTCAAGTGGTGTGGTTTCGAATCCCCTTTTGTATGTGACAAGGAGTAGGGTAGCCTGTCTTACATTTGAGTTTTTCTCCCATTCTTCTGGTTTCCTCCCACAGCTATAGCGAATTACTGAAAACAAAATTTAGTACCGAAATGATCTAGATTGTGTCGAGCGGACGTTAAATCCGATTTATCTCCTCCTTCCACTTACTTCCCTTTTCTTCCCCCCTCTCCCCCCTTCCACCACTGCCCTCCTCCCGCTCTAATCAAAGCGGTCTACTATAAAACGTTGGCTTGCTATCTTGGAGGTCCGGTGTTCGATCCCTGGGTTGGCTAAGAAAGTTCATCGCGGATTTTCCGGAGTGCCCTCACAGCGTATAAGCGGTCGGATGGGAAGAAAGCCGAGATCCCGGGTACAGATTTCCGGGCAACACTTTTCGCATGCCCATCTTTATTAGCTGAGTCGGATCAGAACAATAGGATGTTAAACCCCATTTCATTTTAAACAATATCCGAGCTGTTGTCTTGAAAGCCGTTCCATTCTTGTACTCCATTACCGCCCAGTAAATCCGGTTTCAGTTATATCGGATGCGTTTTTGTAAAACCCACTTTGACTATCAAATCAATTTCATGTCTTTTTTTTGCGAAAAAAAATTTAAAAAAAATCTTTAATATCAACTCCACGAATAATTACGTTGACTCAAGCAGTAATCTTAGTAATTCTCGAAAATTGAATTTTTCTGAAATTGTCTTTGATAAAATGACGTCATATAATCCGAACTCTTGTAAGATATAAAATAAAAAGATGGTGAACTGTTCCTAATTCATTTGACATTTGCCTCAAGCAGTTTCCAACAATCTTATACAAGTTGATATTAAAATAAGGCTTATTAAAGAGACATTCTGTAAGAGCTAAATCTGTCTATTGCAGATCTTTCTTGTAGCCTCAGAAGTTATAAAAATTATTATTTAGACAATCATTCACAGAATGGATCGAAATTTAATAATTTGAAAATGAATAACCGAGACTTCATTTATTATCGTATCAATGGAGGAGGAGGTTTGATGGTTAGCGCGTGGGCGTTGTATCATAAGGTCTGTCATTGATTCCTCGGTTGTATTTGACAAAAAGTGGGATCGCCTGTCCGACCACGTGGTTTATCTCCGGTTTCCTGCCACTCCTAAAAACACCTAAAGACAAGCGAATTATTGAAATAAGATTAAACCATATGCTAGTCCCGAAATGACCTAGTTTGTGCCAAGGGGGCGTTAAACCCAATTATTTCCCTCTCTCTCTCTCTCTCTCTCTCTCTCTCTCTCTCTCTCTCTCTCTCTCTCTCCCTCTCTCTCTCTCGCTCCCTTAATGTAATTTCAATGAAATTTGAATTTCTACGACCAGCTCTTTACCTAAATCCGGCCTGATTCGTCTTTAAAATAAAACTTGTAGGTGAAAATGACAGCTGAACTTGCAAGTATTAAAGTAATATTGCCTGCAGAAAGTGATTACAGGACAACGACCCATATGTTATTCTTATTTCAGTTATGCTATATAGATATTAGCTATATTAATCTCGTGTTTTCTGTATATTTTAATATCTGTACTAACACATTGGAATAATAGAGAGGTTTCGCAACTTTACATTTACACTTACATTTACATTTAGACGGTTAAACGTCATCAGTTTTTGTGACGTATGACGTACGTCATAAAAGTGTGGCTGACGGATAACAGCCTCCATAACTGTACGTTCACAACACTTAGCTGAACTTTGTTTATTAGAGAGGTTTCGCAACTTAACAGTTACACTTACATTTACATTTAGATAACCGAAAGTGTAATTGTACAGAATGACCTTTCGCTAAATTCACAGTTACATTTACACTTAGTAGGTGGCGACACGAACTTAGTCCAGGATCTTGAAAGACCTTCATCACGGATATGTTGTTGAAGATGAGACTGATAAAGCACGCACATGTTTTGTCCCGGCCTCTTTTTATTTTGTCTACATGAAGAAGTTTTTTTTCTGTGGATTTAGTTTGTGAAAACCACAATTTAGAGAAAAATTATGGGCTGAATCATAGACATTAAACAAGGTCCAGCTAAGTGTTGTGAACGTACAGTTATGGAGGCTGCTATCCGTCAGCCACACTTTTATGACCACGTCATACGTCACAAAAACTGATGACGTTTAACCGTCTAAATGTAAATGTAAGTGTAAATGTAAAGTTGCGAAACCTCTCTATGTGGGACTCGATCACAGGGACGGATCCAGGGATTTTTTGTAGGAGGGGGTTTGTCAGGTTTCTGTTACAGTAATCTACCATCATCGTCTCTAAATTATATATAGGCATACATATAAATTGAGCTTATTAAACAGAGAAATGATTTGTATACTGATGTAGGATCACTTTGTGATGTAATTACATTGATGCAAGGCATTATTGTTTTTATGTAGCTGGGGGTTGGGATGGCCTAGTGGTCTAGATTGCCACGCTTCGACCTCTTGCTGGCCGGTCACCTCTGGCTTGCGGCTGTAGTTTCGAGCCCTGGTGTGAGCGTATGTGGCATGGATATAGGGGCGCCTTCTCAGCCTCGTGGGTTTTCTCTGGGCACTCCGGTTTCCTCGAACTGCTAAAGACCGCTACGCGCAAGGGAATTATTGAAATAAAATTAAACCATATGTAAGTCCCGAAATGACCTAGTTTGTGTTGAGTGGACGTTAAACCCCATTTCTCACTCTCTCTTTTATGTAGCTGAGCAGGGTGGGGTTTGCCCCCCCGCCCTCTGGATCCGCCCCTGGATCAAATCGGTGACTTGCAATACAACGATACTTTTTGTTGAGTTCTATCTGCGATGTATATTCTCCCCAGATTTACAAAACATTCCCAGGCTTTAGTTGAGAATTCACCAAATATTGTTTGTCTTATTTTAACTAACATTTAGCCTTTTACTAAACTTTTTTTGTGTTAATGTTTCAAATACATCAACGACAAACTATGTGCAAAGTTTTTGTTTCTGGGTCAAAGATATATCCTACAAACAGTGATTGCAAGTTGAATAAATTCTTTTGTGAACCTGACTTTGTCAGTAGTATCTTTGTTCAGTTGATCATGTTGGCTAGGTGGATAAGGTGTTGGTTCTCTAGTCTGGAGGTCGGATGTATGATCCCTGCATTGGTAGAGAAAGTTCATCCAGATTTTCCGGCGTGGTTTCCCTTGTCAGTGATGCAGGGCGGAAGGCCTGACAAGGACAGCTGTAAAACCGAGGTCCCGTGTACACATTGGAGTGCACGTAAAAGATCCCTTGGCAGTTGGAATTGGATATAAGAGTAGGCCGTAGCGCCGCTGCCCGGGCAAAATCTCCCTCATAGCACACTGTATGGCGTATGTCCGTCTTCCATTAGCCCAGGCTAGGTGCATAAGAGTAGGACGTTAAACCCCATTTCGTTTCATTTCATTTCCCCACTCACTCACCGGGCTATCACGTGACCAATCCTGGTGTTGGTCGAGTAACGCCCTTTATTCCCGGTTTAGGGTTTAATATAAGAGCCACCTGCAGATTTGGACCAAGGTCACCCAAGATGTAAAAGGGGCTAACGCTAACCCTATAGATAATCAGACCGTCTACTACAACATCAACAGCTGCAACCAATTGATCCACACTGTAACTTCATCAAACGCCACCACACTTCATAACTGACAAAGGCCCCAAGTTTATTCCAACCTCCACGATAAAATCCATACACACCAGTTCTCTGGCAACCGATCGCTTTCAAAGAGCTCTTTCGTTGACTTATTTTGTAACGAACAAAAAGCTAGCGGAGGTAAATAAAAATATTCACAGAAAAATCGGCATGGAAACCATCGATAACTTCATTATCACCAGTCGTCATAAACACTTTTAACGAAATGAACATAGAAATACTATCCATTAAACCACTATCATAAAACAGAAACTCTCAACCGGGCAGCAAAAACCGCATTAAATATTCTTAAAAGGACAAAGCATAATAATCAAGAAAAAGTGACAAAGGCTCATGTTATGTCATAATGAATCGCATAGACTACATCTCCGAGGCAGGAAAACAATTAAGTAACTCTAGACATTACACGAAATAAGACCAACCCATCTTTAAGGACACAGCAACCTTAATAAATAGGTATGCAAACAAAAATGTCTCATATATTGAATTTTCCACAATTTTTCAAGGCCTTGTGTATATTGTCCATTGTGTAGAGGTTGTAGAATGTGCTAAAATGCAAAATTCTACTTGATTTGGTGTACATCTGCCAAAATATCGACACCAACTACGTCCTTTCGGGACTAACATATGGTTCAATTTTAGGGGTAGGGGTCTTTAGCAGTAGGAGGAAACCCACGAGTTTGGACAGTTAAACATCCACGTCACACAAACTAGGTCATTTCGAGCATAATATGCTTTCTGTCACATTACTTTATTGTTACCGAAGTTATGAGTGTTTGAAATTTTGATAAGTATAGCATAGTCTGGAGTGTCATCACTCTGATAATTAACGAACTCTCGAATTTTATAGTTTATATTACATTAGAAGCTACACACAACACCTGCAATACGCAGATTTAGCTCTTGCATAATGCAGCTTTAACTATCCCCTCTGTTGTAACCGTTGTCGATAAACCGTTTTTTTTTCCTGGATTAAGATTCAATGACGTGTGATAGCTATATGGCTAGTTTCGTCAATACCATATAGTTCCTGTCAGTGAAATTATCTGCTAACCAAACACATAGCACCATTCGCACGGTCTTTGATACCAGACGTGTATTGAATTTCTCACTTTCAATTGACCAAGACGATATTGCAAAGGTTCTTTTGTTCCTGTTTTGATGCTCTTGAAGTCGAATTAGAAAAGTATTAGTTTAGGTTGTGATCGACACGATCATAGATTTTATATAAAAACACCGAGAAAGATCACACGATTGTAATTATCCCTGAGGTATTAAATTCTAGAGAAGTTGATATTATTGGTGTCAATTTCTCTTTATTCTGACGTCATCTATATACCGACGTCATCTTTATGGATAGACGCACATTCGGCAAATCTCGATAGATTCCGGTATCGTACATTTTACCTCGGCTGTATGACGGTAAGTGATGTGTAGCTACATCCATTGAGTTGTAATGTGGCTACCGGTTAAATGGTCAGGAAAACTTTCCGCTTTTAGAAAGAAGTTCGTAAAATGGCGTCGTTCGAAAAATATGTAAAGCCATTTACCCTCACACCAAGGTTCAAAACAACAACTTTAAGTCAGAGGTTATCGGCAAAAAAGAGGTCGACGTGCAACACTTTAGATCACTAGGTCATCCCATCCACATCCCGACCCCACCCTTGTACGTAACATGGAGTAGGATCGAGAAGTTTCTTCAGGTCGCTGAAATTGATCCTATGTAAGTCCCGCAATGACAATTTCTGTTGAGTGGACAGAGTTGAGTTTTTTCTCTACATTTATTTTTGTGACTATGGTATAAACACGTTCTGTTCGACCCGCATATAAAACAATAAGTGTTGTGCCATCTCGAATTTACCAAGTTGATCAATTCAGCATGAAATTCAGGATAAAATAACATTAATATCTCTATTACGTGTCCTTTTACACAAATCGCGCTCTATTAAAACGATGATTGGATTAAAATTGAACCATATGTTAGTCTCTCTCTCTTCTCTCTCTCTCTCTCTCTCTCTCTCTCCATTAAATTGTGGTAGTAGTGTGTTTCACGTTATGGTTACTTTCATGGGAGATTACTTTGTATTACATGGGTATCTGGTGAAGCGAAATGCAGCCAAGGGGGACAACAGCGGAGCCAATGTAATAGTTTTCTAATTGAGTTTATTTTAATAAAATGGTTATTGTATATTTTATCCAGAAAGAAATAATATGATTAAACGGTTATTTTTACTCTTCATTTCGTGACGAAATGAAAGCAGACATGCAATCAGCTGCAGATCAACCAATACTCGCTGGAAGCTAAATTATACTTCAAGATTTCATAAAATCAGACGCATTTATTAATTTAAAAACAATTCTCTCCAAGCTCTACATGGATCGGGTCTTCAGCACGAATAGAACTGAATAATTGGTATAATGGACACGAACATTGCCGTTAAAGGGTTTCGGCTACCGGACACAATAGCAATCGTTATGTTAACCATATGTCTCAAGAATCACTTAAAACGGTTTATATTCCGCCTGAACATATCACCACTCTTCAATTTGGTACTTGAATGAGAGAAGGACTTTTAGTATTACTGTGTAACGACCCACGTAAACAATCTTAATTATCTTCACGTATTTGCCATCAAAATATCCGATGGAATTTAAAGGAGGGGAGGGGGTAAATTTTCTGTCCAAATCCTGTCCAAATCAGGTAAAGAAGACGGGTATATATACATACGCACGCGCATAAACATTCTTGGTTATCTTTACGTATCCACTATCAAAATATCTGGTGAAATTTAAAGGGGGGGGGGGTAAATTGTCTCTACAAATCGGTTGATGAAGACGGGTATATATACGCAATGTGTCGTGTACTATGAGAGAAATTTTAACCCATACAGTGTCGCTTCGGTCTACCTGAATTCCAGCTGTCACCGGCAAAATATATGGTGAAAGAAAATGGGGATTAAACGTCCTTGGTTTCCGAGAGAGAGAGAGAGAGAGAGAGAGAGAGAGAGAGGGAGATGGGGTTTAACGCCCACTCGACACAAACTAGGTCATTTCGGGACTAACGCATGGTTTAATTTCATTTTAATAATTCGCTTGCGCATAAGGGTCTTTAGCAGTGGGAGGAAACCAAAATGCCCGAAGGAAACCCACGAGGTTGAGAAGGCGGCCCATGCCACATACGCTCACACCAGGGCTCGAAACCACAGCCGCAAGCCAGAAGGGACCGGCCAGCTAGAGGTCGAAGCGCGGCACTCTAGACCCCCCCCCCTTGTTTCTGAAGACGGGGAAAATGTCTATTACGTCGTCACGGCCTGAAGTAGGCATTACTTACCAATCCACCCGATATCTGTCTATCTCAGTAGGGTTTACCTTGCTAAATGGGGTTGAACGTCTTACAACTGGACAGATGGAGAGCGACATACTTTATGTGTGTTATGAGAACAGTTTTTCCGGTTAACATGCTGGGGTATATTAAAGTGTCCACCGTCGTGTAGAATGAACCAAGACATGTTGTACCATCAGAACTGGATCCGTGCCAGATCCTAATGGCTTATGGCTACTCGACCAGGTCAAACCACGTAGGAAAATTGAAAGCAATTTTCTCGGCCAACACCGGGATCCAACCCCACTGAGCCACAGCGGCTCATATTCTTGCTGTTGGGTGGACTAAGGAATACTACGCGCAAAGGAATTAGTGGAATAAAATGAACCATATGTTGGGATCAGAATGATTGAGGATGCAATGAGTGGAGGTTACCCACCACTATCAACCCACTCTCTCTCTCGCTTTTCACCCCCCCCCCCCCTCTCTCTCTCCCTCTCCCCCTCTTTCCCATCACTCTGACGTCAACGTTATCTTGATTCTACTGCTGAACTGTAAATGTCACGTGTCAGACAATAGTGTTTTATTTGATTGTAAATGGTTTAGCAAGTTAAATACTTAGAATCCAAATATAAGACTACAATATTCAGAGTTCATCTAAAGTCAGACATAACTGAGAACATCGTGTAGTGATTGCATTCATTATTATTACCACCTAAAGCATCGATTCTCAACCAGAGATCTTCATATGAGTGCCGCTAAATTTTGAATGGCCCACCAACAAAAAAAACCCCACGTGATCCCAGTTGAGTTTTCACTGGTGTCTACCCGTGCTATTTTTTTATTTATTTTCAGTAATTTAATGTTTCTATGACTACCAGTCCGTGGTGTCTACGATTGTATGCCGTCGATGACTTGACATGGGTTTTTTTGCGCAAAATTCAAATATTTTTCATATATATTTAGCAACGTGTACACGGGACCCCGGTTTTTCGTCCCACCCAAAGGACTAGACAACTGTCCTTGTCAGGCCCTCTGTCCTGCATCACTGACAAGGGGTAACCACGTCGTAAAATCTGGATGAACTCCACACAAAGAAAAAAAAAGACATTTAAAAATATTATAATAAATAACCGAGTCTAAAACATACGCATACGGATATTCTAGAATGCGGGACTTTATCTCCGCATAATGGTGGTCATACATTTACCGAACGTTTAAAACAAGTTGCATTATTGAAATAAAATTGAAACCATATGTTAGTCCCGAAATGACCTAGTTTGTGTTTAGTGGACGTTAAACCCCATTTCTCTCTCTCCCCTCTCTCTCTCTCTCTCTCTCACTCTCTCGCTCTCTCTCTTTTAAAACAAGTTGCCGTTTAATGCTTTATGTATGTTTATGTGCGATTTATTTCGTTATTATTATGCCATTCTAGGCGGTAATAATATTGGATCAGGTGCAAAAACATATATACGTTCTTGTATATCAGATAATCACTGACAAACGCGGTGTTTAATATCGCTGTCGTGAGAAGAGAGGGCGGGTCATCTTCTACATGTAATATATTCGGTCTTGAGTGGGAGCAGAACAGTAGGTCTTTTAAACCCACTTCATTTTATTTCCACAGATTTTTACTACAAAGTAAAAAAACAACTTTTAAATGAATCAATATTTAATTAATTAAGTCCTTCTGTCTGGGAACTTCGACTGCCCATCAAATAATCTATCTAAGAAGAGCTTTCAACATATTTGGTTAGGGTCTTCATCGATAGAGAGACGGATTAAACATAAATCCCTTTATAATAACATTAACTCTTCTTAAAACTCCTCGTATCCTTATTTTATAAGTCTTCTTTGAAGTTAATCATCCCCCGATACAAACCAGGGTATGATCTGAGCTCACTTTATGTCTCAAAGATTAGAAAGTAATTATCCATAAGGGACTTAAATGGGAAAAACAGGAATCCTTAAAGTGTAGATAATTCCGTGTTTATCAAGACGGATATTGAACTCAAAATGGCTTCAGATCAAATGGATAACGGAAGACTATCCACGACAATTGACCCCTTCTCTCGTGTCTTTTTAGTGACACCGGTCCCACTCAATAGGGTTCAAACCCATTTCAGCATAACAGACTCATTCCTATTACAGTCAATATGGTTCAAGTCCCTTTCGGCATAACATATCAGTCCCACCCAGTAGGGTCCGGGTCCTTTTCGGCATAACACACCAGTTCCACTACAGTCAATAGGGTTCAAGTCCTTATCGGCAAAACATTTCTACTACAGCCAATATGGACTTATTTGGCGTAGCACATCAGCCCCACTCAATTATGTTTAAATTATGCACAAGACGCCAGTTTTACTGTCACCCATACACACAACATTCTATTGTTTGATAGTTAACACGTTAGTACGTCTGGGATCTTCAAGATTACAGTCTTAATTTGTTTAGAATAGGGTATTACATTGCACTATTTTTAAAAAGATATATGTGAATATCATGCCTGCATAGAACCCAATGTACGTGTAGAGTGAGAGACATTGATGGAGATTAATGGTGGTGTGGAAGCGTATGCTAACAAGGCTTTCAGACGGGATAAATGACAGACAGCAGTATACAGGATTTAAATCATAATGTGGATAAAATCACGACGGAGTGAGAGAGAGAGAGAGAAAGAGAGAGAGAGAGAAAGAGAGAGAGACAGGAGTGGGGATTCTACGTGGACAACCATATCGCAATGAAGCTTACCAAGATATGATGTTTAACGAGTTACAAATTAAGTGTAAACTGATATGGTGTTCGGGGGGTTGGGTGGCCGAATGGTTAGCGTGTGCACGCGGTTTTATATGGCCTGCCATTGAGTTAACTGGCGTGGTTTCGAATCCCGGTTGTACGTGGCAAGGAATAGGGTCGCCTGTCCAACCTCGTGGGTTTTCTTCGGGTACTCCGATTTCCTCCCACTGCTAAAGACCCCTATAAAGCGAATTATTGAAAAAAAAATTAAAACCATATGTTCCAGAAATGACCCAGTGGACGTTAAATCCCATCTCTCTCTCTCTCTCCTCTCTCTCTCTTCTCTCTCTCTCACTCTCTCTCTCTCAAGAGGCGAGTTTAGAATTAGATTACACCAATGACATTGTCTTTAACGAAATGAAATTTCCTTCTTAAACTACGTTTATTTTATAAAACGGATAACTGGGCTTAATTTCCTGAGAGCCATATCACCGGATGCAGTTTTCTAATTATAATATCTTATTTAATAAAGTAAATCGGATTGAATAACACGTGAAAGCCTGCATTAAGTTCTCTCCAAAAACAAAATAGAAATAGTTAAATCTCCTTTATACCGTTAGCAGATGCACTGTTGTATCCCTTCATCGATTGGTTATTTTAGCAACTGAAATGACATGTCACCAAGAAGAAAAATGTCTTGGACTGAGATCAGTCAAATGTAGTCTGATGTCGTACACATAATGTCTGCAACTCTAAATTCCGTTGACAATTCTCCTCTGCGACACAACAATTGTAACATTGTGTGAGTAATAAATTTGTATGATGTTGACTACCCAAATTTCTGTTCACTGAAACTTATAGACTGTGGTCCAAATAGCATTTCCGTGTTAGTGCTGAAACAAAACGAAGCCTTTTTAGTCATTGTATTACTCCGCTTAACACGTCTCATTCTGAAACCAAAACAGTACGGGAATAGAAATTCAAAGCTTCCAGATAAATTCTACAGAAAACACAAAGATAACGAGCTATGGGAAATTAATCGTATTAAATCCACAGATGCTTTTCATTTTCCTGAGTTGTTCCCCCTTTAAGTTGTGGTGTGTAGGGTCTGACAAGGGGCAACGTATACTCGTTCGGGTGAGAGGAAAACGAGGTTCCTTGCGTACACGTTGCCATGCACGTAACGGGACCCTTAGCAGTTGACTCGGTTCTGCTCTCCGGCCATGCCTGACTAAAGATTAGTAGGACGTTAAACCCCATTTCATTCCATTTTATTGACAGAAAAGTAAAAGATCTATCGATATGTTTACCTAATTGTTATATCAAACCGATCTATGTACGTGCTGTGACGTAATATAAATTATTATTTCGACCTGTGTACGCGCAGTAACGAATTTGAATTTGTATTTCTGTCTGTACACATATAGCAACGTAATTTGTATTTCGATCTGTGTGCGTGCAGTAACGAAATTTTAACCCGGTCTGTGTAGGTGCAATAACGTAAATTAAATCAAACCCGGCCTGTGTACATATAGCAACCTAATTTGAATTATCAGCTCGGCCTGTTTACGTGTAGTTAACGTTATGTGGACTAATAGAGACTTTTGGCAAGTGGAATTTTCCGCATCCGTATCACGTATCCGTATCGCCACGTGATACGTTGCGTCAATGTAGTTTTAGAGTTTTGGCAGATTTTCGCGGCGTGTACATATGGGTAGCTGAGCTGAGCTTAGTTCTAATACAGCATGGTGGCAGTTATCTACCAAGATCTTCAGTACTAGTCAAGTGTCTACTATGATACAACATTTCAGCGTCTAAAAGTAGCAAAAAGTATGGTAAAAAGACGACGATGTTACATGGACCTTTTCCGTATGAAAGCTGTTCGATACGTGCTGCCGTATCCTAGTGCCATATCACGTATGAGAAATACACAAGTATTGTTGACGTCACACACAAAATCGATACGGATACGCGATACGGACCAGAAATTTACGCTTGCCAAAAGTCTCTACTAGAGACTTTCTGGTCCGTATCGCGTATCCGTATCGATTTTGTGTGTGACGTCAACAATACTTGTGTATTTCTCATACGTGATATGACACTAGGATACGGCAGCACGTATCGAACAGCTTTCATACGGAAAAGGTCCATGTAACATTAGAGACTTTTGGCAAGTGGAATTTTCCGCATCCGTATCACGTATCCGTATCGTCACGTGATACGTTGCGTCAAGGTAGTTTTAGAGTTTTGGCAGATTTTCGAGGCGTGTGCGTATGGGTAATTGGGCTAGCTTAGTTCTATTTACAGCATGATGTCAGTTTTCTACCAAGATCTTCAGTACTAGACAAGTGTCTACTATAACACAACATTTCAGTGTCTAAAAGTAGCAAAAAGTATGGTAAAAAGACGACGATGTTATATGGACCTTTTCCGTATGAAAGCTGTTCGATACGTGCTGCCGTATCCGTGTGCCATATCACGTATGAGAAATACACAAGCATTGTTGACGTCACACACAAAATCGATACGGATACGCGATACGGACAAGAAATTTACACTTGCCAAAAGTCTCTATCGTCGCCTTTTTACCATACCTTTTGCTACTTTTAGACGCTGAAATGTTGTATCATAGTAGACACTTGACTAGTACTGAAGATCTTGGTAGATAACTGCCACCATGCTGTATTAGAACTAAGCTCAGCTCAGCTACCCATATGTACACGCCGCGAAAATCTGCCAAAACTCTAAAACTACATTGACGCAACGTATCATGTGGCGATACGGATACGTGATACGGATGCGGAAAATTCCACTTGCCAAAAGTCTCTATTATCTCGGTGCGTGTACGTGCAATAAGCACAATTTGAATTATTATCCATTGGCGTCTATCTTGGTAAGCTGATCAGTTCAAATTCCAAAATGGAGGAAACAAACAAATGGTTATTTTTATAACTTGACAAATGCCACGATCAAGCTGTCCTGTTTTACTGTATCAGTTTATTTTATCCATTCTTATATTTCCATATTTATTTTCTAAAAAAAAACTCAATCTCTTGAATTCATGTTTTTTTCTTATCAGTGCATAAAATACATCTTTTATCTGAAAACATAAATCTAGCGTTATAAATGTTCTATAATATTCCCTTTCGTCAGTGGTGCAGATGACCTGGAGGCGGATAACGGATAGTCGTGCATGTAAAATAACCATTTGTTACTTAGTTTCGGTTTAAAGGCCATATCGCCTTCATGGTACACTGTATGGCGTATACCCAACTCCATTAACACTGTCGAATCGGAACAGTAGCACGTTATACCACATTTCATTTTATTTGATTTTCACTTTTTTATATCAATTGTAGTTGGGGAATTGTAATCATTGTAGGATTGGTGTTTGTTTCAGACTATCTACACATTATTAAATCAGGCCCGGATCCAGGATTTTGTGCGGGGGAGGGGGGGGGGGCACATTGAAGCAAAAGGTAATATGTCGCAACCTTGGATTGCTTGGCGGAGACAATGCGTAAATCATGTTTATATCATCTATTAAAGATCAGATGAGCGAACTACAACAGCAACAAAAATAAACTATGTCACTAGGGATACCCCCCCCCCATCCGCGCGTGTAAATATATATGATTACTAGTCTTTCTCTAAAACATAAAAAAACTGATTTTGCCGGAGAGTTAAAGGTGCGGAAAGGTGGGACTGCAAGCCCTATACTTCTTATTTATTCAGTCAACAAACACACAAGAGAGAGAGAGAGAGAGAGAGAGAGAGAGATAGAGAGAGAGAAAGAGTAACATATTGGAAAGAAACCGATGGACCCGCAGAAAATCCACGATATTAGACCATTTAGCCACGCAACTCCTTATATATGTAACGAATCAATAATTTGTGCAACTGAGCACTATGCCATCTGTCCATTTTAAATTCTACAGTACATGTTTTATTGATCGGCACCAGGCGTTTATTTCATTGAGTTCTAATACAACGACAATATTGACTCACAGTTCCGATCTGTCTCTCAACTACGACTTGACATTTAGATTATAAGATAACTCTATACAAATTTAATTTTTATTTCTTTACAGTTCTTGATAAATAAAACGACATTTGTGTCCCATGAAAAAAAAAGTTTGATTGATTATCCCAATAAAAAATGAAACTAAAACTAGAGGCGTTTGCGAAGAATAAGCCAAGTATTTTAAATTATTATGTTTCCCCAATAGATAGAAAGAAGACAAAAATTAAACTGTTGTGTCAAAATAAGAGGTCCCGAGCTCACTAAGCATTCTCAGACTTAAGTTAAGAAATTTTCAACTTCCACTGTTTATGAGAAATATCTTTGATCCAAAAACACAAAACTCTGCATTTATAAAGGGCAACATTTTAGTTGAAAAAAGGCCAACAATTTAGAGTACATTTAATGCTGTTTGAATTGGAGCCTCTAGGCTGTAACAAGAGTACATTAATACGTGGGACTCAATCTGTGACCTATACGTTAGAGCTGGTGTCAAACACGGTAGTCTTCCTGTCTTCAGATGTCCCAACAGGCGGGTTGTAATGAAGATTATAAAGTTTAAAGGTAATGGCGATCATCATGTTGTTCAATAGCCAATTTCTACTCTCAGGCGTGACAAACACCAGTTGTGTTGATCAAGAGTCTGGCTCTGTCTTTATAATTTTATATTTCAGAGAGAGTTTTCTTATCATCATCTTCGCCAATCGGGGGGTGGGGGGGGGGGGGGTGGGGAGGAGTGGGGGTTGGGGGTTGGGATGGCCTAGTGGTCTAGAGTGCCGCGCTTCGATCTCTAGCTGGTCGGTCACCTCTGGCTTGAGGCTGTGGTTTCGAGGCCTGGTGTGAGCGTATGTGGCATGCAGATAGGGGCGTCTTCTTAACCTCGTGGGTTTCCTCCGGGCACCCCCCACCCCTTCTTCTCCAAAGAAAAAAAACAAAACAAACGCTTCTGTCGTTGATTAGCTTGACCTGTAATCATTTGTTCGACCATGACCCCTTGTGTTGTTGTTCATCATCTAATGAGTAATGGCTACATCGTCTGGTTTAAAGCATAAATCAATCGTCTTCTATCGACATCCTCATCTAAGTTTTACAGTTTTTTATTTCTATCAATTAAGATCTTAACACTTTTTATAAGTGGCATGGAGATAGGGTCGCCTTTTCAACCTCTTGGGTTTCCTCCGGGCACTCCGGTTTCCTCCCACTGCTAAAGACCCCTACGGGCAAGCGAATTATTGAAATAAAATTAAACCATATGTTAGTCCCGAAATGACCTAGTTGTGTCGGGTGGACGTTAAACCCCATTTATATTGTCCGATCCTTTTACATTGTGGTAATAAAATATGGTTGAACCAATTATATTATCTATAAGTTTAGTCAGTCCTTAGTATCTAGTCGTTCAAATACACCAAGGCCCCGTGTACACACTGGCGTGCACGTAGAAGAACCATTGACAGTTAAAATACGAAATAAGACGAGACCCTAGTGTCGCTGTACTGGACACCAATCCCTTACAGCCCTTATTAATTAGAATCCTAGGTAACCCTTATTCCAAGGACAACATTGTATTAATTAGCATCCTAGTTAAGCTTTATTCTGAAAATTCCTCCCACTGCTAAAGACCCTTATGCGCAAGCGAATTATTGAAATGACCTAGCTTGTGTCGAGTGGACCTTCAAAACCCCATTCTCTCTCTCTCTCTCTCTCTCTCTCTCTCTCTCTCTCTCTCTTCTGAAAATAACAATGTATTATCTATAATGCTGGTTAACCACTATTACAAGAATGTATCAGGCTAAATCAAACATTGTATTACATAAGATCTATGTCTAACTATTGCAGGTCTATCGCTTGGCTCACAATCAGCTCTCTAGTCATCGGATGATAGATTCTTGTAATCGACTGAAAGACGATGGTCATTTAATAATTCAATTTAAAAATGGATAATCAAGAGTTTGTTTATGAACATTAAAACCGTTGCTATGAAACCGAGACTACTCTATTCTCATCAAGAAACTTCAAACCTGAACTCAGAATAAATAGTAAGTGCAGGAGACTGCACCACACACAATTCTACACAAAGACAAATGCATGGACAAGACATCAACCAAAAACAATTTTCAATATATTCCGTTTTTATTATCTATTTTAAAACTAAGGAGAAGTGTCAGCTCTTTATTTGAATCCAGCACAATGTATCTTTCAACACAAAGTGCTCCAAATATAGGAATAACCCAGTTACGGAATCTGTTATCGTTTCTGTACAAATCGGATAAGGCAAGGTGGTGATTATTAAAATTAATTTCTTCATCCGTCATTCTGTCTTTATGTTATATCGTTTGTAAAGTAATAATTATTTTGTTGTGGGCGTGCTGCTTCTAATTGGGATCGAATAAAGTTGTAGATTCTGACGAAGGTAGAAAGTTGTTGTAGGTGTTCTGCTTCTAAATGAGCTAGTATGCTGATGTAGACCTTGAGCTGCTAATTGAACTACTTTATCTATCATGTGGATGTTAAGATTTGAAATGAG
Source organism: Patella caerulea (assembly GCA_036850965.1). NCBI lineage: Eukaryota > Metazoa > Mollusca > Gastropoda > Patellidae > Patella > Patella caerulea. The sequence continues at coordinate 310,531 of JAZGQO010000010.1, read as the reverse complement.
ACATGGTTTTCAAACCGCGTGAAGTGAAGTATTAGGTGAATGTCTTGAGTGAATTGGACGATGAGAATATTCACAGATTACAACATTTTGACCCTACATTAGTTATTTGCGAATAAAATGAGGTATAATGCCCGTTCTATATTTCTACCTCAACCGGGTGATGAGGAAAATTACGCCGGAAAACAATCGAATTCCACCTTTTACGTGTCCGCCAAGGTGTATACAGAGTCCCACCCGAACGACCAGACGTTGTTCTCCCTGCTAGCCCTTCAAATTATATACCCTGGTTAATTTTTCTATTTTTATCCACCAATTACATAAATTGGGTGGGCGAAGTAGAATAGAATTAATTGCGGTTTTTTTGCTATTTAGATCGATGAATCTTTGTTGTAAAATTACTTTTTGAATATTTAAATTGTTTGCAAAATTTCTCATAATCGAGGATTTTAGCTGATGTATTATTGTGAAGGTAAACAAAGACGCTTGGATTGTAGATAAAATCACCAAGGGCATGTAACTTGAATACCGGGTCCAGGGGTTAGTGGACATTCATTTTCAGTATTCTACATCCAAGTATATGTTGTTTTATTACGGCCAAGTTGTTTATTATGAATACTGCTTTACAGAGCGATATCTATTGACTAGTAGGGTGGAATATCTGTATTGTGAAGGCGAAGACGATCGGTGTTTATAATCACTCCTATTTCTTGATTACGGCTTTACATGATTCTTCACCACGGCCAGTCTACCGCTGTAGCACCACCCTTCAATATATTGTCACCTTTCCACTTATACATAGTTTTTTTAGCCTGACAAGGACAGTTGTCTAGTCATTCGGAGGGTACGAAAAAACCGAGATCCCGTGTACACATTGGCGTGCAAGTCAAAGATCCATTGGCAGTTGTAATTCGATATAAGAGTAGACCGTAGCACCGCTGCCTGGGCACAATTTTCCTCATAGCACACTGTATGGCGTATGTCTTCATTAGCCCAGTTTAGGAGCAGAACAGTAGGACGTTAAACCCCATTTCATTTCATACATCGTATCTCACGGGTAAAGTATAAACCTAAAACCTTACATCTTGTATTTTTTCAACTCGATACCCTGTCGGTCGGTACCTTCAAACTTGCCTGTCCGCTTTCTCGAGGACATAATTTTGACGAATCTTTTTTTTTTTTCAACTGTAGGATAAATGGTTCTTATGGGTAGTCTTTTGTTGGGGATGAATCGCTATTTACGTTCGGGTTATGACAAATCTTATCCAGATTTTGTGACAATGTTTCGTGACAATGTTTCGTTACAGTGGACGATAATTGAGATTGTATTGGATCTGATCATACATTTAAATCTTGTCTGATGTGGGAGTATAAAGGTATTATTAAGAATCGGTACTCTCGAATGTATCTATAATTTAAAATCGAACATTACACGATTCTACCTCTAATCATAGTCTAGGGTTTATGTATTATTTCAAATCAGACATACGTACTGATTCAAGTTTTCACTGAGTCACCATATCATAATAATATACCGAGCGCCATAGAAAACGCATCACTTAGTTTATCGTATAACAAAATGATCCTGTAAACATATCGTATTTATTGTCAGTAGTGCGTGTGTCCTCCACTGGCCCTTACGCACGCTGTGCAGCACAATTAACGTTGTTATACTTTTGGCTTTGATCCCTCTGACTTTGTACCGTTGATTACAGATTAAACATCCATAAGTGTTCAAAAATATGTTGTTATTGATGTGTTCCCATTTGAATATGGTTCACAATAAGTAGCAAAATAAATAAGATATGTTTACAGTGTCATTTTGTTATACGAAAAACTAAATGATGCGTTGTCTATGGCGCTCTGTATATATCATTTCTCATATATAAATATATTGCATATACAGGACAGGCTACCCTACTCCTTGTCCCGACCAACTGTAAAGCGACACCACATCAGTTAACTCAACGATAGACGGTATGACGCAGGGCGCGGGTGCAAGGCATTCGGCCCACCCCATTCTCCCTCTCTCTCCATTGTAAATACTTTCATTGCTAATTGTCACGTATAAGCGGGAAATTGAAACCACACCCATTGACTCTATTGCAGGCATTATTATCTATAGCATTCATCCTCTCACCCCGTGTAAATTGAATAGTCCAGTTTTATTCATTACACTATATAAGAAACGATTCCATGAATTAGGTCAACCACCGCATTTACCACCACAATATACGAGTCCTCCAAAATAGAAATATATTTTATTCATCAATAAAAAAATCAGATATATTACACGGGACTATTAGACGGTATGATATATACCGGAAACGACCGTCCATTCCATGAGCGGAAGTAGACTGATGTGTTTATTATGTGTATAGATTTTGTAAATGTTTTGATGTTGGTTTCTGTAATGGATTCTAGAAGAGTCAATTGAAAGTCGACAGTGATGTATTTGTCTGGTTTATGTTTAATTCAGAAAATAATAGAGGTAAATTAAATGACGAGATGTGCTAAATGGATACATGCACACATGTATCAAGGAAAAATATGTCTCGTTCATCAAGTGGTTTGTTCGGGTCCTAATTATAGACTTCAATTCTTGTTTTAACAGAAGCGGTGGATTAAAAAGCAAATATAATCTATCAGACGATATAATAATGCGCGTTTATAATTTAAAGTCAAATAATGGTTTATTTATTTAGTTTCATTTTCTTCGGGGGATTTGTTAAACAGATAACTAGAGTCACTGTTTACATGGAACATATAACTCGAGTCACTGATTACATCACATGAGCTCACTTTTTGCCGGCAGCCGGTAATGACGTCATCTCTGTCATATTGGAATTATCAATTAGTTTTGACGGTAAACGATTGGTACAACTACTCGTTGGTGTGAAGTCTGTATTGTCATTGTCTCCAAATGTCTCCAATGATAAATAATACGAATATGTTAAGTTTTGGAATAGGTACCCCCCCCCCCCTCCTCATCCAACCATTTATCTGGTGAGTTGCTCCGATATAGCGCCCGACGTTTGTAAGATTATTTTATATCGTGTAAATGGGGCTTATACAGATTGCGGAATTCCCGAGATTTTAGTGCATGTGTGTGTGTGTGTGTGGGGGGGGGGTCTCGTGTTTGTTATGATCTGTTAGTTGGTTTTGATGTTCCCGCACTTAATTCCCGCAAACATACTATATTACAGTTTCACGACCACTTTACTTGTTCATTGGTAAAATTGTACATCGCAATGTCGTCATTATCATAAGATGGCAAGTATGACGCCATAATTACACGATAACGATGGCGTCGTAATCACACGATGGTGCCATAATTACACGATGGCGAAAATGGCGTCAAAATTACAATATTAAGATGGCGTCATGCTTGGTTTTATGTGAATAGTACGGTAGTACTTATTTAAAAACAGGCGTACATTATACTCACCGTCTATACAATTACACTAATTATATCTGAAGTCTTTGATTGCAGTTAATCAACTCGACAATCTATTTTTTTTCTTCGGGTGCCTTTGGGGTTAATGAATGTCTACCTAGATGTTGACCACATTAATTGACCCTGATTAAAATCGCAGACAGTCTGAAGCGGTTTCAGCATGTTTAATATTTCAAGTCGGGATATCGATTCGTTGTTTTAAAGATATTGTTTATACTGATAGGTTATTTTTTCCACATGAAATGTCTTCTGTAATAGTAAGGGAGTTAGTTGGTCGAATGGTTAGCGCGTGCGCGCTGTATTATAAGGTCAGTCATTGAGTCAACCGGTTTTACGTGACAAGGATTGGGGTCGCCTGTTCAACCTCGTGGCTTTTCTCCAGGTCCTCTGGAAGCCCCCCACTGCTAAAGACTCCTAAAGCGAATTATTGAAATAAAATTGAACCATGTTAGTCCCGAAATGACCTAGTTTGTACCTATAAATGGACGTTAAACCCCATCTGGCTCTAATAATAAGTACAGACCTACCGTGTAAACAAAAATCAAACGTATCACAATACACACAAACAACAAACCAGCGGCCATACTTGAAACAAATCAGTCTTCTTTATATCGTACATTTTCAGTTTGAAACCCGTTCTGGAGTAGGAACCCAAGCGATCGTTTGTTCTGAAGTGGCGTTTTATTTACTTTGGGACCATAACCCATCAGATCAACATAAAGCGTACGGTGATATAAAAACACAAGGTCTACCCTTTCTTACACTTGCTTACAAACACTCTGGGCCCTGTTTCACAAAAACTTAAAAGCTAAAATCACTTAAATAGATTTTAACTAAAATCAAAATGAAATTTTAAATTTTATGCGTTTCACGAAGATTGATTGTAACTTAAAATGCGATTGTAATAGATTTTGGTTTAAATCGCTTGCGCCCGCGCAGTGCGCATTTCCGCTGCGGGTACTTACTTAGGTGAAAGCAAACTGTTGGCAGGTTGAATTAACGGTTGCAATATCAATGGGGAGAGTTTTATACGTTGAACCAATGTTTCTACACGGTCAGACATTCGTAGAGAGGTGAAATAAATGAGTGTACTGCGTAGTACGTGATTCGAAAAGTATCGGCGGGTTGGCTTTGAACTTGGCATTTGATTCGTGACAAGGGAATTTGATTTACTCGCAGGCTTCAATGGAAATAATGTGTATCGATAAACTAAATCGCAGGGATTTGTAGTTTTATGGAGAATTGTCACAAACATATTATGATATTTGTACCTCAAATGGCTAATCTAGCTTGTAATATTTCGTCGCATTTTAAAAGTATTTATCAATTTTGAAATTAATACACCAAATAGCCAATGTTCCGATGACTAGATTTGACATGTCATTCCCATAGACCCACCCTTTCAATGATAGACCTACTTTGAAAATGATACTTACTCAATTAAATGATTTTTTCCGTAAGATAAAATAGCTTTGGCTACTAAAATGCGAATTATTTTTGTTGTTGTATTAACGTAAGAAGACTCCATTACGAAATAATAATAAATTTATATTAAAATTTAATTTCAAATATGCCTATAACATTTTTCAATATAGCACATATGCGATTATTGATTTTTCTTTTTACAAATCATCATAACCCCCAAAAGCATGCGTAAATAGTACATATGGTTTGCTAGTATTATAGGCCTTTAGCCTTTCTAAAACCGAAAAATGGGCCATACCATTGTACCCGAACCTATTTTCTTTGTAAATAAGGGGGCTCTTCTTTCTAAGTCATTGGATATGAGTAAATGAATTTCTTTTAGTGTTTAGTTTACTGGGTTTTTTTTCGTGGAGTTCCAATATGGAGCGCCATCCAAATGCTTAAATTGACTTAGAATAAAATAAACGGGTGGACCATACCTGTATTTCTCATGCTGTGAAAAGAATTGAATTTGAATGAGAATTGTTTTTGTGAATGATGGTTGGAATATTAAAATTATGTGACCCGGGCCGTTCACAATATTATCATTATTCCAATTATATCTATACATGTATGTCGCAATATATGTAACAATGTAGCTCTAATCAATGTTTGTTAATGTCGTGATTTTAAGTTAGGACAGGGTGACGGCTTTCCGAAGTTAAAATTGATTTTAGTTAGAATTGTCCTTAAAATGAGTTTGTGAAACGCCACTATTTTAAGTTAAGATTAGATTTTAACTTAAAATATTATTTTAGTAGATTTTAACTAAAATGCTTAAAATCGTTTTGTGGAAATTTTAGTTTAAGACGATTTTAAGGCGATTTAAGTTTTTGTGAAACAGGGCCCAGACTCGAAATGAACGGGGACTTTAACGTCCCAATGTTCTACTCGGTACGGGCTAGTGACGACGGCCATACAATGTGATACGAGGGACGTATTGCCTGGCCAAAGGCGCTACGGTCTCTTATGTCGAATTCCAATGGCTCTTTAGTGTGCACGTAACGGCTGTTTCTCTCACCCGAATATCCATGCGTTATCCTGTAAATATCGATGAACTTTCTCGACGAGTACCACGATTGAACACGGGACCTCCAGGTTCGCCAGCCAACGTCTTACTCACTGGGCCACCGTGACCCCTAGCAACGAGTCGACGAAACGTTATTCCTATCCTTAGATAAAATAGCCTTTTAAAGAAAAATGGTAAAACTTATCATTACCAAAAACAACCAATTAAAAAGCCATGAAAATCGACATTGCCATAAAGTCGTTAAATTATAAGGTCATTAGCTACCACATGCATTACAATTCACTTTTCAAAAACGAAATCCCTTCATTAGACGAGGTAATTTGAAATCTTCGACGTTCAAACGAATTCCTAAATATTTGGTTAAGTTACAATTTGAGGTGGTAATATCATGATGATATATAATGACTGTAACAGGCCTGATCTAGAAACCAATTATTACTTTTATATTATGTTTTTACATCTTTGTAATTCACGGTACCGCCATTATCTATAACGATTACTTCAAGTATTTAGGTCTAGTTATTTGAGCGATGATGGATCTGAAATTGTATGATATCAACTTTACTCAGTTTATGTTTTTAGGGAGAGTAGTCTAATTATAATTAAAGGTTTCGTTAGGTAATCACTAATTCCTCTCTAATAGAAAGAAAATATAATTCATATAATTCTCCTTTGCTTCTATCTTTCTCAATATTATGGAACAAGATTAGAATATCTCAATAATCCAAAGAAAATAGACAAGCGTACTGAATTACTTTGTGATTTTATTTTTCTCACGGCTATAAGTGCGATATAATAACACGGCGTTTTAACATCTTAACAACTCTAATGATACACTCACTGTTTATTTTATTTGGCTTCTTTCTACTCATCTTCGTGAATTGACGAACTGTTGTTGTACAAGGATATGTTTTGTTCGCTTCTACAGCGTTCAAATAATGTCAACTTAATTCTAGCACGCAAACTGTCGTGCGTGTTTTGACACGCATGGCTCGTAGTGTGGGGCAGCTCGCAGACCAGCCGCAAGTAAACCGGTGACAATTTTGTATGTGCAGGGACAACAGTTTTTAACGCCACTCTGTGACATTGACGGTGCCGAACACACAGAAGTGAGGCGTAAATTTCACGCACAAAGACTGTCCATATAGTAGCCTCTCACCTCTCTCTCTCTTCCTGTCTCTCAGTCTGTCCCCCTCTCTCTGTTTTACATTTATATTAAAAATTACAACGTTAAACGTTACAAAAGTACGAACTATACACATAAAAAATACGTTCTGCTCCGGAAATGATTCCATAAAAATAATGTCGACCCATAAAACACTAACGTTCTTCTCCGGAAATGATTTCATAAGACTGTCTGCCAAACTTGTTATTTGTAAGGAAGTGAGTTTTTATTCAACAGTACATATTAAATTATACAATAGTTTCAATTTCCTCTAATTATAACCGGAAGCTGATCTAAAATCGACCATGTTGACATTTAATAGAAAGATATATTTCATATTATAGATTATTTTTATTATCATATAGGCCTATTAACTCTGGAAATGGCCTCATTGGTTTGAAATATTAATCTTTGAAACATGCAACCAACATAATCTCTTAAGGTTCTTATTTTAATACAATTCTAGAAATAATGATCTGTGGCTTTTACATAAAGAGGTTTCCAAACCCCCAGGATAAAATGTCGATGAACAATAAACTTTAATATTATCATGGAAATTTATAGTTAGGTTATGCAATCTCAACATCAATACATGATATCACGTGACACAATACATGATATCACGTGATACAATACGTCAATATCACGTGATACAGTAACAAATGGACCATGCACCAAGCATGACGTCATTGCCGTCATTTTGAAATAATGATGCTAATTGTACATTACTTGAACAGGTATTCAAAGTTTCGTATTAATCGAACCTCAATTGATCGATTCTTGGGTTATTATCAAATAGCGTCCGCGGTCAACAACCCCATGCTCCCCCATCCCTCCCTCCCAACAAGAAAAAAAAAACAACAGCAAGATGATAAAAGATAGGAGTCAACTTCCTCGTCCGATAGCACATTAATGGAAACACATGCAGTAAATTTAATTTCGGAGACTGATTTCCCAATTCGTCTAAACAATGTTTATTTAAGTTGGATGGTATTTGAATTAAATGTAATTTTCTCCCAACACTTGTTAAGTTAATATATTTATATTGATGTGATTCGTGCAGGAGATCATATTACCGACAATAATCAATACTACTTACTTCCGTCACGACCTGTCACAACTGTCGCTTAACAGTGTCACGTATGTCGTTTAAAAGTACACAGGTCTTGTTAAATACAAGTAAAAATATCCCTACTTAAAATTCGATCACCGCTTTTCCCCAAGGAAGTTAAAAAATGACATGTACATGTCAATTTAGATGTTCTGCCATGTTAGATTTTAACGAGAATTCTGTAGAGAATTTAAAGAGTTTATGGCAAGCGTGACGTCTAGATACAATATCTATGGCTGAAATGATAACGTTTTACACATAAAATAATGCAAGAGGAACGATCAGCTAAAGCATGATTAAGGGGACCTCGAGTGGGATATTATTGTCACAATCGGCTTAATGTTTATGTCCCTTTAAGGAACCCCCGAGTGTGATATTATTGTCGAGATTAACTAAATGACCATGTCCCTTTAACTAACCCCCGAGTGTGATATTATTGTGGAGATTAACTAAGTGATATAATTGACATCATTGGCAATTGATTAGCATGTAACATCACGTTGATGTATCAAATAACATTAATACTAACTTAATTCATCCACAGCAAAATACTGCACCACGGTGGTTGGATGGCCGCATGGTTAACGTTCGGTAAGTCAAGTGGCGTCGCTTCGATTCCTCGGTTGTACATGAATAGGAGTAGGGTCGCCTATCCAACCTCGAGGGTTTTCTCCGGTTTTCTCCCACTGCTAAAGACCCCATATTATTGAAATAAAATTGAACCATATGTTAGTCCCGAAATGACTCATTTCTCTCGCATCTCACACTGCTCTCTATACTTGATATACTCTAAACCACACTCTGAGACGCGGTGATTCAGTGAGCAAGACGTTGACTCGATAACTAGGAGGTTCCCATGTGTGACCCCCGTGTTGACCGATAAAGTTCAAGGAACGTTTCGACCTGGTTCCATCTTGTCGAACCAGCATCTTACTGACTTAGTCACCGTGTCCCCTAGACATCAAGATAAAAGTTTATTGCATCAATTCGTCAATTAAAGATATAATTACGTAAGCGCTAAACCTGAACAATATAGTGTTTAATATCTGCTGTTACTGATAGACGCTATTGGTGTCACACTAATATTAAGGGGTAGACTTTAAACTTGTTAGAGTTCGGCATTTTGAGTAACTTACTAAACTCACTGTAAATAGACGAACGAATAGTTTTTAACATCTACTGCTATTTATAGACGCTAGATGTGTCATATCAATATGATAACCCCCCCCCCCGCGCCACACACACACACACACACCACACACACTAATATCAAGGCATTAGTAGGCTTTAAACTTATTAGGTTCGGGTATTTTTGGTAACTTACTTTTGGTAACTTATAGATACTGATTTCTACGAACGAATACAGATAAAAAATTGTCATTGTGGATTCTACGAACAAATACAGATAAAAACTTGACATTGTGAATTCAACGAAGGAATAAAAATAAAAACTTGTCATTGAGAATTAAAGAAGATTGTTGTTAATTATATTGCACCTCGTTAATCATTAGGGTGCAGATCGCGTAATTTTAAACCAACCTGAGGCCATAAACCTATTTCCAACACGTGATTAAACCAATCAGAAGCCTAGAACTTAACTCCCACACACGTGCAATTCAAACTGTAATTTAAGGGAGCCTTGTGTATTTTCTATGATGATAATCGATGCAGCTGATCAAACAACAGACCAGTTTCTGTTGCACTTCCACCCGTAACATGGTTCACTACTAGTTCCATTATACGAGGCAGATGTCTGTGTAGGACTTCAAATTAACCAAGTAAATTGTAAAATTCCAAATTGATTGAGAAATTGCAGAGGGTATTCTGGAATTAAATCAGTTCTCTACAAATAGTCGATATCAATAAAAACAAATAGTTTTATGTTTCTGCATAAACTATTAATGAAGAACAACCGAGTATATAACCTAACGTCTTCACGGTCTGTCTACTGTCTCGACAATCAAACATCAACCAATCAACTAAGTGTGCAGTGAATATGAGAATTACTTGAATATTAATCTAACTCAATCACTTTGATTTTATTGAGCACATTGTAGAGGCTCAATGCAGAAACTAAATACTGTTCCGGATTTAGATATGTGTCTGAAATTTGCAATTTTATATGTGTTGAAAATCCATCTTACACGTATGGGATATTTACATGAATCTGTAGCATACTTAACATTAAATGTTTTCAGAATGGTCGTCATTGAGTGTTCTCAAGGTGGGTTGAAAGACGTGACATATCTATCAAGGTGGGTTGATAGACGTGACATACACATCGAGGTGGATGGATAGACGTGACATATCCATCAAGGTGGGTTGATAGGCGTGGCATTCGTATCAAGGTAGGTTGATGGACGTGAGATATCCATCGAGGTGGGTTGATATACGTGACATACCCATCAAGGTGGGTTGATAGACGTGACATACACATCAAGTCAAGATATTACTTACTCAAATTGTACAAAAAGCCTGGTCTACCTTACATGTCCCCAACCTCTAACAGGATGTCCAAATCACGTTCTGAGTGTTCCAAGCCAATGCCAGGTTGTTCCCCACCTGCTCTGGTGTATTTGAAACCTGGTCTCTTGTGTTCCCAATCTGTTCTCTCGGTTGTTTTAACCAGCTCCCAGTTGTTCCGTCATGCCTTTGTTTTTCTTAACGAGAACTGCGATCTTCCTATCAGGTTTCAAACCTGATGTGTGATAGTCTTGAAAGAATCAGCATAGCCTGCCTCTTACACAGCATATATCATTACTATGATGCCTAATAGGAAGTGGAACCTGACCCATCTGTGTAGTCATGAACTGTGACCGCTCGACCAACCGGAAGTGGAACCCGTATCATCTGTAACAGCTAGACAAACAGTACTTTTGTTAGTTATACCTATTTATAGATCAAAGGTTCTGTATATCCAATGGGGATTCGCCTAATGAATGATGTTGGCGATATGCTTAATATATCCACAGAATGTCTTGTACCGGGTACAAATTCCTTAATGCCATCTTCATAATGGACTGCCTGAAGGAACCCATCACATTTGGTAACTGGCGACGTCATGGCTAGCAGCGTTTCTCTATTTGTTGTCGATGGCCTTACTATTAAATGTACAAACACGGAAGGTTTAATTGCGTCTGGGAATTCCGGCATTTGTGATTTGGTGATCTTTCATATCTCAATTAGTAATATATTTACCTAACCATCGGCTTTCTTTTAATAATCGTCATAGCTAACGGTAATTCATCTGACCATAACCGTGTACCTGTCTTTAAAATATAACTAAATACGATATCTCAGGTTTCGGATATAGATTGGTAATTAGTTGTTCTAAATGAGAGGTAGCAGCCCTGGCATAATTTTATGGAAGGAATAATTGCCATATTTTGTTTCTCCTAAAATAATCGAAATATCGTCAATGTCGTACTTGTTATTTTAACATAATATGGTGAACCTTTCTCGGAACCAATTAGCACTTGCTTGACCTGACGTCTCTGTGAACCACATCGTTGTTCTCAAGACTCAGGAACATCGAAACAAGTTAATTATGGGAAAACTAGGTTGTAATCAAGTAACGGTAAATTCGGACATGTTATACCTAAAGATTCTCTGTTGAAATTAAGCGGCTACATAATCCCTTACAAATTCCATGTTAAACTCAGCCCCCAAAATGGTCCAATTCCTTATACTATTTACAAAGATACATTGAAGTGATCCATGTCGCTCCCTTAAGTAGCTAGCCAACCACTTGTTTTACATTCGACTGAATCAGAACCGAGTTCTGTGGTGGTGCCGGGGTAGGAGGTAGGGGGATCCAGCGTTGATATTGAGGTTTAACTTTGTTTCGTTCGTGTCTGGAGTTTAACGTCAATTTACATCTTGGGTTATATCGTAAACAATGATTTAACTGTTACATAAACAATTTCAGTACATTTCAGTGTCAAATGAGACATGAGAAATTTGACATTTTCCGAAAAATCCTATTACACGCTCCTTGACGTTAATGTCACAACACAAAGACCAATTTAACCTCTTAATGCATTTTGAAGCTGAAGTGTCCTTTCCGTGTCAGTGATCAGAAGGACGTTCACATGATATTTTAGCGGAACGTTACAATTAAAAATATGAAGTACTTAGATGGTGGCCATTCAGTGTAAAGCATTATTACATGGTAAAAGAGATGGCGAGATTATTTGAGAACCAATTTGTATGGAATATGTGTTGTGAAAATCCTTGTCGATATCATTGATTTATCTTGAAATACACATTATCGCTACTTTCATTATAGTCCTAATTCCATTTTACATTAAGGCAGAGAAAACAGCTGCCATTAACTGTATTTAATGATAGTGTAATGTCATGCACGCATTAGTCCAATATTTGGTTGTAAATTTAGAACGGACCTCGGAGGGAGCAGTTTAATAAGTAACGAAAACATGTTATTCACCGGTCATTAAGCATATGTTCTTCATTTTCTTTTTAAAAAATATACACGCCTTTTTATGATGCCAATAAAAAACAAGTGTCGTGCAAATGGTAATTAGGTGATATATTTTATGAAAGGCCAGACACGTTTTAGCATTTAATTGCGTGTTTTGTGTACAAGCTTGCATTTCAAATTTTAAAGGGATTAGCTGAATGGTCTAACACGCACACTTTAAATCATAAGACATGTCGAGTGGCGTGGTGTTTATCCCATACTTGTAAGCTGTGTGAGGAGTTGTCAATTTTGCAACAGTGTGAGTTTTCGCCATGTTCCCAGGCTTCCGTTTTTTAATTGTGAATTAGTTTATTGTTATCAGTTTTTAGGCAATATTCTGGAACATTGTATTATTGTTTGATAAACAGTGGTGAGAATAGCCTCATTGAAACGCTGTAGTTAATAAAACTAGTAAATATTATCCATGAAGCTGTCGCTATATGTCGTTTATATGTAATACCTGTTAAACACAAACAAATTATTACAATAATTCAAATAAACGTACCACTAATGCTTTTAAATATTGATAGATCAATTTAATGCGAATAATATTATTCCCTTTCTTCATCATTAATTGTAATGAACGAACTCTAACTTTAACTTTCTCCTAATGTTTCCAAATTATTACCCACATGACGTCAATTATATCTGGAACGCACTGCATCCATCGAATATAAATGGCAATTGTTGTGCGTTTTGTTGGATTGTCAGTTTCTTTGTGGCCAGGGAGAGATAGAGAGAAATGGGTTCTAACGTCCACTCGATACATACCCATGATTTAATTTTACTTCAGTAATTCGCTTGCACGTAACGGGTCTTTAGTAGTGGGAGGAACCACGAGGTTGGACAGACGACCCTACTCCTTGTAACGTACGTCCGGGGAATCGAAACCACGCCAGCTGACTCAATGACATACCTAATTATACAGCGCGCACGTGCTAACCATTGGGCCATCCAATACCCTTGGGTGACATGGATCATTATGTTCATCATGGCGTATAAATGTTGATTTGACCCTCTCCCCCCCCTCCTCACTCTGTCTTTCTCGCTCGTTATGTCATAATCCTGGCGGTGTTTCGTTTGTTTATACTAAATCCCACTTCAACACTGCTATAAAGAAAGCAAATTTCTGTTCGGAATTATGAATGGTCAATAGTCCGATTAACAGCCAATAACTAACTGAATAACAATATCATAAAACTTAAGCAAATCTCCGTTTTGGACCAAATATGTTTATATAACGTTACTTAATTGCTTATCTTATGCCCAATTAACCAGTACATAGCAGAAAATCGAATTGCGTGACAACCCAGGATATCACAATAGATAACATGTAAACAATACTCTTTGGAGACGTACAATATTTTCACCATTTTCAATACCTTAGATCACCGTCCAAAGTTTTGGGGAAGACCCTAGACTAAAACAAAGGGTTGTCATGTTGCTGTACATGGGATAGATTTGATTGAACGGGAATAATAGACACACTCCCTCAAAAGCTCAAGAATCAGAAGCGAATCCAGCAATGGCTAGAGAGGATTTCACAGGGTCATTGCTCCAGGAATGTGTCGTTATGTGCAAACTAAACACGCATATTCATTTCTATATGATTGAACTGTCTCACTGTTTTGGGGGTATTTATGCTGTTTTTATGTTGTCGGCGGATAGCGATTTGGTCATTATGTACTGGCGAGTGAATCTGTAGTATTTAGATACCACATGATCTCGCCCAAAATATAGGTGGTTCATTTAATCTAGAACGTTGGGTACCCTAATGATATAATGTCAGCCATGGAGTCAAGTAGGAAGGTCATGACCCCCACGCCCCACCGCGCTTGCACGCGATGAGTAGCAGGTCTGCCTGACAAACTTCCTTGGTTTTCTCTGGGTTCCACTGCTAAACAGACCTAAGCGCGATCGAAATATTGAAATAAAATGGAACTATATATTAGTCCCGAAACGACCTAGTTTGTATCGAGTGGACATTAAACCCCATTTATCTCTATTTCATATAATAGATCGATGTCGCAAACAATATATATTAGTGTTGTTTTTTTAGGTTTGTTTTGGTGTTTATTTGGCCGTATTTTCTACGTGGCACAAATCCGACCAAATATCAGTAGTTCATACCACCATTTCAGCCTGTATCTCAAAAACAGGATTCTGGTTTCTGGATACACAGCGTAACCTAATTATCAACTCCGCAAATAATATACTGCGTTTCATTGAACACCAGCTTGTAATTTACTGTTGCCTGTGCAAATATCACACACGTCTTGACACAGTGCTGTAATACAAATACCATTCTATATTACGACTCTAAAATGAAAGTAGGACATCAGCTGGGCAACTTCGCAGTAGCAGCCAAAAGAAATCTGAAAGGTGGCACAAAAAGCCAAGTCAGAGAACGTCGCCGTCAGCCAGGCACCAAGATTCAAGTGTCCTTCACCTTGGTAATGAGCTCGCGGGTGTATTCGGTCAGCTAACCTGGATTAAGTAGGGAATAAAGTGTACGAAGACGTTGCCGGAAGTCATCTGTTAGATCTCAGCTGCGTAGCAAGTGCTTGTGTAATGGTTGACCCCAGTATGTCCCGGGGTCTGTTTAAAATGCTGAGTAATGCCTATCTGCAAATAAGCTTAGTCTTGTCAGCAATTAAAGCTGACATTCATCCAAGTCCCAGTGGCCATTCAATATAATGCGTCTTATTCATCTCCCTACTCGTATTATTTGAGCCTTCAGAAAATCGCTAATCTTTTGGTTTTCCTTTATTGACGTTTTTTGTTGTACTCTGAAAAAGGGATTTTATGTTGCATGTTCAATTCAAAATAAACTTTTCGGCAGGCTGAATATTTGAACGCTATGTAAATGTTGTTGCTGTGTGCGTGATTAGTTTGGTGGGTGGTCTATCGCGTTGTAACTTAAACGATCGGACACTGATGCAAGTGTCAGTGATTCGACCCGCGCTTTTCAGTCATTCCATATGTTCAAGCGAATTAATGAACAAATTAGACATTATATGCTAGTCTCAAAATTACCTATTTTTAAAAAAATATAATAATATGATAAACGTGCATATGTGTTCTCTCGATAAAAGATATGACGTATCATCATTTTATGTGTTAGTATCTGCTCCACGTATTGAATATACTAAAATCATTATTTTGACTTGAACAATATTTTATTCCTTAATGTGTCTAGTCGTTAAGATGGGACAAAAAGAAACCTTGGCAGTTGGAACAAGATATTAAAGTAGACCGTAGCACCTCTGTTCGGGCAACACGATATGGCGTATCTCCGTATTCGAACGTTATCTATGCTAGATAAAATAATGGACACGGAAGACGTATTTCATCGAAAAGTACGTGCAGGATAGAGTCTGTATATTAAGTTGTTTAATGGTCTCGAGTTGAAGACATTGCCTTATATATTTAATATATTACTTAATATCTCCCTCTCTACCATTAAACCATACTTACAATAACAAAGTAAAATGTCTTCCATAATGAAGATGATCAATGAAAAGTTTGACAACTGGATATATTCACAAATGTTAGAAATATGGACAGTCAATTTCCTGTTTACGCTATTTTATCGAAATTTCGTCTAATGGTTTAAATGTAGTTCTGGCGGGTGGGGCCACAAGCAGACTAAGTTTACTCTTCCGGACACCTGTTACCACTGTTTGTCGTGCATGTTGTATATGGTGAATAGTCTATTTGCTGTTTGGTCTACATCATTTGCCGATACTGTACGCACGATGGAACTTTATAGTCGAACATTCATAAAAAAAAATGTTCCGGACAACTTGTTCCCTGTTAGGATAAAAAAAAAACAAAGAAAAATTGTTCGGAATAAAAGACGCGAAAGCCTCATTGGCGTTGAAGCCAAACAATGATTCCAAGGTAACACCATTCAGCGATCCATACATATCACGTGAATATGACGTTATTCTATTTTAAAATCATGTGATTTATGTTACTACATTAAGAGGTAGATACAATGAACGAGATAATTTCCATATATTTCAGATGACAAATTTACGAGCTTCTGTTGTAATGGGCGGGGGGGCTGAATGTTTAGCAAGTGCGTGTCATTGAGTCAGCTGGCGTGGGTTTCGAATCCCCGGTTGTACGTTAAACTCCATGTCTAGTTTTTCGCATGGGACGAACACCGAGGTCCCGTATACATATTTGCATAATGGCTGTTGGGATTCGATGTAAGTGTGGGTCTTAGCACCACTGTCCGGGCAATATTTTCAACATAGCACACTAAATGGCATATACCCGTCTTCATTAGCCCAGCTTGGGACAGAACAGTAGGACGTTAAACACCATTTCATTTCTTTTTAATACCGTCTTCATTAGTTCAGTTTAATACCGTCTTCATTAGTCCAGTTTAATACCGTTTTAATACCGTCTTCATTAGTCCAGTTTAATACCGTCTTCATTAGTCCAGTTTAATACCGTCTTCATTAGTCCAGTTTAATACCGTCTTCAGTAGTCTAGTTTAGCAGCAGAACAGTAGGTCGTTAAACCCCATTTCACTTTACTTAATTTATTTCCATATATTTCAAATGATAAATTACTTTTACTCTGAGCAAAGATGTAGCATAGATCGTGTATTATCGTAGTAGTCTCGATTATCTACCCATTAAATTGTGGAATTTTTAAAACTAATCCATGATTAAACATTTGGAGCTAAAGGAAACACCTGAAATAGGCAGATTGAAGGGGTGGGATCGATAAGGTAGGCTATAGAAATATAAACTTACAATTTACACAGAGCCTAATAAAATTGATAAATGTATCTTAAAATAATGAACAATTATTAATATTTAGTATCTGAGTGTAGTGTGTCACATGATATCATGTATTGATGTATTGTGTCACGTGATATTATGTATTGTATCAAGTGTTGTCATGTATTGATGTACTGTGTCACGTGATATTATGTATTGATGTTGAGACTGCATAACCTAACTATAAATTTCCATAATAATATTAAAGTCTATTGTTCATCGACATTTTATCCTGGGGGTTTGAAAACCTCTTTATTTAAAAGCTACAGATCATTATTTCTAGAATTGTATTAAATAAGAAGCTTAGGAGATTATGTTGGTTGCATGTTTCAAATATTAATAATCTATATGAGGCTGTTTCCAGAGTTAATAGGCCTATATGATAATAAAAATAATCTGTAATATGAAATATATCTTTCGATTTAATGTCAGCATGGCCGATTCTAGATCAGCTTCCGGTTACAATTAGAGGAAATTGAAACTATTGTGTAATTCAATATGTACTGTTGAATAAAAACTCACTTCCTTACAAATAACAAGTTTGGCAGACAGTATTATGATATCATTTCCGGAGCAGAACGCTAGTTTTTTATAGGTCGACAGTATTATGGAATCATTTCCGGAGCAGAACGTTATTTTTATGGGTCTATTTTCTATTAGAGGGTCGGCCAAGGTGACATCTAACAGTTCGTACTTTTATAACGTTTAAACTTTGTAATTTCCAATATGACTGTCTATTAGATCTGTGTGTGTGTGCGAAAGAGGGGGAGCGAGAAAGAGAGAGAGAGAGAGAGAGGGAGCGAGGGAGAGAGGGGGGGAGTAAACGTCCATACAACGCAAACATATTCTTCATCTTTTTTTCAATAAATCGCGGGGTCTTTACTAGTCGGTGGAAACCGACGGAGCCAAAGAAAACCCATCAAAACCACCTCAGTTAGCCATTCGGCCATCCAAGCCAATTTCAAGGTAGGAACGAAAAGAGATTACGTCATTTCCGCACTAACATAATCATGGTTCAATCTCATTTCAATAATTCGTAGGTGTCTTTAGGTCTTGGCGGAAACCAGGGGACACGAATGAAGCCTATGGACTTGAATAGGGCACCCTACCCCTAGCCAGGGGACACGGATGAAGCGTATGGACTTGAATAGGGCACCCTACCCCTAGCCACTAGCCACATACACGTTGGGAACCAAGCACGCCCCCCCCCCACCGCCCCGATCAGAATTTCAATCTGACATCGGACATTTCAGCCTCGTTACGTTAAACATGGTATAAAAACAACACTCCCCATCCGGACAATCCAGATAAATCATAAACTTATTCTCAATAAATCTGTTAAAACACCATTGTCAATGTCGGAGCTGACATTAAAAGAACATCTGGCAATTCAAGACAATCGAAATTCAATTAACATGGATGGTAACGTTGAAACTTGATCTAAAATCTTTAAAATCAAACTAAATAAATATTAGCTTATGTTGTTTGAAGTAGATTCATAAAGCAAAAATTTCAGATTTATTCCGGATAAATATAGCTCACAACCCGAAGAACGTGTTTTGGCACACACGGGTCGTAGATTTTGATGTCTCGTAGACCAGCCGCACGAAACGTCGTGGAAATTTGTGTGTGCAGGAGCAAAAGTATCTACGGCCAGTCTATGATCTTCTATGGTGCCGAACGCACGGGTTTTGTAAAATTGCTCCCCGTAGACTGTCCGTCCGTACGACCAATTTGGTTCATTTTGGTCAAAACATTTAAACTGGTGGGCAAATATTTTTAGGACTGTTCGTACCCAGGAACATCTACGCTCAATGGAGAAAAAATAGTCAGCAGAGAGACCAAATGAAATAAAACGAGGTTCAACGTCCTACTCTTTTTTTCCGACAACATTCTCATCATTAATTAATGTGACTTGTGACCATTATGAAAATTAATCCGTCGCATCATCTTTTCAGTGTTTAAGCGTATTAACGAAACACAATATATATATAGCAGATTTAGTACCATTATCGAAGGGAATCATTAGAAATAAGCGTATAAGACATATTGAAGATAAGTCGAATGAAAGTAAGAAGTGTGAACCATGTTCGTTAAAAGATTGGGTCTTAACGAGAAGACATCTGTAAAACCTGTAATCAGATTAGAGAACTAACTACTGGCAATTAGTGGTGATCATGTCCGGAATTACAACCACAGAAGGTCAACAGTATATCATACTGATTATACACAACTTGGATACGTCGATCACAAAACTACACTTTCTTTATAGAAATATGAGGAGAGGGAGAAAAATGAGATTGGATGTCCACCAATAGTGTGGGAAAGGGGAGGAAGAGATCAGGGAAGAAACGGGAAGGAGGGGGCGTTGGAGAGACGGAGAGAAAGGATGGGAGAGATTGATTCCACTAACAGAGAAGGAGGGATTAGGGGAGAGAGAGAGGGGGGGGGGGTGCTTTAACTAGGTCAGTGTGTCCATAATTCGCGTGCGCGTAGTGGTATTTACGAGTGAGAAGAAACCGGAGGAAAAAGAGCACCACGTGGTTGGCATGGTGAATCTACTCCTTATCACGTACAAACGAGAAATCAAAACAAGCTTGAACATCCGCAAATGCCATTTCGGGACAAACATTTTGTGGATTCGGTTACATGTCAATAATTCGCTTGAGCGTATCGGGCTTGACAGTGGTTGGTAGAAAACTAATGAGATCGAACATGCGATCTTACTCCGGGTCTCTTTCAAGGGCAGAATCGAAACCAGGCCACGTTTGGCTAATAAATTGAATGACTTTAACCGTCGTTTCAGATTTTGTATGTCTAGTTAAGTACAAATAAATCGATCTGTTTTGTTCCCAATGTAGAGCATAACAACAAATGAACGTTAAGCTCTGTAAACACTGCTTACATTTTCGGTAACATCTCGTCAACAGGCCAGGGGCCGGTTGCTCAAAGCTCTGTTAACTTTTAACATGGAGTAAACGGATCGTTAACTTTAACGGAGAGAAAGGTTGTTGCTGGAAGCTCCGTTAACTTTAACGGATAATGATCCAGCAACAGAAATTTAACGGACCATTAACAAAGGACACATAAAAGATAACGATCCGTTAGTTTAACGGATCGTTAAAATAACTTAGTTTTGAGCAACCGGCCCCTGGACAACAACAATTTGGTCCTGTATGCACACGACAATGCGACAACCTGTTGGCCAACTTAACAACCATTTCTTGTTGGTAGCTGTCGTTTGGTCTATCTCAACTGACTCCCCGTAGATCATGTCATTAATGGACCATTTCTGGTTGGATAAAACTCGGCAACCCCCACCACGCCAGTAAAGGTAATAAAACTGGTCTCGTATTTAGTTCGACAACATTTGGACAACACCGCGCCTGGTTCACAAAGTGTTAGCAGTGTGTATAGGGCTTAAATTCGACTATTCTACATTGCGACTATATTTATAGTGCACGATGCGTTAATTCGAGTGTTGTATCAATATATTACACAATGCTTCGTTCGAGATCATTAAACAACTTAAAATACAGACACGATCCCACACATGCATTTCAATGGAATCGTCAGGCGAGTCCACTATTTCATCAAGCATAAATAATGTACGATTGGATTGGCACGTGACCTGTATCATTATTCGAACAGCAGTAATCAGAGACGTCACATTTGTATTTAAACCTTAATTATACTAACAAGCAGAATAGTCAATGGAATCCGGTACCGCCGGGGTAGCAAGTCCGTTCGTTTCAATCAGATATACTGTGGTTAATACCACAGCAAACAAAGCTCAAAAGATTGCGTCCATGCGACACCAAATAAATATGAATATTGAAAGAAGTAACTAGATATATTGTTTTGCTCGAAATATCAGAATATAATAATTATGAACAATAATTCCGTGTTATTAGCAAAATTGTATTTTACCAAAAAGAATTATCATTGTTGTTGTATTCACAACATGTAAATATGTAATGTACGGAAACATATAGGAATCAATAGCGCAATAAATACCGCGATGTTAATAAGGAAATACGTTAAAATGTTGCGATGATTTGACACCTGAAAAGGTTATTTTGCCGGGTTATTTGAATCAACGCACTTTGTTTTATGTCGCAGGTTTGCGCAAAGATATTTATTGATATCCTAAATCTTTGTAAACGTATTGCATTTCGCGGTAATGCATGTCGACATAGTACATGGCGGAAAATGAAGGATGTTGACAAAGCTTCGGAATAGCGAGCGCAAACGTGTGTATTTAAAGCGAACATTCCACTTTGATTCAATGAACTCTGCAACAATTGTCTACTCGGGAGTAGAATCATCACAACGATCACAATTATGTTGACATACCGCGATATCTATCACGCTATTGGCCCGTATGCGCCTCCATAGTAAAGCCAGAACTATGGGAGCGTATATGGGTCAATATGGTTGTGTTATCGTTGAGATTTGCTGAGTTAAATGAATCAACGAGCCATGCTGTGTGCCGTAATTTCGGTTTAAAGGCCTTACCTTATTTATCTTTGACTCCATTGACCCCTACGCGCTTCCATACATAGCAGTAGCGTTCTTTTACATTTTTTAAAACTGCTATTGTTGTTAATCTATGCCAACAAAATACCACGGCCTTGTTTTTCATGCTAAAGAAAGCAAACAAAGAAATTGTTGTATAATTGGCACACAATGGATGCTATATAATTGTTTTGTGATAAAATTCACTAAAAACACTGTGCGCATTATTGAATCATTTAAAACGGAGGTTGTTTTTATTTATATTTTCCCGGGTATTTGTGTACGTAATTGCTTCTGATGTCGTCTGAGTTTGATTTGTGTTGCTACATGTGTATTGTTTTTTTTTGGTGTATCCTGTTATTATACAAGTGGGGGGGTTGGATGACTGAATGATTAGCATGTGCGTGCCGTATCATAAAGCGCGGTTTCGAATCCCCGGTTGTACGTGACAAGCAGTAGGGTCGCCTGTCCATCTTCATGAGTTTTCTCCGGGTCCTCCGATTTCCTCTAAAGGCCTCTACGCCCGAGTGATTTTTTGAAATGAATCTAAACCCTATGATTAACACCCACTCGACACAAACTAGGTCATTTCGGGACTAACATTATTTCAATAATACGCTTGTGTGTCGACAAGGGAATTCTGTAAACATGCATTATACAAGAGCTAAATCTACCCTTTGTAGGGCTTTCTTCGGGCCGTAAACATAATCTAAGTTATTAATTAGATAGTAATTAACTTAACAAGACCATAATTCTCGATGCCTTCGTTCGCATGCGATATTTAGTGGATTTGAAAAAGCTTTGTGATGGATGAAATAACCATAAGAGTGGATAATCGAGACTTTGTTTATTATCGTAACAACAGTAGTAATGACGATCGAGGCTAGTCTAAAACCGAATCGCTAATATTGGAAGAGATTATAAGTACGATCCACCTTTGACGTTACAGCTAAACTCCATATTAAAATTCACATAAGTCACACCCAACGAAGTCCCGTATATTCATAGAGATATTTGAATGGGTTTGGTCACGTACAACCTTTACCTTTACTATGTATGCGATGATGTCTGTATTTCCGGTTCCACCTTGGTAAAAGCTGGCGTTTAATTAAACTGTGGTGACGCTTTCCGCGGATCCATTCACTTGTAGACCATGTCTTGTCCATGGGTTTGTGTGAGTAAGGCACAAGCTCACTCGTCTGAAGGTCGCGTGATCGATCCACTGGGATTTTCGGGCGTGGTTTCGCCCTGTCAGTGATACAGGACAGAGGGACTGACATGGACAGCTGTATAGTCGTTCGGACCCGTACCGAAATGAAGTGTTCACTTCCCGCGAAGCGTTCATTTCTGACACACTTCCAGGAACACTTCCAACGAAGCGTTCATTTCTGAGACACTTCTAGGAACGCTTCCTTTGCAGTGCTATAAAAACTTCATCGAAATGCTAATTTCGTCGTCACTTCTAAAAGATAGTCTGTTTTCAGAGCATTTTATCGTCACTTCTGAAAGATAGTCTATATACAACTGCATGTCATTAATACTTCTAAAAGATAGTCTATATACAACTGCGTCTTATCAACACTTCTGAAAGATAGTCGATATACAACTGCGTGTCATTAATACTTCTAAAAGATAGTCTATATACAACTGCGTCTTATCAACACTTCTGAAAGATAGTCGATATACAACTGCGTGTCATTAATACTTCTAAAAGATAGTCTATATACAACTGCGTCTTATCAACACTTCTGAAAGATAGTCGATATACAACTGCGTGTCATTAATACTTCTAAAAGATAGTCTATATACAACTGCGTCTTATCAACACTTCTGAAAGATAGTCGATATACAACTGAGTGTCATTAATACTTCTAAAAGATAGTCTATATACAACTGCGTCTATTCAACACTTCTGAAAGATAGTCGATATACAACTGAGTGTCATTAATACTTCTAAAGGATAGTCTATATACAACTGCGTCTTATCAACACTTCTGAAAAATAGTCGATATACAACTGCGTGTGATTCACACCTCTTGGAGATAGTGAATATAGATGACCATTTATTCATCTCCACTTCTGAAAGACTGTTGACCATTTATTCATCTCCACTTCTGAAAGACTGTTAAAAAGCGATCATATCGATGATCATTTCATCGCCACTTCTTTAAAAAATTCATGAAATAAATGATGAAATAAAATGACGCGTAGTGCGCCCCCACCCCACCCCCGAGTCCGACACAGCTCCGCTCTTTAACAAATAATATCGGGGAGTCACCGTGTGTTTTTATATATACATTATACCGCCTGTTAAAATCCATATCCATTATAAGCCTACTCGATTTAAACAAATAACCCTGCTCTCAAAATTAATTGATGGAACAATAGGCTAATTGATGCCGTAAGACAATCACATCATGCATCTTAATCAGAGTGGCACAACTAGAAAATGGTACCGCTCGATGTTATAGGCCACCAATATATATATATTTTATGTATTTTACTTTATCCGTTCGAGCCCGAAAAAATCTGGTGGCGCCCTCTTCTCGAACGGTACGCAGAGAAAGACAGAGAGAGAGAGAGAGAGAGAGAGAGATTATTCTTTTATTTTATTTATTCTTTTATGTGTTTAACTTTATCCGTTCGAGCCCGAGAAATCTGGTGGCGCCCTCTTTCTTCGAATGGTACACTAAAGGAGAGAGGGGGAGAGAGAGAGTTTATTCTTTTATTTATTCTTTTGTTTATTCTTTTATGTGATTTACTTTACCCGTTCAAGCCCGAAAAATCTGGTGGCGCCCTCTTTCGTCGAACGATACGCTTAAGAGAGAGCGAGGGAGAGAGAGAGAGGGATTATTCTTTTATTTTATTTATTCTTTTATGTGTTTAACTTTATCCGTTCGAGCCCGAAAAATCTGGTGGCGCCCTCTTTATTCGAACGGGACGCCAAAGGAGAGAGAGAGAGATTTTATTCTTTTATTTATTCTTTTATGTGTTTTACTTTACCCGTTCGAGCCCGAAAAATCTGGTGGCCCCCTCTTTCGTCGAACGACACGCTTAAGAGAGAGAGAGAGAGGGGGGGAGAGAGATTATTCTTTTATTTTATTTATTCTTTTATGTGTTTAACTTTATCCGTTCGAGCCCAAAAAATCTGGCGGCGCCCTCTTTATTCGAACGGGACGCTAAAGGAGAGAGAGGGAGGGAGAGAGAGAGTTTATTCTTTTATGTATTCTTTTGTTTATTCTTTTATGTGTTTTACTTTATCGGTGGCGCCCTCTTTCGTCGAACGGTAGGCTTAAGATAGAGAGAGAGATCAGAGAGAGAGAGAGAGAGAGAAAGAGAGAGAGAGTCGGGGAGATATAGGGTTTAACGTAGGCCTACACTCGACACAAACTAGGTGATTTCAGGACTAACATATGGTTTAATTTTATTTCAATCATTCGCTTGCGCCTTGGGATCTTTAGCAGTGTCGTAGAATCGGAGCACCCGGAGAAAACCCACGAGGTTAATTGGACAAACGGTACCGTACGCTGAATCAACTGACCAAAGTGGTATCGATCGATATTATAGGTCAGTAAAAAAATATATAGGCCTATATTCATTTATTTATTTTACTTTATAATGTATATATAAGCCCGAAAATTATGGTAGCCCCTCTTCGCTTGAACTTGAACGGTAGGGCCTACACTGAGTCAACCAGAAGTGAATGTATACTATATGGCGTCGGTCTAAAAATAGGTCAAGTGACATTAGCGAGGTTCGCTCTACACGGAGTCCATCGCATATATATACTAGATAAGATATGCAGCTTATTATTGCAATATCCCCCTTTCTGTGTCGGGAAAATTAATCCTGTAGTGATTATTTATACATAATAATTTGTTGTAGGGGGTCAAATTATGAAGTAAATATAACCACACCAAGGGTTCAGTTTAACAGCAGTTTATTACTATACAATAAAAACCCTGAAATTATACAATTACAGTATAAATAACATAATCAAACATATAAAATCAATTCATTCATATTCATTAAAATAATATATTACATATTAATACTAAAACCTATATTCTAAATACTACTTATATATATATACTTAATCTATATAAATACTTTAAAGGGAAACTACCTCCTGCTAACCAGTATGAAATATACAGGCATAAACTAATTAATCTTACTAATAATAATAATATGTCCTTACCCATGAAGGGGTTTTTAATAAAGTAACCAGAGTCTGGAACAAGGTGAAGTACCTTATAGCTCTCTGTAATAAAATATGGGATAATGTAAATTAAATATATTATTAAAGCGAAATGCTTTAAATAGCGTTATTATTGTTAACTGTATGCAATGTATTTGTAAAAGTAATTTATAAAAACCAGATTAACTTAAACTTATTTGACAACTTTTACTTAAAACCAACATGTCCGCCATTTTAACAAAGACAAATGATATATATAAAACTGATAAAACAACTAGCAACACATACCTTTAAACTGTAAATTACAAATCTGTAGGCAATAATTCCGCCAATACACACGATTGATGCAAATAAATGAAACTATTATTATAACTATAGAAACTTTAAATATAAAATCACTACCAAGGTTGAATGAAACATTCAACCTTACACCACAAGATTCTATAACTAAGTGACCAAGGAGATAGGAAATACAAATCCAAGAAACCTTTGGGTCAAAGGTGAAAATTAAATCCCAGTGAGCAGAAAATGAACTCGAACTCACTGGTTACCTAAGAAGAGTGTACAGAACAGGATAGTTTAAAGATGCATTGATGCGTGACATATTACTTAAAATTACATTAGTATTGTGATCATATTAAAATACCCATAAAATAAATAAAATCACTCTACCACATACTCCCTCCCTTTGGGAAAATGTTGTCCCTAACATTTAAAACTAAACAATCTAGTAAAACACATCTGGGAACAGACTCTTACACAAAGATGGTAATGAATTTAAAACAACTTGTAAACGATCAGGTGACAAACTCATGAAATCAGATGGTAGTAGAGACTTCGCCAAATCTGCTCGGAACTGTGGAGTAGAAGTTACTGGTTGTTGCTGAGACATGACGTAGTCTGTATACCGGGCTGGTTGTCTTCTCTCTCTCCCTGATCTTCTGGGAGTAGGATCTTCTGGCAAGTGTGATTCTTCTGATGTTCCTGAATCTGAGGCTGACGCATCAGGCCTATCTGCATCATCTTGATTAGAGTCATCAAGCTCAGATTCCACCACATCCTCTGTGACCTGTACTTCTGCTGGGCTAGCTGGGTGCAGGAAATCTGCACTTTCCACCAGATACACAAGCTCATCCTCTTCACTCTCTGCCTCTTCCGGTTCTTTGATTTCTGTCACCTTTGGTTGTTGAAATTTCCTTGGCTTTGGTGTTGGGCCACGATGGATTGGCTCGATGACTGGAAGACTGCTGATTGGTAAAAGGTGGTTACGGTGCAGAGTTCTCTTTCGGGTTCCACCTAATTCCTGCAACTCGTACACCGGAATGTCTTGGTTTGGTCTTCTGAGGATCTTGTATGGCTTGTCCTCCCACTTATCAGCTATTTTATGTCTTCCTTCCTTAAACGCTAATCTTCTCACTAAAACTGTATCGCCAGGCTCCAAGGTGTTAGTTCTGGCTCTGAGATTGTAACGCTTTCGTTGTTCCTGCTGCGTATCATCCACAAGGGCTGAAGCGGTTAGGTACGCGTACTTCAGTTTCTCCTTCAGGGATTCTACGTAGGCGTTGTAGCTTTTTACGGCCTCTTTACGCCCCACGAGTCCAAGCATAACGTCTACAGCTAATGTTGGTTTCCTACCAAACATCAACTCATACGGAGAATACCCTGTCGAAGAATGTCTGGTACAGTTGTACGCATGCACCATAGGTGCAACGTAAGTTTTCCAATCAGACTTCTGCTCAGGATGTAGAGTACCTAACATATTGAGCAAAGTCCGATTGAATCGCTCACATTGACCATTCCCTTGTGGATGATATGGTGTTGTCCGTGATTTCTCCATTCCAGTAAGTTGACACAATTCTTTAATCACACGTCCCTCAAACTGCTGACCTTGATCACTATGTATCCTTTGGGGAATTCCGTAATGAACGACAAAGTTTTCGAAAAATGCCTTGGCTGTTGTCTTGGCTGTAGTGTTTCTCACTGGAACGGCTTGCGTGTACTTTGTGAAGTGATCTGTGATGACGAGAATACTGTCATAGCCTCCACGAGATTCCTCCACACACATGTAATCCATACACACCAGCTCTAGCGGTTGACACGATGTGATGTTAATCAGCGGACAGGTTGATGGTATGCTTTTCCTCTTGATACAGCGAGAACAGTCCTTTATGTAGGTTTCTATGTCACCGTCCATGTCTGATGATCAGAAATCGGTTAGTTCAATGGTCCTTGTGTTTGATACATGGACGACATGGTTGCCGGTTGGACGACCTGTTGTTCAGATATCCTGTCAGAAAAAGTCATTGCCAGTACCGTAGCTCTCAATATGGGGATCATTTGGCTAAGTGGGTAAGACGCTGCTGGCTTACTAGTCTGGAGGTCGGGTGTTCAATTCCTGCATTGAAAGAGAAAGTTCATCTCGATTTTCTCCTTGTCAATGTCAGTGATGCAGAACGGAGGGCCTGACAAGGACAGCTGTCAAGTTGTTCGTATGAATGAAAAACCGAAGTCCCATGTACACATTGTTGATGTGCACGTAAAAGATCCCTTGGCAGTTGGAATTCGATGTAAGAATAGGCCGTAGCATAACTGTCCAGGCAAAATTTCCCTCATAGCACACTGTACGGCATATGCAGAAGAGTAGGACGTTAAACCCCATTTCATTTCAGCTCTCAACATATTGAATAATTTCCCATGTGGAAATTACATGGAATCCACCCTCGCCACTGTTACAGTTCAGGGTTCGATCTTGGTGTTACTATGTAAATTCCTCAGAACTTACTGGCATGATTTCTCCTTGTCGGATTCAGATAGGATAAAAAAAAACAGCATCTGTTGGACATGTAGTATGTAAACGTAAAAAAAACCATGACAGTTGGAATTTGTTACAAAAGGACACAATTTTCCTCAAAGCAACAGAAACCCTCATGGTCAAAGGACAGCTGTCTAGTTGTATGGATGGTACAGAAAACCAAAGTCCTGTGTACACAGTGATGTGCACGTAAAAGATCCCTTGGCAGTTGGAATTCGATACAAGAGTAGGGCATAGAGCAGCTGACGACATACATGTAGCACACTGTATGGCAAATGCCCGTCTTCTATTAGCCCAGGCTAGGTGCGGAAGAGTAGGACATTAGACCCCATGGTCATAGGCCAAGTGCTGCATAGCGTATACATGTTCATCTTCATTTAGCCCCATTTCCCATTTTTTTCAGAAAAACTCCAGTTTTAAAGTAAAGAATTCCAAGATGGGTATGACATGATGTGAAACAGTCATATGTGTAGGTAATATATTTAAATTGATTTTTATGAAAGTTTTCTTTACAGGTCAAATTTAGCCTAGAACATTGTAAATGATTAGGCTTAAGAAGACGTAGGCACCCTAATCAAGAAGTTTTGGGTTGGCCAAGAAAGTTCCTCCAGATTTTCTGGAGCGTTGTGGGACTGGGAGGGCCTGGCAAACACGTTGTGTCCAGAATCGGATGGTCCAAAAAACACAAGGTCCAGTGTACACATTAACACCATTTACATGACAGATTTTAAGTGTTCCAGGAATGTTACCTGGCATGGTTAATTTTTTTGTAGTGTAAACCGGTCAAACATAAGCGTGCCATATTGAGTACCATGCCAATCTGGCCTACTGAAATGAGGTGGTTTCGACACGGTACGAGGTGCAGTGCGGTTAAATTTTCTTAGTGTAAGCGCTATCCTGTCTCAGGACGGTTTTAGTACGGATAAATGCGATAAACGAACCTTGACCTTTTTTCCCGAAACTTTGACAGTTCATCAAAATGGCTGCTCAAATTAAACGTGAAATATAGGTTTATCCCCATAAGATCTAGGCTGCTTTCGATATTGGCATTTATCGGATCAAAACTTATGGATTATGGCCCCTGATTGTACGAAAAATCATGTTTTCAGCTTGTGGGACCCTATAGAGGTCACAATTATGAACGGATTATGATGAAAAATTGACATGTATGTTTATAACGCAAAGATCTTGGTTCTTTTCGATATTTGCACCCATCGGATCGTAACTTCCTGAATTATGCATACATGAGATTTTTCCGCCAATTGGCGGACTCCCGCCAATCGATCCAAAGCAATTTGTGGACGTATATTGTCGTCGCCCCTGTTCGTCCGTCCGTCCGTCCACAATTGTTTGTGACAGGTCACAATTTTTATCCGATTTCAATGAAACTTAAAACATAGGTTTATCACCATAAGATCTCGGTTCCTTTCGATGTTGGCATGTATCGGACTGTAACTTCATGGGTTATGGCCCCTGATATTGGCATGTATCGAACTGTAACTTCATGGCTTATGGCCCCTGATTGTACGAAAAATCACGTTTTTAGCTTGTGAACAGTGTAGAGGTCACAATTTTGAACCGATTTTGATGAAATCTGGTGGCGCCCTCTTCTCGAACAGTACGCAGAGAAAGAGAGAGAGAGATTATTCTTTTATTTTATTTATTCTTTTATGTGTTTAACTTTATCCGTTTGAGCTCGAAAAATTCAAAAGATCTCGGATTGTAACTTTCTGAATTATAGCTCCTGATTGTACGCAAATTGACTTTTTTTAGCTTGTGGTCCATTTCGAGGTCTCAATTATTATCCAATTTTAGGAATGATATTAAATGTTTGGTATACTAACTGTTAGCATGGGGCAGAATTTTATAAAAATCCAAACAAATTCTAATGATTTTCTGATAATTACTTAATATGCGGCAACTCTTGTTGACTGCCCGGACGATTTAGCTGCTGTGTGGGTGGGTGTATGTTTCGTTGCCTGGCAACCTATTTTACTTCAGGTCTCTAGTTTTCTCCCACTGCTAAAGACCCCTACGTGCAAGCGAATTATTGAAATAAAAATAGAACCATGTTAGTCCCAATATGACCTATTTTGTATCGAGTGGAGGTTAAACCCAATATTCTGACTTGCCATACTTTTATTGGAAATAACCACCGTATAATAATTACTTTTTTCGGAATGTATCTTTAACTAAATATTTTTTTGGTTTTAATTTCAGGTTAATCAAACCAGAATACCAGCCCAGCATGTATGAACGTGACGGAACAAGGTGTGGAGGTGATTGATAGCAACATTGAATATCCGCTTGCATTTGTCATCTGTGGGTTGAATATGGTGTTTTAAAGATGCAAGAAAATGCCTCAAATGTGTAAACTGTACAGGATTATACCTGCCCTTTTTTAAGCTCCCACTTTTACATATCGGTCCAGATATACATCTGTTGAGATTTGTTTGTGGACAACTCTGCAGTCAATGTAAATTGATTTTGAACATGTTCAACTGTGACCTCATGGGTTATTGCCCCTTATTGTGAAAAAATTCTGTTATGCCCCATAGCGAAAAACGGAATTCCATAGAGGTCCCAATTCTTAACAGATCCTATTCAGATTTGATGTGAAGCTTTGGATTCATGAAATCACAAACCTCATCGATATGCAGCAATTCAAAAATGACCTCCTTTTTCAAAAAAAGCTTGTGAATGTGATGAGACGTGAGTTTTTAATTTGGAATGAGCATTGGGGCCATGACAGGACAATTCCTATACATGTAAATTTCAGCCATTCAGACTTAAACCGCTTTTTCGGAAAACATGTGAAATCGATAAAGACTACAATTTATTGACAGATTTGTTTTTAATCCTATATGAAACATTGGGACCAGTGAGTGGATGGGCCCTATTGATATTCCCTGATGTTAAGTGTACCGTAGATGGCAGCCACTTGTTAATTGTATCAATTGTATTTTAATATTTTGAAAACATTAATAAATAATCAATATCAAAGTGTTATTTTGTTTCATGTTTGCTACTTTTCAGCATAACTGGGATAAATCAGTGTCCGATAGAAATTTAGTCCAGATCAGGCCTGTGACAAGCCCCCTGAAAAAATGTTACAATACCCTCCACCCCCCACCGAAAGAAAATTTGCCAACCATAACTCTAAAATACCTACTGTAGACTGTAATAGGTGTGCCCCTCCTAAAAACTTCACTGCCGCTCCGCCCCCCCCCCCCCAAAAAAAACCCTCCAGAACTCTAAAATACCTACTGTAGAATGTAACAGGTGTGCCCATCCTAAAAACTCCACTGCCGTCCCCGCCCCCAGACCCCCCACCCCACCCCACGAAGCCAGCACCGTTAAATAAAAGTAAATTTCACGGCCTAACATTATTGGCAAGTTGTTGCACGAGTGAGTTTAAAAGATAGAAAGGGGGCGAAACTACATGAATTGACCCTGAACATGCTCAAAACACTTGATAAGCACTAGGTTGAAGTGAACCAAACACTTGATAAGCACTGGGTTGAAGTGAGCCAAACACTCAAAATGCACCGGGTTAAAGTGAGCAAAACACGCAATAAGCACTGGCGTGAAGTGAGCAAAACACGCGATGGGCACTGACCTGAAGTGAGCTAAACACTCAATAAGCAGTGGCTTGAAGTGAGCAAAACACGCGATGGGCACTGGTTTGAAGTGAGCCAAACACTCAATAAGCACCGAGTTGAAGTGAGCAAAACACGCAATAAGCACTGGCCTGAAGTGAGCAAAACACTCAATAAGCACTGGCTTGAGGTGAGCAAAACACTTGATAAGCACTGGGTTGAAGTGAGCCAAACACTCAATAAGCACCGGGTTGAAGTGAGCAAAACACGCGATAAGCACTGGCTTGAAGTGAACACTTCGCGGAAGCCTAATTAGCATATTTGGTATGGTGTCATCAATCAACTTATTTCTATTGTTTCTAATTCATTAATTAATGGTGATTGGGTAATATAAGTAATAGGTCAGAGGTGAAAATTCACACCGTGCCGATCACTTTGGCGCTATTCCAATATTTTCACGCTGTCACTTACGGCTAATAATTATGTGATATTGAGAGTGAAATAGAATCAGATTTTATAATTTACTGCCAGGCATATTGTGGAATATGATAATGTCGAAGAAATCAACTATTTATTATTTTTTTTGACGTTATGATTCGAAGAATGCGTCTACTCGAGCCGAGATCAACCGTGTCGCCGCCATCTTGGATACGTTCGATCAAACAGATGATAACAAAACTTACGGCTAATAATTCTAGACTTTTGAAAGCTAAATTGAATCAAAACTTTTAGGATTTAATACAAGCTAAATTAAGGGAAATTACACTGTCGAAGCTTTCAATGAAGCAAAGAAAACGACAATTCCCGTCATAAATCCAAAGAAAGGCAGAAATGTTAAATGCCGTAGGCGATGAAGTAACCGTTTAATATTTGGGTGATGTTTCTTTTTAAAAGTTATATTTATAGCTGCCAACATGAAGTACTATATTTTTGTTTTATTTTTTAAAAAAAAAATCGTAAGGGATACTTTTTCACGTTATTTTGCCAATATGATAGAGAAAAGTCATAATTGGCTTTTCAATATAATTTATATTAATATAAATGCTAGTTTGAACAATTGAATTTTATATCATTGGGAAGAACACGACAATGTTTACATTTTTATGTATAGAAAATATTTTTTTAGTTATTTTCAATTTTGTAGAGGGTATTGGGATCAACAATAATCCTCTTATTGGCTTTGGGAGATGGGCCATGCTGATTTAATGGGCTTAGGGGCAGGGTAGCTAATCTTTTAATTGGCCCAGGGCGTTTAATGTTGAATGTTGCATTATGCAATAAATGTAAGGCAGAAGTGAGGTAAATAAAAACATGTCTTTTGTGGATGTCTTGTTCTTGTAGTTGACTAGTTGTACAATAGAGGAATTGCATGTTCAAAGACCTTCACATGAGTTTCAGTGTTGCTATGAGATACATGTAAGGCTGTACTTTTGCAATAAATCTGGAGTTAGCACTTTCACAATATATTGCAATATGTATTGCAATACGACAAATCGTATCGCAATATATCGCAATACGATTTTTTTGGCAATACCCACCCCTAGTCATTGCTTCATTTGCGTAAGGGGAGGTTCACATTGAGTAGTCCGGGTGACATTCCCTTAATAACACGCTGTATGGTGCATGCCATTAACCCTGTCGCCGCGGTCCCTCTGTATGTAGTATAAAAGTATTAAAAGTATTATGTTCCGTTAATAAAGTCACCAGTCTCTGAGTATCATGTTCACCTGTGATTAAAAGTTCCAATTTCATTCCTAAAGATGCTAAAAATGTCGCTGTGTATGTAATTGATTTCATGTAGCACGAATTCCACCAGACCGAGTCAATGGAAAATTTAAATTAATTCGCATTCGAACAAATCATTTAGTCCCTGTGCTGACAGAGACAGAAATAGGGTTTAACTTTCATTCGATACAAACTGGGTCATTTTGAGACGACCGCTTCAATGTATTTTAATTATTTGCTTGCGCGTACAGGTCTTTAGTCGTGGGGGGGGGAACGAAGATGACTCGGAGAAATCCCTTCCCCTTGTCACATACAATACTGGAATCGAAATCACACCAGTTGACTTGATGGCATAAACTGAAAATACTCACACAATGTTGACTTGGTTATCAGATTTTATTGAGTTTGTCTTTTTAAAAATGTTTGTTGTTAATTTCCGGCATGTTGCTTTATGAACAGGGTATTCGTGTTGAATAAAGAACAAGATTTATGTACGTGCAATAAGTGGTATATTATATCCCTGAAGACGTGGTGCCGTGAAACAACTTCAATCATGCAGAAAGTCGAGTTACATTTTCTATTGAGTTATCAGACGTGTGTACATATGTTCAACATGACGATGTGTTACTTATTTCATTCTTAGTAGTCATTGAGTCAGGCTGTGGATCAGATGGTGTGGGTTCGACCCCCAGCTTGTACATGGGTTTATTCATATTTCCTCCCACTCCTAAAGATCCCTACACCACTTAAGATGAATAAAATGGAACGCGAAATCATCTAGTTACGTTAAGTGAAAATCACATCCCCCTCTCTTCTCTCTCTCTCTCTCTCTCACTCTTTAATCCCCGACAGAGTTTCTCCATTACAACTGACTGTTTATCACTGGCAATGGTGTGACACAGAACAAGTTTATAAACTTGTATACTGCAGTTAATCGAATACCAATAAACACATACACGATTGACTTGTGATAAATGTACAATACAAAACCAAAACGAGCACCTGTTGCAGCATAAAGAACAGTCATTAGATATCTAATAAACTACACTGTTGATTCAATTCTATCACATGTAATATTCTCTAAGGCTTTCATTGATATAAGTCTACAGACAATGTGGGCTCGGACTTGTAATTCATTCCCTATTGATGACGTCTCTCTTACATCCACAACACTCCTTGTATTGGTCTATTACATGTTTTTGGACATTCTGGTTGAAATTGGAACTGTGCAGTTAATTAACCCAATTTCATTTATAGAGTGTTCTTTCTTGTAAGGGTGGGGGGCGAAATGTATCGCTTTTCTCCGAAAGCAAAAGCCCCCTACGTGCAAGCGAATTACTGAAATAAAATTGAACAATGTTAGTTCCGAAACGACCTAATTTGTGTCGGGTGGGCATTTAATCCTCCTCTATCTCTCTCTTTCTCTCTATCTATCTCTCTCTCTCTTTCTGTGTTTCTCCGAATTTTTGTGTTTCTCTTTGTCTCCCTTTCTTGTAACTTTTATGTTTGCTGTTGACATAGCATTAATTATATAAGTTTTACATATGTATTTTGTACACTCCATATCCAAAATTTCAATCTTTTCATGGAATGAATTGCAAAATAGATGGATAATTGAAACTTTGAAACGGCAACGGAATAGGAACTACGGCTGCCGATGTTTTGCCATTTGATATTAATGAAAGGTCTTGCCGTATCTGGTCGGTGAATTGAATGCACCACTCTATACGTCCAAATGTTTTTTGTTATTGCATCGTATACACAATAGGTGATTTCCGATGGGTAAAGTGAGTAAGGCGCTGGTCAAAAGAGGATCAGTGGGCTTTAAGCACCCTTTGATTGGTGTATGACAACCTGTATAGTGTCTGCATGTTTTATTGGCCAGTCTGAGCAGAACAGTAGGACGTTAAACCCATTCATTTCATTTCAAATCATTAGTCCAGTTGGTGCTGTACAATAGGATGTTGATTCCAGTTCATTTTATTTTTTATACCAAATGTAATTACGCTGAGACGGGTTTCAGTTCCCCGTGGGATTCAACGACATACATCCAGAATGGTTTGCGATGAATGGATTAAGTTACATGAACTATATCAAGACTTAATATACACCAGTATCGTCTCAGATTGAAAATAATTACACTAGGATGTACTTTTATCGACAGGTTATTGAAACAGGTGTCCGGTCAATATTATTATGGGTTGAAATCTTGTAGAGACATATGCGTGCTCAATATTATTGTAGGGTAAAATCTATCGGTACAGATATAATACTACATTTAAAGGCTCAATTCCACTCTTTTTGTAACTGAATAATATGTCCCAGTCTTTATTCTGGTCAACAAATTGTATTATTTTACAATATTCCAATTAATTGATGATACAAATTTCATCTTAACACACCTGATTTAAGTAAATTGGAAAAATTCAACTACATGTACATGATTTGATAAGTTAACGTAAACCTTTTCAAATGTAACTTGGACTTTACAATATTTTCGAGTCCTCTGGACAAGTAAAATAGGATGATCATGTCTTTGCACTAAAATTTATATGAGGTTGACCACCAAATTTTCGAGATACCCAAACTTGAAGAAGCATGCTATAACCATGTAACTAATCGCCGTACGTATCGATGTAACCAACCTAATAACTCAGTTATCATTCCTCTAATTCATAAAGATTTACCAAAATTTAAACCCTCTTCGTCCAATCAAAAATCAACAAAAAATGACATGCAAAAGGGGAGATAGAGACACCAAGAGAATTGGTATAACTTGATACATAGCCTGTTGATTAGATAAATAGCTGCCAGTTCTCGCTATAATAGTTAAAAGATAGATTATGAAAAGAGAGTTGAAACCACGTCACTAGACTCTATGACAGACCATGAAATCTAACCTACACCCTCCCCGGGCGATACGTCATCAATCCAGCTTTTATCAGAATTAATAGAATATTTTTTTATTCATTTTTAAAATCTATTAAACTCTTCCATCGACCATATTAATAACATATTTAATGACAAGCGTGATATATGAAACTTGATACCAACATTTATAACTGTCAATAACGTAAAGTACAGATATAACATCCTTGGTAACAACCTAACGACTCCTGCTACTAAATAATAATAATAATATTGAGTTCTTATATTGCGCACAGCCCCATTAAAGTTAATTCTGGCACATTGAGCTCCACGTTTACTTATGTCCATCCACTATGGCTATTGTAAAACAGACCACTCCAACTTAAAGATTTCTGCTACTTAATCACGCTTACACATTTCCTCTATTGCTACTTATCATCACAAAGAGCAGATATGGCATTCCCGATAAATCCCCACAAACAAAACTTCCTAAAAAACAATCAACAAAACCCTGGCGATATTTTCTATAAGATCACACTCATAAAATCTGCCCATCCATTAGAAGCGAGGTTGGGTGGTCGAATGGTTTAAAGCGTGCGCGTTAGGTTATGAGGTCTGTCATTTGATGGTTCCGCTTTCCCGCTTGAACGTGACAAGGAACAGAGGGGCGCCAGTCCAATCTCCGGGGTTTTCTCTGGTCCTTTAATTTCCTCCCACAGCTTAAGACCCGTGTAGAAATAAAATATTGAGAAATTTTAGTCCCGAATGCAACTAGTTTATTTCCAATGGATTCCTCTTTCTCCCCCCCCCCCTCTCCCACCTGGGGGTTGGGATGGTTTAGTGGAATAGAGTGCCGCGCTTCGACCTCTAGCTGGTCGTTCACCTCTGGCTTGCGACTGTGGTTTCGAGCCCTGGTGCGAGCGTATGTGGCATGGAGATAGGGGCGCCTTCTCAACGTCGTGGGTTTCCTCCGGGCACTCCGGTTTCCTCCCACTGCTAAAGACACCTACGCGCAGGCGAATTATTGAAATAAAATTAAACCATACGTTAGTCCCGAAATGACATAGTTGGTGTCGATTGGACGTTAAACCCCATTTCTCTCTCTCCTCTTCCACCCCCATCCTTTTATCCACTAAGGTCATAGGCCTACACTCACAAAAGCAAACCTAGCGTTGTCAGACTCATATAAAAGTTATCCATATTTTACTGGTAAACAATCACCATAAAAAAATTTGATAGACGCTGAAATGTCAAAAGGAAATCTCTGCCCACTTGTTTTTTGCTTACTTCGCATAAACAATGATCAATATTTCTCGAGTAAAAGGATCGGACCTGTCGCGTATTACATTTATAATTCTACAGGGAAAACTGAATGAGTAAATATCCATAATTATTTTATTTGGTGCCATGATATTTATATGTTTAGATATTAATCAACTAGTACAAGAAAGTCATGTTTATGTAACATGCAGAAATAATCGCATTATGGTTGAAATATTTTGATTTTATTATTATTACAATATTGTTTATTTTCAATGTTTTCTGAATCCTATTATTTACAGTAGACTTTCACGGTGTGATGTTTCTCCTGAAGCATAATAGTGATTTAAAGTAGATTTATTGTTTCTACTGCTCTGTTATTGACACGTCACTATAGCTAAATACACGTACATGATACACGTCACTATAGCTAAATACAGGATACACGATACACAGCACTATAGCTAAATACACGTACACGATGCACGTCACTATAGCTAAATACACATACCCGTCACTATAGCTAAATACAGGATACACGATACACGTCACTGCAGCTAAATACACATACCCGTCACTATAGCTAAATACACGTACACGATACAAATAACAACGTCGAAGATAAACAGGATTTTTTTTTTCAATTCGTAGACAAGGCGGTTGTCGTGTGTGCTAAAGATTCCTTCAAGGTTGTAGTAGAGAGATCTTTAGGTGTACGCCCATGTGTATACATGACCTCGGGTGTTCGTCCCACACGAATCACGAGATAGTTGCCCTTGTCAGCCCTCCTGCGCCTCTGACAAGGGGGAACCATGCCGGAAATTCCGAGCTAACCCGCGACCCCAAGACTAGCGAGACATGGACTTACTCAATGAGCCATCGTAGCTTCCCCTATAATAGTCTACTTGAGTATTTGGAAGACATCAATCTTTACTGTTTTAACGCGATTGATATAAAAACAAATATCACGATATTGTCTGGCTAAACACAAATAAAGAAGTTTAAAAAACATTCACCACGAATTCTAAATTCAACAATAGATATGAATTAACGCCTACATACTTAGACGGACAGGTTTATATTTAGGAGTCTATATATCTCAATGGTTTTATAAGGAAACCCTCTAAGGGGCAGACAACCTCCCACCTGTACGTCATCAATAAGCTCTAAGACAATCACCCCACCCCCACTAGTTTCTGTCAATTCAAACAAATAACAATTATAATATTCTCCCATAAGATACACCACACCCTGGAAGACAATGTAACATATCTAACTAAAGGGGCAGCCCTTATAAGACGAAATATCTAACAAAAAAGGCAGCCCTTTATATGAAATATTAAGAGGTCGGGCCACCTATGTTGGGATAATGTATGTCTATAATGATTTAGTACTAAACGCTATTAATAAAAGGATTTGTCTGTTCATAGAACCTGCCTAGGGTAACTGTCTAGTCGTTTGGGTGGAACAAAAACCCGTAAAAGACCCTTGATAGTTGGATAGAAGAGTAGGCCATAGTGCGCTGTCCCCCGTGACACACTGCATCGCGTATGTCCGTCTTCATTAGGCTAGTTTGGAACAGAACAGTTGGACGTTAAACCCCATTTCATTTGTCCGTTGATTATGTAATGATAGTCTTTATGACAGGAATGAACACATCAACCACCCAGAAATATCACACGTCGTTGGCGAACAGATTAATAGAAATCTATATATGTTTCATCTCGTGATACTCATTTCCTCTCCTGTCCGGATAAACCTGTTCAACTTGTGGATAGATACTAGAGATGCTATAATTAGTAGTCGTCGTTCTACAGGATACAAGAAATAATATTAAACATCAAAGCACTGACTGATGCTGTCAGATATGAAACTAAATGTTCATTCACGTAGAATCATATTACGTCATTTTTTCTTTAATAAACTAAAATCGGTGACACCTATCGTGATACGTGACAATATACCTGCCATCCATTCAGTAACTTTAGTAAGGTATGGCTTTGTCAAATAAAAGATTATTACAATATTAGTATTACTTTCAAACTGTCAAAATGTTAAAATGTTATTAAATCAGTGTTGCATATTTAACCCCATGGGGAAGAACCAATCCACTTACAGTAAAAAAAAAAACCCCAAAACACGTTGTTGGATACCATGACTACGAATAACTACACAGATCACATCGTTGGATACCATAGTTACAGATCTCGGGATTGGTATGTAAAATTCTAATTAATTGCGTCACCGTTTATGTGCCTAGTTGTGGACATTGTTATCGAAGGAGAGAGACGGAGAGAGAGAGAGAGAGAGAGAGAGAGAATCTGATGGTTATTGTAAATCGCCATTAACAATAAAACGTTGTTATCAACCTTGATTACCATGGATTACTGTTGTTTTACCCGTTAGGTTTAACGATCTGAACAGCTGCCCCTCGATCAATACGAGAAAAAATCAAATGAATTTGGGATCAGCTTTCTACCTTTCTGCACCAGCTGGAGTAATGAAGACGGACATGCGCAATGCAGTTTGTTGTGAGGGGAAGTGTGCCTACTATTATTCTGAATTTCAACTGTCATGGATTCCTTTACATATATGCTAATGTGTACACGCAAACTTTTTCATCCAGACCCATTACCATAAGCACAGGGTTACTGGGGTTCCAAGATATAAAAAGGTCAGTGATTTTACCACTCACACGTCAGTTAATCCCAATGGGATCTGTCCTTGCACCCCAGTTAGAATATGGATGACAGGCCTACGTTTTTAGGCCACCGTATGCGTTTTCAGCAGACATACTTTATTTGCATTTTGTCCTACCCTGTACGTCTTCTCTATCCGATCTTCATTGACTGAACGTGAAAATAGAAGACAGACTTGTGGCCAATACATTTACCAAAACTACACGAAATTAAACTGAACTGATAAAACGGAGAAGATCTTCCACGTGGCTTAACACTGATTGATAACATCGACCATGTTTTCACACAACCAAATGGATACTTATAAAAAGTGTTAAGATCTTAATTGATAGAAATAAAAAACTGTAAAACTTAGATGAGGATGTCTATAGAAGACGATTGATTTATGCTTTAAACCAGACGATGTAGCCATTACTCATTAGATGATGAACAACAAGACAAG
This sequence comes from Patella caerulea, assembly GCA_036850965.1. Taxonomy (NCBI): domain Eukaryota; kingdom Metazoa; phylum Mollusca; class Gastropoda; family Patellidae; genus Patella; species Patella caerulea. The sequence goes on along the minus strand of JAZGQO010000010.1, from coordinate 268,907 downwards.
GGGTCATGGTCGAACAAATGATTACAGGTCAAGTTAATCAACGACAGAAGCGTTTGTTTTGTTTTTTTTTCTTTGGAGAAGAAGGGATTGGGGGTGCCCGGAGGAAACCCACGAGGTTGAGAAGACGCCCCTATCGCCATGCCACATACGCTCACACCAGGGCTAGAAACAACAGCCGCAAGCCAGAGGGATTTTCCGACGTCCCCCTCACCCTTTCATTGGTGTAAGTCGGGGAGCTTAACAAGGTTTGATGATTGTTGTGCAGGTAAAATATCCCTTGGCAGTTGGAATCCCACATCGCACACTGAGTGGTATATCTCGGATTGTCGGTCTTCGTTAACACAGTCGCTGCATTCGGAACAGATGAATATTGACTTATTGAATGACGGGTTTCTTTGACCAAAAATACTCCTCCTTCTTCAACTGTACAGTTCAATAAAAGTGAGAATACTTGAAACATGTCGACACATTCCGTGGATTATTCTAAGTTTCTCTATAAATAATAACACAATACAAGTGATATTACAGAAGAGAAGCTGTTGAGACTATAAGCCTAGAGCACTTCTATACGAATCGGATTGTGGATCACTCTCGCGATTTGGAGAGAGCATGCTGTTGAATTATCTACAAAGAATGTTTAGATGTGATCGGATGAATGTATCTTACAACTAATGCAAACCCACTTAAGAAGGAGCTTGTATTCGTGTTGTTCTGTATATTAAAACTAAAGAACAATAGAACATGATGAAAACTCTCTGGGCTATATACTTCTTGGGAAATAAGACAATTTAATAGACAATTTATCATTGTTATTGTCCTATACCTACAGAGAAACCTAAATTAAGCACGAATAGGCCGCTAACGTTTCACACTCGTTAACAATAATTAGATTTTTATTCTATTTCGTTTTTGGAAAATATAATTGGCTTGTGACGTGAACAGACCCAAGAGAAGATAAACTAGAATGTTGCATGCAATAAAATTATCGTCGATGTCGTAGTTTTTATATGGTCTCAGCAATAAAAGGTTATTTTTCAGTCTGCAAATCAAACGTGACACAGTACATCTTTAGACCCAAAATGACCTACTTTGTATCGAGTGGACGTAACCCCCCACCCCAACCTTCACACCTTCTCTCCCGCTCTCTCTCTCTCACATACACACACTTGACATGCTGCATGGTCGAAACTGCAGTGCCATATTGACCGGTAGATTACAGTAGCCTGATTACCATGATCATAGATACTCCTTCATCCCATAACCATAGATACCTGTAGTAAAAATAACACCTGCGTCTCTTCATCTGTTCGGTAATACACCGGCTGTTATTGGTTAAGATCCGGAAAAAAAATTAGCGTATTGCTGGCAACGCACACCCCTGCCGCCATAAGACCTTTATGTGTTCACGATCTGAAAAAAAAAACAGCAACAAAATAAAGTAAGGGTTAACGTCCTGTTTTGCTGCATCAGGGGGGCTAATAAATGTAGAGGCTGGAGATAAAATTTAGTTTCAATTAAAATTGTGATTTATTTCTATAAACATGTTTGTGAACCTGTGTATTCACAATATTTATGATCAGAAATGTCAGTTTAATAACAAAAATGCTGTAAGGCTCAGATGGTCAATGGATTGATGAGCAATTAATTGACAACTCAACAACAAAAACAAGACCCAGGACCATCAGATAATAGTTCTTGAACCCTAACTTATTTCAGCCCAATATCAGAACCAGCTGATCGCACGGAGCGCTAGCAATTATATGGAACGTGTTCATTATAAACATACAAAAAACACAGAATCTTAAACACCACTGGAAATCTATGAACACATATTGAAATGGCGATAAATCAGTTCCTAGTATTAGTTTGATAGGGGTATAAGACGGGAGTGGGGGCTGTCAAACCGAAGCCCCATGTACACGTTAGCGTGCACGTAATAGAATCCTTGGCACTTGGAATTCGATAAAAGAGTAGACAGTAGCGAAGCTTTCCGGACACAATTTCCCACATAGCACCAAATGTACACTGTATGGCGTATTCTCGTCATCATTAGCCCTGTCGGGGCAGTACAGTAGGTCGTTTAACCAGGTTTTATTGTAGTACATAATATTGTTAATTTCATTATGCAATGATTTTATTGGATTGTATTCCTGATTGTTTTCAAATATGAGTGAGGTCTGTGTCACTACAGGCCCTGGGACTGTACAGCGCAGTGGATGGTTACAGTTAGCCGCCAGATCCATTCACTCTTTTTGGATTGTTTGTTTATTTGTTGTTTATGAGTAAGAGGTCTTGTCCATATATTTGTTTTCATGTAAATTATCAGGGGCTGATCCAGAGGGGGTGGGGGTTCCCTCATGCAATTACTATTATGTATAATTCGGTATACCAGTGAAAACTGTAGACAACGACATGGAGATTTGGCTACAAAGCGACACCTGATAAAACTGGCCATGTTAATATAATTATTAAACCAGGGTCGAAATAAAAATGAAATGAAATAGGGTTTAACGTCCGACTCTTCTGTACCTGACATGGGCTAATGGAAGACAGGCATACGCCATACAGTGTGTTACGGTCTACTCTTATATGGAATTTCAACTGCCAAGGGATCTTTTTCGTTCACTCCAATGTGTACACTTGTCAGCCTCTCCTTCTGCACCACTGACAAGTGGAAAGAAAACAGGGTCGAAGTCTTAACCAAAAATAAAATTTTAGTAGATACTTCAATTTTGATTGACTAAACACTTAAATCAATCTAATATTATCTAATCACATTACTAAAATTTAGATTTTATCTTACTTAAAATTTCTTGAAATAGTCCCCTGATATTAGTATAGCATCTGGATTCATTTAAATCACTAAGGTTGTATCAATAATGCATATAATTTCGAAATGAAATTGTTTATAACGTGTTGATTATTTTGATCATATATTTGTGAGATATAAAAACATAAATAATTTTGTTATGATATAAATAGATGAAGGCGGAAATTAAAACCTCACACGAAGATCAAACAATATTATTGGATGAATTCCCAATTCATCAGCGATGAGGTGGTGGAGATTAACATGACTAATACCAAAGTGTTAATTTAATCAGTTACTTCTACTACATTGATCTAGGTAATGATAGACGACAACCATTAATGTGATTGTGCTGGTGAATATCATATGTTTTAATTTATAAAATATCGATACAAGTACAAGTGTGACATAAAACAACCGGGTTGTGTTTCATGATCCCCCCCAACCCCTCGCTTTAAATTTACAAGCCCCTGTTTTCATCTAGATGCGTTAAAACTAGCGGTAGCATAAAGAATAAGCCACGTATAACAACTAAAGATAACTTAAACACAACCGTGTTACAACTAAAAGAACAGACATGGTTCAACTACACTCGGCTAATCTCGACAGATTCCGTAAACTACGTAAACTACATCTAGTCTCGGATGTATGACAGTAAGTGATATGTACCTACGCCCATACATTTGCGATGCGGCTACCGGTTTACTTTAACAGGAAAACTTGACGCTATTACACAAATTGGGAACCTATTCGGCTAGCGACCTATTCGACCGATCGAGCTGCAACCTGTTCGTTGGAAACCTATTTAGAGTAAAGACAACAGTCTCTATTTATCAACCAATAAAATCCAACGTTATGTCTATCAAATGAAAGTAGAATATATTATTTTTATCCATTCCTTCAGCTCAGAATAGAAGTGTAATTTCGTCATTATCTTACAGTTGGATCGGTCGAATAGGTCGCTAGCCAAATAGGTCGCCAACTTGTGTTTGGAATGGGCGCAGCCATGTTTTATCCGGGACCTTTAAAGTAGTTCCAATATGGCGGAATTCATCATACAGCCGAGTTTAGATTCCCGAAATCTTCCGAGGTTTGCCGAGTGGGTTCAACTAAAGATAGCCAAAAGAATAAGCCATGTGTTAAAACTAAAGATAGCTAAACGAACACGCCATGTGTTACAACTAAAGATAGCTAAACGAACACGCCATGTGTTACAACTAAAGATATCTAAACGAACACGCCATGTGTTACAACTAAAGATAGCTAAAAGAACACGCCATGTGTTACAACTAAAGATAGCTAAAAGAACAAGCCATTTACAACTATAGAAAAACCTCCTGCTATGCAAGCTAAAAAAAAATATAAACGGCGAACTAACCATTACAGCTATATTTGACTAAACAAAGATGAACTATTTGTTCACCGAAAACTTTCATTGTATCTAAATCACAAATGTATAAAAATAAAAAAACGAATGTCTTTTGTAATCGGTCCAATAACCTCATTGTCTAAAATAACTAACACCAATTTTAATATAATGTATTGGTTTACATTCTGCGGCCTCGTGTAAAGTAACCCCGTGTTCTTGGTGTAATGTTCACATCTATTTAGATAATTATAGAATCAAGCCAGGAAGGATTGATTTTAAGATTCTATCTCTAACCTATCAATGTATTAATAACCTAGCAACATCTTATTTAACTGAACTAATTCAAAGTTACGAGTCTTCCCGGAGTTTACGCTCGTGACCAAAGAGAGAGGGGGGAGGAGGGAGAAACTAGGTCATTTTGGGACAACATATGGTTTAATTTTAAGTCAATAATTGCGCGTGGGTCTTTAACAGGGAGGTAACCGGAGGGCCCGGAGAAAACCCACGAGGTTTGACAGGCGACCCTACTCCTTGTAACGTACAACAGGGGATTCGAAACCACGCCAGTCGACGGAATGACATGATACAGCGCGCCCATGCTATCCATCCGTCCACCCAACAACCCACAAAAATATGAACGGGTGTGTAATAAAGCAGGACAGGTGCCTGGCAAGAGACACCGTTTAGTCCTTCGGATGGGACAAAAATCTGAGGTTACATGAACACAATGGAATGCCCGTTTGCATTGACCCATTCAGAGTAAAACATCATTAAACGATGAATAGACAGAATAATTACATTCTTTTCTGATATAAATTATTTTTATTGACAATTAACATTTATAAGATTTTGAATCGTAGTACGTCTTATTGTTAGTAGTTTTAAGTGCAGGGACTTCTTAGTGGTAATTATTTGACTCCACAGACAAAAACTGATCATTGCAAAATTTTTGTGATTTATGTTTGTTTTTTCCAAAACGTCGTATTTCACAATACACAACGTCTTATTTCTACTTGTGTAGTCTCAGTGCAAATAAGGCAATATTCTTTTTGTCCTGTCGATTACATCAGGAGATATTACTGTACGCCTTCTTCTTTCACCAGCGATGTATTGTACTGATGAATTGCTTTATGCCCAGGTGTGGCCGAATGGTTAGCGCGTGCTTTGTATCAGAAGGTCTGTCATTGACTCCACTGGCGTGGTTTCGATTGTCCGGTTGAACGTTACAAGGAGCAAAGGGTTGCCTTTCAAACGTCGTGGATTTCTTCCGTGACAAAAATGGAACCATATGTTAGTCCCAATATGACCTAGTTTCTCTCGACCTCTCTCTGTGAAACGAGTAGAAATGTTCTTGAAGACTATGGCGAAAGTGTCTTCAACGTTTGCCTATTTTATCTCACAAATGCGTTGGTTGTTCTGAGTTATTGTATGTGGTATATTTAGTAATATTTTGCCAGCGGTTTGTCTTAAAATAGACCTGATTAGGATGTATGATTATTTATGATATCTGTTGTTGTTGTTGTTGTTGGGGATCAGTCAATTAGTCTTGTTCTCACTTCACCAATGTGGTACGAGTTTATTACAATAACCAAGTTGTCCCTTTTGGTCTTTGCAATGCCCCATTATTTTGTCCAAAAGTCATGAAAGCTTTTAGTATTTATATATGGATATTCTCTCGTGGACTAAAATAGTATATTGCACTCACCGAGTCCCGTATGAAGCTTATTAATAGGAAGTTGAGATTATGGCATCACGGAAAGCGGAGATTAAAACAACAATCACCCGCCAATGGCAACTTTCAAAATCAACTCATCTGATTTCGCGCTTTCCTGTTTCTTGGGGTCAGTGGGTGCCTTTCTGTCTCGAACGACGCCATGGTGACTCAGCAAGTGAAATTTTAACGCACGAACTTGGTGAGTCTTCGATTTCGGTGTTGACCGGGACAGCGTCGTTTTCCCCTCCGTCAGCGTGACAGGTCAGTGATCAGAGCATGAAACCGTTTCCAGTCTTTTGAATAAGTCGTTCGGGTGGAACGAAAACCCCAGGTCACCTGTACACACGACCGTGCACTAAATGATCGCTTGCCAATTAGAATTCGATATAAGAGTAGGCCGTGACGCCGCTGTCTGGGCAAAATGTCCACACTGCATGGCGTTACATCCTATTTCATTTTATTTTTATAAGATATATAGAAATAGTTTTCACAAATTTGGATATACGACTTTACATTATCTAGTTTTCAACCCTTATATTTAGAACTGTCAACTCGTTATTTAATCTCCCATAATGTACCTTTAAAGATATATTATGTATGATTTAGATAAAGATCCAGTCATTCTTGATATAATGGATAGAACAAAGATAATGTAAAATCTATAATTTGAAAATTTCATTCAAATTACTATATTGCAAGTGGAGATATTAACCTTTGAGCGTTTGACAGACGTGCAATAATTTCAACCACGGTGCTGGTTGTCCGAAGCTAAGTCTCGCCTTCCATTTTTACTTTCAATCGAGCGCTGATTAAGGCCTGGATCAGTTAATTAATGTTATTAATAAATTAGAAAACATTTAAGGCCTAGAGAAAACCCAACCCTAACCCCACCCTAGTATAGCTTGCTAATTAAAATAAATTTCATTTAAATTTGATCTAAACCAGTATATTGTAAAAATAATAATAAAAATATGTTCTAAGATACACAATAAAACTTCCATTGAAAATATTCTACAACAAAATAATTGGCTGCTCAGCTGATGAACTATCTGACTTGATGCATTGTTTTAATTCTAGGTGCATCTAATCAATGTCCATTGATGGATTTTGTTATCTCGATTATCCATTTGCCGTATTGTACATTAAACTGGAACGAGTGTTATACATGTAGTTGATTAAGGCCGATTCTATATTACCTCGGTATTTCGTTTCTTAACATAGAACGGAAACAAAAGGAAGAGAGAAATGGGATTTAACGTCCACTCGACACAAACTAGGTCATTTCGGGACTAACATGTAGGTTCAATTTTATTTCATTTCAATAATTCGCTTGCCGTGAGGAAAAGGGGGAAAACCCACGAGTTTGGACATGTGACCCTACTCCTTCGCACAACCGGGGAATAGATACCATCCAGTTGACTCCAGGACATACGTTATAACGCATTGTGTACATCATTCGCCCACGCAACCACCCGGGAAAGAAAGGGGTGGGAAGGGGTTGAAAATATCCGCGTTTTTCTTAGACTGGAATTTCGTTTCTATGCTCACGTGCGCAGGGCTACTCGACATCGAATTCGAAGGGATACTTTTACGCACACGTCAATGTGTATGCGGGTTTCTCACCTCACCCGGACCATCAGCACAAAATGAAATGAAATGGGTTTTGCATTCTACTCCGACTGTGTTAATGTAGACGAGTATACGCCATACAATGTGCTATGAGGGACAATTTACACGGATTGCGATGTTACGGCCTAATCTTATATCGAAATTAAACTGCCAAGGGATCTATTACGTCCACCCGAATGTGTACACGGGATCACGATCTTTCCTCTCATGCCTATGGGTAACCACTCAGGAAAATCCCGATGAACTTTAACAGGGGAAGTCCTGGTGGTGTCTTTAAGAAGCTGTTCTTGAGTGACTTACATAAACTGATTAGGCAATTATTATTCTATCTTTGTACCATCTTTACTTCTTGTGATAAGATGACCAGGGTTTGTGAAGGGTATAAATCAGGATTATATATGAACGTTGTATTTAGAGTTATCTCATTACGATGATACTAGTTATCAAGTAGATCCGGGCAAACGATTGTTTCTAATCTCGTTACAGATTATTTAATATCTATAAATCATGGACTAATAGTCTCATCACCGACATCTATTGAATTCTTGAGGTTACAAAATATCTGAAACCAATCATGACGGGTCGACATAGATTGACATCCTACGTATGTTAGTGGGTATAGTTAGTTCGTATAGTTAGCGACCAACACAATGTAGGGTCGTCATGTCAGGGTTGAAAAGCTCGCTAATTTGCATGTCGTCATTTGGTTTTTATGGAAGCGTATAGGGGTCAATAGCGCGATAGATACCGCAATATTAAGTTGGTATTATGTCAACATATTGTGATTATTCTGATGATTTTATCTCTGAAAAGTCAATTTTTGCCAAGGTAATTGAGTCAACACGCTATGTTTTATGTCCCCATTTCGTCTTAAATGTACACGTTTGCGGTAAGATATTGCTATTCGGAAGCTTTGGCGACATATTCCATTTCTCCGTAGTATATGTCGACATATTCGCAAAATATGTCGCAGTATATATTTTATTTCTTAATCGTGATTTCTGTCATGAGGTTACCGTCTGTAGAATAACTGTAAAATAGAAAATACATGCAGTCTAGCCAAGTTTAATTAAAGGTAAAAATACACGCAGTGTAGCAAAGTTTAATTAACGGTAAAAGTACATGCAATATAGCAAAGTTTAATTAACGGTAATAGTACACACACGTTAAATTCCCTACCTCTGTAAATAGAGTCATAAAATGGATGAGAAAGTCATTAAAAGAATTTGTCCTTGGTTGGACGAGACGATAAAGTTGATGTCGGTTAATGAAATAGGTTGTTATTGTACTGCGTACCATCTGTGTGGTTTAATATAAATGGCATGACTTGTGCTATATACCCATATCGATTAGGGTACCATCTCAGTAGATATAAAAACACAGATAGCTTCAATCAAATGATGATCACCTTATCCCAGTTGTATCCAGTGTTACTGTAAACCGGAAGTTCTAATTCGGTTGTCATGGATCTACGTGATAGCGTACTGTAGGGAGTATTGTTCTGTTCATTTTCCTCATCTGATTGAATACTACCAGGAGAATTCTGTTCATTTCTGGTTGTTTTAGTCAGTTTCTTTTCCCATAAAATAACATGCGACGTGAAAGTTGAACGGAATTCTACGCAATCACTGGAACATAAATTCATTTACACTGAACAAACTGAATACTATCCACTTTCGTTTTAAAAATCCACCGCCTCTCCCCTGGGTTTAAAGTCCTACTGTTCTGATTCAAACTCGGCTAACTGCCAAGGGATGTTTTACGTGCATGTGAATGTGTACACTGGACCTCGGGTTTCCCCCCTCCTCTCCGAACGATTAGACAACTGTTCTTGTCAGACCATCCGACTGCATCACTGACAAGGTAAATCACGTCGGATCCCCTTAAAGCGATAATTGCATATTTTTCGAAGAAAGTCATAACATAAATATTTATTACTTAATAGTCTATCAAATCACTGATATACAATCAAATGAATCATTCTAACACTTAAAAACATTCACATAAAAATGAAATAATTCTACAAACCGACAGTATTTGGAAATTGTATCATTTCGGTTCACTGGAAAACTAAATATACACAATGGAAGCGGTAGTTGTCTTGATATCGAAGTCCGCCTTAAGCACATAATGATGCCTAGCTGTACATGTGATGATAATATCGTTGGATTTAAAAATAAAATATTTAACAATTTCTTAACTGACACAAATGAATTATAGGATTTAGGATTATTCCTTAACCCAAATAGGACTGTGTGTATAGATGCCATTTATTTTAAGGCATTATTTTAACATTATCGATCTAAGTAACCCCCGATGTGTTACCATTGAAAAGCATATCACAGTTTCATCCTTCAGACTGGAAATAAATACCTTTAACTGGATCCTGATTGAATACCACCAGGAGAAATGATTAGTTCGGCCAAGGATGGTGTTAATAGCTCTACTTCTAGTTCAAGTCAAATGTTCAAATTTCATGTAAATGTGTTACATAGTGTGAGCGACAGTGATAGGTAAACGACTAGAACCATCACCTGACAGTACAATGTCCTTTAATTGAAAATATTATTGTTGAATTTAACAAAGGCCCAACGGCTGGCATTTCTGTAGTGGTTAAGTTAGATAATACGCTGGTCGCGTTTACTACAATGTGTTCAGTTGTCACACATCAACTGTTCTGTAACCTGCTATGTGATTATCGCAAGATAATGTTAACTTCTTTTTTTCAGTATCATTAATGAATGTACCGTATTTAGTATAAATTGACTCAGGTTTTGGGACATAAATCAGACGAGCTTTGGTAGCTCACAAAGAAGGTTTTTATGTATATATATTTATTATACCATTGTCTATGTTAGAATAACAGGTTGAATTCGGATCATCTCTTATTACTGTTCACCCAAACTGTGTTATAGATGTTTGATATACAAATGCCTGGATTGTCAGTAATGTTCTGCATTTTCTGCTAAGGCTCCGCAGGGATAGGGAATTCGATTGACTAAGAGAGGAAGAAAAATGGGGTTTAACGTCCACTTGACTCAAACAATGTCATTTCGGGACTAACACATGGTTTAACTTTATTTCAATAATTCATCGCGCAGTGGAAGAAAACCTGAGTACCCGGGGAAAAACCACGAGGTTTGACGGGCGACTCGACTCGTTTCCACGTACAACCGGCACTTGACTAAGACTTTTGAACACAACATATCCTGATGTATAGTTCAATTGCATCAATACCTTGACTGTGTTCGCGAATCTGCATTTTTTTGCTTAAATTGTGGACAATCTAATCACCTTTGGGTTATCTGGATTAGAAATCTGTGCAAACCAAAAGTGGAAATTTGACGGAAGGCGATACTATTTTCAGGACACGCGTCCCATGTCTTCACATAGCAGCCACATCTGCCAAATGTAGTTTATTGTGTGAACGCATTAATGCGAATAGTGAGTGACCGTGATAATGGTTTAAAAATTGAATATAAATCATATAATATACATTCATATTAATATATGTTTAGGACCTGGAGACATTGCTCTCTAACCTGTAGGTTTTATATTAGATTCCAACGTGGCTCCCCTTTGTATGACGTATTCCTGTTTTTATGAGCCAAGTCGGAACAGAACAGTATGACAATAAACCCCATTTCATTTCTGTTCAATGTGTTTGGACCCATATTTAAAGTTCTGGAGAACAGAGATATTATTGGCCTTTAAAGCAACAGTGAACGCAATGTGTGATTATTGACCCAAGCTTAAATTGCTTATCGTTAGTAGAGAATCTAAAACTTACCGGAACCCCCTTGGTTGTTATGAGCCTAGAACTCTGCTCGTAGAGTCATCAAGGTTATCTAAGGGTACGTTGTAAGCGATTGTTGAGATTGAAATGACCACATCCCAGGAAGATGGAAGCAATGAAATAAACGATTATAGCCAGAGAATAAATGTAAAGATGGGATCCACAGAAGATAATGGTTAGTAGGGTCACCAATAAATTGCATTCTTGGTTCTTATCTTAGAGCAATTATAATTATGTACGGGAATATAAAACTCCTTATCGTTCATGATTTATTCTGGTGGTCAGTTGTGTGTTCTGGTCATAAACAACTGTCTATTGTTGGACATGATCTACTGGTTCTAGTAGTGAGAGTACCAACTGGCCGTAGATGGTTAATCATACATTCCCAAGTTTAGGAAGGGTCTACAGTAAGACCAAAATAAAAAATAACTGCGTTTACCATTACCACTCAATTCCCAAGATATTTAACTCGTTCTAAGCGTAGAATTACGGTGACTAAGTGGGTAAGAAGCTGGCTCGGTAGCCTGGAGGTCAAGTGTTCGATTCCCTGAATTGGCCGCGATAGTCCATCCTGATTTGCCTGGCGTGGTGTCCTCTTGTCAGTGGTGCAGGAGGGATTGACTGACAAGAAAATCTGTCCGGTCGATGGCACTGAACACCGAGATCCCGTGTACACATTGTCGTGCACGTAAAAAAATCCATTGGCGGTTGAATTTCGATATAAGAGTAGGCCGTAGCGCCGCTGCACTGGCAACATTTCCCTCGTATACCCGTCTTCATTAGCCCAGTTCGGATCGGAGCAGAACAGTAGGAGGTTAAGCCCAATTTCATTTCATTTCGTTCTTAGCGTGCTTTCTCTGAACAAATTCCATCAAAGATATCTGGGCGTTATTTATAAGACCGTTGAGAATTAATAAAGCTCGAAATACTAATAAATCCACCGGGGAATTGAATTTTCGATCGCCCGACCCTGACCGTAAAAACAGGTATTTTTTGATCTTGTCCTGTCAGTAATAGTGTTTAAGAGTTGCAAGCTGAAACGGTCGCGGTCGTGAATAGTTAATCGACCTGTCCCAACTTTTGGACAGAGATTTGAATCATTCGATGACCCATACATTTGACTCCTGTCCAAACATATAGAATTAATGGAACGACCCTTGCTCGGGATTAATACACATGTTCATATCTCAAAATGAAATGGAATGGTTTCAAAATTACTATTAACGATGGCATGGTATCAACGTGACTTGCGGGATTAATGTTAAGTCAAATTGACCGATTGACATGCACGACGCCTATAGTTTTCGATGGTTCGCAGAAAAAAATCATCTCTATGGAGAGTAGGTATCCGACCCTTCAGCTTTATTAGACTAATGCTACCATTATCCCATTAAAATAGGTATTCAATGTGGTCCAATTGGTATACCTCCTTTATCTGGGAAGGGTGGGGATGGTGGAACTAAAGAACCGAATTCACGTTGATTAATGGCCGGTAAGTTTTACCAGAGATACCATTATCCCATTAAAATAGGTATTCAATGTGATCCAATTGGTATACCTCCTTTATCTGGGGAGGGTGGAACTAAACATCCGAATTCACGTTGATTAATGGACGGCTAGTTTTACCAGAGATACAAGAAGGGTAAAGTTATCTCTGGGGTCGAGAGAACATGTTAGCGAACACGTAAAAGAACCCCAGGAATTCGAGCAACATTTTCCTTCTAGCACAGCGCCAACTTTGTTGTATGTCCGTTTTTATTTGTTCAGTTAGTGCAGTGGGTCATTTAACTACAGTACATTTCGCTATATCTTATATGTTGTAGAATACGGTCAACGGGCACCTGTTGTCCTGTATATCGATCATGTCTAAACTACAACCACATTGACTCAACTACTAATTGATGCATTGCACTTTGTGACAAATTAATTGAGTTATGATTTGTAAGGACTCACCCTGAGGTCCGTAAAGTGATAGAATATGTATGGCTACCTACACGATTTCATAGTTAAGAAATGTTATTACTTAATTCATCTACTGGGACGAACCGTTAATCGCCCAAACCAATCGCATTATGTAAAACTGGTCATCCACTAATAACTCCAGGGGTTTCCAATTTTATAGAAGTCTGAGTTCACGCCATTCGTCTGACCTAGTCTGAAAAGATTTGACCTAGTATGAAATGTCTTCGGTGTTTTCTTTTGTCACTCTTACAGTTGAAGGATCATGAGCATCGAAATGTTCTGCTCTCTGACTTCCGCGAAACTGTGAATATCGTCGCTGCCGAGGTTTAGAACTCTGGGGTAATCAGCAAGATAGATTAAATGTTCACTGAACACAGACAGACATTTTCATTTATTCGCTGGACCACAGAAACATTCATTATTTTGTTGCATGCCCGTGAAAATAACCTCCATGTTACAGACGGATTTCGTTGATCATTACGGTTACTGGTGGTAGATGACGCCTGTGTCTTTTGTTCATGTAATGTATAGTGAGAGAGGGGGGGGGGGGGGTTAACGTCCAATTGACACAAACTAGGTCATTTCGGACTAACACATGGTTTGAATTTTATTTCAATGATTTGTTTGCACACATGGGTCTTTAGCAGTGGGATGAAACCGGATGACCGACGACCCTACTCCTTGTCACGTAGAACCAAGGAATCGAAACCACGCCAGTTGACTCAATGACAGACCATAAGATACAGCGCACACGCGGCTCTCTGTATAATGGTGAGCTCATACCACTGACTTATGAATCTGGGCCTTTTAGTAATGATAATTTAGGCATTAAATTCCACAAACTATAAATACGCCATTTCTTTCCATCAACCTGCATTTACTTGACTGTGTTTGACGTCAACATCGATCAAAATTAAAACAATTTTTAATTGCTATTGAGTTCTGTAAATCGATAAAATACGTCAGTGTGTCTACATCTTGAAATTAAATTAAGCCAAGTTGTATCAGCTGGCAATTAAGGAATTATAGAATAAAATAAACTTGCTGTGTGCATTTTAAACAAACATAAAAAGACCCTTGACCCAGTTAATAATCTGCTAATAGATGGTAAATGAGATACTCAAGATAGTAAGCGGAACCTGATCGGGTATTTGTCATCTGTAAAGAGGTACTCGTAATGACTAATTAAGGGTGAAGTAAATGAGGTCACTTCCTTCAAGTATGAGGGTCACATCCTTCATGTTACTATTCGACTGATTGTAAATTATTAACGAAACAAATTTAATTGGTTTTGTCCACTTGAAATTGTAATCTTATAATGATTAGCCTTGTAAATAATTGAACATATTTGAAAAAACAATATTCTTGAAAATGCCTGGAGGTCTCGGCGAGCTTAAAACCAACCCGACGTCCAACAGAAGGTTTGCGATGACGTTACAATTTACTTACGGTCACTTCCATTGTGTTGACATGGTGTTCGTTTTGATTTTCTGGTCCGGTGTCGCTTTTTACCTCGTCAGTGATACAGGACTGGAGAGCTGACACGGGACATAGACTAGTCGTTCAAACCTAACCGCCTAATTTTCTGCCCTGACTTAACATGAGAGACGATTTGACCTCACAGCGACTCTTCCGCCTGCACATCCTCCATTGTAATTGTGTAAGGGTTTAAAAACAATTGTTGATGTCGGCTAATGAACACAAACCTCGAAATCTCACTACCTGTTTCTGTCAAGGTGCCCGCAGACCACTACAACCTGCTGAAGTAATTTCAGTATTTTAGATTTGATTAAAAATTAACGAAATTGTCTTCTAAAAAGGAAAATCTCGTATTTCTCAACAGTTATAAGCCCCAGTAAACAAATACTGATGTCATATTCTTCTGGTTAGTATAAACATCTCTCGTGCTTAAAACAATTACCATAGCACGTCCTTAAATTCGACAGCGTGATGTCGGAGAAATTTTTTCCGGACAGCAACGCTACGACCTACTCTTACATCGAATTGAAACCCTCAATGGTTTTTTACGTGCACGACAATATGTACACAGAACTGCTTTTGCCAGGTGGAACTGACAAGGGTAAACCACGCCAGAAAATCCATAGGAACTTTCTCGGCCAACATACGATGGTTTTACACAACAGGATGTATAAAGCTGTTAAACTATTACCAGACAATATTATTCTACACGAACTTAATATAAATAATATCAAATACATTTTATGCTATTTATTAATATTACATTTAACTCTTGACAGATAAACCACAGAGTATCTAATTGTTAAACACGCAAGAGCAAAATCTAGGTATTTTAGGTCTTTCTTTAGGCCTGAAATGTTATATAAGCTATTACTTACACATTAAATAACTTATCCAGACCATAATCAGCGAGGCTAGTATGAGATTTTTGTTGGGAGTAATTCGATTTGCTACAATATTTCCTTCGTGATTTTTCAATTAAATGGATAACCGAGACTACTAGTTTTGTATTACCGACTTTAGTAATGATGACCGAGGCTAAGCGGAACGTTCATTCGCTTAGTTCTAAATTCATAGTGGATCAATTTGACTGACATTTTCAGCAAATTACCTTTACATTAGCTAGTTGTTAACTATTATAGTGAGAACTGCCAAGTCGTTGTCTAATCTCCGATAATGCATCTTTAATGGCCGTCGTCATAAGCTCTGTTGAAGTAGAGAGAGACCTCTGACTTTAAACACTATTTCATTTCACTCATGTCTTCCTTCTTATGTGTAATGATCTATTAAAGTTTATTTTTATTCTACTTTAAATTAATTGTGACATTTTTATCGCGTTAGATTCAAGTTTCATTCTGTTAAATCGGATGCGGCAGGGACATAAAGTAAAATGTAATGACTTTCAAATTCAATTTGTGTTATTGGCCCTGTAAAGATGGCTAAGATTGTGTAAAAGAAACGGATGGTGCCATTGTTAATGTTGAAATAATCAAGACCTATACTGCATTAAGTCCCTAAAGTCTTCCATAGCCGACTTCGCATAGATATATAAGGCTCATCAAACTGTGCTTAAACTAAAAATCTAAATTCGTATTGGAGAAGATTGATGGATTTAGTGTAGGAAGTACCCTGAGTTTAATGAAAGCTTGTCCAAATCTCTATGACGTCATCAAAATGTTGTTTTCGGATTGGACGAGAGCAATGCACATTATAATACCAATAAAATAAAACCAAGTACGAACAATCCAAACCATTAGTCAAAATTCGAAGTCCAATAAAAACGGTCGAGGCAAAATAGTGTAATCAGCAGATGGACCAATTCATAGTACATTGGTTATTGAATCGTTTGAGGTGTTGTCGCTCCAAATGAAACATTTTGAAATTACAATGATATGATTATAAATGGTGTTTTAATTGGTTAAGGTATTTCCCCGTCCAAAACGTATGAATACTCATATCATATGTGTTGGATTACCAGACACATCTAGTTGAAAGAGAGCATGTTCAAATATGTATAGCGTCTTAACAAGGATTTCTGGTTGGCTAAGACTACAATGCATTGCAATGCCAAATAGCGATACATATTAAATGTTCTGTGACGTCAGATATTTAGTGTTGTCTGTATAGCTAAATAAATTACCCAATCAAAGTAGAGGTATAGTTTAGCTGATGAAATTAAATTATCCAATCCAAACAAATTAGAGGTCAAGTTAGGCCCCCCTACTACCAAAGATACTAACGTGCAAGCGAATTTTTGAAGTTAAATTGAACCCTATTTTAGTCACGAAATGGCCTTGTTTGTATCGGATGGACATCCTATTTCTCTCTCACTCACACAAATGAGAAATGGTGTCGATTCTGATTGTTCGAAAACTACAGTGTAATTTTTTTTTTCATTTTTGAGCACAATAATTTTCCTCAAACCAAATCATTATCTTCAAGACACTCAGCTGGCTATTACGCTATTTCCGACATTATCGTTCATCCAAACACATCCCCGAAATACATTATACAGAACTGAAACAGTGTCTAAATTATAACTATCAAAACAAGGCCATGTTCAACTCTCGATGGCGAGATAGAGAAATGAGGTTAACGTCCACTCGACACAACTAGGTCATTTCGGGACTAACATATGTTTAATTTTATTTCAATAATTCGCTTACGCGTAGGGGTCTTTAGCAGTGGGAAGAAACCAGAGTGCCCGGAGGAAACCCACGAGGTTGAGAAGGCGTCCCTATCTCCATGTCACATGCGCTCACACAGGGATCGAAACCACAGCCGCAAGCCAGAGGTGACCGGCCAGCTAGGGGTCGAATCCCAACCCTCTGAACTCTCGATGGCATCGATACTCAAGATTCTTAACTCAATTAGAAGAGTTCGTCATTTGAAAATTTAATTTAAACATGGGAAAAGGAGGTTTAAGTCTCGAATATAACAGTGCCCTTTTTACCACGATGTGCACAAACAGCGAAAACAGGGCTAAGAATAGAGTAATTTAAATGAAACATGTATGTTACTATTATAGCAAGAAAGGTATCATGTATGTTACTATTATAGCAAGAAAGGTAACATGTATGTTACTATTATATATGTTACTATTATAGCAAGAAAGGTATCATGTATGTTACTATTATAGCAAGAAAGGTAACATGTATGTTACTATTATAGCAAGAAAGGTATCATGTATGTTACTATTATAGCAAGAAAGGTATCATGTATGTTACTATTATAGCAAGAAAGGTATCATGTATGTTACTATTATAGCAAGAAAGGTAACATGTATGTTACTATTATAGCAAGAAAGGTAACATGTATGTTACTATTATAGCAAGAAAGGTAACATGTATGTTACTATTATAGCAAGAAAGGTAACATGTATGTTACTATTATAGCAAGAAAGGTATCATGTATGTTACTATTATAGCAAGAAAGGTATCTTACATAATGTATCTTTAATTATTGGTGATACGGCTAGCCTCACTCATCAATCATGTTTACTTAATAAAATGGAATATATTTTGACTCCTGGCAACCTATATTTATTACATGGAGTATGGCTGCTGTTTTTTTTTGGGAGGGGGGGTTGCGTGACATGAAATGGTTTGATGTCATCAGACTACAAGAGAGAAGTTAGGATGTGTCGTAAATCACGCCGTACTATCTGTCTATGTTATTTATCAAGAGAAGATACCCGTGTTATTATCACTCAGTTTATGTTCATGTATCGTGAGAACATCTATTGTTATGGTGGCAAAAATGTCGTGGGTCTGAGAAAATATCACCTCAACAAGTGACAAAATACATCACATAATTCAAACAGTGTTCATCTGTCGCTATATGACTGGCAACACGCGACTATAAATTGTATTTATGTGATATAGCTATCCAGTCTCTCCTTCTTCATTCCACCAATTGATTGATTATTAAATACAAGAATTTAATGACAAAACGTTCTTCCGGTTTGAAAATGTCTTCCCTTGAGAGTCGTCAACTCCAATAGGTATCGTATACGACATTCCATTGTATGAAGGAATAAATGGGGTTTAACTGCTGTTCCGATTGGGATAATGTCGAAGGGAAAATAGCATGCAGTGTGCTACGGTCTACTCTTAATAACTGTCAGTG
Source organism: Patella caerulea (assembly GCA_036850965.1). NCBI lineage: Eukaryota > Metazoa > Mollusca > Gastropoda > Patellidae > Patella > Patella caerulea. The sequence continues at coordinate 250,021 of JAZGQO010000010.1, read as the reverse complement.
TTTCTACTCCGACAATCTCTGTTAAATATCAAACACTCTTCCTGGTTCCTTTGTCAAGTTGACTAACTACAAGAAATTTGATCCTTAAAAACCAAACAGAAAGATATAGGCTATGATACTAGGAATTTTTTTTTACATAACTTTTGATTTATTCAATTTGAAATGATTCAATAACATTACTATCTAATGGGAATAAATGGCGCCAATCAAAAACAGGGGGGAGAGAGGGGGAGGGGGTAACGTCCATTCAATACAAACTAGGTCATTTTGCGACTGACATATGAGACTGACATAATTCCCAAGTACAATCAAAGATTTAAAAACACGCCACGTTACTCAATGACAGACCTTATGATGCAACGCGCTTGCGTTAATCCTTTGGTCACCCAACCCACCTCAACAGCTTAGAAACTGAACAACGGTTTTATTTTTCGGGAATTCTGTAAAAGGTTTTCAAGAACGCAATGCATAATGCAGCTGAAAGGCTAATAATACCTAGTTTTCTCCTTCACCTCATTCCTACATTTGTATCTTTCGCAAAATTTATATTTAATAAAACCACTTCTATGTCCACGGTTGGCTTGTGCATTGCTCCCCACTGACTTCAAGCGTTTATCCATGATATTTCCTGAGATTAGATAAAGAGCTGGCAGTTCTCACTACATTAGTAGATAATGTAAAGGATCAAATTGATCCATTCTGCGCCGACATTGTTGCGATTGAATTTTCGACTTACCCGATCATCATTACTGAAGTCGATACGATAAAAATCATAGTCTCTATTATCCATTCCCTGATTAAATCATGAATGAAAGTTGAGCAACAAAATGGATCGTAATCCAGTAAATATTGTAGGCTAGCGCTGATACCTAGAGTCGATTGCAAATATTCAGCATGCTTGATTGACGGACTTTAGGCGTTGATATGACGTCACGATTCCAAGATGACGTCGTGCTGGAGTCGGTTTGCTGTATTTAAAGTTTAGACCAAAATGGCATATGACCTTAAAGCTGAACTCCGATTACAAAACTACAGAAATAATTAAATAAAAAAGAATACTGCCATACATAATCGCCATACTTGTTTTCAATTTGCAGAACAAGTATGGCCGCTGTACAGTGTACGAAAACAGAGGCAGACCACGCCCACATCCAGTATACACCAGGGCTCACACTGGCTTTCAATTTTTTTTCCGCCAAAATGGATGATAATTTTTATGTAAAGAAATGTTCATATATTTTTTCCGCCAACTTGAATATTTTATCCGCCAAAAATATGTGATAAAAAATTATACAATATCTAACAATTTTATGTCTCAGTTAGGCTTATTATAAAACAATTACCAATATATACAATATACAACAACTTTTAACAAATCAGTCTTTGCATAATACATTTAGCACAGTTTTGGTTTACTAAGATCGGATTTTACTTTTGGTAACTTTAGTCTCTTTTAACATCGCCGTATTGCATTAAATATTCAATATTTACACGTCTAATCTCGTCCAAGGATTGTGTGTACAATAGACCTATTGTTATTTTCAGGTACCGTAACGGTATACACTTTGACAACCACACTGTCCACATCCGGCTAGCAATATTTCAACTAATAATAATAATAATAATAATTTATTGATTATAGTCAATCACATATACATCTCGATGGACTTTACAGAGTAAAATACAAATAAAATGCAAAAATATACAAGATAAGACATATAAATAACATAATAAAAGTTAAGAAAATGATTTACAACATTGAATTAAATACTTAAAAGTTAAAAATTTACTGAGTAATATTCTTTAAAAAGTAAGGTCTTTAGGGCGCTTTTAAAAGAAGTTAAAGTGTCTATCGTGCGAATATTAGGTGGCAAGTCATTCCAAAAAGTGGGTGCTGTAATAGAGAAAGCACGGGATCCATAGAGGTCACACCCGATATAATTCTGGTAGGTTTAGTCTAACCCCTCCTTCAAATGTCGCTTTGACGGATGGATCTCTGTGGAACCCATGTTGTTAGTAGTTCTGAAATATAAAAAGGTGCTTGGTCGTGGAGACATTTAAAAGTTAAGGTGAGAATTTTGAATTTTATGCGTTGGCAGACAGGAAGCCAATGGAGTTCGTGTAAGATAGGAGTGACATGTTCATGCAATCTAGTGTGAGTGACTAAACGGCCGGCATAGTTTTGAAGAAGTTGAAGACGCCCCAGAGTGCTGTGCTTAGGCTTAAGATTATATAGAAGACCGTTACAGAAGTCGAGACGAGAGGTGATTAAAGCGTGAACTAGTGACTCGGTGCATTTTCGATTTAAAAACTTTCTTATACGCCCAATACGGAATAACGAGTATGATACAGATTTACAAACTATAGAAATATGATTTTGCAGAGATAAAACAGAGTCGAAGTGAATCACCAACTATAAGTGTATCTATAATATTAATGTTCTCTTTTCTATGAAATTTAGAATGAAAGTGTAGAACCTCTGTTTTTTTATCATTTAGAGCTAATTTGTTCTCCATCATCCACGTCCTAATTTCAGTAATACATTGCTCTATTTTACATATGCTATTTGCCACTTTTTTGCACCTGAGGTATAACTGGGTGTCATCTGCATAGAGCATGAGATGTAGGCCATGGTGTATAATGATGTCCTCTAGTGGGGAGCAATACAGGGTAAATAAAATTGGACCTAAAACACTTCCTCGGGGTTCACCATATTTAAGTTCTATTGAATTTGAATATTTACCATTTATACATACTTTTTGGCTTCTACCTTTCATATATGATTCTAACCAATTTAAAACAGTATTAGAAATATTAAAACGAGATTTAAGACGTGACAATAAAATATTATGATCGATCGTGTCGAAAGCTGCTGACAAATCTAAAAGAACTAAAACCACCTCTTCCCCATTCCCGATAGAAATTAAAATGTCATTGTAAACTCTTACTAAGGCCGTTTCTACACTATGAAATTCTCTGTATGCAGACTGAAACTTCGAATACAAGTTAAAACAAGATAAATACTTATGCATCTGATTAAAAACAACTTTTTCTATAACTTTACTCATAAAAGGAATGTTCGATACAGTTCTGTAATTAGATAGTTCGTTAGGGTCAAAACCTGATTTCTTCAGAAGTGGACGAACTATCGCAACTTTAAAAATAACTGGGAAAATACCAGACTGAAGAGATGTATTAACGAGAGATGTCATACATGGAATAAGGAAGTCAATACACATTTTTAAGAGCGAGGTTGGAATGGGGTCAAGTTCACAAAATTTTAATTTCATAGTTTGCAAAAGTTTCATTATTGATTCTTCACTTACACTGTCGAATTCCGTTAAACAGTTATCTTGATTGTTAGTTAAATTTATGACATCACTATTTGAAACAATGAAACGTTCTCTAATTTTTGAAATCTTAATTTCAAAGAAATAAACAAAGTTGTTGGCCAATTCTGTTGGGTCGTCATGTTTCGGTAAAATTGACATCATCTGTTTTTTGTCACCCGTAATTTCATCCACTAATGCAACTATCAATTACCTATTGACTGAGCGGTTTTTCGCTATAAGTTTACTAAAAATATTATTGCTACACAATTATTATGTCTTATCAGATACATATTATTTTACTTGATGCAAGAGTTGGACCCCCATTTCATTTTTATATCTTTTCTAACTGTACAAGTGAACGACACTCTTGCATTCCAAGGATATTGAATTTAGAAAATATCGGATTCCATCAAATTGTTAAAGTATCCCACGCTGAATGTTATACGTGGTAAAATGTCACGTTCCACAAACCACGTTAGATGACCAACGATCAACAAACCCAAGAATATATTATTCCATAATACACATCAATATTTATAGAGTTCGTGATATTTTACTCTTTCCTAACCATCACAATTCTTGATAATACAACCACAACCCCCACCAATAAAAGTGGACTATATCGTCCTATATCTGTTCCTCAGGAAATGAACTTATGGAGTTCGTGACATTTTACTATTTCGTAAACATTACATTTCTTGATAATACACCCCACCCCTCACACACTCCAAAAACAAAACAGAAAATGATATGGGGTAAAGCGTCCTATTTTTGTGCCTCAACCAAGCTAAAGGAGATGCGCTTATACCATGCAGTGTGAGATAGGGGAAATTTAGTGCGGAATGCGGCGCTTCTGACTAAAATTTATATCGTATTCAACTGTCATGGTGTCTTTGACGTGCATTGTATCAGGATTCTGCCCAGATATATTAATTGAAATTTTCATAACTTATGTTAAAAAGTTCCTTTTTAAAATGAAAATGAAAATATCTGTTTCTAAAGAAATATATATATTTTCAGTCATATTAATATGACTGAAGAAAACCGAAAAGAAATCAAAAATTCTATTATAATGTTATTATTTTTAAATGGAAATAGAAACGTAAAAAAAAAAATAAGAAGAATTAAATTTAAAAATGAAATGTAAAATGAAAAATAATAACATATAATATTAATATAATCGTATGATTTCTTCTTTCTTGTTTTTTTGTTCATTTATATTCATGTATATTTCTATTAAAACAGACGTTTTCAATTTTCATTTTCAAAAGTAACTTTTTAACAGAATTTCCTGTTGACATTTAGTTATTCTAACGTGGCAACCTTTTCCTACCATACTAATGAGTTCCCGAATGGAACGCAAGTATTTTGCGCCCTCTCCGAACGTAAGTAAAAGAACCGTTGGCAGGTGGTATTCGAGGAAGAGTTAAAGAAACGCCGCCGTCTGACTGGACTGACAACGGCTATACGACATAGAATAGGTTACCAAGTCATCCTGTAGCAGGTCTTCCAGTCGTCTGTATAAATCTCGTGGGTTTTCGTCAAATGCCGATAACAATTAAGATACGTTCAAACGTCTAAAATAGGGTCGTTGAGTCGTCTGTTTAAATCTCGTTTGTTACAAAGATACGTCACGCAATATACGTCCGTTTATAATCTAGAAAGGATTCCATTCCATGAAATCTTGATCCTAACTGGAGAGATGGTATCAGACACAAGACAGATACCATTCAAGAACAGATACAATGACGTCATCTCATCTGAACTGTGTTAACTGTTTGGTATTCTCTGAAATTTATTCCATGTACTCTGTTATCTGTCCTATGTGCTCTGATATCTATTTCATGTACTCTGTTATATGTTCTACATGCTCTGGTATCTATTATAAAAGCGGGTTAGCGGGTTGATGCGGTACCATGTATACAAGATGCACAGTGTCTTACGTGTGACTTACTCGCAACTTTCTTTGGTTGTTGCACTGGCGGCAGTCAAATTAGGGAGTGAGAGAGAAATGGGGTTTAACGTCCTCTCAACACAAACTAGGTCATTTCGAGACTAACATATGGTTTTGATTTTATTTCAATAATTCGCTTGCACGTAGGGGTCTTTTAGCAGTGGGAGGAAACAAACGAGGTTGAGAAGGCGCCCCTATCTCCATGCCACATACGCTCACACCAGGGCTCGAAACCACAGTCAAATTAGGGAATTGCGATTTGTTTTATAGTGGCGATAAGAAAGACTTGGAAACCATTATTTCATACCCTGCTTGATATGAGCGCGAGGGCGTATTACGCAACCTTTTTAAAATGCATGTGTATGCCAAAGTCTAAATGTAATAGATGTAATAGACATCTACAGAGCTTGTAAAAAAGGACTAAACGAAACGTCAATATTTTAAATTGTATTTGCACGCGCCTTTTGACATTTATTGTTACGATGGGATAAAATGGCACCAACTGATCGTGCCGTATTATCTTTTTCATTTTTTGGGTTCAAATTTGTAATTGCACACAGACGCAACTGTAAATTGGTACGATTCAATTATACTAACTGCATGTAATTATCATTGAGGGGAGTATTATATTTCACTGCTAAGAGGTGTCATTAGAACCTGACAGAGCAACAGACAAAAAGTCGGCAAATAGTTTTTCGTTTCTTGCAGTTTAATTTGATTCTGCTTGTTTTTTAGTGAACCAAACTATGTGTTATGTGGCAAGTCGAGAAATGTCAAAGACAATTGAACAATTTACATTATTGTAGTGCTCTGTAGGGACGGTTCAATTATATAAATATTTATGTGTTAATTCTCTAGAGATTCCATCTTGATGTGCCAACAGACTTGAGTTTACACCGCACGTGTTTTAACATACTGATTATATATCATGAAGTGTTCCAAGGTTTTTTGGTAAAAAGGGAAATGAAGTAGGGTTAAACGCCTTATTTGCCTGCACCGACGGGGGACAATGTAGACTGCATACCCGATACAGTCTACAAATTGTATCCAGACTTGGCGCTACAGCCAACTCGTTTTTTGAAATGCCGAGAATCCTTTTACATCCATGGCAATGTTTATATTCGACCCATGAGATTGGACCAGTGACCCTACTCCTTATCACGTACAATCGGGGTACGGAATCCACGCCAGTTGACTCAATGACAGACCTTATGATACAACACGCACTGAAAAAAGCCACAAACACCAGCCCCCCCACTCATAGACTTTAGAATATATAAGGTTATATGTACACACTTTGAATTGTTCTTTTTATAAAAAGATAAAGGGTTTGGGTGGCCGAATGGTTAACGCACGCTCTGTATCTTAAGGTCTGTCATTGAGTCAACTTGCGTGGTTTTGATTTCCTGGCTGTACGTGACACGGTGGAGAGTAGTCTGTCCAAAGTCGTGGGTTTTCACCTAGTGTCTCCCTGTTAGAGTGCCTTCTTGTTAGCAGTACAGGTCGGACGACAAGCCAATGGGTTTTCCCCAGGTCGTCCGGTCTACCCCCACTCCTAAATACCCCTACGCGCAAGCGAATTATTGAAATACAATTGAACGATATGTTAGTCATAAAATGACCTAGTTCGTGCGGAGTGAACGTTAAATCCCATTGCCTGTTTAAAGATAAGCCGGAAGCAAGTGAGATGATTGATTTAAGTCGTTGAAGAGAATCTGATGAAGATGCTGATGACTTAAGGCATTATTGTTACAACAACATTTTAAACCACAGATTACTTCCTCACAGCACAATACTAATCAAACATATTTCTTGAAAATAATCAAATTATATCCGTATTATAGTTTAAACACAGCCTATAGGTACAATGATTAGTACCAGCGTCTTGTGTTTTGATTAGGTCCCGATGGCGAGGTTGTTTTACACGATTTATTACACAATGCCATGCTGTATGGAGTCTTTCATAACGATCATTTACTTGGTGTGATTTCTTTTCTTACACAGCATCACGGAATACACAAAACTAGGCATAACATATACTCGGGGCAATCGGCAATACACAGACTAGGCATAACATATACTCGGGGCAATCGGCAATGTCGGAGTTAAATGGGGTTTAACGTTCCTCTTTGCTTACGTGACAAGTAGTAGGGTCGCTTGTCCAACCTCGTGGGGTTTTTCTCCTGGTCCTCCGGTTTCACTGAAAAGTACCACTACGCGCAAGCGATTTATTGAAATTAAATTTAACCACATGTTTGTCCCGAAATTACCTATTTTGTATCGAGTGGAAATAAAACGCCATTTTTCTCTTTCTCTACTTTTCTGCACAAATTGCGCTAAAGACAATCACCGCACGCCTCTGTTCCATCATGGCATTCGTTTTTTGAGCGAATAATGAATGTAAATGTAGGAGAAAACCTACTCCAGTGATGACCGATACTCCAGCAAAATAAAAAGATTTGATCAGGAAGATTGCTCCAATGGTCTGTTTATTGAGTTAGTCGTGGCTTCGATCCCGGGTTTTTTTTTGATACTCCTATTTCTGACGCGCTATCAAACATTGGCAACATGATGTAGTAGTTCGGATTGAGTCTCCCTGGCTCATTCGTCTGGGGTTTGGGTGTTCGATCCCTGCAATGAACGAGAAAGTTCATCGGGATTTTCCGTTCCCCGGACATGTAAAATACCCCTTGGCAGTCGCAATTCGATATAAGAGTAGACCATAGCGCCGCTGCCTGGGCAACATGTCCCCCATAGAACAATATGACGTATGCTCGTCTTCATTAGCCCAGTAGGAGCAGAACAATAGGACGTTAAACCCCATTTCATATCATACCCTCCTCCCCCCTCTCTCTCGTCCTTACTAGGTTTTGTAATAGGTAACCTTTGCTTACTCCACTGACCTATTTGTCTATCAACAATGATTGACATAAATATATATGAACTGTGTGTGTAATAACAAATGTTGTATATATCTATAAGTAAACACGCTATTCTATCAATATTGCACGAAGAATAATTTATCTTATTTACCGACAGTAACGTTAATCCGCGTACCATCCGTCATTCTTTAGCTGATAAAATGACGTCGGTGACAGGTCTGGGTCTAGCTGAAGACTTTCTCAAGAGGAAAACGGAAGTCATCCGGGATTAAAAAAAAGATTAGATCTGTAATTCCCGTCAGTTTTCGGTAGTGAATTTGGGTAATAATTTTGCAAACTTCAATCTTTGAGGTAATTTTGACGGGGTTCTTAGTAGAACAGTCTCTGACAAGTTTGACGTAGCATTTCAAGATATGTGCAAAATACAAGGCTAACTAGGCGCCAGTGCAAATAAACCTATGATAATTTGAAATGCAGGGGAATGAAACGAATGAAAAACGTGCGAGGAAGTTACAATTTATAGAATTTAATGTGAGATATCAATTCTGACTCTGTTAAGGCATGCATAAGAATCATATCACGATGTTTTGAACCACATGTAGTTTTATTCTATGGAACCTTAAAATAGACGAAACAAAAGCATATATTAACGTAATACGAATGTATATAAGGTTATTTATATTCCATTTTTAAATAAATTGTTGTCATTTAAAATCTATTTTGTTCTGTTAAATATGTAAGCTGTTCAAAAATTATTTTTGTCGTTTTTGAATCAGCCATTATTAATTACTTCCGCATTAATTTATGGATCATGTTTGCCGTCACTTCCCGTATATTTAAGAGTTTGTTATATATCTCCCGTAGCAATGATCTCTGTGTTAAAGCTATATTTGGAATGTATTTTACCAGTTCTATCACATATGCAATAATGACTGGCACCAATATTGTCCTTTAGGTGATACGCTTTACTGCACACACTGTACATATCTTGGTCTAACGTAGTCAATAAAACTGTACGTCCGAATTGACCAGAATACGATGACCAGTTGAATCATCCTCTAAATTAAAACATATGATATTCACAAGCACAATCACATTAATGGTTGTCGTCTCTCATTACCTAGATCAATGTAGTAGAAGCACTGATTAAATTAACACTTTGGTGGTAGCTATAATGACAAAGACCTCATCGTCGATAGATTGTTGAAAGTAAAATCATACGCCTCGATGTACCCAGGTCACGGGGGTAGTTTAATTAATAAAAATAGTGTGTGATGTTGGCGTTGAGTGATTAAATCTATATCTACTTGGCTTGTCGTTCGACTTATTCGTGAAAACCTTTCTCTTTTATCTATTGATCTGACTGGTAAAATCTTATCCTATCTTGACTAATGATAGACAGAATCTCAAAGTAAATTCATCTTTTTATTCGACTTAAAAAGGTGCGTGTTGATTAAATCTCCTCCATAGATTAAAGGGAACTGTATGTTTTAGTCTCAACTCCCTATTTTATCATGATTAACACAGTTCTCACATAATTCTATCTCAGTTAAATTCACAAGATATCACTTGATTTTACTTTTTATGTACATTGATTTCAGTAATGATGTAGTTTGATGCTGTCTACATTCATTTTAATTCAGAACGAAAAAAAAGACTTTACGTTAGTATTTTATTTATTTTATTGATTTCATGTGTAATGCAATTTGATACGGTAACATATTTCTAATGGAGTTAGGGGGTGGGGTGGGTTGCCGAATGGTTAGCACGTGCGTGCTGTGACATAAAGCTTGTGTAGGAAAACTTTAACTAGTTTCATTTCATTTTCATATGGTTTTTATTTTCACTGAGAAAAATAGAACTGTTGATAGACGCAAGATACCTCTAGCTCAATATGTTATACCCCACCTCGACACAAACTAGGTCATTCCGGTATTAACATATTCATTTTGTTTCAATAATTAACGTTGGAAAGAAACCAGATTCGAAGTACTTCTCGTCAGCTACAGGTTTGGAATGGAACCCACACTACTCTCGTGACCTACACTATTTTCCTAAGATCAAAATTACCGATCTTAATTTGTTCTTCTCATTTCAAAAGATCGATCTGTGGGTAGTTTTCTGGAGAAATTTTAATATTTATAACTCTCCGAATTGGAATATTTTGTCGAACTTTACCCTGTTGTGATTAATCTAGAAATGTCTGAAATAAAAATAAACATTTTACGATATTTAAAGTACTACACGTATTGATAAAGGTTATTCAGTTATTTCTAGACATTCGGAAAACAAAACGTATAAAAAATATTTTCTTAACCCCGAAATTATGTTGTGGTCAAGTATCCGTAAAATCGGGTATTTTTATAGGCCAGAATTGTTTGTTTTTGTTATGATAAAGGGGGTGACGACCTCTGCATCATCTCAGAATAGCGAGTTAAACACCGGATTTTAAAGTGACCGTTTGATATACAAGAATTTGTTCTTTTTATATTTTTACCCAACAACAACAACAACATATTTGTATCATTGGCTTGACTAAGACAAGAGTATCCACTTCGAAACGTCGCATAATATTAAACGCAGAAACTACATTGGAAAATCCAGATGGAACGTTCTCCACCAACACCGTAATCGAACCGGAGACCTCTTAGCTTGTAAGCCACCGCCCCATTCATTGAGCCACTGTCTGAAATGATCCGGGTCTAAATAAGTTAGATTATTTCCAATAACAAAGGTTATATGTCTTAATACCAAGGTTTATTGAATAAATGACAACTTTTCATTTCTCGAGACACGTTTCCTGACCTGTGTCATCGATTTAATTTGGTTCATCGACTTGAGAAGAGGAAGGTAATATGACTCTACTTTTACCCTCTTATCATTCAACATCTGTCAAAACTTTGATCTTTAATATTACTTCTTTTATCCGATAGAAAAACAACTACTAACATATCTATAGTATGGAAGCCTATATTGGCCAATATCACGAAAGATATCGCGTTATTTATATGACAATATGTCAAGATATTGAAATAGTTGAAATATGATTTAAACCCTGAGTTAATTGAATCAATGCATCATGTTGTGTGCCGTCATTTATTTCTTAATGTGCATGTTTGCGTTAAAATATTGCTATTTCGAAGCAGTGTCGCCATATTCCATAGCATATGTCGACATGAAATACAGACCTGACGTCATCCTTTCCAACTTGCCAATCGTACGTTATCTATGCTAGATGAAATAGTGGACTCTCCTGGCGTATTTCATTGAAAAGAACGTGCGGGATAGTGTCTGTATTGTAAGTTGTTGAATGGTCTCGAGTTGAAGACATTGCGTAATATATTGAAACAACAAACAGCAAATGCCTCGTGCAGTATCAATATATTACTTAATTTCTCGACCGCGACCATAACAAAATACTTATTACTACGATAATATTGTGGTATCTTTGACATAGCGCACGGTGATAATGGAATATGTTGCCAAAATTCCCGAAGAGTAATAATTATCATAACGCATACGCGCATATTTGAAACGAAATGGCGACATACAACGTAGCACGTTAGTAAAAATAACTTTTGAATGATGAAATAAAATGAAACCAAGTACGCACAATCCAAACCATCAGACAAAATTCGAAGTCCTGAAAATAAACGTTATAGGCAAAATAGTGTAATCAACCCCACAATCACAATATGTTCACATTGCGATAATAATACTGTGATATCTTTCACGCTATTGACCCTTACACGCTTCCGTACTATATTCTTCTGGTGTTTTGAGATAAGTATGGAAGGTTTATCCGGACTAGAGAGGAAATGGGGTTAGTTAAATGACAAATATATAAATTATCAATAATCTGTTTGGATGGGTGACGTGTTAACTATGATATTTGTTGACAAAAAACATCATTTCATAATTGAATAGACGGATCAACATAGACAATTCATATGCTAAAAAATGATACTGGGCAATTTTCACGACGTTGTCTTAAGAGAATTCTTATCTAGATTTCTGCGGAGAGAATGTCGCGCCAAGGATAATTGACAGCCAGATTATCTCAAGCGATGAATGTCGGTTGTGGTATATTCAAATATGGAGGCCAAAATATCAATATTTTAAAAATTGCATTTCATTCAAGTGATATCAAGTGTTCGAGAAAGGGGGGGGGGCGCACAATTTTAGTTAAACTGAGCCCCGGATGATCATCGAATATTATGAGAGAGAGAGAGAAATGGAGTTTAACGTTCACTCAACACAAACTAGGTCATTTCAGGACTAACGTATGGTTTTATTTATTTTCATTTCGATAATTCGCTTGTGCGGAGGGGTCTTTAGCAGTGGGAGGAAATCGAAGGACCCCGAGAAAAACCACGAGGTTGGATAGGCAATGAATCGAAACCACAACAGTAGACTCAATGACAGGCTTTTATGATACAGCACGCACGCCATCCAACTCCCCTCGAATATTATGAAACATTAAGTTAAAACCTGATCAGTTGGACGACGTCAATACTGAAATAGTTCAAGCATAGATAATGAAAAATTGACAACATAATGAAATGATTTTTTTACTGAACGACGTTATAAATGTTTTCCGATTAAAGACTAGATCACCCAATCCCCGATATTATATTATTAATATTTTAATCAACTGACGTATCTATGATATCTTATATCTTATCATTACTAATATTAATAATCTAAACGATGATAAATATCAGTATATTATTGCCAGGGTGGGTATTAATCTATAAATCCGGGATATAATTAACAATTGATGCGTGTCTGCGATATCACCTCGGTCGAAGCGGACGTAAAATACAACTACCCACCCCCCCACCCCCCGCACACACAACAATAAGAGCGTTTTGTCTTGAAAATGTTCGGTAAAACAAGGCAAACATATAGTAAGACATTTGGTACAAACTTTATTAAAATAGCATTATGCAAGAGCAAAATCTGCTTATTACAGGTCTTTCATTAGACCTGAAATGTTATCTAAAAAATCAATTAGACATTAATTAACTTATCCAGACCATAATAAACTCTTGATGTCAAGGCTAGCCTTCGATGTTGGCGGATTAAATTCATATATGCCACTTAACGGCCATTGCATGCAATATGGATGGAGTGAGAGCAATTACAAATGTACATTATTATTATTATTAGCAAAACCAAGTGCCTCTTCCTTCTTGTCATTCCGGAAAACCAACACGTTGCCAGTCTGAATGGGATTGGGAAACTGGCTTAGGGAACAGGCGAAGCCTATGTAAACCACATCTCCCTGAATAATATATACATAATATTAATACATAGTTAATATGACAAACACATACATATAAATATAATAAAATGGGGAAAATATACAGTATAAATTATAGGTTATAGTTATACATACACTTAAAAACAAAACAAAGGGGTATAAATTATACATAGTTGATATGAAATGAAATAGGGTTTAATGTCCTACTGTTCTGCTCCTAAACTGGGCTAATGGAAGACGGGCATAGTTAATATGGTAAACACATACACTTTATATAAATATAATACAACGTACAGTATATTTCATAGGATATAGTTATACATCTATATCGATGGACATTATGCTACTTAAATACATAGGAGAACCAAACCAATTGAAAATAAAAATACTAACTGATCGAATATATTATGGAACATTTCAGTATATTCTGAGCCGTCCGTGGCTGTTTGACGAATATAGTCTCGATTATCATAGCTGACATTGTTAAGATAATAGACGTTAAATGCCGATCGTGTAGTGTTTTAATCGGGTCAAAATGCCCGCTATCCGATGGTCTGGAGAGTTGATTATAGATTTGTTATGTTAATAAATGTCTAATTAATAATATACTTAATATTTAAAGCCAAAACAAAAGACCTGTAATAGGCAGACTGCGCTCTTTTATAATACATATCGTTTAAGTCCATCTGATCTCAATTTGACATTTTCTTCATTTGGTTAGTTGTCAGCTTATGATATTTGTTAGTTAATGTGTTTCTTCATCATGTTTTTTGATATTTCTAACTGGAGATTAAATTGCATTAAAAAGTGATATGTGTCATCTTGTTATTCTCTCGCCAAATAAAGTTTATAACAGGCGTGTTAATATGATCACTGGTGTTCATTGGATGGAATTCAAGTCTCCATATTAATACACGTGTGAATATCCGGAACAACTCCGTGCGTGTGTTGCTATAGATTCAACAGCTTGTAATCAATCTATGTAACACGTGACCTCAACAATGTTTGGCCGTTTCATCTGTACAAATCATCTAGGCAAGAGAGAGAAAGAGGGGGAGCTTAATGTGTGACAGTTTCAACTCCGTACAGAGCGTCTAGTCAGGAGAGAGAGATAGGTGGGGGGAGAGGGCGGTTAATTTCCAACAGTGTGCTACAAGGGAGACTTGAAGTCAATAACTGATTACACGAATGATGTATGGACATACAGTTTTTACTTCATAACCCGTGGGCCAATTGACCCATGTACGCGCACCGCTATTCACGTACGCGTTTTTTTTTCTTTTAAAACACAAGATTTTTATTCAGGATATCTGACTGAATTGGAATGGGGAACAGACTTAGCCCAGAGCCTTATATAAAGAGAGTCTGGCCAACCCGTGTCCCGATTATGATTGGCTAATGGTAGTCACGTGACACCTGGACGCCATTACGTTACGCAGTTAAAGAATCGTCTGCTATAGCCAGAGCCTGATCTTTTTGTACTTATAGTAGCTTATAATTTTACATAAATGGCCTGTTCTAGTGTAATGTAAGTAAATAAAGTAACCTATCTTTATTTTTAATTTTAACGATTTCAAGATTGTTGTAATTATCAACCTAATGGCGTTCTCGTCATTGGTTAGTTTTTATGTTTGATGAATGAATTTTCGAAGATTAGTTATTGAGAATAACCATAGTCACCATAGTAATCATATAGGCCTAGGCCTAGCCAAATAGTAGATGTTTATTGGATTGAAATTTCGTCTGCATGGTATAAAGTGTTGCGGCTTTGATCATTTTATTTATATATTGATATGTTTAATGTCTTCACCCATGAGTGAATTTTCGAACATTTATTATGAATTTGAGAATGACACTTTTGAATTTGACACAACGTAGGCCTATGTTAGTATGTATTAAGAGTACTAGATATTTTTCGATTTAAACTTCATCGATTAGATCATTTTATTTCATTAGAAGTGATTATGTTTGATGCCTGAGTGAATTTTACAACAGTTTATTATGATTTTGAGGCTCAATGTAGGCCAAGGCGTAGACCTAGGCGTTTTTCGATTCAAATTTCGTCGATATGGTATAAAGTTATGCGGTATGTTACTGTTTTGGCAAAGTGTCGGATTCGACATATGGGTACTATATTATTATGGTAATTCGTATTGTCAGTTTCATGCAATTTAGGATTATCCTTGTGTTTTGACGACTTCCAAAAGGAGGTGGGCGAGTAGATGCCGTAAAACAAAATGCATTTCCTAATGTATCGACCATATGCCACTGCCTCAAAAGGTGCGATCAGCGTCCAAACGACATCGAGCATACTTGCACTGATCATTCGTACGCAAGTACACAAAGCAACAACCTGGATGAAAATGAAACTGAACAAGGTTAGTAGGGTTGAAAGGTTTATATTTTGATTAAATAAAACCAGAGCAAGTAGCAGTGTCTAGTTGTTTGAATGGCACGATAAAACGAGTCACCGTGTACACATTGAAAAGAACCCTTGACAGATGTAATTTGAAATAAGAGAACTCAGTGGGCCTTTGCTTTCCTTCACAGCACACTGCATGGCGTATGCCCATTTCCACTAGTCCAGTTGTTGCAGATAAGTAGAACAATACTAAAAACTACATTTCATTTCTCATGCCTATTTATCCCGTTAGAACCCTTGACAGATGTAATTTGAAATAAGAGAACTCAGTGGGCCTTTGCTTTCCTTCACAGCACACTGCATGGCGTATGCCCATTTCCACTAGTCCAGTTGTTGCAGATAAGTAGAACAATACTAAAAACTACATTTCATTTCTCATGCCTATTTATCCCGTTAGGGCTGTGACGAAACCCCGTGACATACATAAACCTGGAACTAGGTTCGACATTACGCAACATTTATCATTATTTATTGATTTATATTAAAATTTATTTTATTTATTCTTGTTAATTTTTGTTTTCAGAAGCACTTTTCTCTCAAGTACCCGAAGCCGGAACCGACCTGAAAGAGAAACCACAAAATACGGTTGCAAACAAATCTCCAAGGAAAGGAACATCACGTAAAGAAACTCTTACGCAGAAACTTCTCCGACAGAATAGTGTTTTACGGGACAAATTACGAACAGACGGACGCGGGAGGCGACAATATAGGACCACGTTTATTAATGTTAAATATATATTGTCAAAATAAAATTTACATTGTGATTTATTGAAATTATTGTCTACCCTCACACTTGAATGAAGATAAAAATACATTCGCGCGGATCTAAAACATATAAATCGGCCAAAGGCTAACGGTGGCACTATGTGATGCGTAAGAATCGGTAACAAAATAGCGCCGATGACGCTAGTTGGCTAGACACTCTATATATAAGGCTCTTCTGGCTTAGCCTATGTAAAATCCCTCTCCCTTTTCGGATCCTTCTCATCACCGATAAGAACAGACGTGAGCTTATGACGGGCGCTTTGGTCAGCGGGACTTTGTTTTGTTTCCATGTCTGCAGGGGATCACTGAAAATATTTTCGAATCCCAAACGCCAGAAGTGAGTATTTCTCTTTACAGGGTGAAAATCGACATTGTTTTCATTCAATCACTGCCTTTTGTTAAAAATAACATTATTACACGCCATGTCGAAAATATTTTCAAACTGAATATGCAACAAGAAACTATAGTCAGTGATTGACTTTTAGCATAAGTTGAACATCAACATCCGGTTAGGATGGCCAGGCATGCGCATAGTGCGAATATTCGTTCATTACGACCTCAGTACATTTAGAAACGCGTACATAGAATTGTTTAATATGGCAATAGCTGATCATTTAAATGAAGACGATATTCTTATGGAATACTTTGACTCCTTTATTGCGTTTGAAACTCGATGGCTAAGGCCTTGGCTCGCCTAGGGTTTCCGTGTTCGATACCTGCGTTGGTTAAGAAAGTTCATTGGGATTTTCCACATGGTTCCACTTTGTCATGGATGAAGGACAAGGTGCCTGCCAAGGAGCAAAGTATATTTTGGACGGGACTTAATACCAAGGTTCCGCGTACACAATAATATGCATGTAAAGGATCCTTTGATAATTGGAATTCGACATATGACTGGTGCAGTGGTTCTGTAAAGGGGTGAGAATGTAACGTGTCACCGTGTCATGAAATTATGAATTATATTTTCTATGATCAAATCCCAGTAAAATATCAGTTAAACCCCAGATTAAAGTTGATTCATTCCTGTGAAATTTTTCATAATCACTTTGAAATGGTTCATATAAACATATATCGTCTAGATGGGCATTACATTTCTCCAATATTTTAGACTTAAGTTACAGGTCTGTAATTTTTAAAGAATATTGGGATGTAGTGTAGACTTTTAATTAAAGACGTAACGTAAGCTTGTTTGAATTCGTAATAGTAAAAGATGATATGCAGCAATTAATAATATTGGCAAATACAGGAAACACTTCGTCCAGACAGTCAGTCTTTAAGAACAGAAGTCGGAACGGGATCTAATGAACAAGATTTAGGATTAAACGGATTCATTAGCTTTAAAACAAAAGATTCACTAGCAAAATTAAAGTCGATAGTTTTATTTAAAAGATCAAGTTCAGTCCCTATTATCTGAAGTTTTGTTTCAAAGTAATCCGAGAATAAATTCGCGAGCTCAGAAATGAAATGAAATGGGGTTTAACGTCCTACTGTTCTGCTCCGAACAATTCTGATGAAGACGGGCATACGCCAAACAGTGTGCTATGAGATCGGCGCTACGGCCTACTCTTACATCGAATTCCAACTGTCAATGGATCTTTCATGTGCGCAGGCTAATTTGTACACAGGACCTCGTATTTCCGTCACACCGGAACGACTAGACAGCTGCCATTGCCAATGTGAATGCAGTGTTATAATCGTTATTGGTAGCCCATTATAGAAACTTGACGAGTTATTTCATGACACGTTGCATCCGTAGCCCATTACAGAACCATCATCAGTTATTTAGTTGTATGTTTTCCCCATAGAATTATGAATGTAATATACGTCAGGTTTTATCCTTCTGTCCGAGAAATATTGATCATTGTTTGTGTGAAATAAAAACTAAATTGCACAACGATTTCATTTTGACATTTCAGTGAATAGAAACCATGTCTATCAAAGTGGGTTAGAGAGATTATAACGCTACAATGGGTGGACAAATTGTATATGAGTTTGATTTTGTTGGAGAAATTGTTGGGTTTTATTCTTTTTTTATCGACGACGCCGTTTCAACAGTTTGTATAGATTTTATATAACCATGGTGGGTGGATGGTTTGTATATAAGTCTATGATTCTCTCGTCAAAAGGCAACACCTAGTAACTCATGTTTTTCTTATTTTGAGAAAACAAAGGAAGACGTAATGAATGAAAAGTAAACCCTAGCTTATCAATTGATTTGACTATTGAGTTACTAGGTTTGTCTGTGGCATACTAGGAAAACGAACGGAGTTGCTAGGTTGCGTCATGGATTGAACTATGCTCACAAAATCAAAAGATTGGAATATCTAGTACAACAACAAGAATCACCTACCCTACAAATTTTGTCCCAACTCAATTTATTACTAACGCGAATTTGTTCAAGAAAAAAAGTGAGTTACTAGGTTTTGACTTTTGACGGAAGGATTGTGGTCTTGTAGAAGAAATCGTCAAGTTTTGTTTCGTCTTTTATCTGGAATTCCATATCTATGGAAGTTTGTATGGTTTAATAGCGTGATATATGCCGCGATAACCATCAGGTATGTCAACATATTGTGATATTTCTGGCGATTCTACTCCTGAGAAGACAATTGTTGTTAAAGATACACCATGAAAGACTCAGATAAAGTGCTGATCATGTTTGCTATAATAATTCAAATTATAGATAATGTAAAATAAAAATAGTGAAAGGTTCATTTAAATTACTTAATTCAGAGCCACGTTATCACTTTTTTTGTAGTTTTGATGTGCACACTGCGAAAATTAGGGCACTGGTATATTTGAGACTTACCCTGGCTTTCCCGTTTTAAAATTGAATTTTTAAATGGCGAACCATTCTTATCAAGTTTATATCTCGAGTATCCGATGTTATCGAAAGTTGATTATGGCCTTGTTTTGTGAATAAATGTCTAATTAATAGTTTAAATAACATTTCAAGTCTAACGAAAGGCCCGCAATCGGTAAATTTAGCTCTTGCGTAATGCCGGTTTTACTGATCGCTATGTTTTACGTCGTTATTTCGTTTTACGTGCAAACGTTTGTGCAGGGACAGTGCTTTGTCGATATATCCCAGAATATATATCGGTTGTTTTCTTATTGTAGACGATATTGTTTGGTTGTTTTCTTATTGTAGACGATATTGTTTGGTTATTTTCTTATTGTAGACAATATTGTTAGGTTGTTTATTATTATAGACGATATTGTAAGGTTGTGTTCTTATTATGAACGATATCGGTATGTTGTTTTCTTATTGTAGACGATATAGGTAGGCTGTTTAATTAAAAAAAAAATGTATCGAGGTGTCGTATCTGCAGTTTGTGATGCACGTAAAAGAGCACTTGAAAAATGGATTTCGATATAAGTGTAGGACGTAGTGCCGCTGTCCGGGCAAAATTTCCCTCATAGCACACTATATGGCGTATGCCCGTCTTCCATTAGCCCAAGTTAGAGTAGAGACACAAAAGGGCGTTAAACCCCATTTCATTTCATTTCAGGATATAGCCACCGAGTATAGGGGTGGGGGTGGCCTAGTGGTCTAGAGTGCCGCGCTTCGACCTCTAGCTGGCCGGTCACCTCTGGCTTGCGGCTGTGTGAGCGTATGAAGCATGGCGATAGGGGCGCCTTCTCAACCTGGTGGGTTTCCTCTGGGAACTACGGTTCCCTCCCACTGCTAAAGACCCCGAAGCGCAAACGAATTATTGAAATAAAAATGAAACCATATGTTAGTCCAGAAATGACCTAGTTTGTCTTGAATGGATCCCCCTCTCTCTCTCTCTCTCCACCGAGTATAGAAAGATTGTATACAAACGTCATCTCGTTCGATTGTTTTTTGTTATTGACGCTGCCTTGTCTGCACTTTGTGCTCGTGATTATATACATCATACTCGATAGACAAATTATATAGAGCTTGTTGTACTAGAAACATTATTTATCGACGATGCCATATCTTCAGTTGTTGCCGGTAATTATATAACCATGCAACATGGACAGATTGTATGAATGTGATTTCGGGATTTTTTTCTTTATCGATAATGCCATATCTTCAGTTTAGGTCCATTACTGTCTGTCTATATTGACAGTTATAAATGTTGGTATCAAGTATTGTATATCACGCTTGTCATTAAATATTTTATTAATATGATCTATGATCTATATATATATAGATTCTTTACTCCAGATAGACGTCAAGTTCAAGCAGAGCAATACAAAAACATCTATCAAGCTGCCCCTGTATCGGTAGCACGAAGTACGAATAGGAATATGACGCCCGACGTCCCCCTGGTATTTACGGCGGGGTATTGGTAATTTATACAGTCTTGGCGACGGTAAATATTATTTTTACTCGTTTGATGTAGGCCAAATGGCTAGTGCATGGTTGTAGAATCATAAGGCTCCACGAGTTACGTGCTGATTCAGTGATTTAGGTCCTGACTCGGTGATTTAGGTCCTGACTCAGTTAGTTAGGGCCTGATTCAGTGAGTTAGATCCTGACTCAGTGATTTAGGTGCTGGCGCAGTGATTTGGGTGATGATTCAATTAGGTTCAATCCCTATAGAGTTATTCAGGTTTTATTTCATTGTGGTTTCCTTCGGTCTGTGTCAGTGATGAACACAATTGTTCGGATTGCAACACAAACAAACATGGAGACACCGTAAAAGAGCTCGGCGACGAGTAGGCGAACAACCTACTGTCCGAACAAAGCTTTCCTCATAGCACACTTCATGGCGTAGACAAAGGGGGCGTCAAGTCCCAGTTTATTTCAATTCATAACAATTTTACAAAAATCTAATTAGTTGTTGATTTATGAGCTCGGGTGTTTAAATCAAAAATCATTTATCGTCTTATCAAACTTATAAACAGGCAGATTCTCTTATTCCTATCTTATCTGGGAATCTTAGAGAAGCAATTTTCATAAAACTGATTACGTCCAGAAATAGCCGAGACGTAAAACGCTTGAAATTAATCTGGAAGGTAAACACAAATTACTGCTAGTCTGGTGGGGTGGAAATAAAATCTAAACCTTCTTAACTATAATAAAATATATGTTATAATGAAAGATTGGTTCTTGTCACGATTTGTTAGCACGTGTGCGTTGTATCATAGGGTCTGTCATGGAATCGGTTGTCATGATTTCCCAGTTTTACGTGACAAGGAGTAGGGTCGTCTGTACAACAACATGGGTTTTCTCCTTGTCCTTCGATTTCCCTCCACCACCAAAGACCCCCACGCGCGAATTATTGAAATAAAAATTGAATGATATGTTATGCCCCTATTAATGTCCGGGATCATCTTGTGGATTGTCTTCGCTCATGGGTCTCTAGTAAATGTGAGATGTGGAAACATGAAAGCATTTAAAATAAGCGATTTATTCAATTACAGTAGGACAGTTTGTGTATCTGTGAAGAAAAAAACCCAAAACAACTTTTTATTTAAAAGCGAAGCCTTTAACTCCCTGTGTTCCATAATATTCGAAATTAAAGACACGAATTCAATATTTGTCAATTTCAATACTGATGATGTTATGTTGCCGTGAAAATTTAAGCCACAATTAACATTTTACAGTCAGTACATGGGTCGTGTACCCCTATGACTTTGGTGTTATTTTGTAATGAACAAATAAAACTATGTCCTACAAGACAATGTGCAAGTAATTAATAAAGGCTGATTCACAAACGACAAAGTAATAATTTAAAAAACAAAACAAAAAAAGAAAAACGTGTAAAATGCACAAAGCAGGCGTAAACGACCACCGGTCAGTTTGAACTATTCACATATTTCATCGAACACTACGTAATATATGTTAGATCACAGTCAACTAAATATTCCAGAAACTAGCCAGAGTCCGCATATTTCAACACAACGATGTACAAATAATGACTCTGTTTCACTTAAGTAGAAATAAAGTTGGTAAGAGAGACAGTTACATATCTTATTATTTTAATAACTCGTCTGGTTGCGATGGCAATATGTTTCATGTCAAACAGAATACAATCTCATAAGTGGGAGTTTTAAATATTGTATTTTTTGTCGTAGAACACGACGTCATAATAAACAGTTTCCACTAGGTTTATTTTATTGAATGAATAAGAAAGAATTAATGACGTAGATAATATACAAGTATCTGTTTGTTGTTTATTAATATTACACGCAAATAGAAACCATAACTGGCAACTCGTTTATAGCAAATTTGGATAGTAGGCGTTAAGTTCACCGGATGTTTATTATTTGTCTTCATTTATATAAGGTCTTAAAATAGACAAATTCGGCCTTCATATTTGTAGAAAGAATTTTAATATTTGTCACCGGGTTCAAAACTAATAAATAAATAATGAGTATACGTACACGTAAAATTCAATTTATTTGAAAGATTAATAAGCCATAAAATTTATTATATTTTATGTTGGAGACTGATACGCTATGGTAATTATGACATCGCGTTCAAACTTCGGTCGTATACTTCTTTAGAAATTAATAACGAATGCTATAAAAATGTTCTCAGACAGTTGATGTTCATATTGAGCCATTAGTCCATCAATATGGACAGCCGTGATTTAGCTATCTTTATTTTTACTCGATGGAAAGGAAATTCCTTTATTTATCTTTGATAACAGTTGATGCCAAACGTTATGAAAGGAGAATCGATTATTAGAGAGATCTCCGGGCTGATATCTTTAAAACGAGGAATTGATTTCTTCCTAATCCTCTCAGTAATCATCGTTTTCAATTTTTTTTTTCAATTTTCCTTTTGACTAGTTTGAAGAAATATGTCAGTGGGGTCTAGCTGTGCTTCATAAGCGGATTTATTTTCATTTTTTTTTCTCAGTTCTTGGGTCTGTTCCCACGCTATTCTAAATAGTGGACACATGTCCTCGATTTAACAGATTTAAAGGGCGAATGGTTCTTTTATTAAGGGGGAGGGGGCGGTCAACTCTGGCTTGCGGCTGTGGTTTCGAGTCCTGGTGTTAGCGTATGTGGCATGGAGATATGGGCGCCTTCTAAACCTCGTGGGTTTCCTCCGGGCACTCCGGTTTCCTCCCTAAAGAGCCTTACGCGCAGGCGAATTATTGAAATAAAATCAAACCATATGTTAGTCCCGAAATTACCTATTTTATGTCGAGTGGACGTTAAATACCATCTCTCTCTCTCTCTCTCTCTCTCTCTTTTATTGCGAAATAGAGAAAACTAGATCTAAAAGTACTTCCTAATTAGGACTTAGTTTTTCTGATCAGAACCTAGTGTCTTTTAATAAAGACTTCGCTTCTCCTCATTCAGACTTCGTATCTCCAAAATAGGACTTATTATCTCCTAATTTCTCCTAATTAGGACTGAAGTATCTCTTAATTTGGACTTCGCTTCTCCTAATTAGGTCTTACTATCTCCTAATCAGGACTAGGTATCTCCTAATTAGGACTTCGCTTCTGCTAATAAGGACATCTAATTAGGATCTCCTAATTAGGATGTAGCCTCTCTTAATTAGGCCATAGCATCTCTTAAATAGATCCAAATAGATCCTGATATCTTTTAATTAGGACTTAGTATCCCCTAAGTCAAATAGGCGTATTTTGTTGTGGCCTTGTCCGTCCGTCCGCCCACTAGTTCTTCCGTTATCAATGTTTTTGTAAGAACAATTTCTTTTAAATATTTGATGTGAGAGCCAAGTGGTCACGATGAACAATCCCCCACCCCTATCCCCCAAGCTGAAAAGTTTGTCCAGATGATACCGATTTTAGGTGATTTGGCTTCAATTTTAACGTTCCGCTAGTTACACACACTGATCTAAACGCGATAGAGGCTACACTTTTTAACGGATCAGTTTTTAAATTTGTTGTGAAGCACGGGGCCATTGAGCGTTCTGCGATTTTCTTTTTCAAATTTAATTTATAAGGGTCATGGGAGGACAACGCCTACCTTAATTCAACATCACGAAACTTTTCGAAAACATATTGAATGGGCTAGAGACTTCAGTTTAAAATCAATTCTGTTTTCAATCGATGTAAACTTTTCTACGACCTTGCCATCACCCCCAACCATTTGCGAAGACCTTTTAAATGCGAGGGAGGCTATATGTCTGGGAAGTTTTGGGCTCATGAGTGGACGAATCTTATCGATAATCAGCATCACGCAACCTTCCGTCTATAAGTTATACCCCCTTTTCCGAAACCCTATTTATTTGGCCCTAATTTTAAATCCTAATTTAAAAATGCTAATTACATATCAGCTAATCAATCTAAAAACATAGCGTGGATTAACCCACGAGAAATAAAATATTTTAGCTGAAAGGGAAAATGGGGAATTGTTACTTTAAAGGAATTGTTATTATGAGTTCTAATCAATAAGTGTTGGAGGAATACACGAACAGTTTAACTGCTTACAGTATAATCAGCGGGATATTTTTAATCTTTTTTTTTTCGGTTGTGAATCTAGTACACCAATTAAATTTAACAGCAGTTTGCTTGAACCAGGGATATTTGTAATTATTATTTTATTGTCAGTTAATCAACCATTACTGCATTTTTTCGGCATTATACCATTTTCGTTATTCACTAAAATATCGCCCTAAACCATGAAGGCACACCAACCGTGTAGATTTAAAATATCGCCCTAAACCATGAAGGAACACCAACCATGTTCCCTGTCTTCTAAATAGTGGAGAGGAGGAGAGATGAAAAAAAGATAAAAAAAAGTAGGTAAATTCGGGTGTAAAATATGCTTCATACAGGTTGGATAAACGACCCTAGTCCTTGTCAGATACAGTCGGAGAAATCGAAACCACTCCAATTGAACCCCCACCCCCGAATATTAGGACCCTTTGTTTGAATTTCGAATGTCATGGATAATATCGCCTCCTTTATTGACTGGGTTTTCTTTTTTTACTGAGTTGTAAATTGTCATTTGCAATAAATTTACAATATACTCTTTCCTTTATACAAACATGTCGTTTGAAGATGTTATTGTCTTGCTAGTTCAATGAGACAGTTAAAAATAAGTTGTGTTTATTTATATAATGAGTTTTAATGTGGATGTGTTATCTGTTTATCATCAATTGTGACAGAAGAACAAAGGGTGATATATCATCTACATTCATCAGTGTCGTTTTTTATAATACACGACAATTCCACGTGGTTACATTGATTCAATTGCTTTACAATTTGCAGAAGGAATCCTTGACGAAGAAAAATAAAACATTAGATAGAAATTAATAAAAGTGTCCCAAGTACTTCCCATTTAGTGTCCTTGGGAGAGAGAGAGGGAGAGAGATAGAGAGAGAGAGAGAGAGAGAGAGAGAGATTTAAGCCCACTCGACAAAAATAAGTTCATTTCGATAGGTCGTCTGAGCATTCGTGTCTTTAGCAGTGATTGGGGCTAGTGGAGAACCCGGAGAATACCCACGACACAACCATGCGTTAAGTCATCTGGTACAGGCGGTACAGGACTTATATGGTGGTACATCGCACGTTAGATCCCCGCTAGGTTCAACGTGATTTCCAAGCCTGCGATTTCCTTGTCAGTACAGCCGGGCGGCGGACCCGACAAAGACAACTGTCTAATTGCTCGGATGGGACGAAAAACCGAGGTCGGATGTACACTTTGATGTTTACGTAAAAGATCCTATGGCAGTTGGAATTGGATATATGAGTAGACCTTAGCGCCGATATCCAGGAAAAACTCATAGCACACTGTATGGTGTATGCCAGCCTTCATTAGCCTAGTCGGGGCTGAACAGTAGGACGGTAAACAACATTTCATTTCAGCGCAGGTGAAACGGGGGGTTGTGACCTTTAACCTCATCAGTGCAGAATCAATGTATTTAGTTCAATATTGTTTATCTTTAGTCCAACTTAAAGTCATGGCCTATAAACTATATTTATATGCCAAGCCTATAATCAACCACTCTAGATCATCCAATGGTGCCGATAGACGTATTTTATCTAAATCGTACGTGATGTTACTTTAATATAACCCTTATAGCAAGAACGACCAACTCTTTATAAAATGTATCTGTAATGCTCATCTTCACCCTGATTCCGTTTGTGCTCGCTCTAGACGTATTTCCATCCACGTTTTTATGGTCTTTAACCAAAGGATCCTGTTAATTACTATCAGAGTTATTACCTTTGATCGCTTTTGAATATCACGTGGAACCTCGATTAACAAGAGTCATGGCGCCCTACCCTGTTCAACGACTTCCAATATTTTACTTGATCACGTTGACAACATATTTTGTGGTCGTCTAGAGTTAGTAACCTAAGTCATCGTAAGTTATTGTAATTGTCGTGGATCACGTTGACAAACCTCAATATGTCAAACAGACATCACGAACACAGCAACAGTTAAAACATAATTACGTTTACTAATAGTATTCTGTATTGTCCACAGAGTCTCTGTGGCTAAGTGAGCAAGGCCCTGGCTTATTAGCCATGAGGTCCAGAGTTCCATCCCAGTGATGGCCGATGTAAGTCCCCGGGGTTTCCGGCGTAGTTTCCCATTGTCAGTACTGCAGTATGAAGTCCTGGCATGACACGGCGTCTAGTCGTTCAGATGGGACAAAAAGACTCATCCTTGGAATTAAGTTGCGGGCAGAATTTCGCCATAGCCGTTGGAACCCCTGGTTGTACGTGACAAGGAGTAGGACGGTCTGTCCAACTTCGTGTGTTTTCGTCTGGTCCCCGGTGTCCTCCCACTGCTAAAACCCATACGAACAAGAGAATTAATGAAGATTGAACCATATGTTAGTCCCGAAATAGGGGGGTTGGGATGGCCTAGTGGTCTAGAGTGCCGCGCTTCGACCTCTAGCTGGCCGGCCACCTCTGGCTTGCGGCTGTGGTTTCGATCCCAGGTATGAGCGTATGTGGCATGGAGATAGGGGCGCCTTCCCAACCTCGTGGATTTCCTCCGTTCAGTCCGGTTTCCTCCCACTGCTAAAGACCCCTACGCGCAAGCGAATTATTGAAATAAAATTAAACCATATACAAGTCCCAAAATGACCTAGTTTGTGTCGAGTGAACGTTAAACTCCATTTCCCACCCCCCTCTCTCTCCTCTCTGAATCGAATTTAAAGTTAAGACCCATTTCAGATTTTGGTGATCAGTCTAAAGGTTTTGTCGTAGGTCTCGAGATGTAAATAGGACACGTGATTGTTAACGTTGTTGTGGGTTAGTGCTAGTGTTAGCGCCTGTCTTGTTTTCATCTCGATAAATATAATAATAGACAAAAGTGATTCTAAAAGTGCATGTTCATTACAAAATAACACCCGAAAGCATAGGGCAGGCCTACTGACTATTAAAGGGACAATAACATTCTTGCTGGATTGGTAGCTCCAGAACATAATGATACCATTATTCTAAGTACTAGAAGTTTAAGTGTCCTACCTGTTGTGTAAATTATCCATTACAACCTATTTTACTTGTCCAGAGGGTTCGAAAATATTTTAAAATCCAAGTCACATTTGAAGAGGTTTACGTTAGACTTTTCAAATCAATTGGTTGAATTTTTCCAATTTTTTAAAATAGGTGTGTTAATGTGAAATTTATATCATCATTTAATTGCAATATTGTAAAATAATACGATTTGTTGACCAGAATGAAGATTGGGACATATTATTCAGTTACAACAAGAGTGTTATTGGGGCTTTAAACGTTAATTGTGTCTTAAATATTAGAATCCTCTAGTTGCATATACATGTAGCAAGATGACAACATTAATATTGATTGCAATTGATCAATATTGAATTCTGATTTGTGATTTTGATTTCGAATACAATGGAAAATATTGAGACTTACCTCTTTTAACCTTACTCTGAAACCGGTGATGCAGAAAATTAGTACGTGTTCATTTTTATTATTTTTTTCTCGATGCGAATCGCCAATAATCTGGAAATCCTGGTCATATCATTCTAGCGTATTTTAACGTTTATGAATACGGAGCCAATTCTTCAAGGCTAATGTCAGGGTAATTGGCACGTGTCCGAGCACCATCTTCCATCGTCACGATGACCGTGTTCATGTTATTGTCCTACACCTAACCATCGTCCATCCAACATCATTCATTCCACCAACGGTCTATCACTTGTTTGTTTAAAGGTAACAATGATCTTGGTGATGATGTAAACGAAAATATATTCCAGATAGTTCATGATTACGTAAAACAAACAAAACGTTTTGAGACCTAGAAAATTATTTTTGCGAACAACTGGAATACGTCTTTAAACAAATAATCAATATGATTACAACTGTATATCTAATGTAGTTAAGTTAGTTGGCGTGGTGTAATGTATTGTATTATGTTTAAACTATTAATTCCGTGAAATAAAAATGAAATGGGGTTAACGTCCTTCTGTTCTGCTACTACTGGCCTAATGAAGTGAGCTATGGGGGAGATTTGGCCCCCAATCGTCCTATCCTAACGACTAGACAGATACGTTTCACTAGTGTAAGTATCGTATTAATCTATACGGTTGTTGTGATGGGCGAGATATTGGATATTGACATATTCTGGTTATTGTAGAAGACATTTTCGGTCATATTTAACATGTCTGGAACACCGGATGTCACTTCCCATTGCCCTAACGGAATGATTATGCCTCTTAAATACAACTGAATAAAAATACCTATCAGCACTTAATCATGTTTACTGCTAAGACGATGAACTTACATTACAAAACCCAATCAGCTTTATGGTTTAACATTCTGAGGACATATGATCCGCCTAAACGATATTGATTCACTTGATTGAAAAAGAAATATACAAAACATTTTCCGAATATAAAACTAATTTAGATGATAAAAATAAAACGTGTAGGCTTACTATGTCAGTCTGTAATTATTTATATAAGCTGTATTTATTTTATTATAAGAAGGTCACATGACAGTATGGTGGTCGGAATAACAATCGTCTAATTACAACATAGAGTTATACTAGGTGATCATGGTTTCTAGTCACGTATAAACACGGGGTCGAACCCGTTACGTGCATAGATATCCTAACTGCACTGTTGAAGGAATACGTGTGGTCAGGGGAGGGGAGAGGGGCTAAACCGAGGTGAGAGCAACAAGCGAAAAACCAAGGCAGTGGTTGTAACTGCAACACGTAGTGTCGTAGTGTGCCGAGTGGACGTTACCCCCCCTCCCTCCCATGCACCCACGTGAATCGAAACCGTGCTACCTCGTCCAACTACAGCATTGGTCAATCCATTCGCACCATTCCCACAACTAACAGAAGACGAACAATAAGAAGACCTGTTCCCGGTAAAAGAAAATCCTCTCTAATTCAGCATACTGAATAATTGTTTACCAAGTTGAGAAAAAAAACAACAAAACACAGAAACATATTAGTTGCTAATTACTCTTGAAAAATACATAAATAATATACTAGCGACTTTTGTTTGTGTCTCCATCTTTTATCACCATGGAAATCAGATTATCGGGAGTTTTATGGTCAGAGGAAAAGTTTAATGACAGGACGTCTATGTTGATTAAGATGGTTCCACGGACAGTCGCAGCCACAAATTACAAACATAATTAAATTATTAGCACCTAACTGGTCAAAGGGTCAAACTGATTAAGTTAAGAGCAGTTTCGTGTCTTGTGTTGGTCGTGTGGATCTAAATTCGGAATTTAATGAAATTTGATGAGTTTGGTGCAAGGAATGGATCCATCCGTCTTCATCGTCTTGTGATTATCATGCTACTTGTTTGAATGTTCCTCGCTATCTGATCGTTATCTGTGTTCTCTTCATTAATATACTACTTATATACATTCAATATACATTCAATAAAATGGGGTTTAACGTCCTATTCTTCTTCACGTAACCTGGGCTAATGGAAGACGGGCATGCTATGAGTGAAATTTTGCCCGGGCAGCGGCGCTACGGCCTACTCTTATATGGAATTCCAACTGCCAAATGATCTTATACGTGCACGACAATGTGTACACGGCACCTCGGTTTTTCGTCCCATTCGAACGACTAGACAGCTGTTCTTGTCAATATACATTAAAACTATTCTGCTAATTAAATTGTAATTTAATCCCAGCTCTTCTCTTCTGGTGTCAACAATGAAAGCTACATCATGGTCTTAAAGAAGATTATAATTGATATATATTGGCGGACGCATCACATATTATAGATGATTTAAATATTTAACACGGGCATGTTTCAATTCGACTAAATGATCTCTCCCCTCTTCCCTCTCTCTCTTTTTATTGAGAATATAGGACATTCTAGAGATTGCATTCTATATGTGTAATTTACCTTGCTACAAGTTAATCTCTCGTATATCAAGGTCTTAGTTTCAACATTTGATTAAATTTCAAATCCAAACTCAAACTCTCATTTGTTTGTCACGCATTACCATAAGCAAACACTCAATCAGCATAAAATGGATGGCTGGTATCGTTTTATCTTTAGCTGAACTCTCGCAAAACGACACAACGTGTGACAAACATCCTGCACACAGAGGGATCTATTTACTCCATACTTTGAGAATAGATCTCTACCCTAACTAGACACCATGTTCAAAAATTAGTTTACTGTTTTACAGTCCGGTTCTATCTCGTGTCGTACTTGACATTAAATCGAAGGAGAAAAAAATATATAACACAATTTTTGAAGCATACTTAGTGTTTTCCACTACAATCGTCGATTAAAGTCTTGAAAAGGCGGTCAACTAGCTTAGTGTCTGATCGCAAGGGGGGCTAACTGTAGATAGACAGCCGAAGTTTAGTATGAGATCACAACATGAAATGACATATTCGTACTATCCATGCTGGGGGTGGGGATGTTCGAATAATTAGCCAGTGCACGCTGTATCATTACGTCTGTCATTGAGTCAACTGACGTGGTGTCGATTCCTCGGTTGTACGTGTATAGTCGCCTGTCTGCGCCCTGCTAAAAAAACGTACGAGAAAGCGAATTATTTAAACAAAATTAAAACAATGGTTACTCCAAAAATGACCTAGTTTGTGTAGAGTGGACTTTAAACCCATCTCTCTCTCTCTCTCTCTCTCCCTCTCTCTCTCTTCTTGTGATTAATCGTATGATTTATCAGACACGTCTCTATATTTTAGAAGTGAGTTAAAGATTAATACAAATATTACAGTCTGTCTTGTAATCATCCAATCAACAAATAGGACGTTAAACCCCATTTCATTTCAGATATATCAATAGCTGATACCCCATCAGACAAACAAACCTCGGGTCTTGCTTTATATCAATCAGTGTATGAACGACCCATTTCACACAAACAAAACCGAAAGAGACAAAATGAAATGAAATGCGGTTAACGTCCGAACTGTCTTAATTTCTCCCACTGCATGCCATACAGTGTGCTATAAAAGACATTTTTACCCTAAAAAAAAGACGCAGTAGCCTACTTTTACATCGAATTCCAACTGCCAAGTGAACTTTTATGTGGACGCCAACGTGTACACGGCTCTCGCTTTTTCGTCCCATCCGAACGACTAGACAGTTGTCCTTGCCATGCCATCAGTCCTGCTCCATTGACAAGGATGAAACCAGGCATGCAAATCCTGATGAACTTGCTCGGCCAACACCGGGATCGACCCCGCGGTCTCCAAACTAGGGAGCCGGCGTCTAACTCGCTGAACTACCGTAACTCCGTCGAGTAAGATAAACAGACGGTCAAAATAATCGTAACAAACGTATCAGGTCGTGGACTTCTGACGTAACAAACGTAGCAGGGCGTAGACTCAAAAGGGACAATCCTGTATATATTATGTCGGTTGATTCAATACCAATGTCCGTCGTCCGTATTACCTCTTTATATAGTAGCAGGACAGATTTATGTTTTATGGGGATGGGTGACTGAATGGAATGATTAGCACGTGCGCGATGTGTCATAAAGCCTGTCAATTGACACAAATGGACCGTAACGCATATAATAATGTAATATGAATGAATATTAAACTGATTTACATTCAATCATTTCTCTAATTTAAAATCAGTTCTGTCCGGTGAAATACGTCAGAAGTCTGAATGCACATAATGTGTATTTTATCTGAAATTATTGGATATCAGAAGCCCATCTTATTCCGGTAAGATCACAGATTCAATGTTAATTTAAATTGAAAAATAATTCGTGTTTTCACTGTCGATATTGAGTTGGGGATTTAGCTACTTTAAATAAGTGTGTTGTCTTGTATTGGGTAAATGTGCAGATAAGGTCAGAGATGTAAAATATTATTACTTACGTCATGCTGCCAGGATAGGATTTTCACCTTCTGTTGCTCTTCAATTATGATGGACGTTTACTCGGACGATTTTATTAATGTGTCGCGTTTCTAACATCATTTGACACGATCTGTCTGAATGTCAACCCACCGATTGAGTTCAGATGCACGATAATACATTTCAACATGGCGAGTCTGTTTGCTTTGGACGTTGTCAATCGCTTTTCTTAACACTTACAAGATAGTTTCGTGTCTGAGACGAGAACTGGGACGCTCGTGGTTGTGGGGTTGTTCTGCCTGGATTTGAACATGTATAATTTGTGTACAAATTAATATCTTTGCTATATTGTGGTATGCTTGTATTAGGCAACTTGACTGTGAGGTATGAGAACTTTCCCTATATTGGAAGTGGTATGGGGTGTTACAAGGCCCCTTAAGCGACGAATAGATTATTTCATATCCTTTTCATTGATACTGTAATACTAGAATAATTACGTATTACAAAATCTATTCGGTTCCCAATGGCAAACAATGCGCAGAAATGATATATATACGACCGGGAACTGTTATAACAAGTGAAATCGCCGCATTAAGTTGTTAATTTTATCTCGTTTTGCCATGGACAGCGGGGCCCACTAAATCGCGGGGCCTTGGGCCTGTGCCCTTCAGGCCCATGCCTAAGCTGGGCCATGGGGTGTTAGGTTAAGGTGTAAAAATTAAAATAATGTGAAATATGCTGTTAAAGCGATTAATGAGTTACGACTAAAGGTGTGTTTAGGTGAAGAGTGTGTTAATCTGAAAGGAGTGTCACTGTGAAGGGTGTGTTAAAAAACAGGGTGTGTTAGTTGTGCTAATGTTACTGGCATATTACTGTGAAGTGTGTGTTGATGTGAACGTGGTTAATTTACCGTGAAAGTTGTTCATGCGATGGGTGTGTTAAGTTGTGAAAGGTGATAATATGTTAAATGTATTTTAAGATAAGTACACTGAAAAAAAACTTGTGTTGAAACAACACAAACTTGTGTTGTTTTCAACACAAGTTGGGTGTTACTATTTAACAACACAAACTTGTGTTGAAACAACACAAACTTGTGTTAAATGCTGAAACAACACAAGACTTGTGTTAAAATTTGTCAAACAACACAAACTTGTGTTGAAACTTGTGTGAAAATCTACACAATACTTGTGTTGAAAGTTCTGAAACTTGTGTTGAAATTTCTGAAACTTGTGTTGACATTTTTGAAACTTGTGTTGAAACTTGTGTTGAAATTTCTGAAACTTGTGTTGAAATATCTGAAACTTGTGTTGAAATTTCTGAAACTTGTGTGGTTTCATATACAAACTTGTGTATAACCATCAACAAAAACTTGTGTTGTATTTCCCTCACTTTATATCCAATATAGTAACTTTTCCCATGCAGCATCCCCCCTTTTGCTCTGTTTAACCTGCAAAGTTTGATAAATGAGGTAACAATAATTTTTTTTTGTTAAATTATTATTTATTCATAAAATGATATTTGGAATGTTAACAGAAAAATAATATTAATAAAATTGTGCTAAATAATGCCCCCCCCCCCCACCCTCAAATCACAAACTATAAAATAGCTATTTAAATTTTTCTTTACTCATCAACAAGTACTAAGCATATAAAGACAGTATCCCTACCCCATACCCCCAAAATATATAATTCAAATATATTTAAATTTAACAAGATATTTACCAAGCACTAATAAGATAAATTATCCACTAATTTGAATTACTTTCAAACAGTGAAAAGTGTTATAAGTCGAATTACATGTGATTATTGAGTAATCTAGAAATAACTAGCATACACAGAAAATTAACAAAAGAAAAATGACCTATTTCACAGTAGTAATAAAATGGTGTAGAACTCTTTCCTCATTAGGAAAAAAAACCCAACAAAATGAATATTTTGTACATATACGGAGCAAAGCATCAACAAGAACTAAGCATATAAAGACAGTATCCCTACCCCATACCCCCAAAATATATAATTCAAATATATTTAAATTAATAAGATATATACCAAGCACTAATAAGATAAATTATCCACTTATTTGAATTACTTTCAAACAGTGAAAAGTGTTATAAGTCGAATTACATGTGATTATTGAGTAATCTAGAAATAACTAGCATACACAGAAAATTAACAAAAGAAAAATGACCTATTTTACAGTAGTAATAAAATGGTGTAGAACTCTTTCCTCATTAGGAAAAAAAACCCAAACAAAATGAATATTTTGTACATATACGGAGCAAAGCATCAACAAGAACTAAGCATATAAAGACAGTATCCCTACCCCATACCCCCAAAATATATAATTCAAATATATTTAAATTAATAAGATATATACCAAGCACTAATAAGATAAATTATCCACTTATTTGAATTACTTTCAAACAGTGAAAAGT
Source organism: Patella caerulea (assembly GCA_036850965.1). Lineage (NCBI taxonomy): Eukaryota > Metazoa > Mollusca > Gastropoda > Patellidae > Patella > Patella caerulea. Next base: position 214,769 of record JAZGQO010000010.1, on the reverse strand, counting down.
GTTATAAGTCGAATTACATGTGATTATTGAGTAATCTAGAAATTACTAGCATACAAAGAAAATTAACAAAAGAAAAATGACCTATTTTACAGTAGTAATAAAATGGTGTAGAACTCTTTCCTCATTACGAAAAAAAACCCGAACAAAATGAATATTTTGTACATATAAGGAGCAAAGCATCAAGACTGCAGGATTAAAATATAAAAATATGAGAGACAATGGCAAATATTGAAAAATATGTACAAAATATTTATATACAATTACAAATCATAAGCAATGGGAAGCCACGGTGAGTATAAGGCGTTGGCCGGGAAATTTCAACTGGAGTTCCAAGCATAGTTCCTCCATGTCAGTAGTGCAGGACGTGGGAAGGGACAATATATAGTTGTTTGGATAGGACAAAAAACCTCGATCTAATGTACACATTGCCGTGTATTTTAAAGAAGAGATAGAAATGAGGTTAAGCGTCCACTTGACACAAACTGGGTACAAGCCTGAATCAAAGCCACTTTGACTGTGTTCACTTTAAAGTACCCTTGACAATTTGCATATTTGACTCATTGCCAGACCTCCTGATCCAATGTGTGCCTGTTAACCATTCGACCCCCTGAGTTCCCTTTAATGAACCCTTGACAGTTGAAATATTAGATATAAGAGTAGACTGTAAGGCAAAATCACCCTAATAACACAGAAAAGTGGGATATTAAACCTTATTTCGTTTCATAAGCAAGGAAAAGTCACCATAATGTAGGTCAAGGTTTTTTGTAATTCTGGGTATATCTGATCTACATTTGGTTTCTTGATAATGTCTATTAAATACTTTTATGATTTCCGACCAAATTTTACGTGATTTATATGTCACTTTACTTTCTATATTATACAGAAAATAATAAGAGGATTAAAAATCTAGTTGTGTTTTCGAAGAATACTTAACATTAAAAACAAAAAATAAATATTTAAAATTGGGTCAAATGCATTCTTTTCCAGAATTATAAAATAAATTGATGCTTGGTTTCTCTTCTTTTTATCATTCATTAAATTCTCCTCCGAGGGTGCTTCAGCCTAAAAAATAAAAAGTGGGAAATAAGAATACTTTCTATATGGTTCATAATGTTTAAATAAACAATTTATTTTGCCACATTGAGACTTAGTTTCTATTTTGTTTCAACTTTGTGTAACACTCCTTTTGTCTTGTCAAGTTACAGGCCCAGACAGAATATAATGCTCAAATGAAATGGGTTAGAGTCAGAGAAAGATAGAAATTTGGTTTAACATCCACTTGACACAAACTAGGTCATTTTGGGACCAACATACAGTTTAATTTTATTTCAATAATTCGCTTGCGCTGAGGGGTCATTAGGAGTGAGAGCAACCGGAGGACCCGCAGCTTTATGATACAGCGCGCATGTCCTAACCATCCAGCCATCCAACCGGCAATTCACCCCCACCCCCTTAGAAGTCACAAAAGGCCTTGAGATTTTGGACTGAAATTTTGCACGGTACCGCGACCCTAAGGCATACTCTTGTATCAAATTACAATTGCCAGAGAATCTTTTACATGCATGCCAATGTGAACACAGGACCATGTTTTGTTGTTCAATCTGAACAACTAGACGAATGTCCTTGTCAGGCCCTCCATCCTGAATTTTCTATGTCAACATTGGGAGCAAACCTGCAGCGTCTTACCCACCTCAACTCTCCACAAATGAGACAGTCATATGTGCACATACATGTGTGTGTATACTTTTACTATACTAAATTGAATTTTATATTTCAAAATAATAAACTGAAATGGAGGCTAATGTCACCTCCGCTCCAACCGGGCTACATTGTGCCAAACACATTTAATGGTGAGATTTCAAATTACCATATCAACAATCTTTTCTATTAGAATTGAACACTCACCCTCCAAAAACCTTATTCTTTCAGCTCTTTCTTCTCCCATATTTTTTTTTTCTTATTTTATTATATGATGTTTTATTTGCTATGGCATCTAATATGGAAACTGAAAAATATGAATATGTGACATGTAATTAACTGTTTAAGATATCTTACCATATACAAACTGTGTGATATGAAATTGAAACTAAAATATCTACGGTATCCAAAACCATTTGAATCCCGAAGATTTTACATAAGCCGTGAAAATCTATTTTAATAACCCTTGTTTGTCATTTGAGTGGACTGTCAAAGTGATTAGACGATAGCCATGTGGCTGAGTGAGTAAGGTGCGGGTTGCTATTCTGGAGGTGGCGGATTTGCTCTCAGTTTTTCCTGAGAAAGTGCATTTGTATTGTTCCATGGAACCAAAAACCTGCAGTCCCATTGGCGTTCATGTAACCCGATAGCATGGTATGGCCTTATATTTTTGTTCTGGGTATGCCCCATTGTTGGTTTTTAGAAAATACAGACTTCTCTAGTAAAGCTGTGGACACACCACAATGATGTGCTCAAATTATTTGCCCAATTCAATTGGCACAAATGAGTGGATACTCCAGGCCTAGTTGTCTAGAGTGCCGCGCTTCGACCTCAAGCTGGCCGCTCACCTCTGGCTTGCGGCTGTGGTTTCGAGCCCTGGTGTGAGCGCATGTGGCATGTAGATAGGGGCGCCTTCTCAACCTTTTGGGTTTCCTCCGGGCACTCTGGTTTCCTCCCACTGCTAAAGGCCCCTACGTGCAAGCGAATTATTGAAATAAAATTAAACCATATGTTAGTCCCAAAATGACCTAGTTTGTGTTGAGTGGACGTTAAACCCCATTTCTCTCTCTCCCTCCTCAGATTCACCACTCAGTTGACAGTTACATTACCTTTTAGGTCACATGATTTAACATTTGTCTTCAAAAAATTCATTTGTCTTCAAATCCTTCTGCTAGTGTGTCCAGCACTGCCGATTTACGTTTATACTTATGCAAATATACCGGGTATTTGAAATAGACCATTCTCTTATGCAGCAAACACTAACAACAACTCCAAAGTTTATGTCGAATTAATATATATAAACACAACATACACAATGGTCAGTGCTCAGGAAAATGGCGGAAATGGGAGACCAGTCCTACTTGATTCTAGGATATATATCATGCATGGGTCTACTTGATTCCACCAATTTAATACAAGGACATGTTTATCGCACGGTTCTGTTAAGTGAAATTAAAACCCGATTTCCCCTCTCTCTTGACTGGATATTACTACTGATAGTGATATTATTAAAAAAAAATATATTAAAAGAAAATGAAATTCTTACCAGTTTTTCTTTGTGGAGTAGGCCTATATGCTAACATCAATGACTGAAAAAAAAAGAAGAAATTATAGAGAAACTTCAGACGGCAGATGTTAGTTTCTGAATCAGTACGTTGCATTGATTAATATAAAAATAAAAGGCTGATTTGTTTGTTTTTTCTTTTACACAGATAAGATTACATTTTGGAGATGGCGTTCTAAGTTGTAAAACTTGTGCCTTATCCACTTGTTACTTAGAACAATAAAATATGTTTAAATTAAGATTAAATTCCAATTAAACTAGGCCTAGTACAAAAGTTAGTATCTAGCCATAGTCCATGCCTGATATACACGTATTTCTCATTTTGCCCGAAACAAAGATGGCTGCCTGGCGAGTTATAAAATGAAGAGAAATTCTTACCTGCTGGTCCCAGTTGGTGTTGTTTTTTGCAAGTACAAGTATTTGAACAATGATGTAGCGCCGAATAATATTAATAAAGCACGTTTTCAGAAAAATTAAGACAAATTCGTTAGACTGTTGAATTACCGGGTCCGGGACGCTTCAGAAACGCACAATCAAAAAAAATTTCTTGTCCGCCATTATCAAATACACACTTCCGGTTTAATAGTTCTGAGTTAGTCTCTAACATCCAGAAAAATATTCTACGAATAACGTACGTTGAAGATTACGAGGTTCTAGAACAAGTCTTGGTCTGACTTGTTTGTTTTTAATTATTAGTAATATACATATAAACAATAAATCGATGCTAAATTAAAAACACGGTTTTATTTTTTTTTTAATTTAACAAACCTGCGGTCTTGTATACTGTGTGACAATTATATTTTTAAAAATATCACTCTCGGTTGACACTACTACGAAACATGGCGTCCTACAGTTAAATGTCTAACTGAATGTCGCTGATAAAATATCAAATAGAAATAGAGTATACATAACTTGGAGAACCATTGTATCAATAAATCAATTATGAGACAAATCTGGAAGATTAATTAAATTTGATTGGTTACTGTTTAGTTAACCAATATACTGTCCAATTTCGATTACATCAACCAATTACATTACTAAGAGTTTTACTCATTGTTTTCCAATGCACATTGAATCAATTTTGACAAACACAAGGGTGCTGAAAATCACATGTACACTATATATTCCTTTGATATATCAGTTTATTGGATCAATAAAAAAAAGACAACCAGACATTTCGTCTTTATAGACAACTTAACACCAATTAACATTCAAGTCTGCCTGGCAATTGTCTGATTAATTAGTGCGCACACTCTTCCAGTGAAGAACCCCATGTAATTTTCGGAATTTGAATTAAACCTTTTGTTTTATTACTTTTCTTAAACTTGTGAACTCCCGAATTCTGACTTTGTAAACAAAAAAAAAAAAAAAAAAAAAAAAAAAAAAATCTTTGGTTGACGGTAGGCCTACACAATACTTGTGTAACTGATATGGAAACACACAAGATTTTTACAAATCTACACAAGTTTGTGTAAATGCAATGCAAAACAACACAAACTTGTGTAGATTAGTTTTAACACAAGTACTTGTGTTGCGATCCAACACAAGTTTTTTTTCAGTGTACATGATTGATAGCGAAGACACAAACTAATATAGTATTTGAGCAGGGTGTGGGGGTGGAATAAAGATACTAACATAGATCTATTGAAAGTTGAAGAACAATAAACGACGCATGGCAATAAAACCGCTGAGAAATTGTCGTTTTATGTCCGGTGTACGTGTAAATGGCTTTAGTTTGTTAATAATTAACGGGGTAATAACAGTATTAACCACATGTTATTCCAATATTGTCAGGTTATAAAATAGTACGAGGAAGGTCTGACATCAAGAAAAATAGGTTAAACAAACTGAATGATCTAATGATATTTAACTCTGGGCTGGCCAGTGCATAACGTTGACACAGTTCTGCTGTAGAAAGGCCCGATGACGTACGAAATGTGGTATGACGTGGGGTCTGAGAGCTTGATCGATGTAGCGCACTGCTGTAACCCTCTTTCATCCTATGTTCGAGATATGAGTGCTTGTCAGAGAATCGAGTATTTTTCCGCAAAGTTTGGATGTCTCTACTTTCCGTACAAACACGTACATGTATATACAAAATTTGCCATACTCTTATTAGAAATAACCTTGTGGGAATGCAGCTTTAACTTAGCTATGGTATATTACAGACATTTTCGCTGAATAATTACAACTATAAAACTTGAACCATTGGTAATTTATTTATCCTTTCAATTTCTTAATTTATTTTTTTCTGGATGGTTTGTTTTTATTATCACGAGAACCAGCCTCTATTTGATATATCTACACGACGACGCCATATAAATATGATCATATTACGCGTATATAACCTAGATAACTCAAATATTCGTTCATTTTATGATATTATCACGAGAGTTGGAAAATTTGTTTATTGTATTTGAAATAACGCAAACAGTCGTTCATTTTATGATACAAGCATGAGAGATTGAGAAATTATTTATTATATATGATTGTTTATTTTATGATACAAGCATGAGAAATTGAGAAATTGTTTATGATATATGATTGTTCATTTTATGATTCAAGCATGAAAGTTGGACAAATTGTTTATCAGACTCTCAGATAAAGGTGCTAGCCACCAATTTAAAATACAACATGGCGGCCATTCTTTAAGATGGTCGCTGAAAGACCGTTTTTATCTTAAAAGGAAGAATATGGCAGAATGCCCAAACGGATTTCTAACTCAGATAGATGGCGAGTTAATGATAAAGAACAATGACTAGTTTTACGAATGGGACAACAAATCAACATTCCCGTGTAGACATCGACGTAAATCTGAGGCCCACTTATATCCTCATTTGTGGGCGAATTAAAATAGGTTTCAGAATGCGGCGAAGAGTTGATGCAGACAATGAAGACATTAAACGCCATTTCAAGTTCATGGCATCATGTTAGGTATAAATGAGGACAGGGTCATGAACTAACAAGACAGGAAATTGATCATGTGGTTAATTAGCAACCACTGGTAAATAAATGTGCTAGTTAACCTAGTCTAAGCAATAAACATCATCCAGTTGAACTCCTATAACCAGCAATATCATGGTTTAAAACAATCTAAAGGATACCGGTTATGATAAATGTCTATTCCATGATTAACTAAACACACGTTGTGATGTGAGGCCCATATCAGGACTCGAATATAACACTGAACTTCATCAGCTACATCTCACCAACAAGTGCACGTTAAAGGGGTATAAGGTGAAATGATATATTTAATGCACCACTGTTCTGATCCGACTTGGTTAATTCAGAAACACATACGTCATACAGTATGCTTTGAGGTAACTTTTGCTCGGACGGCTGCGCTACAACATACTCTTGTATCAAATTCAAACTGTTAGGGGATATTTTACGTACGAGCCAATGTGTACACAGAACCACTGTTTTTGTCCCATCCAAACGACTAGACAGATGTCCGTTCACCCCCACCGTCACCCCCCCACACACCGCCTTGCACAACTGACAAAACACGTACAGTGACTCGAGAGCTAGACATAAACCATTTCGGAAGAGGTATGCATATAAACTTTGCTTGTCCAATCCCCTCAGTTTCTGAATAAATATATTTTATTAAAAAAAAAAACAGATAAAAAAAAGAAAAAAAAAGGACAAAACATCTCGTTCATTTGGAGCCGGAGATGCATGTTGTGAATACATATTTGTATGCCATACTATTGTACAGTTTGTTGAATAACTCGTAGTTGATTAACCGTATTGTTGGGTATTCGACTAGTTTATTGTAACGGTTAATCTATTGTACACGCTATTCATATCCTTGTATTATCGTTATAATATATACACACAACTAGATTGCGTGACAAGTACTCATTCAGTCATTTTTAAATACACATATAAATAATCAGTGTTTTTATAACATATAATAATCTCTTAACACCGCAACTTGGTACTGTTATTATAAATAATATATGGGTTAACATTCTAATACATGCGCTAAGATAATGAAAATGAAAAATAAGATTTGTCTGCGATATCACCTTCGGTGGAAGCGGACGTTAAACACCAAGAACAACAACATTCTACGTGTATTTTACTAGTCGAGTCACGGCGATTCAGTGTGTGAGACGTTGGCTCTTAATACCACAACTTGGTACTGATATTATAGGCAAAACAGGGGTTAACGTCATATGTGTATCCACCTGGCCTTTAATACTGATATTATAAACAATACGAGGGTTAACGTCCTACGTGTATCTACCTGGTGAAGCCACGGAGACTCAGTGTGTAAGACGTTCGCTCGTTAACCTGGAGGTCCTGTGTTCAACCGCTGCGTTGGTATAGAAAGATCATCTGGATTATTTGGTGTGGTTCCTCCTCGTCAGTGGTGTAGGACATACGGCCTGGTAAGGGACACGGTATAGTCGTTCGGATGGTACAAAAATCTGCGTCCAGTGTACATATTGGTTGACGTGCACGTAAAAGACCGCTTGTCAGAATTCGATATAAGAGTAGGTCCTTCGTCCTGTAGGATTGACAAGGAGAAACCATGGATGGTAGTGGGTGGTAATGGATGGTAGCGGGTGGTAATGGATGGTAATGGATGGTAATGGGTGGTACTGGATGACAGTGGGTGGTACTGGGTGGTAGTGGGGGTGTTATCGTGTAATAGTGGGGGGGGGAGGTAGCGGCTAGGTTTTGGTAACATTGGCGTTGGGTAAATCGTCTCGCTGTTTATTCAGTTTATGTTTGATGGGGTTCGGGTTGGGTTAGTTATTATTTGATAGTTCAGTCAACATAACAGTTGAACTAGAACAGATTACAACAGACGGTGTCCTGATACCGTTACGTTCGAGGAGTCATCCTCTACAACATTTCGGCCTGGTGAACTGGCATAAATTCAAAATAGACACCAAATACTTCCTTGGTGCCTCATAACTGAACTAATATTGAATTTAAGATGTGTTACTAACATATAGAAACATGTCTCCCGTGAGTCAGATAATATAGCCAGAAATATCACACATCAATCCCATGACGTCACATGACGCCATCATGTCTTAAGCATACAGATTTCGAAAAACTGGAAGACGTTATCTGATAGAAATTCAAATGTAAATAAACTTATAAGCCATAAATTGCCATGAAGTGCTGGATGGTCCCATTTCGTGTTTGTGATAATCTTGTCCTAAATTTACCAAAGGTTGACTGGAATAAGACGGATAATATCTTTCTGTGTATTGATGACGCTGACTCAAATGTCAGCCTTATAAATGTGGGTTATTTTACCTATATTAACCTTTCGTAGACGGTCTTACTGTCAAAATTCTAGAATTACATATCTTAAGTCAATAGGTTTAGTTGTGTGACATAATGAATTTAATAGATATCTATTTTCATACATCACGTTATTGTCTTAAAATTCAGTCGTACATTTATATATACACATATATATCTCATGAGAGAGGGGCAGAGAGAGAGAGGGAGAGTGAGAGAGAGAGAGATGGGGTAGAGAGAGAAAAACACTATGTCATTTCTGGAATAACAGAAGAAGACCAGAGGGGATACCTAAACGATCCGGAGAAAACCCACCAACAGTCGACCCAAAGCGATGACTTGAAACCAGCCACTTGACTTATTGACATACATGCATGTTCTAATGCGCGCATGTTAAACTTTTCGGCCAACCAAACCCTCGGGCTGCTACAGACATCTGTTACAGTATGAACCAGACGTGTGGAGCGACATGTATGGATGAAGTAATCACACATCAAATAATTATGAAACAAGAATCTAATTGGTAGAATTGAGAACAGTATATTTGTTTCGTTAATAATAAGTCGATAGTCTGTTATCCGGTAAATTGAAATTTTAAATGATACGAGGATCGAGTTTCAAGTTTGGAGGTAAATTTAACTGATGTGGAAAATCATATGTGCGCCCAAAACAATTTATTTTCTATTAACTAAAACTGATAGGTGTCGAATATGTGGATTAAACAGCTGTGTGTATGAGAGAGAGGGGGAGAGAGAGAGAGAGAGGGGGGAAGAAACCAGTGGACATGGGTTAGTAGTGTAATGATCCAGTTCTAGTACATTAAACTGTCTTTTTATAAGCTAGGAGGTAGTAATTAATATATTTTTTTCACCATAATTCTTGGTTCCAGAAATCAACTGTGTGATCAGTATAGGGAATAAGAAATTAATAACGTGATACGTATCCATGAAACAGATCGAGGCACCGGATCATTACGGCGTTACGGGTTCAGTTCAGACAACATTTGTCTGAAATAGTTTTTATTTAACGTGCACTTCCACAGAAGTGATATCGCAGACAATCAGACAATATCCCGGGTGCTTACTTTCATGGTATCGGAATTTTCCTATTGATTGCCAACTGTGTAAACAGGGAAACTAGGCCTGGAGTTCACAAAACATTCTCCGACTAAAGTTAAGAATTTGTTCAAAAATTGTTTTCTTATTTTAACCAAATTTAGCCCTTTATAAACATTGTGTTGTTTTATTGTATTAAATACGCCGATAAGAAACTATGAGAAAAGTTTTGTTCTTCTGGATTAAAGATATTTTTATAAACAATGATTTGAAGGTCAGCTGTCTAGCCGTTCGGATCGGAAGACACACCGAGTTCCTCTATACACATTAGCGTGTTAGAGTAAATCATAGCGCCGATGTCCTGATAGTACACTGTATGATGTATATCCGTCTTCCAAGCAAAACAGTAGGACGACAAACCTTATTTTATTTTTCGAAAAGGTCTTTTGTATCTCAGTTTAACTGTTAATTGGCTATTGGCTCCTGTTAATCAGGCGTACAAGCAACACATAATTGTTACATTACATTTGAATCTTTTCCCTTCGCTGACATAATCTGACACACTTTATGGCTGGAGGATATTTTACGGAATGCTTGCCTGCAAATTTCCAAACACGCAGTCCGGATATGGACTTTTCTAACAATCCAGACGTTTCCGGGCCGAGATGGTAAACATTGCGTGTTCTGATTTTTTGGGGAAGTTGGTCGAGATTCCTGTGCTGACAAGAATCAACTAATGGAAAGGGAAAATAAAATCCGATGAAAAGGAATACAGAAGGTTTGTGTCGTATGGTACATTCGACTATCATATTGATTACGTAGTTTGTCACATGATTATTTAAACACGAATTATACAAGATCCCAATCTGCCTACAGGTCTTTTTAGGCCTGAAATGTTATCTAAATTATTAATTAGACATGTATCAACATGACAAGATCACAATCTGTCTGTTACAGGTCTTCCTGTAGGCCTAACATGTTATATAAAACTATTAATTAGACATTAATATGCAAATACCATAATAAATTCTCGATGTCATCTTATCTGTTTGATTTCATTGGATTTAAATCCGATTTGCTCTTCAACGTCTGTTGATTATTCAATGAAAAATGGACAATCGAGATTTTTTTTGATTATCGTGATAGTCAATCGAAATTGGGGGCTACACAAATTGTAGAACAAGCGTGAAGAGCAGCGATTTGACTGAAACTTTCCACATTTTCATTTGACATCATCCAGTAGACGTGGTACAAGGGTTAATCAGTGAACTGGATGTATGAGATGTGTTGTTGACGTTTGGGAAAGTAGGTCGAGGGGAAATGTGTAGGGAGTGATAGTTAGATGTATTATGAATGGTTAGAGTGGCTGTGGTGTTACGGTGAAATACTATGCCGCTACCGTAACACCACAGCTTTATGATTTGTTAGACAGGAGTGATTTAATGTGTGTCAACAACTGGGTTTCTGATTTTAATGTTGTCTTTTCCCACCGGCACTGGCCGTACGCCAGCAACTGAAAATAGCTGACGAAACAGCTAGGGCGTCGATTGTTAGTTCGCGTACAACTTGAAAAACCGAATGTCGTACGCCATTGTGAAACTGAAAGTAGCTGACGAAGACAGTTAGGGCGCCGATTGTTAGTTCGCGTACAACTTGAAAAAACCGAATGTCAGTATGGTATTTCTGACATAATTGGTTATCGGTGACCTGAAAGCTGGTAATCTCGACTCAAAGCGAGTAATCTCGACTCAAAAGTATAGTGTATAACCTACTTACTGTCTACAGTCGTCGCTAGTCTTCCTATAGTTCCTTCATGATTGTTTGTGGACGATTTACTACTCAGTAAGAAAGCCTGTGCCCAAAAAGAGTTCTCGTCTGTTATTATTAGTATAATGACTTCCTCATGTGCGGCAGGTTCGTTTGTTTTTAAAAACACTGTTTTTCGTTCCAAAAAATAGAAAAGTAATTTTTTACCAGATGATCATGTTTTTTCACCGAGACTAGATAATTTCTCTCGGTGTAAGGATATTATCGCTTATGGATAAGTTCATACACTGTTGAGAAAATAGTCCCATTGGTTTGCTTAGCGGCAAATAGAGCGGGAATAAACTCTGTACTGAAAATTTTTTGCGTGATCTATATAAACTGTCTTCACACACTCGATTTATAATTAGCGATACTCAGGTACAGTGGCAAGTGTTATGCTTCTCAGGCTAATACCTCAAAAGTACCTCCGCGCGAAAACCCAGATTTTGGTACATGCAAAAGAAAAAGAAATAGTGCCCGTGTGCGTGCCAGTAATAGGAAAACTAAGAGTTCGCGCATAAAAATGCACGAACGTACCAGGCGCGATGTCATCTAGTTTTTAGCTGTTATAGCGAGAACTGCCAGCTCTTTATCTAATCTCCCAGTCTTAAATATTGATATATATTATTTTACACGTATATACATTTTATAATTATTTAATTTTAGTCACATTAACAATTGACCAATGTCCGAATTAATATTATATTAAATTAAACGATATAATATATAACGAAATTATAGTTAACACCCGTTCTTGCTATGTCTATATCTTCTTTATTTAAACACCACGGGGACCATGGTAGCGACGTGGGTAAAATGCTGGGTGTTTCGATACCGGTGTTGGCAGAGAAAGTTCATCGGAATTTCCGGCGTGGTTCCCTCTTGTGGTTTTGCAAACAGGGACAGGCGTCTAGTCGTTGGGATAATACGAAAACCCAATCAGCATGGAATCGGTTAATAAGTTCCGCCTCCATTGACTTCGGATTGGCAAGATTTGTTAGAATGAAACACGCTCGATTACTCCGCAATTATACATATTTCCACATCTTGCCATCAAGAGTTCATTCGCAAACAGCCGATTTAATAAATTGCGGGAAATATTTTTAGCGTATAATGTTTACGACTCGGCTTGGTACCTGAAATTTCTGAAGAGCTAGAGGTTGAACCGCCTCATTGAATCCTTGGGACTGTTGGTCGCGAAATTCTCCGAGATTGTCCAGTGTGGTTTCGGCCTTTGTCCGTGGCAATGACACTGTCTAGTGGCGTGGCTTGTACGAGGTGTCATGTGTACGTTATGCACTTAAATGGACCCTTTACAGCTGAAATTTTAAATAAGCGTATGTACACGCTCCAGATTTCATTAGCCCACCCGTCTTCCATTAGCCCAGGTTAGGAGCAGAAGAGTAGGACGTTAAATACCAATTCACATTTCCATTAGCCCAGGTAAGGTGCAGAAGAGTAGGACGTTAAACACCATCACATTTCCATTAGCCCAGTCGAAGTAGAAAAGTGGGACGGTAATCCCTTTATCATTTTATTTCATTTCTGTAATGTAGATCTTTTCCTATTTGGTTTTCGTTATTGTAGATGATAATTTATTGAAAAGAGATAAATAATATCAAAATGTTAGTTGTGTATAAGCTTTTAGTTTTTAGCAGTTCAATGATTCTTGCCGTTTATGACAGAGATTAAGTCTTAACCATAAATCACCAAGTTTATTAAATAACAAATTATTAGCTAAAATCATCCGCTTGCCTGAAATAAACACTCAGCAATCACATTAAAATCTCCTGCTTGGATGAAATACACGCTCAATAATTAAATTACAATAATATAAATTAACACAGTCGTGAATTTAATGAAATATATGAGAATTTATTTGACTGTTGACATTCAGAAAAGATGGAACGATTCTTTGTAATTTGCACCAATTACATTGACTAAAAATACCATTACGATCACAGGAATATGTTTTTGTTGTTCGTCCTGAAGGCAAAGCTATAACACAACACACATCCCGACAATGGAAGATGGATTACTGTATTAGCTCTTAGCATAAACTCGGCTTTATATTCCCGGCATTACATCTAACAGATGATCAATCTGAAAATTTGCTGCCAGAATATAAAAATATAATTAAAAATGAATTATTGTTTCTTCTATTGACAGTGTGATGTCACCATGACAACAAACTCCAGTAAGAATGAAATTGAATTTATTGTTTTTCAGTAAACAAAGTTCACATGGAAAATTGGAAGTTTATTACCATAGTCTTGGCCGTTTTAATGGACGCGTGACGTCAACCTCATGAAGACGGGTATACACCATGTCGGGAGTTGGATGGCTGAAAGTTAACGCCGTGCACCAGAAGGCCTGTCACTGACTCATATGGCGTGGTTTCGATTCTCAGCTTGTACGTGACAAGGTGAAGGTCAGGTGCCCAATCTCGTGGGTTTTCTCCGGGTCCACACGTTTCCCCCACTGCCAAAGAATTATTTAAATATAATTGAACCATATCTTAGTCCCGAAATGAACTGGTTTTTGTCAAAGGGACGTTACCTGCCCCCCCCCCACACACCTACCTCTTTCAATATTTTGAATTCCAGCTGCTAGACATTATTGGACGTACACGTACACAGTATATTGGGTGTTCGTCCAACCAGAACAACGAGACGGGGGTCGTTACCAGCCAAAACATCAGCATCAGAGGGTTTTTAATTCAGCTACATTCAATAGGTTGTTTATTGAAACCTGTTTCCACAAATTAAAATATAGTCTCAAAATAACCGAGTCGGTGGACATTGGACCCTATGTCTATCTACTCGTAGGGGGGCACGGCGGATAAGTGAGTAAGACGCTGGCCTGGAGATCGCTGACTCGATTCCGGTGTTGGCTGAGAAAGTTTATCAGGATATCCAGTCGGGCGTCCACTTGTTGATAGTGCAGGACGGAGGACCCGAAAAGGACAACTGTGACGTTGTTCAGATAATATGCAAACATCGAGGTCCCATGTACATATAGGTTTGACGTAAAAGATCCATTTGAAGCTGGAATTCGATATAACAGCAGGCGTAGTGCCATTGTCCGGACAAAAGGTCCCTCCGTCATAGCACACTGTATAGCGTATGGCTGTCTTCATTAGCCCAGTCAGAACAGAACAGTAGGACGTTAAACCCCATTTCCTTTACGTATAATACTGAATTGTGGGAATGATTTAATGTTATTTAGTTGATGAATTTCGAGCTTTGAGTGGCCTTTGAACGATGTTTTTATTTATATTGCGAACGTGAGTCCAAAATTCACATAGTATCAATTCCAGAGTTAAGAGGGTTCATACAAACTGTCAATATAGCATTTGTTCTCTCACAAGAATGTCTAACTGAAATCCTTCTATTGTCATTGATACCCTGTACTCTACTTCTTAGTTGAACTTCGAGGACAGAACAGCGTGATCCTCGTGCAATCCCATCTTGTATAGAACCTTGTTTTATTGCACTCCAGGAAGAGATCAGCGTGATGCCAGCGTGTTCCTAGTACATCCAAACTTGTGTAGGATGCTGTTATTGAAGATGATTTCGGGATTGTTTGGACAAGTCAAATACTTACTTTTAGAATACGAGAAATCACTTCGTTTGTTAATCAAATATCTAGTTTTTAAAAAAGCTAAGTCTCCAACTTAAAATCATTCATACTCTTCGACATTGGAAAAACAAATTATTTGTCAACTGAAATCAACGTTGATGTTGTGATCTTACCGGTAAAAGATTGTCTTCTGAAATCCAATATTTAAGACAACAAATCATTTTACCATCATCCGTGTCGGTATCAAAACGCTTTCCAGTTGGTGTAATGGCTTACAGAGTGTAATGGCTTACGTAACCAAGAGATGCCAAGTCCCTAGCAACAATATGGATGAAACACAGACCTGCCCCCTCCCCCCCCCAATGGGCCTAGAGAGCCAAGATTATCTTAAGCGTGGTAAAAGTTGGGTGGAAACGCTAGATATCGCGATGTTTTCTAAAACAAAACAAATGCCAAGGTTCTGCGATCTGATCACCTACAAAGCTGCGAGAACGCGACATTGTTCATGTTTTTGTTTTGTTTTTTTTGCGGGGGGGGGGGACATTTGTTTGCATTGTGTTCACGTTTGTCGGCGACCTTATTTTGCAGTAAGGAAGATACCTCGGTCTGACGGGGGCCTTAGCAACCAAATATTAATGACAAGTGGACATTTCCAACCAATCCCTTGAAATAGAATTTGGGTGACACCAGCACCTGATATATCATCGCCTTGTAACTGAATATGGAAGAAGACTCGAAGTTCGAGAATCTGTATCAGACAACTTAAGATATAGGACTTAATAGAACTTAATAGGGAACTTTTACCAGACAGCTTAAATTTTAGCACTTTAACCAGTCAATTTGACCTTATATCGCAATAAGAGAATTGGGACAAATAACGTGTCGTGCGGTTGAAGATGAGATGGGTTAGTTATATTACATGACTTGAATTATTGACATTAACATGACAGTAAAAAACAAAACAAATATTGCTGTAATGGTAGGTGTCTCTTGGGGCATATAACGCATGAATAATTATACCATTTTCATTATCAGCGTGCATTCAAGTTAAGCCATACCGATCTTATGAATTCCTTGGAAGAGAAATATTTTCGAAGATTATTCATCGACTGTGTATTTGTGTGTGTGAGAGAGAGAGAGGGGGAGAGAGAAAGAGAATTGGTTGAATACGCTAGGTTGTTTCGGCAATAACGTTATGGTTCAATTGTATTTGCTCAATCCACTTGTGTCTTCGTAGCACAGATGGATAAAAAATAAAATTGAAAAAGCGATTTAAATATAAATATGTAAAATCAACTTCGGGAAAGGTCAGCTATTGATCAAAATGTTTCGCTGAATGTCGGACACCTTCTTGTTAATAAATAAATTACTTTCTACTCCCGGCATGAATTATCATCGCCCACTCTGTTTTTGAAACCCATTCACACAATTCAGTTCGTTCATTTTACTAGTTCATTAGCTTTCTGTTAACAGCATCGATAGGTAGCAGTTCTACTGATAGTATTAATTACGAATCCCCGCTCCCTGGATAGCTATGGTTCCCCGGTGGCGTCTGTTGTTAGCTGTAGCATTCCATAGCTGTTTTCCCCTGGAAATCCATGCTACCGCGGTGGTGTCCTAGGAGCTGTGGGTCCTCAACGGCTTCCGAGTTTAGTTGTATTCGCTAGCTGTGGTGCCTGGAAAGCTATGGACTTAGTGGCGTCCGCCGATAGCTGTAGCATCCGATTGCTGTGGTCCCTGGATAACTATGACATCTTGGGTCCCGTCGAGGGGTCCCTGATAGCTGTAGTCTCCCTGCATTGTTCTTATCACTGGATAACTATAATAACTATATTTTAGTGGTAGTTGTAATCATTGGGTACTTTTGGTCCCCGGAAGCCTCTGGATAGCAGTTGTCCATTAACAGCCGTAGTCCTTGGATAGCCGTGGCCCTTTATGCCCCAGGATAACAGTAGTGTAGAGAGTCGTAAGTTGAATCGCAATCATTTAATAGTCTATGAATAATATTGACTCAACAGGGTAATAACACATTATTATTATCCAGTCAAAGTGTCGCCAAAAGACAACACAAGCTTTGTTCGATTTGCTTCTGGGCTACTAGATTTTCTACTTTCAAATCCTAAGACACGAGTATATAATTCAATGGCGACCTTCGATAATATTTTGAAGTAAACATGGATCGGTTAACAACTGTCAGCGATACTGCTATTACACTAATTATAATGAGAAAGGCATGAAAATCAATGAGAACCTGCTCTCATTATTGTCAATTATTTCACACTTAAAGGCGGATATAATCATTAATATTGCGAGGAAGCTTAATTAATGACGATGCTTGTCGAATATTAAAATACATTAAATCCCGTTTTACTAAGACAACAAATATTACAGAGTTAACACATGGGGCACATAAAGGGTGAAATAATAAATATTACAGTATTAACACGTGGGCACATAAAGTGTGAAATAATAAATATCACATTATTAACACATGGGGTACATAAGGGTAAAATAATAAATATTACATTATTAACACACGGGACTCATAAAGGTGAAATAATAAATATTACAGTATTAACACATGGGATACATAAGGGTAAAATAATAAATATTACATTATTAACACACGGGGCCCATAAAGGTGAAATAATAAATATTACAGTATTAGCACGTGGGGCACATAAAGGGCGAAATAATAAATATCACAGTATTAACACATGGGGCACATCAAGGGTGAAATCACAAATATTACAGTATGTAGCCATGGGGCACAAACAGGGTGAAGTAACAAGTATGTAAATGAAAGGAGTGGTTGCAGCTCACGACTTCGAGATCAGTCGGATATTTTGTATTTTATTTAGCCTCTACACGACCTCATTAGCTTCACTTTTTGTTTATAGAAAGTAGCAAAAACTCAGTATCATCTAAAGTCTTCGACATTGAAAACATGTATTATTTATCAATTTATATCAACATTAATGTTGTGATCTTACCGGGAAAAGATGGGTTTCTATGTTTCTGATATCCAATCTTAAGAACAAAGTACACATTTTACTGACACACTCCATACGTCATGTCAAGCGGTGACACACATGCGCAATACAGATGCTTACATGCGCAATACATACTATCGGTATAGACTGAAATAACCAGACAAGAGAGATTGTCATTCGATTGAGACTTTTGGCGCATGTCGCCCAACATAACTGATTAGAGTTTACAGTAAAACAGAAACTATTGAATGTAGATCAGTTTATATATATATATAGGCCTACATTCACAGAGCATTATTATGCGTTGCATTCCACTTGTGTCAATTTCTAGGTCCCAAATATTATCGATTTAGCACCTTTAAAGTCTCTTTGCTTAATTTTAACTTTTCGAAAAAATATGAAATTGTCCACTCAATTGTCTACTCAAATTTATTATTAAAATCCGGTAAAAGCAATCACAATCACAGCGATAAGTTATCTCACAGGCTTATTAGGTTTAATAGGATATTTGTTTTTAATGCCAATCAAAAGAGTTTAGATTCATAAAAAAAGGTATGTTTACAGATTTTCAATACATTATTACTTTGTAAAGATTGCAATGAATGGAACTACATTTTTATACGAACACATGTTGATGTTTATTGTCGACGCCTCTGTGTCCACATTTTGTTTTTATTCGATTTATAGTTCCTAGTTCCGTCCGACATTTTGGATCGTAGTCCCACTGCGGTCACAATGTTTATTGGATTTAAAGAAGAAATATATTATCGTTACACCGTAACTTGTGGTGGACTCCCTGGAAGTCACATTTATTATCCGATTTAAACAGTCGTTCACAGTCGTTCGTCTTGTTTTCGAACCCATAGTAAATACACCCATGTTGTACTTGAAGTACCTATATTGTTTAAACCATGGCAACCGATACCTCTATTCTTTGGAAACTAAAATGATTGAAAGTGGGTCGAAAACCGCATATATACATAATCTGATTTAAACCTAATTTATCAAATTTCCAGACCATAGAGAAAACGGCGTCACACACTGATGTCTTAAATATAAAAATGGTGTGTGTGAGAGAGAGAGAGAGAGAGAGAGAGAGAGAGAGAGAAAGAGAAATGGGATTTAATGGCCACTAGACACAAATTTGGTCATTTCTGGACTAACATATGGTTTTAATTTTAATTTCAATAATTGGCTTGCGCGTAGGGGGTCTTTAGCAGTGGGAGGAAACCGCAGTGCCCGGGAGAAACCTACAAGGTTGAGTAGGCGCCATTATCTCAATGCCACATACGCTCACACCAGGGATTGAAAGCACAGCCGCAAGCCAGAGGTGACCGGCACTCTAGACCACTAGTCCATCCCAGCCCCCTAATATATTTGTACTGTAAGATAACAACATCAACGTCAACATTCATTGAAACGGACATATATTGAATTCTAATTCGTGTTTTTAATGTTGAAGACAATGGATAATATTGTGTTAAGAGACTTAACCAATTTAAAGCCGAAGTTTTTCTATCGTCACAACATAATTTGCTAAACCTAGTACATGTAGTTGATTTGCTAAACTTAGCCGTTGATATCGGAGAGTTTAATTATTCCTGAACCAGCAGGTGATTTAACCTGACCTTGTGGCGCCTCTTCTGGTTTCACTACTGGGCAATCTTAATTGAATCTGAATTCGGCACATACATGTATATAAACGTATTTCGCATGAGCTCCATGGAATACAACAGCCTTCAATTTGCCTCTTCAACTAAATCATAATTTGATCTGAAAGATTGGATATCCGTGTGTATTGCGCATGCTCTCCATGCTACCTTCATGCTGCACATTCACTTCTCGACAGTCAGAAACATTTTAAGAGTCGTTACAGCAGCAAAGTGGGAGTCGCGTGAGGGGTCATACGAGCGGCTTTTGGTCATGTGATGTGTCTAGTGGGAAATCCACAGTTCCCTGTGTAACACTAACTTAATGATAACAGATATCGGTTTCGTATATATAGGAATTATTTACTTTGGACCTGAATATCAAACAGCTACATAATATCATCAGCAACATAATTACAACAGGGGCATAAATACAACAGGAACATTAACAACAAAATTAATACAGTATAAGACTATATATTTCATCCATTCCGCCCTTCTGTCACGATAAACAAATTCGGATGAGCCCATTCGCCGGTCTCCGTTGGTCTGTGAATCTGTCAGGAAACTCCTGCTGCTGTTCTTTCTTTCATTTTTAGTGAAGCCTATACCATAAGAGACCCGGGATTGTTACAGCACAATTGAAGCTTACGGCTGTCCCTGGATCCATTCAATTGATATTTGTTTCATTTTATGCAATGTCTATCTTATGTCTGGTCCACAGGTGTATCTTTTAGATTTTTGTTTTGCGTGTAGTGCGGTTCTCTTGCACTAATAGTGTCTGGTAAGAAGATGGATGAGTCATGATCATGTATGGAATTGTGTGTTTATCACGTCATGATATTCATTTGAAGTCATGCAGAACGCGTGTACATATAATATGTAGTTTGTAAATGATAATACATGTTTAACTAGGTCACGTCATGGCAATCCTTTGATGTCATGTAGAGCGTGTGCACTTATGTGTAGTTTGTAAATGACACATGGGATTAATGGCATGTTTAACTAGATCATAGTCTGCCAGAAGGTTAATAATATATTCAAAATTCAATATCGTATATTCCAAACACCAGCTGAGGCCAATAAGTTTTACACACCCAAATGATCTCTCAATTCGATGAATGTTATGGAGAACTTTGTCACATTCCTATCCCATTCACGAGTTACTCACAGGTGGGCCACTGGTTTGATACCTATTACATAATAAAGTAACACCTCGGACAATAACATCTGTTTCTAAACATAGCGGAAAGGAAATTCACACAATCAAAATATAATTCAAAGAAAGGGTAGACAACATGTGTATAAAATATAGAGACACATGAAGTGTTTATCTCCTAAATAAAATAGTTCTAAGGCGCTGAATAATGATACTAATAATATCGTCATTTATAAGGCCCATTAATACCGAATAAAATATTTTATATGCACTGATTATTTACAGATCAGGGTTTTGAAATAAGAATGTTTTGGGTTGAGATTTAAAATAGCCAACAAGCGGTAATTGTTTCAATGTTTCATTGACTGTGGCAGTCTATTCCATAGAAAAGGACCGGTATAAGAAAAGGCGCGATTTCCAATTTTCGAACAAGACACAAAACGAAACATAACTTATGTTTCTAATTTGAGTCAACCCTTCTTTAGGATATATATTACCGCCTAACAGGATCACAAAACTGTCGAATGCACGAGGCAGAACTCTTCAAAACGTCGGAGTGGTATCTATTACTACGGAGTATATGCAAAACACAAAATAACATAGGGGATTTTATCATAAATGTTTGATAATATCTTCACCGCGCCCACCACCCACTGTTTCGAAGATAATCTTTTTAGTCCTGCATTTTTTTTTTATTTTTTTTTTTAATTTTTTTTATCATCTATCGATGAAAACTCTTTTGACTGCCACGCGGGATTTTCTTCACTATCAAACTAGGTTCCGTATTGTCACTCAGTAATAAAACTGGGGATTAACGTCCTACTGTACTGTTCTGTTCTGAAGACAGCCATACGTCATACATTGTGAGGTGAGAGCAATTTTGGCCGGGCAGCGGCACTAAGGCTTACTATTACCACGCTTATGGCTATCTTAATGCGCTCTGAGACCATTTTCCGTCGTCATTTTCCGGCAACGCCGCCACTCCGGTCTGGTGGGGGTATTAATAGGGACTATCCTATCGCAATGCATAGCACAACTATGGAAACCTTGCACTAGACTAGTGCTGTATCGTGTCGCGATTTGAGGGTAAGTTGACGTGCCATGCATAAATCGAAGGTTGGATCTATTTGATAAGTTCAACTTCATGTTTGGTCAATGTCACGATATGTATACAGGGCTAGCGCTAATCACAACCTCAAACCTAACCCTGGACCCTAATGCTTACCCTAGCCCTAACCTACAATCTCGCCAACAATTACGTGCCCTAACCTTATTGACATCTTAGCGACCTTGACGAAAAATTGAGTTGGCCTTAACAAAAAGATTTAGTCCAACTCGACATGCCAATAATATTGAATATTAATATTGTAGATCAGTATCAGGATATTATTCTGTGCGGGTCTGTTGTGTAGGAGCTGTATATATATTTTTATATTATTTGTTATTATTATACAAATTTCCCAGGTGGGACGATGAGTTATGTCATGGTTATTTCATTTCTTCAGAACAAGGCAACTATCCGTGATTGTTGTCGGGTGGACAAAGAGAGAATGGGGTGGTCAGTCAACACAATACCTTGTTTATAACATATGGGGCCGGGCACGGAACAGCTGTCTAGTCATTCGATAGGGACAAAATACCGTGTACACATTGGCGTGCCAGTAAAAACTCTCTGGCAGTTGGATTTTGGTATGGCAGTAGACCATAGCACGGCTGTCCGGGAAAGATTTCCCTCATTGCACGACGTCCCTAAAACATAGCCATTATGCCAGAAAATAGAGAGTAACTAATGTTGTAATATGGACGGTCGGTGAGGTCATGAAAACCGTGCTATAAATATAAAATATTACACAACAAAATACATAAACCTAATTAACAAATTACCCGTTTAATATTTAACAGTGAAATATAATCTAGTGTGATACGTGTAAATATGTCGCCTGTTTCATCTACATTTACGATTACTGCTTATCTATAATTAATATCAAGTAATGTTTCTCGTGATCTGTGATTTACTCGTGTTTTATCTCGTCATGCAACACTGGTGATAGAAACATTCAGATATTAACTAACTCATCTAAACCGACTAGGTTAAAGAGAGAGAGAATGGGGTTTAACGTCCACTCGACACAGAGTAGGTCATTTCGGGACTAACCTATTTCTTAATTTTATTTCAATAATTCACTTGCGCGCAGGGGTCTATAGCAGTGGGAGGAAACCCAAGCACCAGGAGAAACCCCACGAGGTTGGATAGGCGACACCAATCCTTGCCACGTACAACCGTGGATTCGAAACTATGCCAGCTGACTCAATGGCAGGCCGTATGATACAGTGCGCACACGCTAACATTTCGGCCATCCACCCCCCCACCTCCAACTGGGTTTTAGAACACATTCCCCAGTCTACTTTTACTTAATATTTCAGATGTCAAGGGTATTTTATGTGCGCACCATTGGTTTGTCCCATCCGAACGATTGACACTTCCGCTCTTCAGTCCCATCCCTACCCTTACCACTGTTAGAGGGGAAAACTTGCTGAGCCAATTCGATCATGGCCGATTAGCGTGTCATCGCCTTTCTCACTGAATCATAGCGGCTTTAATTAGGGATAGCTGACGTGAGTTATAGCTGATTCTTTTAGTTCTAAATAGGACTACCCCCCACTCACACACACACACACACACATCCTTTTTCATCCGTTATTGTATTGATAAAACGATTTTATACATTGTGTTTGTTTTTTAATTACACGAAATCTCAATATAGTTCCGTTGTTAATATTGTTCTTCCGTGCATTGTTCTAATATAGTTCCGAGAATAACTTTTAAAACGTCGCCAAAACATGTTGTCAGTATTGTTCTTCCATACATTGTTAATATAGTTCCGAGAGTAGGCTCTTTGAAACGTCGACACAATACATTGTTGATGTGCGATCACAAAACGACCTTTATAAGTAGTTTGCATGTTTTATTATCCTTCAGATTGTAATTTACTATGTTTATTGGTAATTATGAAGAATATTGTTTTAACCTTGACCTCCTAATTATCAGTAATTATTGCGTCTTCCGTTTTATATATTACATCTGAATAGAATTATAAAAGACATGTCCACGTGTTACGTGTTACAAAATTGAACTATGAGTTAGTCCCGAAATGACCTAGTTTGAGTCGTCTGGCATTACGCCCATCTCTCTCTCCCTCTCCCCTCTCTCTCGCACTCTGTGTGTCTCTCTCTCTCTCCCTCTCTGTCTGTATCTCTCTCTCCCTCTGTCTCGTTCTCTCCTTCTCTCTGTCCCTCTCACTCTGTCCCTCTCTCTCCCCCTCTCTGTTGACCATGAGTATTTTGTTTATTTATAGGTGTAATCCGACCACTCTCAGGGGTTGGTTTCACCAAACTGAATTACTATTTTCAGATTTAATCGTTTGTGCATGAGCACGAGGCTGAAACACGTGACTATAAAAACATTCACATTTTAACAATAGAGAAGAAAACATTAGTGTTATTTTGATGAGATGTTTTGTATAACATGAATAATTAGGTGATGATCGGGTCTACATACCGACAATGTGAATGAGGCTATTGTAAGGTTCTAACTGGTTTCATTAAGCGTTCTCTTTAGTGAGTAAACGACAAACGGTCTTGATGTTGAATTATTAAAGATACAGTATGGGATAAATTTATTAGTTTTTATGACTCGTTTATAGTTAGAAATTGTTTTTTTTTTAAATAGTATATACTAAGAGGAGGTTTATTTAGTGTTTATTAATATATAAATATATGTGCAGAGAAAGGGAGAGAGATATAAATGTGGTCTAACATTCCCGCAACACAAACTAAGTCATTTCAGGACTAACATACTATTATATTCCAATTATATTTGAATAATACGCTTGTGTGTATATGTTCTGTAGCAGTGGGAGAACCCAAAGAAAACCAGCAAGGTTGTAAGGTCATGAGACTCTAACCCATGTCTGGTACAGGGGAACCCCGCCACTTGAATCAGTAAGATACTTTCCGATTTAACGCACATTAACCATATTGGTCCAGCCCCTACCCCCGACCCATTATATACCATTCTGCTCTACTAGTTCATAAATATAAATATATAAATGATATGTCGACTAATCTGTCCAATTACTTGAGTCTATGTGAACTTATGAAAATTTGAAGTTTTGAGAATAAAGTGTCGATACTGATGAGCCGCAGTGCTTCAGTGAGTAGGACGTTGGCTCGTTAACCTGGAGAACTAGTGTTCTGGATTTCCGTCGCTGGTGCAGGACAAGGACACTGATAACGTCTAGCCGTTCGGATGAGACGAAAACAGAGGTCTTGTGCATGCAATTGACAGTTGAAATTCGATATGAGTATATGTCTAAAGGGTTTTGGCCCGTATTTACCGAAATGGAGGTTTCGTGTGTAAACTGATTCGGTTATGGGTTTGGGTACGGATAGCTACAACCCTGGTTTACCAAGATGGTGCTGCATGGGGTTAACACTCTATCAAAATGTCAAATTATACGAAAGTTGTTTATCTTTTTATATCAGACTTATACTCATATTGTATTCAGCCTAGTTAATGGACAATATGGCTGATTTTCCAAGTACATGATCGTCTCCACAGATATCACATGGAATCATTTACTATGTGGTACAACAATTCTAATAGTTCAAGAAGTAGCCACCAGGGGAATCTATAGCGTCATCGGTTACTACCATAAAGGGTGTTAAAACACATCTTTATTCATTGCCATAAACTTACAACCTGGTTACGCTGAAGAGCGCCATATTGGTGGTTCATATTGATATCTAATACGATTAACATATAGGCGACCGGAGAGAAATAGCCGCGTGTCTCTTTGTTTGCGTACGGGAAAAATAGAGAAATTGGGTTTACCGTCCAATCAACACATCATTTTATTGCAATGAACCGCATGCGCATACGGGTGTTTGGAAGTGGAGTGAATCTAATTCATATATTTCACGGTACGATATCGTATATATATAGGTCTAATCAAGGATATAGATATGGCGTGTTGGTCTGGTTCGCCCTATGCCGAACCAGCCTATCGGCTACCACTCTATGCCGTACCAGCCTATCTGTTCAACTCTATGTCGTACCAGCCTATCGGTTACCACTCTATGCCGTACCAGCCTATCTGTTCCCACCCTATGCCGTACCAGCCTATCTGTTTCCACCCTATGTCGTACTAGCCTATCTGTTCCCACTCTATTCCGTACCAGCCTATCTGTTCCAATCTATGCCGTACCAGCCTATCTGTTCCACGCTATGCCGTACCAGCCTATCTGTTCCCACTCTATACCGTACCAGCCTATCTGTTCCACCCTATGTCGTACTAGCCTATCTGTTCCCACCCTATGCCGTACCAGCCTATCTGTTCCACCCTATGTCGTACCAGCCTATCGGTTACCACCCTATGCCGTACCAGCCTATCTGTTCCCACTCTATACCGTACTACCCTATCTGTTTCCACTCTATGTCGTACTAACTTATCATCTCATTTGATTGGGATAAGGTATATAATCAAACGTAACACTGTAAGAAGTGTAGTTTATGATAAGTATAGGCAATGTTCATAGAAAACAAAATACATGTAATATGTTTGCGATTACAAGAACTACAAGAAGGATTAGATCGGTTAGATATAAATAGAGCTAGCGCTAATCCCAACCCTAGCCCTAACCCTGGTACTAGCCCTAATGCTTACCCTAACCTACAATCTCGCAACAACAATCACGTACACTCTTATTTATATCTCAGCGACCTTGACAAAATCGTGAGTTGGCCTTAGGATATAGACATAGCCGGGACAGAGACACGTGTAATTTAATGGGGGTGTGATGAGATTGGTCAAATGTTTTTGAATGAGGATTACCTTTATCGAAGACATGTGCAAATTAGCATAAATGTTACTGTGTTGAGACGGTTGCTGATGATGTAAATATACGTATAATTGGTTCATTAGATGGAAACTGGCTATATTTATGTAATCAATGGAGGTTTTAAATACTCTTGATGAAAACTTTAGCTGTGATAATGATCGACTTTAAAACAAGTTGAGTACTAAAATAGATATTATCAGGGCTTTATTGGGGTAAATGTCGTCTTTTTAAGTAATGCAATCACAAACTGTCTGGGTTTAATTTTAATGTATTTCTCCTAAAGCTCGCTACAGACGGCACGTTGATCAGGTCTTAAAATGTAGAAAATATCTCCCACAACCATTAACAGGTTGTAAACAATTGATGTTATAAATGTCTGCTTCTTGTTTGGGGGCGGGGAGAGAGAGAGGGAGAGAGAGAGAAAGAGAGAGATAAGGTTTAACGCCCACTCGACACAAACTAGGTCATTTCGGGACTAAAATAGGGTTTCATTATATTTCAATAATTTGCTTGCGTGTAGGTGTCTTTAGCAGTGGTAGGAAACCGGAGGACCCGGAGAAAACCCATGATATTATACAGGCGACCCTACTTATTGTGACGTACAATTGTATTGGTGGTGGGTGGTGTGGTCGGATTGTCTTAAACGTGCGCCTTGGATCACAAGGTCTGTCAATCAAGTGACGTGGTTTCGAAAAGAAATGGGGTTTAACGTCTTACTGGTTTGCTCCGACCGGGCTAATGAAGACGGACAAACGTCATACAGTGTGCTATGTGGGAAATTGAAAATTGAGCGCCTATGTGCACGCCTCGAGATCGTATACGTGTATGCCAATGCACACACGGAACTTCAGTTTTTCGTCCATCCGAACGACTACACAGTTGTCCTTGTCAGGTCCTCCGCCCTGCACCTCCGTCCTGCACAATGAGAAACCACGCCGGAAAATCTCCTTACATATGCGTTTAGATCACAGCATCAATGTTGATTTAAACTGACAAATAATGCCGAAGACTTTTGATGATACTGAGTTAGCTACTTTAAGCACAGTGGCAGATCAACAGAACGGAAATTACAATTATCTTGGTATGAAGCTACTAGAGAATTTTAAACTGTTTTAGTTGTTGAATTTAATTTTGGTTTTATTGATACCAGTACTTCTAAGATTAGATTAACATTGCTGGAATATTTTAGATTCCATATCTAATCAAACATTACAAAAATACTGCTTTGAGAATTTTATACACAGTTTAAGACATATTGTAAAAATTGTATTCAAGGAATTTAACTAACGATGATGCAACACGTCTTAATTTAATTTTTAAATATTGATCTGAAAGGACATAGGGTTTAACGTCCTATTGTTGTGCTGGGGCTGGGCTAATGAAGACGGACATATGCCGTACAGTCTGCTATGAGGCAAATTGTACCTTGACAGCGGCACTGCAGTCTATTCTTATACAGAATTCCATGTGCCAAGAGGTATTTTGCGTGCTCGCAAAGGTTGACATGGAACGTCGATTTTCCGTTCCATCCGAAGGACTATACGATGTCGCTTACCAGGCCCGCTGTCCTGCACAATTGACAAGGGGGACCCCGTTGGAAAATCCCGACGAACTTTCACGGTCAACACCATGATTAAACACGGAATCTATGAATTAAGCTTCACGTATTGCCCGACAAGAGAACGATCGCACCAATGGAAGCCATCACGTATTGTACGTCCGACATGAGAACGTTCGCACCAATGGACGCCGTCAGGTATTGTATGTCCGACAAGATATCAGAAAGATCGCTCCAGTGGACGCCACCACTATAAGTGACATAAACGTGTCAGCGATGGTTCCAGATCGCTAGCTATGACAGGTTATTCATCATTTCTTTCTAGAACTTGCTACCAGCTGCATTTTATCAATTAACTGTCAATCATCGATAAATAAAAATCAATATTTGTAAGATCTGCACATACCTTCTCCTGTCAAAGCCCTCTTATTATTTATATAGTCGAATATTTTATCTTCCATTCGTACAAATTAGTTTCGACATTTTCATACGTTTATTTCTTGTCTATGTGCAAACCAGAATGGCTATATTGACATGTATATTTCAAGTCTTTTGTCTCCAGCAGCATCAACAATACGATTATGTCCATAATTCTACGCTTGTTGAAGTCTTCAGTAATTGCGTTGTCCATTATATATGTTTAAAACATGCTAGTCCATTGCACCATGCTAATATTTTAACTATTGGGCTAATCGCCCGTATAATCGTATTAAAAACCTCAATTCTTATGGATAGAATACGCCTCGTGCTATATCGTTTTACCCATCTGTGACTGTGCTTAAAGCAAGAATTTCATATTTTCTAAGAAAGTCAAAATATAATTATTTCTATGTCTTCTGCTCAAAAGTATTTCAACGCACTAGTATACGATCATAGGTATTATTTCCCACAATTACCTCTCCTGTTTTTCTAACCCCCTCCCATGGAATAGCTATCTTCAAACGTTTGAATTGGAAGCTGAAAGTGATATTTTTGCGAATTTCTAAACTGGCAATAGTGAATTATAGGATTAATAGGATTATTCTTTAACAAAGTAGGACTGTATAGATACTATCTATTTTAAGGCTTTATTTTAATACATTTTAAAAATATAACGCAAAAATGTGAAATTGCAGCTTTAATATGCAAACAGCAGATACTATAAAATGTCGACGCTTGACTAAAAATTATCCAAAATGCATTGGCTACCTATAAGATGTTTTTGCGTTCGTTTTCTTTTGTTCACTTTAACTGACATTCACCTTTGGTCAATCGATTCACAGCGGGTTCGTTTTCAGAAATATTGAGGCGTTCAAACATTTACATTCGTCGCTCCAACTAGGCATTGCTGGGGTTTTTTAAATGGCGATTCAACTAAGCTGTTTGAATGACCGGGGATTGGATGACCTAACGGTTAACGCGTGCGCTTTTTATCATAAGGTCTGTCATTGAGTCAGCTGTTTTACATGACAAGTAGTATTGTTGCCTGTCCAAAACATTCCCAGACTTCCGTCCATTGTTGATCAGAAATATCTTTGATCCAGAAACAAAAGTCTGCATATAGCTGGTTTGTAAACTCAGGGCCAGGCGAGAAAACCTTGTAAACACGTGATGGAACATGAAGACATATGTTAGCACACGCCTCATTAACACCATTTGGGTCACGTTTCCCAAACACTTCCGGTTTAGTGAGATTAATGTAAAACGACGACCATTTCTGTCGACTTGTATACAGTGATGTATTTACTCTATAATTGACTTCATATCGACTCCATGAAAACCAGAAGCATGCCATTTATTTACTCGTGAAATAACATCTGTGCTTAACATAATACATCATTCAATTCCATTTTATGTCTTTCCACGAGCTACGTGGCAAAATCAAATAAAATGGGTGTTAATGAAAAAGGCAAATGATTTAGTTTAAGATTATTTCGTCTGAAGCAATCTGCCTCCTCCCCGTCTGAGGCAATCCGCCTCTCCGTCATAAAATAAATGGAGAACAAATAATTACAGGGATAGCAAGTAAACATAGTCTGTTTTTTTTTTTTTGAAACCGTTTATGTCAGACCCCAGCATATTCATGAAGCAATGGCCCGAGAAATCCCTCTCTGAACTTTTGCGGGAGTGTGTCTTTTCTCCCCGTTCAATCAAAGCTATCACTTGAGTATAGCCACACGACAGTCCTTCGTTTAATCTGGGTCTTCCCTAAAACTTTGGACAGTGATTTAAGGTATTAAAAACAGTGAAAGTATGTTCGTTTCTACACAGTGTTATTACATTTTAATCGATTTGATAGCCTCGTTTGTCACGATCCGAACGTCTATACTTTTTCTTGTTATCCTTGCAGAGAGCGAGAGAGAGAGAGAGAGAGAGGGAGAGGGAGAAAGAGAGAGCGGCATGAAATGATTGCTAATGTCACTATAACTTACCGAAAATTGATCTAATTAAAGATGTATTATCAGGTGACTGCACTGGCGATTCGGTTTAATGTTCGCCATGGAACTTCTCCATCATGTATCAAATAACACGCGTGGTTGGCATGGTATATTCCGTTGTAGCGAATCGCGGGTGTATTCCTGTCAATATTCATTTAGGTTGATATATCCAATTTATTACAGCAGCTGAAAATAAACTGTGCATTAGGCTATTTTAGCTGACTGCGCTATTCCTTACCCACTGGTCATTTCCCACGCGATATATTTTTGATGAATCAGATGGCTCACAAAAGGGAGACGGGGTTTAACGTCTTCACGACGCAATCTATGTCATGTTGGGACTAATATATAGTTCGATTTCATTTCAATAATTTGCATGCTCCCAACCCCACCCTGACTGAATCACAAACAAAAGAGGTTCGGGGTTAGGTCCGCGTGTTGCTCTAGAAAGTTTCCCGGTTTTTTCTAGTGTGGTTCCATTATCAGTCGGTGCAGGACGGAAGGACTTGCAAGGACAATGTCTAGTCGTTCGGATGGGACGAAAAACCGATATCCCGTTTACACATCTATGTGCACGTCACAGA
This sequence comes from Patella caerulea, assembly GCA_036850965.1. NCBI lineage: Eukaryota > Metazoa > Mollusca > Gastropoda > Patellidae > Patella > Patella caerulea. The sequence goes on along the minus strand of JAZGQO010000010.1, from coordinate 183,532 downwards.
AGGCTTGACAGTTGGAATGAATTCGAAATAAGCGGAAGTCTGGACATGTTTTAATAATAACAATGATAAATTGTTTTCAATAGCGCTGAATATTCACTCAGTCTTACTTCTCTGTGGCGCTTTACAATGTAGATATGTTTAAAAAGAAAACAAATAGAAAACAGAACATTCACGTATATACAAATAAACAGAATAGTACAAAGGAATAGTTAAGTTATAATATACAAATGGAAAATGAAACATTTGAATTATTGTTCAAAAGTTTGGGTAAAAAACAGGGTTTTTAGACGTCGTTAGAATATAGCCAGGTTTTGACTATTATGGAATTCAAGAGACAATTCGTTCCATTCTTTTGGTGCTGCGTACGCAAAAGCTCTCTCACCAAATTTTGACTTTTGTACTGGACAAACAAGTTGGTGAGCGTAAACAACGAGAAGGAACAAAGTGATTGTATTAATTTTGAACATGATGCGTTGATTAACCGCTAGCCAATGTAACTTGTTTTAGAACAGGAGTAATACGGTCAGATGATTTGGTGAGAGATACAATTCGAACTGCTTTATTCGGAGTTTTCTGTAGCTGACTTACAAGAGTGTTAGGAAGAGAATACAATAATGAATTACAATAATCTAAGGATGACATAACAAAAGCATTTATGAACATTTTAGTGGCATCAAGGTCAATATAGGATGGAATTTTGCCAATGTTATACAAAAGTTCGTCTTTTTGTACACCATGGATACATGGGTTTTCATACCGAAGGAAAAGTCAAACAATAACACACCAAGATCCCTTACACAGTTGGTTGGGGTTATTGCTGTGTTTCCAATAGTCACATGGTTGATGTCAGTGTTCTTTTTATTCCCGATTATTATATTTTCTGTTTTGTCATCGTTCAATTTAAAAAAAATTGCAGTGCATCCAGATTATAATTCGCCCAATGCATGCTTCAAGTTCTGGTGTCGTGGTAACTAGTATCATCCGCACAGAGGTGGTAATCAAGACCAATCTTACGCATGATATCTCCAATTGGTGTAGTGTATGCTGTGAACAAAACCGGTCACAATACGGATCCCTGGGGAACACCAAAACCAAGAACTTTAGGCATTGATTGCGATGCGTCGATAACAATATTCTGCTGCCTTCCACCCAAATAGGACTCAAACCACTCCAGTGGGTCTCCGGATATACCGTATCGAGTTTCAACTCTCCCAAGTAAGATTGATTAATCTATCGTATCAAATGCCGCACTTTGGGCCTGGAATCCAATACGTACATGGCTACATGCCCCACCACTTAAAACTCTCGAAGATCCTTCTCCGCCCATGTCCGGATTTGAACCCGGGACAATGTCATGCGGCTCGACCACTGCAACCTCTATTTCGCCAAGAATCATATATATGACATATATATAAACGTGGGGTTGATTTAACGGATTGCGTGGATTATTTCCGCGTGTTATAATTTTGTACCAGATCATTGAGTTTAATCGTACCTAGTTCCCTGTCAGATAAAATTATGTTTAATCACACCAAGTGTTCTGTCAGATAAAATTATACCAGATAATATTTGAGATGAAACAGATTAATATCTCATGTATGACTTATCCATGTTACACAAATTGCAACATCAAATTTAACACTGTCGACAAAAAAAAGTTTGAATAGCAAACTTCTTAAACCTTTTTTACAATTTACCACAAGTGCTTCTACGGGTCGTCTATGAGGTGCTGGCAATTTCAAACAATATCAAACGATGCTGAATCTATAATATATTACAAGATAGTAAAATAACATTTATCACATTACAATATAATAAAAGCACATTGCAAGAGAGTAATGTAACATTTTATAATATAGTAATATAACACATTACAATATAATAAAAACAGTCTATAGCACATAACAATATAGTACAGTAACACAATGCAATATAGTAAAATAACACAATCCAATATAGCAAAATAACACATTACAATATAGTAAATGACTTGTAACACATTACGCTATAGTAAATGCCATGTAACATATTACAATATAGTAAAAAACACAGTACAATATAGTACAATAACACACTACAATATAGTAAATAACACATTATAATATAGTAAATAACATATTACAATATAGTAAAATAACACATTACAATATAGTAAAATAACACATTACAATATAGTACAATAACACGCGACAATATAGTAAATAACACATTACAATATAGTAAATAACACATTACAGTTAGTAAATAACGTATACCACATTAGTATATAATCAATAAGTAATCTAATTAATACTAATGGAGAGAAGAGGCCTGCTACTAAATAAATATAAATAACTATTCAAATAAAACAAATGTCACGTACGCACGAATATTTTTAAATCACAAATATATATCTACAATATATGTACATACACAAAATGTATGACAAAAAATGACCTAAATAAGGTGAATAGATAAACACAAAGTTTCATGAATCTATGATATTTGACAATCTTCGTGCTTAGGCATCGGAATCGAAATGAAATGAAATGAAATGGGGTTTAACCTCCTATTTAAGGGGAAGACCAACGATTTTCAACAAGGTTTCCATAAATCTGAAATATATATTCAGAAATAATCCCCTCTGTAACACATGTAAAAAAAAGAAGTTTTTGTAAACGAAAAATTAAAACCACGTGATGTAAATAATTAGCCATGCGGTGTGAATTGGCCACAGCGTACTGTTTTGTTTGAGTGGTTTTACGCGACGGCTCTGTGTACTAAACGTTAAAACACCATAAATTCGTGTTTATAATATCCTAACAAACAACCAATTCGATAAGATTTTTGGCCCAGGGATGAGGCGTGAACACAATACAGCAGTAAACTTATACCAAATATGCATGCTTTCTAAAGAGCCCAGTGAGCTGCTGAACCACCTATGTAACTTCCGGTTTTAATAAAAATTAATTTCTCTTTTACAAAAACTTTTTTACTTGTGTTACAGAGGGGATTATTTCTGAATATATATTTAAGATTTATGGTAATCTTGTTGAAAATCGTTGGTTTTCCCCTTTAACTGTTCTGTTCCGGTTAGGCTAATAACGACGGGCATTATGTGTGCTATGTGGGTAACGTTTGTCTGGACAGCTGTGCTACAACCTACTCGTACAGCAAAATCCAACTGCCAAATAAGGTAGTTCTACCTACACGCCAATGTGTAAACGGAACCTCGGATTTTCGTTTCGGGACCTTGGTTTTCCACCCCATCAGAATCCACCAGATACTCTTTCACAAGCACCAGTGAAAAGTCCTCCATAGTTGTAAGAATTGTATGGTATTGATAATGTGTTTTTTAATAGGTCCGTAGGCCCATCGGCCCATCTGTTGATCGTAAAACTTTCCAGCCTTGTTTCCCCCTTGCCATTGGTGCCGGACAGAGAGATTGACTAGTATAAACGTCTAGTCGTCCGGGTGGTGTCGCTGTCTTGGCAAAATGTCCCTCGTAGGACATTGCATGGAGCAAGCCCGTCTTCATTAGCCCTGCTGGTGCAGAACAGTATGACTTTAAACCCAATTTTCATTTTATTTAAAGTATCCGCGTCCTTGTGGCACGAACTCATCTTCTGAATTTATATAGGGAATTATCCTAATGTTTCTAGAATGACTTTTATAATCTCCACTATGTTATTGACGGGGATGCTTTTATATCGGTTGGGCGGATGGTTAGCGTGTGCACGTTGTATCTTCAGGTCTGCCATTGAGTCAACTGTCGTGGTTTCGATCTCCCTGTTGTGCGTTCTAAGGAGTAAGAACGCCTGTTCAACATCGTAGATTTTGTACGAGCCCCCCACCCCCAACTGCTAAAGCCATACAGTGTGCTATGAGGGAAATTTTGCCCGTACAGCGGCGCTATTACATAATCCTGTATCTAATTCTACCTGTCAAGGGATCTTTCACGTGCAGGCCAATGTGTACACGAGACCTCGCTTTCCATACCATCTGAACGACTAGACAGCTGTCCTTGTCAGGCACCAATGACAAGGGGGAAACAAGCCATCGTCCCCCCCCCCCAAAAAAAAAATGTTGTGAATTACGAACACACCAGTTGGTAAAACCTAAATTTAAACTAATTGAGAAAATGATGATAAAAAAGTCCTTTGATGTCTAATATTGGTCTATTTTCGTGTATGATGTCACTTCCTATTTTTAATGTTTCGGATAAAAAGATAGAGTTTAATGCTTTCAGTAAATTATTCCAGTAAATTATTTCAGTTTATTCTTTCAGTTAGTATAGCGTTTTAAAAATTCTTTCAGAAAGGATAGTGTTTAATTCTTTCAGTTAATTCTTTCAGATAATAATATAGCGTTTAACTCTTTCATATAGTATAGCGTCTTAAAAATTCTTTAAGATAGTATAGTGTTTAATTCTTTCCGTCATTTCATTTAGATAGTATTGAGTTTAATTCAGTAGAATATGTACTGCTTCCTAACACGGGGGAGAGAAAAAATGAATAATAATCTTTACAATCACAATACATACTAATAAAGCGTGCGTGTCTTCTATCAAAACTGTAATTTGACAAACGAGAGAATTTTCTTATCGAATTTCACTCTTCGTTTTAAATTTTACCTACACGATGTTTAATTATCTTACTTCTGTTGGGAAATGCTAGCGTGTTTAAGTTGAACACGTACAAGACATTAATTACGTGCTAATTGAATCCTTTAAATGGAATCAAGTCTTATATCGACATACGGGGGTTTGGATGGCTGAATGATTAGCAGGTGCGCGCTGTATCATAAAGCCTGTTATAGAGTCATCTGGCATGGTTTCAAATCCCCGGTTGTACGTGACAAGAAGTGGGTCTTCTCTGTGTCCTCCGGTTTCCTCCCACTGCTAAAGATCCCTACGCGCAAGCGAATTATTGAAATAAAATCTAACCATATGTTAGTCCCGATATGACCTAGCTTGTGTCTAGTGGACGTTAAACCCCATCTCTCTTTATCTATTTGTATATATATCGATATGCGTAATTTAAATGTTTAGTGCATTAAGTCTGTTGGTAGCCAGTGTCGCCCGCCATTGATGAAAACTAAGAATTTTTACAGGAAGAGAGAAGTTTGTGATGTGTTTCTGGTCCGCGGCAGGCAGGATATATACATATTGATTTTATAGAAGAGCTGTGTTTCTCTCTCTCTCCACGGTCCGTATACAAGCTAGTCTCGACACAACGCGCATGTTGTTCGTAGTCTCAGCAGCGATTGACTAGCTTCAGGTGCATCAGTGTGAGGGATAGTATATCATAGTTACAGGTAGGCTAATTCAAATTACTGTTTTTATTTCTTTTAAAACAACAGATTTTATAAAATTGTATATTTTATTTTTTCAGATGATTTTATGTGTTTTTGTGTTATTATATTAACTTTATGAATACCATTTTATATTAACGCCTGGTCGTTCTCATTAACTTATATGTTAAATTGGTGATTTAAAAAATAATTGATCGTTACGATCAAATTCTGTTTTATGATTTAAACGAATTTTATTTATGTTTTTGAATTTATTGCAACGACTTTAAGTATAGTTGATCATCTTTGAAACAAAATGTCATTTAACGTCTTGCTGTTAAGGAAAATGGTCTACATAAATTACCAAGTCGCGGTCTGGGTAGAATTATTTTGAAATAAACGAAATTGATGGGGTTTTTTTTATTTTAACGACGTTAGATGTTGTTTATGCACAGATGAACTTAAATGTGATTTAAATTAAGTGTATAAAGACGAGCATACGCCATGTAGTGTGCTATTAAAAAAATTAAATTTCCCTGAAGAGCGATGTTTGCATCTAGTGCTATATTCGAATTGCAACTGCGAAGGACCCATTTACGTGCACACCAGTGTCAACACAGTGCATCGGCCCTCCGTCGTACATTCCCTTTTTTATTCAATTGATCCCAGAATCTCCTGGTTCAGTGACTTCGTCTCCTCTATCGCTGAGCCACCTTGTCTCAGATTTTAGAAAAGAAAATAAAAGAAGTAGGAAGTTTATAGAATAATCCTTACCAACCGGGAAGAATTCTGATTGAAACCTAGGATGTATATAAATAAGAAAACCCACGCAAATAACGTCTTCATGTGTTACATTTCACAAGATAGGAAATTAAATCTTTTGAAATTTAGTTCCGGTAAACTTTCGCTTTATTTACTGAACAAACATCAGGAATATTTTACTTCTTGCATACTCGTGGGCTGTAAATTTTAACTTATATAAATGTCACAACCTCAAATAATACAAGTCAAATAGACAAAAATCCGATTATTTTTTCTTCGTTCTACAGTATTATTATTAAAACGGCAATGGTAAAGTTTGTTTTTAAAAAAATGCATATCATGAATAATTATTTTATTGTGGAAGTTAATTTGAGTGGGAGAAAACTCTGATCTGACAGAAAATATTATAACACCCGCTATTCTAGATCACTGTTAATTTGGTTTTAAAGAGACAGCAGGTTTCAAATCTTATATAAACTATTATTTAGATATTTAATTCACACGACAAGCCTATAATTAACTCGCTAGGTGGCCGAGATTTAAATGACTTTGAGCACCCATGAGATTTAAATACTGTAACGTTAATATTGATAATCGGGTTTTAGTCTTGGTGTCAATTACCATTGCTACGATAATAATCTATCTACGCTGCATCTTTAAAACATCATAACTTAGCCCAGAATAAAGTCATTTAACTGAAATCTTAAATAGTTTTGTATTTGTGAACTGTTTAGCGATAACGGTTAACTGTTTATCTAAATCTTACATAATGCATCTTTAATGATTTATTTCTACAGTGTCAATTGTCTTGTTTCCTGTCAAGGTGCTTGTTTATGATGTCTTCCAGGGTGGAAGCGGCTGTGTAGCCCCGTTAACGAATGTGTCCAGGTTAAGACATTCACTTCACCCAGTTAAACCTTGTAAAACGGATCCGTTTAAAAATTGTTATAAACCGTTAGACACTCACAATATATTTTATTTCTAGTCGCGTTAAACATGGAAAAGGGTTGCTGTTTAAAATTCTGTTTGGTTTCTGGTCGTGTTAAACATTGCATAGGGATGCTGTATTGGAGTCGGTCTGAGTACTCTGTTGGGCTAAACAGCACAACGGGGCCCCGTTTTAAAACTACAAGAATCTGTTTGATAGGTGATCGCGTTAAACATCGCAAATTGGCGCCGTTTAAAATATTTTATAATGTTGGAATCTGTTAAAATGTATTAGGATCCATTCGATTTTTATTAAGGTTAAACAGTGCAAACATGGTCGGTATATAAAATAAGCTAGAATCTGTTGGAAACTGTTAGATGGTCGTTAACCAGTATAATATAATAAAATCTGTTAATTCTTGCCCATGATAATGCACACTGTAACAAGGCTAATAGTTTAAAACCTAACAAAAATCTTTCAGACTTTACAAAGATTGATGGTATATATTTTTTATTATCAGAGGCTAACAAGAACTGTGCCGTTAACATTTTAGTAAATAATATGCCATCATTTTAACTTTGAGGAACTGTAGATCCTGTTGCTGATAACACGGCTCTGTTTTATAGGCTGGAGTTGGTATTTTAATGATTGATGGTTGTATTTTGTTAGGAGAATAAAACGAGCTTTACACGACATCAGTGCATATACTGTAGATGTTGTTCAAGCGTGTTTTTTCTTGCTGTAAAGAGATATAAATCTTTTTAACTGACAAATATTGCTGGTAGATAATGCAGGATACCTGAGCGATAAAACACAGGTTATCTTGTGATATATAAACCCAGCAGCGACAGTACAATTACAAATACATAACATTAAAATGATTGTTTATGATGATAGCAATGCGATCAGGGTGGGTAAGCGAGTAAGGCGCTAGCTCCCTAATAGTCTTGAGGTTGGGTGTTCGATCCTTCTATTGGCCGAGAAAGTTCATCTAGATTTTTTTCGGCGTGGTTCGCCCTTGTCAGTGAATATAATAAGATTATCATCAATGTGAGGGTCGAATCGACGTTTGCCCTTTACAAGGGGTTTAGCGATAGTTGATTCGCGATAACATAAATACATCTGAGTCCAATTTCTAATTAGCTTTGAATTGAGGTTTGGGTCAATTTACGACAACTTGACCTTGGGCCAAAAAATATGTCTTCCAGCCTTGAAGAAATTACTCAGTTTGTGCCGAGTGGCCGTTCAAATATCAGCAGTTACATATTTAAAATCTTATTTTATTTTATCATTGACGAGCACGTACATTGTTATGTTTGATTGTGTTAGAATTAAATCAAATAGAACTGTTCTACTATCCATACCGTGTGCTATGAGGGAAACTTCCAAGTACCAAGAGATTTTAAGGTACACGCCAACATGCGCACGGAACCTCGGTTGTTCTTCCCATCTGCACCACTGAGCATTGTTTCTTGCCAGGTCCTCCGCCCTGAATCACGCCTGTCAACACAACGATCAAACACGAGACCTCAAAGGCAGCGAGTCAACGTCTTACCACTGAGCCTCTGTGGCTCCCCGACTTATTAGGGCATACTGATTGTCATTTAGTTATAATACGCCATGTAATTAAAAAAAACAACAAATGCTAGTTTTTAAATTATGAATAATATAACAGCTGTTACTATTCACTCCAATTTCATTATGCACTTTCAGCAGGAAATAGTCACGCTCGATGATTTCATATTCATCAATTTCTAATTGAATAGAGAATTATTGCAGTGCGTTGGTTCTGCCGTCGCTTAGGTGACATGGGTGTTAAAACACGTTCTTCTATGTACTCGGATGACTTCCGTTTTATATCACAGTCGATTAATTGTGATGAAGAAATGCCGGATATCTTCATTAATAACGTTCTTCTTGTAGAAATAAAACACCTCTTATTATCAAGTCTTTGTGGGCATACATAATTACACGGCCATGGATACCATATCGCGCGATGGTATCAAATGTAGAAGCTACTGCTGCTTAGTTAGTAGTAGCGTTGGTTCACCGATAGTCTTGAAATTTCAGTCTTTTTGATCCTTATCCCCTTGTCGGGAGACGGAATAGTGACTGAAGTTGCGGGAAGATCTATCTTACCTTTTGTTGCTCGGTTATTTCTGGCGTTTGCTCACTAACCAGGTTGTCCAAGTGATGGTCCAAAGAGAGTTACCAGAAGTGGGAGTTCGCGGAAGTGATGGCCGAGAGAGTTCCCACAGCTTTTGCAATCCTGTTATCCCCTTGACGGAGCAGTGTCCATAACAACTAACGGTTACTGGAAATGAAATGAAAGGGGTTTGTCGCCCTTCGTGTCTCTATCAACCGGAGTTAATGAAAACAGGCGTTATGGTCTAAAGCCCAACACCTGAAATGGGGTTTAACGTCCTACGGTTTTCCTCCGACTGGGCTAATGAAGACGGGCATACGTCATACGGTGTGCTATGAGCGAAATTGTGTACGGACGGCGGCACTACGGCCTAATCTTATATCGAATATTCTTACTGTCACGCGAACGTTTGCGTGCACGCCAATGTGTACACAGGACTTCAATGTATCCCGCCATCCGAACTACTGTACGTTTTTGCTTAATAGGCCATCGGTCTTACATTATTCGCAAGGAAGAACCACGAACCAAAATCCCGATGAACTTTTTCGGCCCACGCAAGGGATCAAACATGGGACTTCTAGGTTTGCGGGCTAACGTTTTACTCACTGATTCACTGTGGCTCCCAGAAGACGGGCATACGCGTGGTAACTTTGTCCGGACACCAGTTTTTCCGCCTACTCCTCGCGACAACGGGTAAACAATTCGTAGCCTTTCTACTGAAACTCTGACAAGGGGATCCAGACTTTAAAATCGTGCGCACAATCACCAGTGCACGCTTACGTCTGGTCCCCGGATCCATTCACTTGATTTGATATTTGTTTATTTTGTCTATTTTCTGTCTGTCTGAAAATTCAACCCGCCGTACCTGTCTAGTAACTCGCAGATCAGCCGCAAGAAACCTGGTAAAAAGTCTTGCGATCTTTTACAGTGCCAAACGCATGCAAGTGACGCGTCTAGTCTGCGAGCTACCAAAAGTCGGTACGACGAGTTGTAAGCTAGGCTTTCTACACCCTATCCCGGGAATATTGACAGTAACATATTTGTTTTATTTATGTTTTTATCACTGGGTGAATTACAATTCAACATTTCTTGAATCAACGGACCTAGGATACAGACAATTCACATATCGGAATCAATACACCAAACTTAATTAACTTGACGGCTGATTGTCTTTAAACCAAAACAAAGAGGTCTGCTCGTTTAAAACGTACTCTCGCAATCAGCCGGCCATTAAATGAATCGTTCTTGTCTAATGAAATGGCCAATCAAAGTAGATTTATGTGGAAGAAACGAGCCCTTTGTGTATTTATTGTTAAAGATACAGTTATAGTAAAAATGTCACGAGGACCTGTTTTATTTATTCTCTTCGCATCAGATATATTGAAAAGTACCGACAACTCGGAATATTGTTCTTACGTCTAGCTCACAACAGCCGTACGTGTTTGAACACGTAAGGGTCGTGGGGTTTTGGATGTCGCCGACAAGCCGCAAGCAACTGGGTTAAAAAATTTATATGTAGAGCCAAAAGTCTCTACGGGTCGTAGGGTTTTGTATCTCGCAGACAAGCCACGAGAAACTGGGTTTAAAAAATCTGTTTGCAGAACCAACAGTCTCTACGTGTCGTAGGGTTTTGTAGCTCGCAGGCCAGCTGCAAGAAACCGGGTGAAATTTGGTATTTTATAATGCAGGACCAAAAATCTCGGCTGTATTCTACGATGACAATGGATGTGGGTCCAAAGCTGTATGCTTTATCCGAACCCTTTAGATCATAAGGCCTGCCATTGACCCAGGTGGTGAATACTTGACCACTGAGGTTCCTGAATATAAAATGAAACGACATAAAATTATGTTTAACGTTCGACTGGGTTGATGAAGGCAATCATACGCCATATAAACGTGTACACCATGAGGAATATTGTACATACCATTCACAGTGTACATTGGACCTTGCTTATCGCCCCGTAAGAACGACTTTTCTTAGTATCTAACTAGGCCGTGCGTCCAGTATCACTGACATGGAAATGTTTTTGAATGCACAAATGTGCCATAGTATGTTAATTGCGAGATGGCCTTTTGTGGACGTTAATCCAGTCTCTCCGTAAGCATAATATGCTTCTCGGAGTACCCATATGCTTCTCGGAGTACCCATATGATTTTGATCAATCTATTCAATTTCGATCAAAATGCAGTCAAATCCTGGATGTCTACAAATTAGGATGACAAAAGTAATGTTAACATTTAATAACCTTTAATATAATCAGCCGTGTCAGAAATGAAACTAGTCAACGACGTTTGAAGATCTTGGCGTGTTCATCGATTGAGGAATCTCTGTGGAATTTCACATTGATAATATCTCTATAAACTGCTTTGGTCACCTTCGATTTCCGGTTTTTGTGAAATAAGATGAAATTGGATTGCACGTGCTACCTTTCTGTGTGAACTGGTGTAATGAAGACGGGTAAAGGAGAGAGAGCGAGAGAGAGAGAGAGAGGGGGAGGGAGAGGGAAAGTGAGTGAGAGAGGGAGAGATAGAGAGAGAGAGAGAGAGAGAGAGAGGGGAGGGAGGGAGGGAGAGAGAGAAAGAGAGTGAGAGGGAAGGAAAACGAGACAGAGAGGAAGGAGAGAGAAAGAGAGTGAGAGAGAGAGAGGGGGGGAGAGAGAAAGAGTGAGAGAGAGAGAGAGGGGGGGAGAGGTGGAGATTTAACATCCACTAAACAGAAACTTAGTCATTTAATTACTAACATATAGTTTAACCAACAAACCTCTCCAACGAGCAAAAAGCACCCCTAAAGTTTGGTAGCTCGCAGATCAGCCACACGAAACGGGTGAAAAGATTTTATATGCAGGACCAAAAGTCTCTTCGCAATTCTGCGATCTTCTTCGGTGCCGGACACACGCAAGCGACACGTAAATCTCACGTAGGGGTTTACTCAAATGTCCCCCGTGGACTGCCCGTAGTTCCACGCACGGTGGTTGTGATGTTGGCTAAAACTATAAAGCAGTCCTCCATCAACTATTTCCCTCATAGCAGGGCGTTAGTTAAACCACGTATTGGTGTTTAATCAGGGCCTGTTTTACGAAATTTTATCAAAGATAAAATCCAAATTTTAGCAATTTGATTGGATAATATCAGATTAAATTTTGTGCTTAGCCAATCAAAGTTGAAGTGGCTACAAAAGTTTGGATTTTATCTCTAGTTACGATTTCGTGAAACTGGGTCCATGGATACGTTTAACGCCTTCTATTATTGTATCGACTGGAAAAATGAAGATAATAGAGACTTTTGGCAAGTGGAATTTTCCGCATGCGTATCACGTATTCGTATCGCCACGTGATACGTTGCGTCAAGGTAGTTTTAGAGTTTTGGCAGATTTTCGCGGCGTGTACATATGGGTAACTGGGCTAGCTTAGTTATATTTACAGCATGATGTCAGTTATCTACCAAGATCTTCAGTACTAGTTAAGTGTCTATTATAACACAACATTTCAGCGTCTAAAAGTAGCAAAAAGTATGGTAAAAAGACGACGATGTTATATGGACCTTTTCCGTATGAAAGCTGTACGATACGTGCTGCCGTATCCGTGTGCCGTATCACGTATGAGAAATACACAAGCATTGTTGACGTCACACACAAAATCGATACGGATACGCGATACGGACCAGAAATTTACGCTTGCCAAAAGTCTCTATTGTGTCGGAAATAGGTGTCACGCACGCGGCTTTGTTTTCTTATTTCCAGAACACATTGAACTACTACTTCAAAAAGCATTTCAAAACTCTTTGTTGTTTCTTGTACAGGAAATATGAATACGATATAAGAAAGTGAGTTTTTCCTTAATAAATAGATTTGATTCGCGTTCCTACAGATACACGTATACTCAAAGGAATAACTTGTCAAAATTCGTTACTTATACATTGGAACAATTAAATTAGTTTCGCTAAAGCAAGCTTTTTAAAGTGTCAAAGCAAGAACATGGTAATGGAAAAGCCTACACTGATGATTAGATTCTCGCCTAAAATAAGGTTAGAATAAATATAATTCGTGTTAAATAATCTCCTCCAGTGGCTACTGATAACATTATTTCTCTGTAGTATTCTTGTCTTGTCTTTAACCTAACATTATTCTTATTAATTTATCCCCGGTTGTTCGTGGGTTTTCTCAAGGTATTCCGGTTTCCTTTCGCTGCTAAAGACCCCTTCGAATTATTGAAATAAAATTAAACCATATGTAAGTCCCGAAATGATCTAGTTTGTGAAGAGTGGACGTTAAACCCCATTTCTCTCACTCTATAACGTTTAATAGCTCTAATTAATTAAATTACAAAATGTTTACATTGACGTCATGGCGATGGTCATTATTCAACAATAAAACTTAAATTATTAGACGGACTTTACGAGAGATTATATAGAGGGTTGGCAGTTCAGGCTATAATAGTTAAAAAAATAGATAACGTAAAGAAAATTATGCTGAAAATTTCAGACAAATTACTCGGCTCAGAAACGCGCTGTTAGCTTTTGAATTTGAGGCTATGCTCTATCATCATTGCTAAAGTCCATACGTTAATAAAAACAATTCTCGATTATCTTTTTCAACGTTTAACTTTTTTTTTTAAAAAAAGAAAATATATTTCAACCCGCTAAATATTACAGGCTAGCAAAGTCGTAATGTCGTGATGGGTTGTCGTGGTTGTTTTCGAGATGTCGCGTTGTCGTGGTTTTGTGATGTAGCGTTGTCGTGGTGTCGGGTTAAAATGTCGTGATGTCGCCTTATGAAGGGCGAAACCACGACATCACAACATGATACCAATCAGTCATCATAAAATTTAGATAACATTTTAGGCCCAAAGAAATATCTAGAATAATATTTAGCTCTTGCATAATGTATGTTCCAAATTTCAAATTTAAAGGTCGCATGACTTGTTAACATTGAAACAGACAAAAATGTAATATGCATGTACAGTGATTTATATTCATTTTTTGAAAAACAAATAGTAGAATTTCTAATCAATTATGTTGGGTGAAATATGTGAACAGTCAATATTGAACAACTGACTAGTCAATTCTGCACGTTTTTTTTTTTTATATTGTCATTTGTGAATCGGCCTTTACTAATTAATTTCACATCGTCGAGGATATGGTTTTATTAGGTAAATACAATTGTGTCTTAAGTATTGGATGTTACGATCGTATATGATTGAAATTGACCAATATTGAATTCTAATTCGTGTTTTTAATTTCGAATATTATATGGATAGTATTGAATTAGAGATCTAGCTGTATCATAATGTCTGTAATTGAGTCAACTAAGGTCATTTCGTTTCCCGATTGTACGTGACAAGGAGTATCGTCACCTGTCCAACCTCGTTAGTTTTCTCCAGGTCCTCCGGTTTCCTTCCACATCTATCGACCTGTACGGGCAAGCGAATTATTGAAATAAAATTGAATCATGTGTTAGTCCCGAAATTACCTAGTTTGTGTCGAGTGGACGTAAAGTAAAACAGGCGCACCGTTGTGCACCACGCTCTTAAGCAGGCAATAATTAAACATCCCTCCCCCTCTCTCTCTGTCTCTCTGGTGAATTGGGGCTTTTGGTATTATTTAATGCAATCCCGATAAGAACAGAGTCTCAAAAATTAAAGTCCGAGTATTTATGAAATTTATGGACCAAAATATAGTGGCATGGTGTATTTACCTTGTCTCAAAATTTCAGCTCAAAATATTGAGTCGTTTGGACGTGAACGTCAACACTGCTTATCCGGACACGTAACCCTTTTAAGATTTCGGGTCAATTTTTTCATTGGGTGACCTGATAATCGATTAATGTTTCTTGAGAGGTCTATACAGTGAATGACCCATGCCTTGTACTTGATAACAAAAGGTAAATTTCACCTACATATTATTTTCATAGAAAAAAGTCTGGTTTTATCCAGATATTGTATAATAAAACGTTCTCCATTTCCAGACGAAGACTGTCAGGTTTAAGTTATTTACAAGCGTATCACAAAGATCGGGTTAGTAGGTGGGCCTTAGGTTAAGGATTTTAAAGGATTTTAAAACAAAATTAAGCAGTTTTGTTCCCCAAAAAGTTATCGGGATTAGCACTTTAAGATCCCTCGACAGTTTAAATTCTTCGATATAAGAGTAGGCAGTAACGCCACTATCCCTCACATCACATTGTATGGCGTACACTCGTCCATATTAATCCAGTCGGAGCAGACCAGTTTGACGTTAGGCCCCATTTCATTTCATTTTATTTCCTATCTGAAAGGATGCCGTGCTGGACAACAGTTAAAGAACTTTTTTTTGGTAATTATTCGCTGTTTTACATCAAGCTAGATGACAACCCAGTCAGTCAATCTAAGATAGTTCTCTACACGCACAGCCTGTCTCAAGAAAACAAAATCACACTTTGTTTTGATTAAAACATAGCGGACGAAATGAACTTGAAGATATAAGAACTCTTTTATGACACGAATAGTATTTCTTCATCCATCTAAATATTAGACAAAAGAAATAGTTTTATATTATTTTTACCGCGTGAGTAGAATTTCTTCATCTTGTACAATATTATGCAAGAGAAGGAGGTTTTATATTTTTAGATCCAATCAATTATTTTTTTGAGTAAGCGACTAAATGACCTGCGTTAAATAATACGAAATACATCTTAATTAATCAAATATCATTCATTAAATATTATGTCAAGGAAATGCATGTTGCTTTTTTATATAATCCATAGTTTCGTTCATTGTACGAATTGACCCCGGTATATATACAATATTATTACAACTTTGTACGAATTGACCCAGGATAAACACAGTTGTTATATTTTTCGACAAACGCTATTTATCCTTAAATAGGATTAGAACGGAAAGTCTAGAAATCGAAAAACATCGAAGGCAGGTAGTTGTACAGACAGGTTGGGCAGGTAGTTGTACAGACAGGTTGGGCAGGTAGTTGTACAGACAGGTTGGTGGATTCAAAGAAAAATAAAGTTTTATTTATATAAAAATATTGACCAAACAGACAAACATAGATCAAACATGTTATTAATGGTATTTGTCCGGGTGTTTGTCATCCTCACAAAAAAAAACAAGAAAGTGAAACAGACTGAGATGGGGTTAAATGCCTTACTCTTCTGCACCGATTGGACTTATGTAAACGATGATCGCCCACACCCCCGTTCTCTCGTTTGTGCAATACGAAACCTCTTTGATATTTGACCTGACAATTGATGATAAAATTAATATTTTCTGTCAGAATACGTTGAGAATGTGCATGTAGGGCATGACAATTTGAGACACATATAATGGAACCACATATTCATTAGTCTCGAAATTACCACTTTATTTGTTTTTTCAAATGGATATTAAACCTCCCAATCCACCCTACCCCCTCTCTATCTCAGTAGAATTAATTAATAGCCTTGCTCTGTAGTAACACTAAAGACTATACCAGTCATTAACAAATTGCTGATGATATCTGAAATGATTTCCATACACGGCTGTAAAAGTGCAGTAACTTGAGTTATAAACCATGATATAGATATCGCTATGAATATCGTCTATGAGAATTTCACAGTATGATGGTAATTACATTACTTAGTGTGAAGACGGAAGTAAATGATGCGTGCTACTTACTTCTTGTATATTCTTTATTCAATATGTGTTCTTGTTATTTTGAGGAGAAGAGAGGGAGACCGTTAAACTCAATTAACGGAACCAGCTGGCGTCTTTATTCCATATTTCACGTGCTAGAACTAAGTAGACGACATATTAAATCTCGATGGCCGCATCGACAATGATAACGGAATTATCTGTGTTCATGTATATTATATTTATACGCCCACATTTCGATTTTACGATTTTTGATCAATTTAATTGAGGCTGATGAACATGTAGGATATCAAGTAATCACTGGGTTATTCTAATTGGAATTTTACAGATCAGGTTTTATGATGAGTGGTAAATTAACCTCTCTATATCAATTATTCTCTAATCATTTTGCTAAGGGGCAACTTGTCTTAGCAATCGAAAACAATATATTGAGTAGTATTTTATCTTAATTTGGTCCGATCGGTCTTCTATCTTGGTCCGATTGGTCTTCTATTGGTCAAAGTGGCCTTCTATCTCGGTCCGATTGTCTTCTATTGGCCAGATTGGTCTGTTATCTCGGACTATGTATCAAGACAAACACAACTTCTGTCTTGGTTCGAATTGTCTCCTGTGGTGCACGTGGCTACTAGAATGGTCGTCTGTATAGGTCCGAGTTGTCTGATATCGTGGCCCAAGTCATCTCCCATTGGTCCGGGTTGTCATGCATTCTGTCAGAAATAATTATTAATCAATTTTTATTCATATTAATTGATAAATATTCATACTAATTTTGAAATTCTAACGGTTAGAGCTCAGGAGCGTAATGGCCCGTTTTTATCTCGTCACAACTAATAAAATAATAGACAATGGAAACACAATAGGATGAAAATTTCAATCAAATTGTTTATAATCCGTTGAATCGCGATCATCCGGTATTCTATTGAGTTACGTATAGGCTTGTCGTGTGAATAATAATGTATATAACATCGGAAACCAAACTAAAGACCACTTGCTATAAGAAGATTTAGCTCTTATTACATTATACATCTTTAAATGGTTTCGAGACCATGAAAACTAAACAAATTTAGTGAACTAAAGGTCATCCAATATGAAAGTATTATAACATCACATCTGTACTTGTCCGATGGGCCTCATAAACTTTCTGAGTGATAAACAACAACCGTCAGTGGTTTTCATGGATATAAAGTTTAGTAATTTGTTCCTCGTGTGTGGAATGGAACAAGACGAGAGACGAGGTGAGATCGTTAACTGGAGATATACTATACAGAGAAGGGAAACGATGTGGAAGAGTGAATTGTAATATAATACAGTCCAATGTATTTAAAAGAACCATCTCAGTCAGTATGATGTATAGTCCTTATTATCTATATTCTATTGGGTATGATAAACTATCTCTGTTATCTCCATACACAACGTATCTCAACTCAGTTTCTGGTTGGTGCAGACACACAGAAGGGTGTCTATAGGTTCTTTTTACCTCGGAGTCGACTCGGTATTGTTCGGGACATCGTACCAACCAATGAGTCCGTAATTTTGTGATATCCCAAACGTCGAGCCGGTAGTTTCCGTGATATCGTACCAAACATCGTCGGTATTGTTTGTGATATCGTAACAACTGACACCATCGTCTTAACACATGGGTATGCATGGCTCCACAAGGATGGACCGCTATTCTTTATTGCTATAGAACATGTTTGGTTGTATGGGAAGAGTGTGTCCCCGGTTGCTAAGTTTAGTATGTGTTCATGTTATCTAGATGTGTTTATCCTTACATATTGCAGTATAAATACGGTGGGGGGAGGAAAGTAATTAATACATTTACACAGTAAAGGCGTAGCTCAGAAATAGATTCCCATGTTAGAATTTGACATATGTGACGTGGTAAATTCACTACATTGTATTAATCGATACTGGCCACTTCCGGTTTCCTTGTAATGCTGATTTTGTCAAGGACACATATCTATATGGCATCCATGTTGCAGTTTTCTCTCTTTTAAATCCACATAGTTTGTCTGTCTCTGGAGCCCGCATGTTTGTTTTCTGTCTTTCTGTCTCCACATAGTTGCTTTTTCCGTATTCCACATTATAGTCCAAAGTTGTTTTCTTATACGCCCACATCTTGAGGTTACAATTTTTATGCGCCAATATGTCGAGGTCACAATGCCTATAAACCAATAATTCAAAGTCAACATTTTCATCCGATTTTAATGAAACTTAAAATAATATGTTGATATTTCAGATATCGTGGTTTATATCGGACTACAATGTATGTAGACATTAACCCTAGGGACCTTTTAGGGTTTGGAATTTAAAAATCATTTTTGTGTATCACCATTGCGCCATTGTAACGATTGAGCTCGAATTTTTTTAGGAAAATCAGATCAAAACGCCCCGTCAAAATTAGCCTTCCCTTTTCGCAAATAGTATAGAAGAATGTAATACCAATGCTGTGGATGCCTACTCCATTTTACGCACAAACATATATTCAGACTCATAAGATCACGTGGGCTCCCTTTGTCATTGGTGCCATGGTAGAAACACAAACTAAGTCATTTCGGTACTCAGATATTTTCAATTTTATTGCGCTTAGGGAGGGGAGGAGGGAAACCCACGGAGACAACCCACAAGGTTGGACAGACAGCACTACTAAATGTCACGTAGAAACGAGGAATCGCAAACACGCCAGCTGACTAAATGATATAACTTATAATATAGTTGATCACTGCTACATACATATACATGGTGATATTTCCTCATAAAATCAATCTACCGTAATCTAACAACGTACTTCACACCAAAAAACACGGACTCGTGTTAAATCCTTTAAATCCGTTGACATTTTTTATCGCTGCAACTTAAAGACCGGGATGTATGTTTAATGCTCTGGGTCGAGGTTTGCGGCTATTAAAGTCGTCTTAGTACTTCCGGTAGAGTTTTATCTGTTCATTGCGCGTCACAAACTCGACGTGGATCAATACCAATAACTTAAAAACTCCTTTCACCAAGTCGTAACATTACATAAATAGAAAACAAACATGGTTTTACCGATTAAACTGTATTTGAAGTGACTGGTTCCGTTTTGTTTTTAAGAAAACAAAACCAGAAGTTTATAGTTATGTTCTCTTTGAATAGATTGTCTTTATGATTATTTCTATTTGAAGCGTTTCTTTTTAAAGTTTCTTCATGTCATCTAGTTTCACCAGATATAGCAAGGATAACTCTTTCAACTTCCGTATTTGGAATGTCAGATATCACGGTCGATTATCAGACATTATCTGACATCTTGACTAACTGTAATCTATGCTTGAATGCAGATTTTGAAATGGACATTTCGGAAAAGGCGATAAAACGGCTTTTGAATTTGGATATTCGGTGTAGTAGTCTCTTGCCATATTTAATGGATGGATTTCGTGAAATTATTATTCAACAACTTTCGATGTTACATTTTTAAGATAGATTTTGCCTACTCTTGTCGTCACTGGCATTGTTTGTTTACCTTACTCCACCCCACCCGCCATGCTTCGTCGGGAACATAGAGGTTAGATAGCCGAATGGTTAGCGTGCGCACGCTGTATCATACGGCCTACCATTTAGTAAACTGGCGTGATTTCGAATCCCCGGTTGTACGTGGCAAAGAGTAGTGCCGCCTGTCCAACCTCGTGGGTTTTCTCCGGGCACTGCGGTTTCCCCCCACTGCTAAAGATCCCTACGCGCAAGTGAATTATTGAAATAAAATTAAACCATATCTTAGTCCTGAAATGACCTGGTTTGTGTCGAGTGGACGTTAAAGCCCATTTTTCTCTCTCCCTCTTTCTCTCTCTCTCTCTCTCGCTCTCTCTCCCTCTCTCTTAAAGGAAACTTCATATTGTATACATCTATTTTGTTTTGCTGAAATCTCCCCTGACTTTAAGTGAGAATCCAATCCAACATCAATTATATCCCAGTAATTTCAATCGTACTACACTCATTACCGTCACATTTCCATAATTGTATTAATCGCATCTAACTATTCTCCATGTTAACGATCGAGTTTCTTCTGGTTTGGAATCAACCGAATTAAAAAGATATTAAATGAAATGGAACGGGGATTAACATCTTGATATTCTGCTTCGACTGGACTAATAAAGAAATGAAATGAAATGAGGTTTAGCGTCGAACTGTTCTGCTCCTAAACTGAGCTAATGAAGACGGACAGCGGCACTACGCCCTACTCTTTTATCGAATTTCGACTACTATCCGAACGACTAGACAGCTGTCCTTGTCAGTTCCCCCGTCCTGCATCACTGACAAGGGGAAATCACGCCGAAAAGTCTGGATGAACTTTCTCGGCCAATTCAGGGATCGAACACCCGATCTCCAGGATAACTGGGTAATTATTACTGATGAACAAAATATAACAATGTTCGCTTTCAGCTGACTTAATAAGACTAATCGTGTTTATCTTATTTAATAATAAATATCATAACCTCACGTGATATAAACAATCCTCCAAAAACATGTTGTAATTCAGATGCATTCTGTAAGATCCCGAAATAACCTCTCCACCGCCCCCCCCCCCTTTCTCTCTGTCTCTCTCTCGCCCTTCCTATCTACCATCCATTTCAGATTTCGCTTCCACAAACGGAAAATAAGGCATAAAACAAACTGAATATAGTACAGGTTTTCTGGGGGGTTTTGATCAAAATCAAGGGGGTTGGGTTGTGCGCTTTGGGTGATAAGGTCTGATTTTGATTTACAGCTTGTAGGTGGCAAGGGGTAGAGTAGTAAAATTCTATCAGGGGTTTAGTTTGTCCTCTCTATTTCTCTCCCCCCTCTCTCTCTCCCTCTCTCTTCCTCTATCTCACTCTTTCTCTCATTGAATACTTCCTCTCGCCATAACATTGACCTATCGCTACCCATTACCGTATTTAATCGATTTTAGAATAAAGTACTGTCTGAAGACTTCGGACACACACAATCTTGTCCATACTTTAATTTAAGTAATGTCCATCAAAGTCGCAAACCAATTACTTGTAAGCCGGTGGTATTAGTGACCTATAAACGTATGAGTTGTCTATACGGGACAGTACGATTTAATGGATCATGAAGCTGTCTCGTCGATATTTCAACAGTGTCATTTTGAGTCTCTCATGGGGGCCACGGTAGATTCAGTATCAGTTGTTCTGTACTAATCATCAACATGTTGCTTACTACGGGAATAAGCCATACTGACTTACATTAAAAAACTAAATGAGGACGGGGACATCCAAGCATACATTTTTGTTGTTCACAATGCATGATTAGAGAGGGGGGGGAGGGGAGAGGGACTAACAGGGAACTAAGCCCATGGCGTTAACATTAATTCTAAAACTAGATCACTAATTTGGTACGGTTTTACTGTCTTAACCCTTGTCACGTATAGATTTTAGTCCTAAACGAAATGAAACTAAATGAAATGGGGTTTAACGTCCTATACTGGGGGCTAGTGGTCTAGAGTGCCGCGGCTGTGGTTTCGATCCCTGGTGCGAGCGTATGTGACATGGTTTCCTCCCACAGAAAAGACGCCTGTGTGTGCGCTAAGATAATAACAATGAAAATTTGTCTGCAATATCACATTCGGTGGAAGCGGATGTTAAACGCTAAGAAGAACAATAACAACGTCCTACTGAACTGTTCCGAACTGTGCTAATGAAGATGGGTTAGTCTTAAACATCCTCTGGTTAGCTCAGTTGTGTTTAAAATGCATCCAGAGGCTAGTGAATAGGGCGGAGGAGATTTACAATGAAAACAATTAAAAAAAATATTTTACATTTCTCTAGTTGTGAGGGTAGAGAGTAGAGCGGAGGAGACAATTAAACACATTGATATATTTCTGTAGTCGTGAGGGTAGGGAATTGGGTATTGCTGGTCAAAAACCTTGTACTTGGTAAATTATCTATTTCCGTGCCAGAAACACGTTTTTTTTATTAGCGGTTGGCCTTTTCCAATTTTCTTAATTCATATCCGCGGTAGGATAGAGATTATTACCGTGTGGGGCCGCTTTAGTATTCTGGGTCAAGTAAATTGATGTATAATCAGCACTAAATGAGATCAACATGATAAATCCTAAAGGCTAATAAATGTTACCGAGAATCCATAAAACGGAAACAAGGATCGAAATTATAGTAGATGACCTTCCTATATTAGAGGTTATCAAATTATCAGTAGTAATAAATATAATAATACCGACTACCGAAGCAGTGTCCGATGTCTTTAGAAAGCATTGAGTTGGTGAGCAATGAGAGAGAGAGAGAGAGGGGGGGGGGGTAATGTCCACTCGACACAAGTAGGTAATTTCGGGACTAACATATGGTTTAATTTTATTTCAATAATTCGATTGCGCGTAGGGGTCTTTAGTAGTGGGGGGAAACCGGAGTGCCGGAGAAATTCCACGAGGTTGGACAGGCGACCCTACTCCTTGCAACGTACAACCGGGGATTCGAAACCACGCCACTTGACTCAATGGCAGGCCGTATGATACAGCGCGCGCACGCCATTCATTCGGCCGTCCACCATCCACCCCACTTAAAGTATTGACAAATGAGTGAAGTATTGACAAATGATTAAAGTATTGACAAATGAGTGTTGAGTTGGCGAGTTGGCGAGAGATGAATTGATGAGAAATGAGTGAAGTATTAAGTGTCTGAAATCGGGGTTTGGTGTGCGGTGGGGGTCGAATGATGAACCAGATGTTAAATCTCTCTATCTCTCTCTCTCTCTCTCTCTCTCTCTCTGTGTCCAGGACACCTGCTACCCCTGCTATCAGTTCAGTAGAATTGCTGGCTACCTATCAAGTTCCTATAATCACGCCTCGCATGGCTGTCACATTGCAATGGTTATTATTAGTTCTCACAGAACAGTGAACCCCTTGATAAATAAAACATATATACAAGTAATAATCATTGTAGCTGTTTTATTCCTTAAAATACAGCATTTCCAATTTCTGGCGTGGTTTCGAATCGCCGGTTGTACGTGACAAGGGGTAGGGTTGCTTGGCCAACCTCATGGGGTTTTCTCCGGACCCTCCGCCCCCCCCTAATGCTAAAGACCCGTACGCGCAAACTGGTTATTGAAATAAAATTAAACCATATGTTAGTCCCGAAATGACCTAGTTTATGTCGAGTGGACCTTAAACCCCATTTTTCTCTCTCTCCCATTACCAACTTCATTCTGAAAATATAACAAAAGTCATGGAAACAAATGGCAGGGTCAAGATTGCCATGATGATGGTATTTATGCTTACTGCAATAATTGTACGGAATCCCTGATATTAATACGGACCACACGTGTGGAGGGTGGTATCCTGGTGTAACTCATCTCGCTTACAGCCTTGATATTTACAATGTAATAGTATAACTATGTATTTCTGACGTGACTACGATTGGAATAAGATAGTTTGGCAATATCGAGTTAGAATAGAACAAGACCGTTTGATCACAGGCTACATTGGCTCAATTGGAGCTGAACAGTAGGCCGTTAACTCACATTTCAATTTATTTTATTTCATTTCATTTCACGTTATGTTTAACTGTTGGGTGCTGATGTATGATATCTATCGTATTGGAGGTAACAAATTCCCCATCCAGTGAAAATCGCATTAGACCATCTGTGTTGAATAGGGTTAGGGTTAGGTATTATATGTACATGTATTATATACGAGATAACATACTCCTTTGGATTCAGTGAGACGCGGTGTCTCAGTGAGTAGGAAGTTGTCTCATCAACCTGGGGTGATACTGGTGATTGAGGAGACGGTACGTGACCACGTGGCTGGAGAGAAACAACGTCTAATCCTTCGTATAGTATAAAAAAAAATCCGAGGCTCAGTCCGCATACATTGTAGTCACACGGGCAGTTAAAACTCGACTATAAGTAGATGGGAAGACCGCTGCCTTGGCAAATGTCCCTTGTGGCATAAGTCATTTTCTTTATCCAGAAACGTAGGAAAGCTTCAACTTTAGCTCTACATTGCGGGCAGAAGGGAAGCGAGAGTTGCATATGTATCTACACGCCGAACAGTTTACGATCAGAAATCTGTGAAAGTCATTTTCATATATAGCGAGATCAAGACTACACGCTCCTTCTGCAAAAACATTGAAACACGTACATAATGTGACTAACACAAAACATCGAATAATTATGTATGTGTTTAAAAATAAATTTAATAGAATTTTAAATCTTCAAATTACTTTAGTCCCGTCAATGCTTGAATTTAATCCAATTACCTCTTTACAAAATTTAATAAAAGCTACAAAACTGGTTGCTACACGACAATTTAACATAGGATATTACAAAACTGTTTTCTACACAGCATTAATCAATGGTGTATTACTAACATGATTTTTAACAGGTCATCCACTGTTTCTTAATCAAATCATTAAATGACCTAACCGCTCTAATCCACTTAAAATCGAAGCCATCCGGTGCCAAGAGAGTTGATTATGGTCTTGCCATGTATATAAATGTATAATTAATAGTTTATATTATATAACACGTAAGGTCCAAAGAAAGATCTGCAATGGGCAAATGTAGCTGTTGACGAAGGTATCTTTAATTAAAGCGTAAACTTGTTATATATTTCCGAAGCGCACGGATTTTTTTTTTTTTTTTTTTTTTTTTTTTTTTTTTTGCGTTTCTTGTAAAATACGATTCCGTCAATATACCAAGTATTAATGTATTCCCCATGCACTCGAAATATTCCACTGAACTGTTTATACCGATAAATAAGAATGTTTCGCTTACGGTTGAATGAAAACATCGTCAGCTATAACACGATAAAACGCTGTTAAACTTGAAAAAAAAAACTTTACTTGTTTCAGGTAAATTTAATGAATCGTGCAGAATGTAGTGGAAATAATTGAGATTGTGTGATAACCGAAAAAAAGGAGTGTCTTCATGGTTGACATCTCATAATAGATAGATGACGCTGTTAAAGATACAATACTGTTATATAACCACTCTCTCGTTCTGTGGTAGTACTAGGTTATATCATATTACAGTCTCCATAAAATAATATGTTGTTGGGTTTTAATAATTCAGAGACTAATAACCTAATCATTCAAATCAAGTAAACCCTAAATAATTAGCATTAAACTTAAATAAGAACACGCAAATCGATATATCAGTCTTGTTTTGTTTACCTATAAAAAAAAGGAAATAAAGTTCAACTTCGCTATCACGAACATGACCATATCGAAGTCCTGGGTTATGTCGAGCTTAGTAATTGGTCATGCAAATCCCTAACATAAGTCAGCTACTTTTCAAGGATACGTGAGAGATAGAAAGAGGCGAGAGGGAGAGAATGCGTCAAGATGGAACTAACGGGGAACTGAACCAATGGCGCTCACATTAATTCCCAAACTAGTTCATGTAAGGGCTAACATAGATGTGGCGGGAGGTTAACGAGAGGGAGGGGGGGAGGGAGGAGGAAGCAAGAGGAGGGAGGGGGAGGGAAGCAAGAGAGGGAGAGAAAGAGAGAGAGAGGGAGAGAGAGATGGGTACACTCGGTTAACACACATATTTGTAATTGTTTTCCTTCAATAAGACGCGTGACTTTGGTCAATAAGGCACGTGTGTGGTGGGTTGTGGCGAGATAAATGTATATAGACAAGACCATCGATATATTATTTAATCTGCGATATCACACAAGGTGGAAGCGTACGCGAATTCCCACGAAAGAACGAATATATTATTAGAGCAGGCACCCTGAGTTCACAAAACATTCTCAGACATCTGTTAAGAATTTTCGTAAGATGTTTTTCATATTTCAATATTTCAACTAAAATAATATAGCCCTCATAAACTGTTCATGTTTTAATGTATCAAATAAATCTATAAGAAACCATGTGCAAAGTTGTGTGTTTCCGTATCACAGACATTTTTCATATACATTGATTGAAAGTTGAGTAAATTCTTAAGTGCGGAATACTTCGTAATTAATAGTTGAGGAAATTCTTAACTTAAGTCTGAAAATGCTTTGTAAACTTGGGGCCACAACATCACTCTACTCTTTATCAAGTCTACCAAGTCCTCGCATAGGACCCGTGTGTGTCTGTGTGTCCTCGATAAGGTCCATCCACGCACATCTTGTTTCAATAACACCTTAGTTTCAGTGTGGAAATACAAATAATCTATCCAAAAAACGTATTTGACAAGATAAATGTATAATGTATTTTGAACGGATGGATGGGGAAAATGGTTAAATAGCTTAGACTATCATTATTCATGTTTATAGAGAAGGTAAACGACATTTAGTATGTATAAATCAGCGATAGAGTACGAAGTCGGGTCCCAGTAATGAATATAAACAATGTTCAATAGCTTGTATGAAGCTGGTAATATCATACGAGTGCATGCCATCGTGTATTGAAATACCTTTAAAGACAAAAAGACGTCTGTTTATACAAAGATAAACTAGTGTATCGTTACGAGGAGATAAAATGGCGGGTCAGATTTTACAATCAAAAGAAAGATCACATAATCATGTCATCGATAATATCATTTATAAACAAGTTCCATGGGTGATAATTGACTCACACGAAGATCTCGAGGTTTGAGTATATCACGATAAATTGTTTTTAAAAAATCCCAAACGAGAAGAAACTGGCAAGAAGAAAGAGATTGGAGATATGCATGTAGCCTGGGTTGTATTCAGTTGGTCACGGGCGCGTGTTGTAATGCCTAGTTACAGAGTGGGGCTGGGACCTAGTCAATAAGATGCTCGCTCAGTAACCTGGATTTCCTTGGTTTACTCCCGGCTTTGTACTGCCTAGTTACAGTGCCGGCTGGGACCTATAGTCAGCAAAGCTGGATGTCCCCGGTTCGCTCCCGTTGATGGTCGAGAAAGTTCCTAGAGTTTGTCGGGCAACACGACTCTTTGTCACATACAGCCGGGGTATCGAAACCATGCCAGTTGATTCCACGACAAACCTTATGATACAGCGCGCACGTTCTAACCATTCGGCCATCTAGACCCCCCCCCATGTGACAAAGAATAGGATCGCATGCCCCACATCGTGTGTTTTTTCCCGGGTGCCTAGTTTCCCTCCCGAAGCTTACGACTCAAATCCGAGGATATAACCGTATATGAATTTCACAATAATAAAATAACAAAGTCTAAGATATCTTACACTTGTCTTTGATATTATTCATACGTTATAAATGTCAATTATTTAAACCATTTGCTGGCTACAACATAAATATCTCCACATTGCCTCACTGGCGCTGTCAAGTTGATGATGTAAATGCCAGAATAATATTTAATATTGAACGCGACATTATTCTAAGCCTGTTGCAAAATCAAAGTCAAATGAAAACATGAATTATAGATAGGATTCATGCGTTAACTGAGAACAATGTATTATTATTAATATATAGACTGGTGATGACAATCCTTGGAGGAAATCTCCGTTTGTTGTAATGTGTCATATGTATATATACTGTTAAAGTAGCAATCTTGCCCATAACAACTATGTTAAATATGTGTTAAATTAGCACCTTGGCTCATATTATATTTATATATAAGAACAGAAATATCAACCGCGTCTCTAATCTTTCTTAAACATATATTATGCAAGAGCTAAATCTGCCTATTGTAGGTCTTTCTTTAACCTGAAATGCTATCTGGATTATTAAGTAGACATTAACTAACTTATTCATGCCACAAACTCTTGGCGTCAAGGACAGCCTGCAATATTTGTTGGATTATAGTTCGATTTGCTGCAAAATTTTCCTTCGTGATTTAACGATTAAATGGATAATCGAGACTACTAGTTTTGTCTTCCCAAGTTTGTAATGATATTCGAGACTAAGCAGAACTTTCATTCGCTTAGTTCTCGGTTCATAGTGGATCAATTTAATTGAAATTTTCAGCACAAATTATGTAGTTTTTGACTATTATAGTGAGAATTGTCAGCTCGTTTTGAAATCTTTAAGTAACAAGATTATTATTAATTTGTAGCAGATAAACAAATGAGTTCAGTGTTTGTTAAAGTAACAATATTTATTATTTTTATTAATTTATAAAAAAACAACCACATTAAATCTTTAAAGAAGACCTGAAATGTTTTATAAACTATTAATTAGATATTTATTAACATGAAAAGACGACAATCAACTCTCTGTGCTATGTTATACATGTATGTCGGATCAACTTTCGGTGCTATGTTATACATGTATGTCGAATTTTCACTGGAGTTGAATCCGATAGGCTGCTCATTGCGCATTGATGATTAAATCCAAAATTGGATAATCGAGACTCTTTTTATATCGTACCTTCTTTAGAAATAATGATCGGGGCTAGGTCTAAATATTTTTCGTTAATATCTCGGTTCAGAAAGGAACAATTTTCAGTATATCACATTTATACTATATATAATCTCCCGAAATTCCCCTTAATATGAATAATTTATAACAATAATTTATAACAATAATTTTGT
The DNA here is from genome assembly GCA_036850965.1 of Patella caerulea. Classification (NCBI taxonomy): domain Eukaryota; kingdom Metazoa; phylum Mollusca; class Gastropoda; family Patellidae; genus Patella; species Patella caerulea. The sequence continues at coordinate 154,357 of JAZGQO010000010.1, read as the reverse complement.
TTATAGAGAATGATGTTATGGGCTGATAGCTATGGTCGATGGATATTCATATACAGATAACATCATCACCAGTTTGGCGCCTTAAAGAAATATTGTGCAAGAGTTAGATAAAGGGCTAATTGATCTTTCTATAAAAGTTGAAATATATTTCTAATGACAAATCAATTTATTGAAAATGTCGTTGACATTACTTTATTCTGGGCAACGTTATGACTGTTTGAAGATATAGCGAAGATAGTGTATTATCTCAGCAAAGGTACTTGCAACCAAGACTAAGTCTCGTTTATCCAGTTTATCGATTTAATTATAAATTTCTCGGCTTGCCATGCACACGTCGGCTTGCCATTGCACACGTGAAATTTTTCAAATTATTCATTTTACATTATCTACTTTCGAACTATTATAGCACGAATGATTAGTTCTTTATCTAAATCTTGCATAATGTATTTTTAATATGTGCTTGTAAAAATTTGACGTAAATAAAGTGTGTGGGAAAAAAATAGGCAGATTAAGCTCTGACGTAAATGTACATTTTAAACTTTTAAAATTTTTGTAAAATGATTGAACAATTAGTCTGATTGAAATAGGTCTAATGACAACAACGTATTTTACGCTGCCTAACCCCTTAACCATAATGACACCAGACACCTATTTCATTCCTGGATTAGGCCCGCGCATTATTTCAAACGTGATTAGCTGTAAATGTTGACCAGACACATGTATTTAGCTAGAGGTATCTATTCCCTGTTATTATATCCACGATCCGCTTAGTTTCACCATGATAAATATTGTCTGACGCCCTGGGTGTAGCAGGCATCATTTTCTCCTCATTTACGAAAACACTCGTTTTTCTGCCACATGTCATATAATCTTTAAAGATAACATGCGTCTGATGGACTGTTTTATCTGGGGATTATATAAATATATTTCACCAGGCTTTTAAAATACGTTTTCTGTGAAATAATGCGATGTGTAACATGGTATTTTTATAGATCGGGATCCGTATTCAAAGGTTTTCTTATATTGAGTAAAAATACCCAAATTTTCCACTTAACTAATTGTGTTATCTTACATCGGTATTCAAAGGGTGTATTTCACAAATTCTTGACGAATCTGTTTCACAGAGGATAACGAAAGTCTTCTAATAATTTTGTAAAAAAAAAATGACTGTCTTCAACACATGACGTCACATCACGCGGCATCAACCATTGGCTAAATGGCGTGTGCATTGTATACATAAGATATAACTGGTGTGGGCAGAATGGCGACCTTTACTCATTTTACACTTAGTAGGACACGTGATTTACCTACTCATACTTTAAAAACACCTTTATTTATTCTTCTAATGTATAAAAATATCTTCAAAAATATCTTCTAGAATTTAATATGTAGTAGATAAAAAGTTAATATTGCGAGCTCATTCACACCGATACAGTGATTTTAGCGGCCTAGCGAATATTCACTGCTAATCAGTGTGGTCCTCGGCTATATGAAACACTTACATTATGAAATACTCACAGTCGCCAAAACACATGAATTATTAACTTAAAATAATCTCTTCTGCCAAAAAACACGAATTTCTAATATCGCATGAAAGTTATGCCCCCTTAATAGCATCACTATATACTCTCACTCGGCATGCCTCGACAGATTCCGAAATCTAGACTCACCATATTGGAACTACTTTAAAGGTCCCGGATGAAACATGGTTGCGCCCATAACGAACACAAATTAGCGACCTATTCGGCTAGCGACCTATTCGACCGATCCAGCTGGCAATTTGTTCGTTGGCAACCTATTCAGAATAAAGACAGCAGTCGCCCAAACTCATCTATTTTTATCAACAAATAAAACCCAACGTTACGTCTATATATATTCTGAATGGTAATTGAATAGGTTTTCTAAATGTTTATAGTAACACTTGGCACAATCATAACAAAGGGGCGCTCTCTCATCCTAAACGTCGCCATTTTTCCAATATTCTACAGTGAAAGAACGGTAATATTCCGAGTCAAAATTCGGACCATCGTACAGAATTCTGAGGATCCAGCTATATATAATCGGAAAGGTAATTTTGGGCGAGTGTTTATTCTGAATAGGTTTCCAACGAACAGGTTACCAGCTGGATCGGTCGAATAGGTCGCTGGCCGAATAGGTCGCCAATTTGTGTTTGGTTGCGCCCACAGGGTCAAGTTTTCCTGTTAAAGTAAACCGGTAGCCGCATCGCAAATGTATGGGTGTAGGTATATATCCCTTACTGTCATACAACCGTCATTAGATGTTGGTTCCGGAACCGTAATCTGTTGAGGATTGCAGGGTGTATATAGTCTAATGAAATCTTTGTTGTCATTAGTAGGAAAAGGTTTTGTCGAAATATTGTACAAGATGCATGAAAATAGTATAATTGCTTTAAATTTCAATTTCAATAAATTGAATAGTTGTAGAATAATGATGGATATTGCTATGCGAGGTGGCATTCGCCCAGGGGAGGAGGGGAGTGGAAGTGCTTGTGTGTGAGACGCAGTGAGAGTGAGGCAGACAAAGAAAAACAGGATCAGGGGAGATATTGTGTTGTGTTTTTGATGGTTAATTATACGCCGAGGTCGACTGGACGACAGGCCTTCAGACGACAATCAACATTTGTTGTAGAAATAAACATGATAAAACCACGATGGCACTTTGTATCAAACTAAAATAAAAATTCTTGTTGCGTGAAATGAACTAATATATATTCTAGTGTATGGCTTTACGTGTAAGCCTGGATACACAATAAAGATAAATCTAACAAGGCATTATGGTGAACAACAGCCTAACCCCAGCGGACTTAAACCAATTAAATATTAATCAGCCCTTTTGCGTTCGGTAAATTTTAACTTGGTCGGATAACAGCAACATGTCTCAGTGGTGAACCAACTGATTGCTCGCTAAGTCTGGGATATCGTTGGCAAAGTTCCCCGTCAATTTCCTCTAAGATTTCTTCGAATCAAGAGCTTTATATAAATACGGCATTCACGAGATATTGACTGAGATCACGGGGTAAATGGATAAATTTAAATACTCTACGGTCACTTGATCCCCTCTTGTATGTAGACCACATTGAGGCTATGCTTTAAGAGAGACAACATTTAGGCTATGCTTGTTCCTCCATATTTTACAGTTCTTTAATTAAATATTAATCAGATAACCCAGAGTTGCTGGTAATATTATAACAGTTGTAATAAAATCAGATAAATCTCTGTTTATTTGGTTTTATAATTATATATAAACGTATTAATTTGTATCACCCTCATTACGTAGTGCCATGTTCTCTCCATTACGTAGTGCCATGTTCCCCTCATTACGTAGTCCTATGTTCCCCTAACCGAAAGAGATTTATGAATATTACGATGCTTTAGATCAGGTATGTTGCCAAGTAGGATCGTCTGTCGTGTATTCTATCTCTTAATCGAAACATCACTGAAAAACAAACTGTAGTTGCATTCAATGGTCTATATGTATAACGGAAAATAATCCTCATCAAAACCACTTGGGATTGGTTCAACAGCTAAGCTTGGAAACAAATTTGACAGGATAAGACATTTGTAAAGACATTTGTTAAGGGGCCTAGTTATTTGTTGTTATGTTGTATTTGGGGAAGGGAGGGTGGGACAACTTAGCGAAAAGGTCCTTAGACTCCCCCAATCGATATTAAATTTGGTGTGTTTGTTCCTAAGACAGAAGTTTCATATCGACTACCGCAGAATTTGGTATGATGTCACAATTCCAAGCTGGCATTTCAAGTTATACTCACTTTATTAATTACCAGCTGGATATCCTGCTTCGCCATGGGAACCAAGATATGTGATATTCATAAATTATGACGCATAACATTCACGGGGTCATTCAGGTTAATTAGATAACACATATTTTGGGTTTCAATGGAACATACAGACATCTTTGATTTTATTTATAGAACTAGCGGTTGACCCAGAGTAGAATGGAAGTAACATAACACCGGAACCGGAAGTGGTAGTCTATGACATCCAGACCTATGTTACTCCCAGGCCCGAGTTACCCCTATAAACCACATTTCAGCCGCGGAACAGCTCTAGTGTAACCACCAACCCTGACCAGACAAACAATGGTCACATTATCAGGATAGATATATAGATAGGCCATTACCGGTTGACCAGATACGAAACGTTTACCTTCTTCCGTGATGGGTGCATCGCGTGATGTCCACGGCCAATGCTTCCTTAATAAAACCGATTAACTGAGAACAATTTATATGATAATTACTCTTACTCGACTCTCTCTCGTCTCGGACTAATATTTTGTACTTCCGTGTATTCGTGTAGTGTGACATGATCGGATACAGCACATCATCTTAAAGTACAGAACACAAAACAGTTAAAATCTGAAGAAAACAAGAAAATGTAGTTTTAATGACACTACAGTGCCATGAAACATTGTAATGTATTCTAAACTGCAGGAAAAACAAATTATTTTTTAATGATTCGATTATTACTGTAAAGTTACATGAGGTAAATCGCTATACTTTGGGACTTAGAAATGTACACAGATTGGTCTCAACGCAAATAATAATGTAATATGAACTGATTAACATTCAATCGTTTCTGTTTTTACTCTAGTTTCTCATCAGTTATGTTCTACGAAATACGCGAAGAGTGCAAATTGAATGGTCGTCTTTGGCGTTTGGTTATAATACAGGTAGTATTCTCCTGTGGGGTATGTTTAGCTTGATCTCAAATATCATTTGAAAGAATTCTGGCCCGTGATTCGTGCGCCAATTTTAAAATTTTCATTTTGTCTTAAATATTGGATATCAGATGCCATCTTGTCACGGTAAGACCATAAAATCGATGTTGATTTAAATTGGCTAATAAGTCGGTATTTTTAATGTCGAAGACTGGGGATAATACTGAGCCAGAGACTCCCCTCCTTTAACGATACGGTATTACGAGTGTTGGAGGATTGCCCTCCTTTAACCATACCATCGTCTGTACATTTAATCATTCGTACTTTCACTTCATGTATTACAGGGCTATTTATAGCCGTCTGGATGGGACGGTTAATCCGAAGTTCCGTGTACATGCACGTAAAATAACCGCTAAGAGTTAGAATTCAAATTAAGTGTAAGCCGTGTAAAATCTCACCCTGTATGGCATATATCAGTTTTAATTAACCCAGCAGGCGCAGGAAAGTAGGACGACAAACAGCATTTCATTTTATTTGATTTCTACACACCAGTTGCACAATAATATAATTGACTTGTTGTAGATTCCACGAGGCCATCTTGTTGTTCGACAAACCCTGAAATGAATTCAATATAGCCGTTATAACTTGCTCACAAATTTAAAAGAGATTGATTTTAATCCGATTTTCCATTTCTGATGTATCTGTGAAAGAAATGACGTAAGCATGTTAATCTGGGTTTATGAAGGAACGAGTGAAACGTAATCTGATTCACTTGTGATATTTATTTTTTTGCTGCAAGCGAGGTATATTCTGTAAGCCTGTGTAATTTGTGTAAAATCGAGAAGCGTCAACGTCTCTGAGTTAAATCCTTTGCAACAGCAGTTGCGAATCCCGTCGTATAAATACTAGATTTAAATATGTTCAATACCAAACTACTTTTATTAGCAATGCCTAAAACTCCACGATTTCATCCTGTAAACATCCAAGCAGTCAATTACCCCCAAAACTTCATTAAGTGTGTTTTTAACCCCTCTGGCCTAGCTCAAGATGTAATTGTATATCGTGAAAACGATGGTTGGTGGTAACACAGATTTATTGGATCAAGTTCTACATTCAGGATTTTATTTAAGCTTTTTATTTTACACACCAACAGCTTTTACGAGTTTTAGCTCAATTTGATTTGTAGAAATGAAAATCGCATGCTGCGTTTACACAAAAACACTGTTAAAAAACGTGAAATACTCTGAGATAAATTGATAAATGTTATTTGATTTTATTCAACAGTATTTTGCAACTAATCTCTAGTTTAACTTCAGTCTAACGCCCTATAAGGCCCAGCCCCGTTTAGGCTAATAAAGACTAGCATACACCATACAGTGTGCGATGAGGGAGATCTTGCCCGTGTAGCGGCACTATGGCCTATTCTAATATCCATTTCCATCGGCCAATACATCTGGTGCGTGCCCCCAATGAATACACGGACTTAGACAACTGCCCTTCATCCTACACGACTGACAAGAGTAAACCATGTCAGAAAATCCCCTTGTGAACCCGCGACCTCCAGGAGAACGAATCAGCGTCATACTACTGACCCACCGTGCCCCTCCCCCACTTTAACGTCAATGACATTTTTAAACGTTTTGGAGTCTTCAATGTCATGGAGTCAAGTGGCGTGGTGTCCATTTGTTCTCTGGACCCCTCAGGCAGGTTCCCTCCCACGTCTATAGATCGATATAGCCAAGCGAATTATTGAAATGAAATTGAACCATAAGTTAGTGACGGAATGACCTAGTTTGTGTCTAGTGGACGTTTAACACCCCCGGATTAAAGACAGATTAAGAATAGTTTGCTGTGCTGGCACAGTGTGGGATCAGTGTATAATTTAGGAAAAAACATTTACAGTGAATGCTTACAACTACCCCCCGCACCCATACACTTAATCTGATATGTACGTTTGTTTGTAATTTCTGCGTGTTGTATCTTGTCCGTAGTTTTGTATTTTACAACTGGCGTGGTTCGAATTACCGGTTGTGCGTGGCAAGGAGTGGGGTCAACTGTCCAACCTCGTGGGTTTTTTCCGGGTACTCCGGTTTTCTCCTACTGCTAAAGACCCCTACGCGCAAGCGGATTATTGAAATAAAAAAATTGAACAGTATGTTAGTCCCGAAATAGCTTGTTTCGAGTGGACTTTAAACCATCTCTCTCTCTATCTATCTATCTCTCTCTCCCTCTCTCTTTATTGTGCAATTATGTGTGGTGCTGCCCTCTCCACCCGCACTTACTATTACAATTGTAATTTGAAATAGATAAGGCCATGACGTCGGTCATCGTCATTGGATCGGATAGGACGTTAAACCCCATTTCATTTCATAGTTTTAATCTCTTAAAGTGTTTTTGTTTTGGGAAATCGGCTGCGATTGCCTGGTGATTATGTTCGTTGTTGAAGTGGTTCATTGCAAGATCTAAAGACTAGTCTATGAAGGTTGTTGTCGTTGTGTTAGAATCCATTAGTAGGTTTCTATGATTGAATCGACTATTGACGAGATATGACAGATTCAACAACATATGGATGACTTCACTTGTGAGTCAATGATGAGAACCAATATATGTGTAGCATTGACCAGATGAAACCTTATTACTGGTAATTTAAGTATGGTTAGACTATTGGTAATCGCGGACTACTTCTAATATGTAATATAACTAGTTTACATGAGACACGGTTACCCCGGGATCACTTACTGTCAACTATAATCATTCTCAACAACTAACTATCACACTTAATAATAATTGAGGGAGGTAGGGTTGAGTTAACTATCTCAAGTTAATCATTCTTAATCCAGGTTCGGTTGTTTAAAAAAAATGAGGAAAGGAGATGGGTTTGGGTTAGTTATTCTGAATTATTGATTTTTAGTTCGGGTTTTGTTGGGTAATAATTAAGGGTTAGGGTTAGTGACGCTGGGTTGTTGATGTTTAGTCCAACTTATGTTGTGTAGTAATTTAAGGGGGTCGGCTACAGCTAGGAAAACTATATTACTTGCTCTATTATTCGTTTAAAAATCCTACGTAGTCGTAGTAGTGCATTTGATATCCAACCAGCTGGTTGCTCTAACCCAACGATATGTACGGCTACAACCTCTTCGGTGCCAAATTCCGATTTTGACCGATAGTAGGCTAAATTCGGAATATCTTTGTCTATGTTTGTGAAACAATGGCACGTCTCCTTGATGGGAAGCGCTCTTCGTGTCTTCGTGTCTGCAACGGGTCACGCAAAAATGGTTTTATTCAGCTGGAAATCGTGCTGTGGCACTGAAAGTGTTAAAGAATAAATATTGATTAAACCAATCAGAATACAACAAATATACCAAACACTTTATGGAGAAGAAGAAGCTTGCCACTTCAAATTTGACTTAAACTAATTTCGGTGCCATCTAGAGACAGTTTGCATCCCTGTTACAACTACAGAAACGTCTGCGTGACGGTGGTCGTTCGTTGTAGACCATCATATTATATCGCTGCAATTTCAGGCATCCATAGAAACGTCTACATTCGCTTCCGATATCTTCCAGTTCGTGACAGTAGTCTTAAATTGTTGTCATCCACAGCCAGAGGCATGGACAAAAACAGACGTCAGTAGACTAATGAACATGATGGTGGTGTAATGTCCACATGTGACGCAGTGAGATTTAATGTATACTGTATACAGCTAGATGCTCATCGTCTTGTAGTCTGGGTGGGACGAAAACCCCGACCTCTTCCGTATACACGCTTGTATGCGATTAATACCCCGTTCAGACGCGCAAGTTAAACTAGTTTAACTTATCCGGCGATAGTTAATTCAGCAATTTTCGTAGTCTGAACGCATATGTGGAGATTTTAAACTAGTTTAAAATATCCACCTCCGTAGGTGAATTGAATTCAGCTTTTTTTTTTATCTGGTTTAACTTTCGGCGTCTGAACGGGTAGGATTAAAATATCCGGATATTTTCACTCTGGACATGCGCAGTGCATACTAAATAACAATCTTAGAAAAATGGCGGCTTCTTGTTCTTCATCAGTGCTCATGCGCGTTTACCTCTGACCCTTGACCGACGAGGTCAGGAACATGGTCGGGAATGTTAATCCAGTATAGTACCAGTATCTTAAAACACGTATGAACGCAAACATTGCCGGATAAAAATCGCCGGATAAGTTAAACCAGTTTAGTTATAAGCGTCTGAACGGGGTATAAGTCTTGGCCGCCAGCAGAAACTCTTCTACGGGGGTACAACCTGTCTGGTAAACACTAGCCAGCAACCCGCCGTACATGCTACTACGGTTAGTCTACGACCAGGGGTGTTTCACTAAACTTGCAAATGTGTTCGGCAGTGAAGAAGATTGCAGACAGGCCAAATAGACTTTGGTCTTGAACAAACAAAATGCCCACCCGGTTTCTTTCTTGCGCCTGGTCTGTGAGCAACCCTAACCCTAACCCTGTTGCTGTCTTCATTATCTCGGTTGGAAATACGTACCTTCGCAGAAATACATCTGTCAAGGGCTTTTTTATGTGCACTCAGAAGTCCTCCACACAGAGAAAAAAACTGCACTGGAAAATCCCTTGAAATTATATCGACCAACAACACCTGGATTTCCCCGCCGACTTGGTGAGTCAGCCCCTTACCCTGGACCGCCGACTTAGTGAGCCAGCCCCTTACCCTGGACCACCGACATAGTGAGCCAGGCCTGCTCTCTGGTGTAAGTGGTACCTATCGGAACCCAATATAACCACGCCCCTCTAAATTCTCAATGCTTCATAGAATCGATTGTAAACAACGATAGTGTAAACGAGGTATTCTCTATTAGGGATATCAATCCAGAGATGATCTAATTTCGTTCAGTATTTAAAACGCTATTTGGAATTAAAATTTCATTCATTTTTACCCATTACGATGTTATAAGCCATATGTGTACCCCGCCGACATTTTGTTGTAAGGCAGTAATTAGCGATGGTATATATTAATTCCGATTGGATTCAAGTCGGGACATGGTATTTTGATTTTGTTTTCTAAATTAACATGAAAGTAACCGTGAGAACTTTGTTATTTTAGCGAAAAATGTTGTATGGTTACTTTAAGCCTGAACCTACCACCTTTAATAAAATACAATATCCTATCATATCTAGTGTTTGTTCAGCTTCCTGCGTCCTTATCGATAAGCGACGACCACGTTATTAATATCCCCTTCACGGCCATCGCATGTGCTTGCTCAATAGATTTGTAGCAATAAAGCTCTTTAATTTCAAGTGAATTATGTATCTTAGAAAATTAATAGCCGTATCGTTGGTAATATAAATCTAGCCACGGCAATCATATTACAGGATAAAACCCACTATGGGGGAATTTTTCCTCCGTGTGATTACTGTATCATCAATATACAGCTAATGATTGAATTAATCTACAGGGGAACACTGGTAAAACAAGTTCTATAGCTAACATATCATTCAAGCTGAAAACCAATACATAAAATACGCGTTATTAATACTGGAATGGTGACTATTTGCTTGTTTGAGTCGTTTATGAAATGGAGTTTGGTTTCGACTTTCAGTTGTTACGCTATACAGTGCCCCCCCCCCCGGTGCACGTTGGTATGCACGTACGAGAATCCTTAATAACTGGAATTCAAAATTGCTGTGTTGGCAGTCTTTCCTAAAATAACACACGGCATGGCGTATACCCGTCTTGGTACAGAAAGCCTGATGGTATTTCCATCACATATATTACTGGTTGCTTATAAATACCTAATGGTCTGTGAATATAATGACTTGAAATATGATAACTGCCATTCCGTTACATCTGTGGAGAAGTGGTTGGCTTAATTCTGAAATCGTATGTCGTTCAGCTCAAAATGTTTTGTTCCGACTGGGCTAATGTACACAGGCATACACCATACAGTGATTTACGGGAGATTTCCCCCAGGCAGCGGCGCTACGATCTCCTCTTATTTCGAATTAAATCTGTCAAGGTTTTGTTTACGTGCACGCTAGTGTGTACACGGGACCTCCGTTTTCGTCCCTTACGGGCGACTATGCCAGCCGCACCGTCGGAACACCACGCGTTCAAGCACACAATAATTAGATCTCTCTCTCTCTCTATCTCTCTCTCTCTCTCTCTCTCTCTCTCTCTCGCTATCGTTCATCCGTAACGACAACTGTTGTGTTATTTTAAGTACTAATAAATTTATGTATTAATTACGGACTATGTGTTGTGTAACCATGCCCTCGGCTGACCGAGTGCGATAAGTTGTCATATTCTACCAGACACAAACCCAATCTGTAAGACATCCGAGTTAAAACAGTGATTATCTATTTGTGGTCATCGAGTTATCTGGTATAAACCATGTCTCATCTCCACCAATTCCCAGACACAAAGAATCACTTCAATAAGTGTCGTATATCAGCTTTATACAGAGGGCGAAGAGATCAGCTTGTGTCGGAAATTACTAGAACAGCATACGTCTTCAACTTATCGTATATTATTAGTCGAGAAATCTATAACCAGCCTGTCTGTCCCATGCCAATTTCGTAGATTACATCCCAAGGAGAGGAAATATAGACCATATAAAATCATATCGTTTTGAAACTTTGGCTTTATGATAAAAGGGATCAGGGGCGATAACATGTCAATTTCCATGGTAATAAGATTTACCATACATTCAATAAAACCAGACAAACTTCTGAAATACGACACAAATGATAGACCTAGTACAGACGGCTGATGTGATTCGTATTGAAGAACACCACTCTAAGTAATTAATATCATTACAGCTTTATCAAATATCAAAGATAGAGAGAGAGAGAGGGACAGAGAGACAGCGAGAGGGAGAGAGAGAAAGGGGAGAGAGACAGACATACAAGGACATGGACATTGAGGGATGGTAACGTCAACTCGACACAAATTAGATCATTTCGGGACTAAAATCGTTTGAAGGTTTTTTTTTACTTCCGGATGACATGGAGGAAACTCACAAAGTGGGACAGGGGACCCTACTTGTTATCACGTACAAGCTGGGAAGCGAAACCACTTGACTCAATGCAACACTTTATGATCTAACGCGCGCAAGTTGCCAACCCCCCCCCCCCCAACCAGCGCGTTATTTATAAACTATATCATAAATATATTACATATGGAGGTGGGTATTATATAATTGTTTTTATGTTCAATCCGAAGGACTAGACAGTAATGACGCTTCTAAAGACAAATGAAGGCCACTGATGATGCAATACGACTTGGGTCATATAATAAGCAAGAATATGTGTTACAGCGAAACATTAAATAAAATATTAAGACTCTTGATGTGTTAATGTCGCAAAATCTGTATTAAAATTCAACACCGTCAACACAGTTGAAATTATTAATCTACGAAGAAAGTAAAAACATAAAAGCGATATAAGTTTGACATTTTTCGTCTGGCTCAGGATACATCTGTGTAATATGAGTGTCATTAAATTCAAATCCTACTTGAGTCGTATAATATGTTGCTACAGATTTGTTTTCCGTTAATCTAATACTTCTTATTTACAACTATATACAGGTAAATGTTTTACACCCCACCCACCCCCAGTAACTGGGTAAATAACCGGATAACAGTCTCGATATTTTGACGCCCGGGACAACAATATGTGATATAACAAACCAAGCCTATATGATTAAAATACACATACAGATCTATATTTTGTTTCGTGTTTTTTATACTTTCGATGGCCTACACTACATGAAGATCTGACAAGTTATAGTGGCTTTTTGGCGCTATGACATTAGTTCTTTGATTAACCTATTAGAATTGACGTTACTAGTGGGTTACCCACACTTCCGTTCAAAACACGGCTAAAGCGCGGTGTAACAGACCTGTTAAAATGACTAATGCCTCACACCATTCAGAACACGTCAATGACAATATCTCTTCCGGATCCTGGTGTGGTAAAGACAAGTAAAATGAAATTTTAAACTATAAAAAACGAAACGAAATAGGTTGTGTGTTTTAATCAGGCTGAAACCAAGCCTGAGATTGTTGAAATCGTTTGATGTATCTATTTGTAATCCGTTTTAATTCTAGCGCTGTATCTACTATTGATATATGAACTGGGTCGCCAAATGGTGAAAGTGTGCGCGTTGATTCGTGTCGTAAAGTCTGTCATTGAGTCAAGTAGCGTGTTTTCATCAGTCGCTTGTACATGACAAGCAGTGGGGTTTGTTTTCTTCCGAGTCACCCGGCTTCATCTCTCTGCCAAAGATCCCTACGCGCAAGCGAATTAATGACGCGTTTATGGATTATAAAATTTTACCTGTGTCTTAAAAACTGGACACAAGGATCCCTTATTTTTTTCTCGACAAGATAAAACATCAATATTGATTGATCCGTGTTGTAATTCGTGTTTCGATTTAGCTCTTGAAAACGGCTCTGAATTACTGCCCCCCCCCCGTCATGACCGACTGTTCTGGAAAATGCCTAAGAAAATATTCATCTGCAATCTAACGCGGACTTTAACCCTCGCTAACCAACATTACATAGATCCTACGCACAGGTAGGTGTCATTTGTTAGCTTAACACGCCATGATTTTACGATCGAAACATCAATTTGTTTTACGTATTATAACACCATTCTTCTAACTCTGGGTAAGAACGCCGACCTTTATAAGTTCAACCGCCTTCTACATATGACGTCACATCACACGGCGTTTATCACTGGTTGGATCACTCGGCAAACCTCGGAAGATTTCGGGAATCTAAACTCGGCTGTATGATGAATTCCGCCATATTGGAACTACTTTAAAGGTCCCGGATGAAACATGGCTGCGCTCATTCCAAACACAAGTTGGCGACCTATTTGGCTAGCGACCTATTCGACCGATCCAGCTGTAAGATAATGACGAAATTACCCTTCTATTCTGAGCTGAAGGAATGGATAAAAATAATATATTCAACTTTCATTTGATAGACATAACGTTGGATTTTATTGGTTGATAAATAGAGACTGTTGTCTTTACTCTAAATAGGTTTCCAACGAACAGGTTGCAGCTCGATCGGTCGAATAGGTCGCTAGCCGAATAGGTTCCCATTTTGTGTAATAGCGTCAAGTTTTCCTGTTAAAGTAAACCGGTAGCCGCATCGCAAATGTATGGGCGTAGGTACATATCACTTACTGTCATACATCCGAGACTAGATGTAGTTTACGTAGTTTACGGAATCTGTCGAGATTAGCCAAGTGTGGTTGGATAGCCCATGCATTGTTTACATAAGACGCAGTGACGTAAACTCGTCCGAGCAGAATGGTGCCTTTTACTCATTGTATGTACTCATTTTCTAAATAGAAAATAGTTTTCATCCAGATATATTTTTCTAATACTTCAAAACATTACTTTAGAACTTAATTTGCAGGACAAAAGTTAATAATATTGTGAGCTAGTTAGCTCTCAGTAATTGTTGCAGCCCAGCGAATATTCACTGCTCATCAGTGTTGGGTTTACGATCGAAACGTGAATAAATTTGTTATATTCTGCAATGACATGCAACAATAACGCAACTATAAACATCATCACAATAACTTTATAACAATAAAATTATTGTTGGCTGTTTGGGTGGCGACAAATTCAAATGTCGAATTTTATCGATGTTTTATATTTTATGATTACGTTCAGTGTAATACCCACAATAAAAACAGCATGGCACACAATTCAACTCGGTCAATAATGTAATATAACTCGTTTAATAATGTAACATAACTTTATAATCGTCACAGTTTAAAACGAAATGAAATAATAAAAGGGGTAACGGTTTTCAATCACTCCACCAATCAAGTTAATAACTGTTTGAATATTGCAGTTAAGTTGGAACAGATATGATGAATTTCAGGTTATTGCCCATTATAAAAAAACAATTTATGACAATCTTTAAATATTGCCATTTAAGTTACTAAAGGTCAAGAGGTTGGAATCTTGAACACGGTAACGAACTGAGTCGGATTAAGTAATGTCTTTATTTATTACGGAACATGGGATAATTTGTTACAATTGAATGGTTATTTTCTGCAGGTAATGTGAGTAATGGGGATTGTATTTCCATGTTATATTTTCTGTGCAGGTGCATGTGGGATGTGATATATATTTTAACGACACTGCAGGTGCACGTGGGGTGGTAACAGATTGACATGGTGTAAGTTACTCTATAACATACACAATCTAAGTCATTGCGGGACCAACTCGCTTGTTTCTTTAGCAGTGGGGAAAAACTGGAGGACCAGGAGAAAACCCACGCCAAGTGACTCGATGACAGACCTTAGGATACAACGCGAACGCGCTATCTATTCGGCCATACACCCGAACCAACCCAACTCGCCCCGATGTTAAAAGCAAACTTAAAACATACCTTTTCCTTAAAGTTTTCCTTTAACGTTTGTGTAAATGTTTGTGAAGCAACCCTGAATCTATGGCTGTAATGTGCGGTATATCATATGTAAAATGTAATATGTCTATATGCTACATATTCATTGTTGAATGTGGGTGTTATCATATAGTATACCCAGTGTAAGCTACAGATCTTTCGTTATTACGTCGCTTTCTTAGAATTTTAATTCTACATGTGTATTCTTGTTTGTATGTGGGTGTTATAAGTTGAACCAGTGTTAGCTATAGTTCTTCCCTGTCGATATGCTGTTGTTTTCTTACAATTTGAAATATATTTTATGAATTATTTTATCACATTTTTATGAAATCACACAAATGCTTCATACAATCGTTTATTGTCAGGAACACGGAATAAAAACAACCCTCTTGACTCGGCTTGTTGGTGATGAGTAATATCGTATACGACCGAATGGCATATTTTCTCCGAGTTGAAATATTGTTATTATGTTGTTTTTTTCTTTATAATTTTCAAAGCTGAAGGTAAAATGTACTACGTTAGTTAGTTCCATCTACTAATTTAGTAAATCTTAAAAAAAATCCTTCGCTTTTCTCAAGCACAACTCTGAATTTCATGATGACCAAATATCAACGCCTTTTTTATCAATTGATTTTACTTTGATTTAAAAATACATTACGCAAGAACCAAATTTGCCTATTGCAGGATCGTTGAGTCTGAGTTAATGTTATGTAAATTATTAATTAGACATTTATGAATATAACGAGACCATAATCAACCCTGGATGCCTGTGATATTTAGCGTATTTTAATACCTATTTTAATTTGATAATCAACATTTTATTTATCATCGTTCCAACGTTAGTAATGACGATCGAGGCTAGCCTAAATTAGAATCGCTTGTATCTCGGCTTAGACATAGATTGAAGCAATGTGACTGAAAGTTTTATCATATTATTCGGTTTTCATTATCTTTTTGTTGACGCGAACTGAAACTCTTTATCTAACATTACCAAATGTTCTTTTCAACAATGGGCATCTTTCTCTCTCTCTCTCTCTCTCTCTCTCTCTCTCATCGTGTACGTAAACGATCCCTTGGCAGTTGGAGTTCGATAAAAGAGTGCCACTGTCCGGGCAAAATTCCCCCCATAGCACACTGTATGGCGTATGTCCGTCTTCATTAGCCAAGTTCGGAGCAGAACAGTAGGACGTTAAATTAAATTTCATTTTAATTCCTATGACGTGTTGCCTATTAAACAGTTTGAATATCGCTGTGTATATAATATAGATAATTACGACAATATAACTGTATTTATATGTAATCTATATTTTATAAACACAGTGCCATACCTGATAACTTGTATATATTTATACGTAACTATAATAATATCGATAAAACCATTATAACCTTTTGTAATCATCTCAACAAGTTCTCATTAAACACCTTAATAAAACTACTACAACAGGCATAAAATGGTAAAATGTGTTTATCTCAGAGGCATGTGTCTCAAATATTCAACATAATCGAACCAATACGGGGGTTGATTCATGTTAAAACAAGGCGCATGTGTCTCAAATATTTCATATAATCGAACTAGTACGGGCGTTGATTCATGTTAAAACAAGGTTTTATTATTGAGTAAGCAACCAACTGGCCTAACTATCTATTGTATGAATGTAGAGTAGTCTGATTGGCTATGAAACCTTGGGATGATATTGTTTATAGAACCAGGTATGTTTCAATGTTTATAAAGCCATTAGTAAAGAATGTATACAGATCGTTGTCATAACTCTGTCTGTTTCATGTAGTCAACCAATGAGTTGGGGTTTAACGTCCTACTCTTTTCTGCTTTAATCGGGGGGGGGGGGGGTGGCCGAATGGTTAGCACGTGCGTGCTGTATCATAAAGCCTGTCATTGTCAACTGGCGCGGTTTCGAATCCCCGGGGATGTACGTGGCAAGGAGTAGGATCGCCTGTCCAACCTCGTGGGTTTCCTGCCACTGCTAAAGACCCTTACGTGCATGCGAGCTATTGAGGTAAAATTAAACCATTTGTTAGTCCAGAGATGACCTAATTTGTGCCGAGTGCATGTTACCCCCTTCCCCCGACTTTCTCTGTTGGAATGAGTTTAACGTCTTACTGACCGATAAATTCGAATTTCACAACCATCGCTATAGAAGATGTTTCTCTGATTATTGTCACCCCACCCCATCCCAGTTGTTAATATCATCAAGTACAGGGGGATAGTATCCTTCGGGTGTTTATATTACGTGATATCAGGTACAGGTCCCTCAGTTGCATGTTAGCAGGTGCGTGTTAATTAACCATAGATTTAACGTTTATGTTTAGTCAATGACTAGTCATGCGCGAAAAATGAAGCGCCTAAAATAAAATGCCATGTAAATTCCAAAGTATGATTTTTATTTTAATGTATTTTGCAACATTTCCGCCGTGGTTATTTTCAACTAGTCATGAAATGGTGTATAACCTGTATAATATAAACGACCATACATCCCGCAGTGCGCTATGGAGTATAGTTTACCCGTATTAAACTTGGGCTGTCTATCTTTAGTTACATATACTGGAGAACAAACACTGAGCTAGTTGATCGTCGATTTTAGTCGCAAACACCAAGCATACTTCGTGAATTTTGTGCAGTATTTTTTTTTGTTCCACTTAAAATAGCATTATGCAAGATCAAAATCTGCTTATTACAGCTCTTTCTTTAGGCCTGAGATGTTATCTAAATAATCAATTAGACATTAATTAACATATCCAGACCATAATAAACTCTTAAAGTCAAGGCTAGCCTTCGATGTTGGCGGATTGAATTCCTATATGCCGCTTAATGGCCGCTGGTAATTAAATCAATAAAGTGGATAATCGAGACTATGCTGTTTATATTAATGATTTGAGTTATGATGACCGAGGCTATGTGAATATTTCAAATGCTTTTTTCTCGGCTAATAGTGGACCAATTTGACTGAAATTTTCAGCAAATTACCTTTACACTATCTAGTTTTTAACTATTATAATGAGAACTGCCATCTCTTTATCTTATCTCCCATAATGTAACTTTAATAAAATTATTAACCCTAACCCAACCCTAACCCTAACTTTAATAAAATTATTAACCCTAACCCAACCCTAACCCTAACTTTAATAAAATTATTAAAGTTTATTTAGTCTCTGTGTGTATCAAATGGAGTAAAACACATTAGAAAACAATATATTAATTTTCGGGTATGGCAGTCAGTTGGCGCAGAGAGAATGAATTAGATGCACCTCTGTGTATAGCATGCAGTTATGCTGACTGTGCAGTTTCCGCTTACCAAGTCCAACTGCCTGGGGTTCTTTCATTTGCCAATTATAGTCTCACCCAAAAGATTAGACGCTAGACGCTTTTATTGCCAGGCGAATTGTCCAACAAGTGAGAATCAAGTTCTACAATCCCGGATGACTTTCTCGACCACCGCTGTAATAGAACCGGAACTCACTGGTTAGTAAACCAGCTTCGTACTCAACGAGTCCCCGCAGCTCTCAAATAACCATTAGGGTGGAGTAACAAGTGGTTCAGTAATGTTTCATGAATATGTCAATGAATAACAATAAATACACGATTGAAATTTAATTAGATATGTATACTAGTTGAACTTCTGTCACCGAAATGTATCGATTCCTGTTAATAGCTAAATTCCCAATTATAATTGAACAAACGATCAACATCCTTTATACTCATTGAGGTAACGGCCAGTCATAAGGTCAGTGGCTTTCATACCCATTCAGTCAACGACCAGCTGCTAGGGCGTATTAATTTAAACTTCTGATTACCATAACTTCTGTTACAAATAGTCTTCAATATATCCCTTTGAACATGGGCAAAACGATCCCTTGTGTTCAATTAAATTTTATTATTGCTGTTACGAGATGATCATTCGATGTCAAAGAGAAAGGAAAAACAAATTAAGTTTTGTCATTGATCTTCCAGACAGTAACAAACTATATTATATAGAGAGAACGCGTGTTTGTTGGTCTTTATTATGACACATTGTTTTAAAATAACATTTTTTATATACAATAGCTTTATCTTTTATGTTTTTACGATTTTTTTAGTTGCATTACGCATTCATAAGTAAATAACTTAAATAAATCAACCTGTCGATAATATCATGTACAATTTAACGAACGTAACAATAACGTTTTGTTTGTCTGTATCTTCCATATAGTAAATATGGCTTCTGTATTAAATTCAGTATTGTTATTCATGCGAAAACTGATATTTCCTTGTCTCTAGCGAAATATATAAATTCATGGACTGTTAAAAATTTTATAGAGACACTGGCTCGCCAACCATTAGATTCCGGGTTCGATCCGAACCTTAGTACAGTAGTAAAAGCGGTTCCTTTTGCAAATTGTAGTATTCCTATCCAGTTTAGAATTATGTTTTTGTAATGTGTTTATATTCGATGATCTGGATGTAGCAATGGTGGACTAGTAACTTGATGTTATTTTAGTTTCCGATCTGTAAATCAGAATAATTTCATGTCAACTTTCTTTATATAATCGCTAGTCCAGTGATTGTTTTAAGGTTTCGTTGCGAAGTTCTATGAAACTTATGACAAAATGCTATACTTTCATGAGAAGTATATAAATTTCTGATCGACATTGCAAATCGTCATTCCCCTTTCAGTCTCTCATTTTGATCTTTTGATCTGTAATAATAACATTTCATCGTAAAAGAAGAGTTTGGTCTTCTCGGGTTTGCGATCAGTTGATGACTTCTTACGAACCAGTGTTTTAAAGGCACAACGATGTAAGATATTTTTTAAGTTCTTTCTCCTTAAGTAAATTAGATCTTGATTACGTCACGGTAATCTAATATGGGTAATATAAATACTGTATATATAATATTTATTGACCTATTATACTTGAACGATACTTTATACTTCTGAAACCGTAGTAACCGTATAATTAATATTGCAATTACTACTTCAATAAACTAGTAGATGTTCATGTTCTCGTCTTCTCAATTAAATTAAACATTAATTATAGACATACTTATCATTACTTTAAAATGTAATATTAGTTTTAATCGTACCATTGAACATTGATGTAGTTCATACCGGTATATACCTGAATAGATGTAAACAGACCGAAACAGACCGAAATTACTGTTCCTCAGTAATTTCGGTAGCTACGACTGGTCAGAATATATGATTAGACCTGATAGGATCACCACGATTACACCACGATTAAAACAACGATTGTGATAGAGGGAACCTAGGATCAGGGAGTAAGATATTTAGCTCTCTAACCTGGGCGTTGCCCGTTTGATCCTTAGACAATTTATCGGTGTTTCCCTTCATAATCCCCCGTGTGTCTTTAATTGAGCTTCCATCTTTACCATAAGATTGGCTGGACGTGTCACCACCAGTAATTCTCAGCAAATCTTTGGAGCAAGCTAAGAAGGAGCTGAGCGAGTATCGATACGACCCAATATACTCCGAGGATTCACGAGTGTTCTAAAGTTTCGTGTTATGATGTATACGGTTTAAATTGCCAACGATTTTTCTTAAGTGATAATCCATAAAGTACCCACTCTCCACGGTGTCTAATTACATCTACATGTGGGGTATAATCCCCGTTGGCTTTAATTGAACAATGTGGATATTTTTTTGTTTTACGGAACCATTATGAAACTCGTGTAGTCTGTCTTTACGACACTTATCGACAAGCATGCGTATCAGGAAAATATTGGACTAATGTAAATTAATGTTAATACCATTGGCGATATTTAGGGTTGGGCTTAGGAGTTATCTTCAAATTGCATTTATCACATTATTTCGGACTAACGTTTATGTCCAAAACATGTCTATTGAATTATGAAAATACATTTAAAGTTTCTGGCGGTGTCTTACATGACTAATATGTTAGGATATCCAACCCACAGAGAACATAAAGCATTTCGACATTGCATCTTTAGAATGAAAAGTCCCTAACTAGATTTGACTTGACAGGCTAAAAAGAACACTTCTAACTATGCTACACAGGCAAGCAAAATACACCCCAACTAATGCCAACAAAAACATTTATTCTGAGAAATATCGTCTATAGTTGTTCAATGTTCTAATTATCTCCCTAGCATCTGTCCAGTATCATCACGATGACGTCAAGTAATTACACACAGATTGTTCAATTCTAAAACAAAGAATAACACAATGTCAAATGGCTACATTCATAATATAGTGTCGCAGATTGGGGATCATTGTGGTCCTAAAACGAGAGTGGGAGAAAGACGAAGAGAGCGAGATAGAGGGAGAGAGAGAGACAGAGATTATCTCCCCTCGACATAAACTGCGCGCGTAAACGTTTTAACAGTATCCCTTCACACCAACATGTCCTTCCTTATAAACAAGGTTTGTTTTGAGTGAAAGTTTAACATTAAAACAGGATGATTGATATAATGAAATTAGAAATGATAATATTGATTATATTGTTATTTAACATGGTCTGGGAATTTGTACCAGATAACAATATGATCAGCCATAGATAACAACCTGTTTAGTAATAGATATGGTAGATAACGTTATCTATATGATTGACAACAAGTATTGTTTTACCTGACATGATGTGACATGTTCTACCTGTTTTTACTTTGATCTGGCGTCACACATATAGATATATATATAGGTATGTTTCGTGTTTAAAGTTCATTTAAACCTTAATCTGGCTCATATACACAAATGATGATCCTAGTTTTGCTAAACTTGCGATGTTCGTTTACAACTAGACACGGTAGCTAGTTGACCGACATTTTAATTACCTTATCGACCATTTTCGTCTAAAACACTAAGTGTACTACGTTTTTTGAAAATTATTTGTTCTGCTGTCATTTCTACAATTTAATGAAATTAAAAATGTATATTTAGTCTGTAGGCGTGTACATGTATGTAGAAAAGATGTAATTAAACCTAACCCCCTTAAATAGTAAAATAATGTTTAAATATGGCCGTCTTCCATGGCAAAGATCTATTCTCGAAGCAGATAGTTCTGTGCACACAATGGGCACTCAACTGAATACATAAGTACGATAAGTATGTATTAAGCTAATGCAAGAGAGGGAGAGGGAGGGTAACCGCCGGTCGACACGAATTAGGTCATTTTCTGACTAGCAATTGTTTCAATTTTAATTCAATAATTAGCTTGTGTGTAGAGGCCTTTAGCAGAGGGGGGATGGGGACTCGGAGAAAACCCACAAGGTATGACAGTCGACCCTACCCCATGTCACGCACAAACGGGGAAACAAAACCACGCCACTTGATTCAATGGCAGACCGTCTGATCCAACGCACATACACGTTTTCATTCGACCCCCCCCCCCCCCAAAAAAAAAATATAAATACCAGTGTGGCATTGTTGATGTTATGTTATATGAACGTGAGTGGGTGGGGAGGGAGTATAATTCACAAATACAGACTGTTTAGTCAATAAGATCATTAGGTCACATCACCGTTTTTAGACTTTAGGTTCATTAAGTTTAACATGGCTTACATCTTCCAATGAAGACTACAAAATGTGAAAGATCGAGTCAGCATTCGGCAAAGTCTAACGATGCATTATAAACATCTACAACTTGCAAGCATTGCTAATTAGTTTGAGCCACGAACGAGAACGAGAAAGATCTGGAAAGGGTTGTACGTCTTTATTCACGGGTTGCGCTACATCGGCGACCATCATCTGTTAAATTAGCACGGACAAACGATATGTTAATTACAGACAAGTTGATTGGTTTACGGTACGTTCTGGAAAATAGACATACGTTTAGCCGACAATGAGATTTAAATCTTAAAAGTAAATGAAATTGTGTTAAATTACCTGGTGTTATGCTCCAAAAGGGCCAACAAAAGCATTGGCATGCCATACAGCGTGCTATGAGGCAAATATACCGTTTAGGAATTCAGAAATATTTGTGATGAAAATAAGTTAATTTATGACACGCGTATTGTTGCTGTTTGATATCAAGATGACGTCTTATTATTCAAATAAAGGAAGAGTTCCTCCTCGTGCATTAAAGAAAAAAATACCTCTTCAGAAACAAAATGGAAGGCAAACAAGCACCATCGATCTCATGTCGAAACAAGATGAAGAAACTTGACATGAAAAGAAATGAAATAAAATGCAGTGAAGTGAAATGAAACTGAAAAACACAATTATATTTCTGCAATATTCTCTTCCTGACACGCCTACTCATCTATTTTTTAGACTACCCCTGAATGACCTGTACAAAGTCCGGTTCCATTTATTTTTATACATAGTCGCCGTCGAGGTGTACACTGTTGTCAAACGTGTTGCAAAGCCTGGATGCCGGTTAGGAAGACATTTTGTTCAGCCACCCTAAACAAGGTCATTCTTAGCTGACACGGCGTCATCATTACTAGGAATTTTTTTAAAACCGTTTTCATCCATTGTTAAAAATCTGGGACACAAATTATCAGGATCTGTTTCCAAACGACACAGATTTGACATATTAAGGTATAGCGAGGATATTGCGTGTATTTGCTAAATCAATCAGTGTCTTAGCAACTAGATGTTCTAGTGAGTTGATAATAGGCTTGTCGTGTAAATAAATATCTAAATAATAATTTATATAATATCTGAAGCCAGTCAAACAACGTGCAAAAGGCCAATATATCTCATGCATAATGCCGAATTTATTCATTATACTGACGCCTCTTCAAAATATCTTGTCTTAAACAAGGATATAATGTGGAAAATATTTCAAAAATAACATTAAGTTTATGATTACACTAAGGTTAATGTCTAAAGTTTGTTTCGTCCATGTTCGTAAGCGGGATTATCAGCTAACTGGCCTGATTCCGATTTCTAACTCAGGGGGCATATAATTAGTCTGAAACCGATTCTCTTTCAGTGGATATAATAATACCTAGGTGAGAAACGGGTTGAATTAAAAGAATTTGGACCAAAGCTCACTAATTTTTGCTAGTTAGACAATCGGTGAAGTTTAAAAATTGTCCACGTGCCTTAAAGCGGGATTTAACCATCCGGTTAGAGCCTGAGTTTCAGTACTGCTCCAGTATGGAGTCCACGGGTGAACGAGTACAATTACTGAGCGACTTGTCGATAAGTTTTCTCTATTTGTCACCATACTATCACATAAAATATAAAAAGCGATTGATCAAGAGACCCTTCATAAGCTAGTATGGTGACACGGTGGATATGCGAGTAGGACATTGGTTCGCAAGCCTACAGGTCCCGTGCTCGATCCCTGCATTGAACGAACAAATTCATATGGACGAAGGGAAAGGAGACAAAATGAAGTACGCCCCATCCTTCGCCATCGGTTTTGTTTGGGTAGCATATCTTAGGTACCGTTCACGATGGGTTAGGTTTAGGGTTACACCAGTAGAACTCTAGCTCTGTCAGTATGATATTTCACCTTGGAATAATTATTCACTCACGGTAATAAATCCGAGCTTGTTTTTGTCAGACAAGGCCTATAAATGTTAATTTTAATGACCATGCCCATGAGTTTGTTTTTGATAAATGTTAAGGGCCAAAACTTCTATTGTTTTTATCTTTTTAAGTTCAACCAGGACGATAGTTTTATGGGGTTTTTTTTTACTGAGAAACCCATATTCACAAAATTTCACCTGTCTCAAACTCTTGTCAGACATTTTGACATAAGTTACTTATTTGGCCAATAACGCCACATAGGTCACCAAACAGACAATATCAACCTCTTCATACAGACAGCTTTTTAATTTGATAAATAGGACATGTCAATGTCAACACCAGACGTCTAGAAAACCCATCAAATAATTTATAATATTCTGTTCCTCGAATCTAATGAAATACCTGTCAAAGTTCGAACTTTGTTTGTGAAACTATCGAACCTTTTTTAAACGAGGCAGAAGCAGTATTTGGTGTTTTGAGTTTGAAGTGAAATCCCGTCAATGCCTGATCAATAGTTACCATAGATTGTGGACGACCATTTCCTAGTAATAGTGCAACATCCACACCCTTCTGTCCATGACATGAAATAGTGGTTAACGTCCTACTGTTCTACTCAGAATGGTCTGATGAAGAAGGACGTACGCCATGCAGTGTGCTATGAGGGGAATTTTGCTCGGGCAGTGGTGATACCACCCACTTTTATATCAACTGCCATGGGATTTTTTACGTGCACGCTAATATGTACTCGGGACCTCGGTTTTTCGTCCCATCCGAACGACTAGACAGCTGTCCTTGTCATGCCCTCCGTCCTGCATCACTGACACGGGGAAACCATCTCAATGAACTTTTTCGTCCAATGCAGGGATCGAACACCCAGCCTCCAGGATAGGGAGCCAGCGTCCTACCCACTAAACCACGTGATCCCCCGAATTCCCGAGAAACATTCGGGGCCAATGTCAGGATCGAACCCACAGCACCCCTGAAATAGTGAAAATCACGAGAAACAGTGGCGGTCATTGATGGGATCGAACCCGCGATAACCTATCTATCACTCTAACATAATTGGCTGACATGTTTGTTGTAAAAACAGCAAAGAAATTCAACAAGTGATTTTGTGACAAGCTATCGATAATGTCTTATTACCGTCATATTGTTATTATATTGAATAAGCCATCATTTTATGACAAGCTATTGTATACTATGTTATTATCCCGGGGCTAGTTTGATGGAATAACATGTCGGTGTGTGTTTATATGCTTCAGTTATTGGGTTAAACAGGTGTTACGTAACGTGTGACGTATCACAGATATTGTATTTTACAGAGTGTCCATAGTATCTATAATGAGATAAGTCGGGGTTGGCGTGACTCAGTGAGTGTGAGAGAGAGAAATGAGGTTTAACGTCCACTCGACAAAAACTAGGTCATTTTGGGACTAACATATGGTTTCATTTTATTTCAATAATTCGCTTGCGCGTAGGGGTCTTTAGCAGCGGGAGGAAACCGGAGTGCTCGGAGGAAACCCACGAAGTTGAGAAGGCGCCCCTATCTCCATGCCACATATGCTCACACCAGGGCTCGAAACCACAGCCGCAAGCCAGAGGTGACCGGCCAGCTATTGGTCGAAGCGCGGCACTCTAGACCACTAGGCCATCCCAACTCCCCTCAGTGAGTATGACTTTGTCCTACCCGATATTGGTGTTGGCCAGGAAAGGTCATCGGGATTTTCATACGAGCCCCCACCCCTTCCCCACGCTATCATTGGTTGCAAGATAGTTTTCTAGAACTGTTCCTACCACTGACAAGTTGAAACAACAAATCCCCTGATTAGTGAGCCAGCGCCAGCCACTGAGCAACTGTATCTAATATGACTCAAAGACACTGACATTACGGCTCCTAGCACATTCTACGACACTAAATTAAATAAATTAGTACAAAAATAAATTACATTGGATATATATGAGCTCTGTCATCGCTTCAACTGGCGTGATTTCGATTCCCGGTTACACGTGACAAGGAGTAGGGTCGCCTATCCAACCTCATGGGCTGATCGATCAACAGTTTGTTTTCCAACAGCGATCAAACATTTTCTATGAATTTTTTATACGAAAATAAATTATATTGAAAATAGAACTGTAGTTACACAAATGGCCAATATTCCACGAAAATAAATTATATTTAAAAGGGAGCTATAATTCTATGAGTACCAATATTTTGTACGGACATAAATTATATTGAAATTGGAATTCTGTTGGTGCCAATATTTTATACGAAAAAAAATTATATCAAAAATAGATCTATAATTCTACGATGACCAGTATTTTGTACGAACATAAATTATATTATTGAAAATAGAATTCTATTGGTAGCAATATTTTATACGAAAATACATAATATTGAAAATGGAACTATGATCATATAAGTGTAAATATTACATACAACTGCTTACGATAATAAATTATACGGAAAAAAAACAATATATTACATGAAAGCAGATAATAATGAAAATACAACTATAATTCTATACAAAAAATTGTTTCACGAAAATAAATTATATTTAGAAAAATATATAATCCTATGAGAATCAATACATTACAGAGAAATAAAATCTATATAAAATAGAAATATTCGAGTACAAATACGAATATGTATTTAAAGAGGTAGCATTCTGCTATGAAGGCAGACATGTTATACGACAATAAATTATTCTGATAATATTTCATATTCTATGAGTACAGTCCAACCTCGCGGGTTACCGCTGCGCCCTCCGGTCAGTGTATCATACGAAAATAAACATCTTGTATGAAACCACAATTTGTTTATGAACGATTCTATCAATTGACCCAGACAGACTCTTTAGCAAATTATTGAGTTTTTTGTTTGTGGATAATCTATTGCTGCTTTTAACAAGAAATTTAATTAGCAAATTATTATTGATGTTTTATAATGAAAAAATCATGTCTGATAATTAACAATACAACACTCTTCTCACAGCGAACTATCTTCCGTCGCTAAACTCTACAGTACCATGTGTTTAGCAGGTAACGGTCGCGGATTGTAATAATTCCAGGACATGTCTAATACAATGACATCACTTTAAATTCAAGAAGGACGTTTTTACTTTCTAATAGATCACGAACTTTAACAGATCAGAAACAAGGGAATATTACGATTCGTGTAACGCCATGAATCAATCTTAGATTTCTCTTCCTCGTTTAATATAATTTGCTTACGCACACGCATTTTACTGGTGTACCATATTGTAATCTAATCCCCGGTTGAACGTGGCAAGGAGTAGGGTTGCATGTCCAACCTCGTGGGTTTTCTCCGGGTACTCCGGTTTCCTCCAACTGCTAAAGACCCCTAAGCACAAGCGAATTATTGAACTAAAACTAAACCATATGTTAGTCCCGAAATGACCTAGTTTGTGTCGAATGGACGTTAAACCCCATTTCTCTCTCTCTCTCTCTATATATATATATATATATATATATATATATATATATATATATACTTTATTTACTTTAATATATATATATATATATATATATATATATAAATATATATTGTAATCTCTCTCTGTCTTTCTGTCTCTGTCTCTCTCTCTCTCTCTCCCTCTCCGACCGCCCCCATCAGGAGCGCCACAGAGCAACTTCCTAGTTAAATTTGAATTGAATTGTATATGTAACGAACTAATGTATCGGATATGATACGCGACAGGGTAGGACAGACATGTTTTCTACCACGTCAAGTTATAATATCATCACAAAAGATGTATGACAAGTTTAATTATTATGTCTTAAATGTGACAAAAATCAATAAACCCTTAACAATATACTCTTTTTACCCATGTAACTGGGTTCAATAGACAGAAAACAATACATACACAGAGATATACCATACAAGACAAGAACTTTAATCTTAAGAGATCACAAAGTTTTCAAAAAAAAATCCAGTAAATCCAGTAAATAAGGCTAGTGACGATCAAATGCGTCAATTACGTATCAAAAGACGAAGAATCTGCGATAATCCTTAATTGTATGTGGGAGTTCTGTACAATGAAAGAGATGGGGTTTAACGCCCTACTTTTTCTGAAATGAAATTTATCAATGAGCGTACGTCATACAATGTGCTATGAGTGGAATTTTGCAACACCCCTACTAACTATTCTAGACTATAAAGATAAAGGCTATATATAATAAAGAAGGTGTAGGCATAAGTACGCCATGAGATTAATATTGCCCGGAAAACAATGCTACAGCCATATGTTATTTCGAATTGAACCTATCAAGGGTTCTTCTACGTACACGTCAACGTGTACATGTGACTTAAATTGCCGGCGTCTGTGCACAATCATATGACCTCGCTTTGGAAATCAACCTTAGAAATCAAATTGTCCGTGTGTTAGTCCCAAATTGTCTGTCTCGTGTGTTAGCACCAATCATGTCCGTGTATTAGTCCCAACATTGTCCGTGTTTTAGTCCGTGTTCCCAAAATTGTCCGTGTGTTAGTCCCAGCATTGTCCGTGTTTTAGTCCAAAATTATCCATGTGTTGGTCCCAACCTTGTCCGTGTTTTAGCCCAAAATTGTCTGTGTTTTAGCCCAAAATTGTCCGTGTGTTGTGCTGACGACACGATAAACTCCAATCTACTTGCAATTGATCCATTACTAATTAAAATATTCAGTACTTAATTTTACATCTAGATCAACTACTGATGTAGCCCCTTTTCAAACCATTAAATCCTATTTACGCCTCTCAGATAAGCTGTGACATATTAACATTCAGATAAGCTGTGACATATTAACAAAACTACTCATTCTAGATGTGATATATTTATAACAACATACAATAAATACTTTGTTTTGGGGTGACGTTTCCACGAGTAATTTCTCTACGTTTTCAAGCAACTAAAAGAAAAAACATTGAGAGAATACACTTAGAAACGTCGCCAAGATAAATTTATCATAGCTTATTGTTCTACCGACCTGGGACTAAATGCTTCTAAAACATTAATCTCACTTCTATTATTTTACTTCCTCGAGGAAACTAAAATTTATTCTTGTTAATTGTTTTATCGGCCAGTTATTAAATGTCTCTAAAATGAACATCCCACTGGTTTGCACTGACTGGACAAATGAAGACACGGTTACCAAATGCCACTAGAAGATTATTCTGACTTATATTATTATACTTCCCGATTATATTTTGGTGAATAAAACTGCTTAATTTGTGTATAAAACCCATAAAATCCGCTACCTCGGGGCAGACCAACTAACTCAATATACGTGATACGTTTTCAAACAACTTAAACCCGTCATGTCGGTTTTGATCTGGAACTGGAGACTCGTGTCACAGGTTGTATCATACTGTGTCTGGGTAAATCAAGAGGGTTTTTTACTATAAAAAATAACGTGTAGGTGACCGGAAATCTTAAAAGGGTTACGTGCTAGGATAAACGGTTTTGACGTCCAAATTATGAGCTGAAATTCTGAGACACGCTACATACACCATTCCTATTTATTTGGACGCGGACCTTAGTTTTGGAGATCGGGATAGTCCGTTTAAGGAAAATAAACTGTCTGTTACCTTGGAACTCTGAGAAACAGGATTGGATTAAAAGACCAAAGTAATGTGTCTGTGTCTGTGGCCATGGGCCTTATACACCATTATTATATTAATTGATATTGGGTTAAATTATAGCTTATATCTCATATTATGTTTTGCAGGTGCTTGGTGACGTACTAGTAATTACTATGAACTCGAATCAACAGCACAGAAGACTACAACTGTATTGTGACAGTCATCAACAATATCGTTAACAACACCTTGACCTTAATTAACCAGGAAATGAAAACGGTTTTGTATAAAACTGTGTAAAAGTGTGTTATTTTCAACAATATCGGCTATTATCGCTGTTTGAACTGTTCGAACTAATTACATTCCGATTTACCGACTATGTTTTTATATTGATAAAGTCGTAACAATAGTGTGTTATTATAAACCAACTAAGGGATTCTATCGAAAGACACAAGAGTTTATATTACAGATGTAAAACTCCTGCTACAAGAAGTCGTATTTAGTGTTCAATAAATACTATTGATTTTTCGTCCGCTTGAACTCGTAGTGATATCGCAGACTATATTGATCGCATTGAAAGGTTTGAACTGTGTGTGAAATAGCTTTATTTAGCGTCCGCTTCCACCAAAGTGATATCGCAGACCAAAGGTTTGAACTAACATTCTGTATAATAAATACTATATGTTAAACTGGTGGAGAGGCCAATACCCTGGACAGTTCTGGTCAGTCACAGCTTACCTGTATAATATAAACTGGTGGAGAGGCAAATACCCTGGACAGTTCTGGTCAGTCACAGCTTACCTGTCAACCATGACTAATTAAAATTACTAATAAAAATGTTTCCATATTGGATTTGAACGACAACACTAAGATTGTCGAGCGATTATTACGGAGATATCACATACTATCTATAGGTATCCAATATTGATTTATAAGCTTAAAGTCACGCTGATTGATATCACTATGACCAAGGCTATGATAATGCCGGAGGTTTATTAGATCTATCAATAACCGTTGAACAAATAATTATGTTTAATCTTTGGTCTCTACCATATCATCTAATTGATCCGTGTTTCATTGGATCGAATCAGGTCATTAGTGAAGCTGGAAATTAGAACTGGGACCGGATCTGTGGGATAAATAGACAAATCTTATACCATTAGCAGTCATTCTCGGTGGGAAATACCGGTCTGAGCTTTTGTTACACCTCGTCATACAGGTTAATAAGTACGCTTTAATCCTTTTAATACGTGCCATTTCTTGGTTGGTTGTGAATATTGCTAGATTCCCGTTAGACCTCGATCGATTATTCATATTGTTCAATCATTGTGTTTGTAGCAGTGCCAGGAAACTATTATTTGAACATTAAAATTGGCTGTGAAAAAATCTGCATCCGGACAATCCGACGCGTTTATTGTTCGCCCTCTTTTGTCGGTGAGAATTACAATAAGACAAGAGATTCTTCAAGTGGACTGAGACGACCTCGAGTGTAGAACTAATTCATTGGATTTTTCGTTCAGGTGAAGACAATTGTCTCCAAAACAACGAAGGGTCGTGGATACTTTCGCGATTTGGTTTATTGAAGATGGCAATTTATTGACTATTTTGTGTTGAAAGATAGTAGTTCACTGACTATTTTGTGTTTGGTGTGTCAATTGAGACAAACTCGACGTAAGTAAGTTCTTATATATAAATCGGAGAATTATTTAACAAACGACAACAATTTGTCGGTAGCCATTACATAGTCCTACACCGATATTGACACGCAGACGCACTATCCCGGAGAAAAAATAAACTGTTATCCAGATTGTAGTTTTTTGTATTTTTGTAAAACAGAGAAAAACGTGTTTTTGTGGATCTAAGAAAATATATATATTATATTGGGAAATGCGTCCATCCTAAAAATTGTGGGTGATTTTGATTTTATCTTTTATCGTGCTGGGTTTCAAGATATTTGTATATATCAAAACATGTTTAGAATTGCTCTGTATACACGGAAGAAGAGTTGAATGCTGTTATAGGCAATGATTAAAGCAGGTAGATTTAATATCTTCAGTAAAAGCATCAAAAGGCATTTCGTGACATGTAACTAAAATCTCCACGACACTTAGCTTGTTGCATCTTGGTAAACGATCCGCCTAGGAATGATAAAACACGCAACAGTCTTAACAAACAAGGGGCGTATCAATCCTGACAAACGACTTGGTTCATAAAACAGATGATAGGCTTTCACTGGCAACTAAACTAAAACAAAAACTAAAACGTATTTTAGTTATCAGTTTGTGTACGACGGAACAGCAGTTTTGTAAAAAAGGACGGGGAATAAGAGCAAGACGATTAAGAAGATTTGGATTAATGGACATTAAACGGTGTGTGATTATTTATTTACGTTCCGTTAATCAAAGAGCGAAGAAGTCGACAGGACAAACGGATGGCTGCAGTCAGACACGAGCTTGACTCAATCGTGCTAAGTTGTAACATCGCCTGGTTTAAGAACCCAGGGGACATCAGTCCTCGACAGTAAATAGTAGGACGTTTCACAGTTAATACAAGAGAAGTTATAGGCTTCGATCACTTACAGACAAAAGACCATTGACAAGACACGCACCTTTTTTAGAGATGAAAAAGAGTTTGTGCTGATTGATTTACCTGTCAATAGAACAGTGTCGACAGTAAAACATTTCACCCAATCTCACCAAGCGAAATCTAGCGACCTGAACCGTTTAATAACGATTCAGCTTTATTGATACAACATAGAAAGTTGATCGCTCAATCTCTCTCTCTTACTTAACTAGTAGTTATTCGATAACATTTCCCACTGAACTGACATCCCACTAAGGAGAATATGACATTTGTGAAATCCTTCTGAATATTTGGAAATGTGGTAATCGTCGCCATGAATTGCAAAATAGACATTTGTTGACATTTTCATATGACATGATTTCAACTGAATCTTGGCAGGTAATTTGGTGTTGAACATAATACATTTGAGTGTTTCATGAATTAGAAACTGTATTTCCCCTGTGGTTACATTTGAAATGCATTAGGCCTTTCAGTAAGTCTATTCAGAAAACAGAAATCATCTGAGAAATATTAGAAATGTTTTAAGTGGGCAAGAAGACGATACGTAATATTAGTGACATATGAAGTGATTATCGCTTTTGAAACATTAAATAACAGAACCGATTTTTCTATCGGAAAAAAGAAGTGAGTTGATGCTATTAGATTGTGTTTATGTACAGTAGTAAATCAAAGATATTGTTTCAATCAGGCAATAAACATTTGGTCGGGTGTTTTTCCTTTGACCCCGTTGGAGAAGATAGAAACTGGTAGCAAATTGAAGGGGTTTCATCAATTAAAATATAAGTCAGATTATCTTTAAGGGAAAAGTAAGTATTTTAGTATTTCTATCTTCAGCTTTTTGATTTTTATTACACAAACGACAAAAAGACGATGACATCGAGAGATGACGCACACAATACAATTGATTTATGATTATGGAGGTTCAAGAATAAAACATTTTATACGTATTCGATTTCTTTCTTTCTAGAACTGGCGGCTCTCGTGATACGTGAGAAAGGTTATATTTTCTCTCATACGAGACGAGAATTCTGAAACCCGGAAAACGAGTATATCTGCGTTGGCACGACACATTATACATGTATTTTATTCTGCGTCGTTCTGTCACAACTATTATTCCCGTTTGTTAGAAAGAAGCCCTGATGCTTTGAACATCTTGGCGGGTTGTTATAAAGATAATGTTCGCTTCGCCGTGTTATTTAACTGCACAGTAAAATCGGAAGTTATAGACGATGCAAGGGTTATTACGATTAATTATAGTGCTTATCAAAGGATTAAAATATCCAGCTAGTAATTTCCAGGATTAAAATATTTAGCTAAACCGTCAGTAATGTCTAGGATTAAATGTTCTGCTAAGACGTTTGTCATTTTTAGGATTAAAACGTTCTGCTATTAAGTTAGTCATTTTTAAGATTAAAAAAATATTCCGCTGAGCGTTATTCATTTCTTATAAATTTAGTTTTTTTCAATATGGATGACATGATTTGCTTACTTGGATTAAAATGTTCAGTTGGTGGATTTCAAATAATTAGGTAAGTCGAGATATTTATTACTGAAAGGGGAGGGGGGGAGGGATATAACGCATACGCTTTAGATCATATAATATGTCATTGAGTCAACTGGCGTGGTTTTGACCAACACTTGTACGTGACAACGGGTAGGGTCGGCTGGTGAAGGCGAACATGCGCCCGCCATACAGTGTGCTATGAGGGAAATATTGCCCAGACTGTGGCACTACGGCCTATACTTATATCGAATTCGAACTGCCAAGGGATCTTTTACGTGTACGACTAGGCAGTTGTCCTTGTCAGGTCTTCCGTCCTGTATCATTTACCAGGAGTACCCAGGCCGGAAAATCTGGATGAACCTTCTCGGCCAATGCAGGAATCGAACACCTGACCGCCAGGCTAGGCAGCCAGCGACTTACCCGTGTAGCCACCGTGACCCCCTGACCGTATTATATAAGTCGATATGAAATAGGAACTTTGATTGGTGTGGTGTTTTCAGTGTTCTCTCGCATGTCCTGTAGTACGTAAGAACTGTTATCTAATGTAAGGCAAGGGTTCGATCGCACTTGTAGACTGACGTTATCTGCGAAGTTTGTTTTTTAACCGTTGTATTTGACAAGATATATTTATGATATAGTAAATGTCGTAGACGGTGATAATGATATCCTATACTGTATATGTATTACATTTGACGTAATTCATAGATTGTTTTGTCGAGCTTAAATTTGTTGATCAACCCAGTGTTAAGATATATCCCATTCTGTGTTTCACTGTCGACACAGAATATCACCTACTAAATTAAACTGCATTGCAGTGGCGTATAGTGGTGTCCAAGCTTAAGTACTTGGTTGTATGCCCCCGAGTTTCAAGTATATTATTTAATATTCATAAATATGGGGAAGGGGGAAATTTTTCTATATATCACAAAAATCAATTAAATCGAGCAGCGTCGGCAAAAAGGTTAAGTTTCAAATTCCGAATATCAAAAAACATAATATTATAATTTCATTCTTAGATTGGATGACCCGTATCCCACCCCCTTTACTCATCATGATGTATGAAACAAGTGGGAAAAAAATCAGATTCAAAGATTTGGTTTGATCGGAGTGTATAGCAAGAGAGTTTTATGGGATACTTCAGCGTGGTTTACTCTATCAGAATGGTCGTGCAGAAGACGTGTCAAGGAACAGCGTCTAGTCGGGATGAACAACTGTTGCTCCGTGAACACGTTGTCACGCGTGTAAAAGAAGCCTCGGCAGTTTGAATACATGATGTATGCCCGTCTTCATTCATCTTCAATAGAAGGCTTAATCGCGCTTAAACTCAGTACACCTCGGCACATTTCCTCACTAATTTCGACAATTGAGCTGGGGAGCACTCAGATGGATCGTCAGAAAATATCGCAAATACCAAGTCTCGCGCTGTCCAACTGTCTACCTATGATATTCAAGTTGCAAAGTTCAAGGTTCGTTCAATGTCAAGGTTTCCGTGCAGTTCGCCATGTTTTATTTGAGTGTGTTTGTGCCACGATATCTGATTGAACAGGGCTATTATTCATGTATCTGTAGGAAAGGGAGGGGCAACTTTCGGGAAACCAGACTAGTCTAGCAACGACTAGATGTTTTAAAACTTGCGGTCTTCGCTTCGGAAACATCGACTTCATTAGACCCACTGGTAAATTAAAACTTCGGAAACATCGACTTCATTAGACCCACTGGTAAATTAAAACCGATTTTCATTTCATTTTCATTTACATACTTTTGAAAAGCTTATTTTTAAACAAGTTCAAAATCCTCGGGGTTTTTACAACAGAGTCGTCTTGCGTTCACACGTACTATAAGCCAAACCAGTTTAACAATTCTGGCCTCAGAGGTCGGATGGTAGCTTAACTATACATGGTAGCTTCATATTAGTTATTCGGTTCTGGCACTGAATGACACTGCGATTTTCTCGGAAATGTAAATTACCACATAGTGCGCATGTCCAAAGCTAGCTGGATCCGGTGATTTTAAATCAACCAGTTCACACGGCCAAGATGAACCAGATTAAAAGATAAAGCCTTCGCGAAGACAAGTCGCGAGCTGGGTTTTTTAATTGGTTTATTTGCCCTACATTTGTGTTTAGACGACATAGTTGGACTGGCTTAAAGATTCGAGGGGGTTTTAAAAACAGGTCAATCAGTTCAATTTGTTTCTATAATTCACTGAGATGAGAACGTTGCTATCTTTAAAGTTTCATAAATATCCATGGCTTTACGAAGAAAACGGTTAGCTTTTTTAAATTAGTTTTTAATCAGATTTCATTTTTTAAGTTTTTCACTCAGAACACCAATTATAACCTATACATAATAAAATGGATTTGTTATAACCCGTCACAAATTATCG
Source organism: Patella caerulea (assembly GCA_036850965.1). Classification (NCBI taxonomy): domain Eukaryota; kingdom Metazoa; phylum Mollusca; class Gastropoda; family Patellidae; genus Patella; species Patella caerulea. The sequence goes on along the minus strand of JAZGQO010000010.1, from coordinate 117,746 downwards.
CTGTTTCATGAACATTAGTCATGCCATGTTTAACTTCTCATGGTAAATTACACAAGACCTTCTGCTGTAAATTATCGTTATACATCTCTGCACCCAAACACCGGCGAATTTTGTTTCATGCCGTAAATGAAAAGATAATCGATATTAAAGCGGAAACATTTATCGTATTTATAACGGTAGGTTGATTAATCAAGGTACTAGAGAGATATTTAACGTCCACTTGACATAAACTAGCTCATAGTTTGATTCAAATTTATTTCCATAATTCACTTGCTCCTATGGACTCAAACAAAACCCGCGAGGTTTGAGTGGACAAAATGGTTGTTACAGTAGTTTATACACAGTACGAAAACCATATAACGTCATAATATAGTTTAGATGGCATTATTTCGACTTGAACATTGCTGGTATTTAATATTATTTGATTGAAATAATGAAGAGTGAGGTGGGGTCGCTAAACTAGAGGTCCCTTGTTCCATCCCTGCTTTGGCCGAGAAAGTTCATCGGGATTTTTCGGCGTGGTTCCCTCTTGTAAGTGATACGGAATGGAGGGCCTAGCAAAGGACGACATATAATCGTTCAGATGGGAAGAAATCCTGAGGTCCCGTGTACACAATGGCGTGCAAGTAAATGAACCCTTGACAGTTGGAATTCGATCTAAGAGTAGGCCAACGAGTAGGCAAAATTTCCTTCATAACACATTGTACGGCGTATACCTGTCTCCATTAACCGAGTGGGAACAAAACAGTAGAACGTTAAACTTCATTTCATTTTCGAAAAAGATATCTTTAATGCTCATAATAAAGAACCATACCGGACGATGTCCTGGACTGGAAATTTAATAAATAACATCTTTATATTAAAGTCATATCTTATTGATGTGCTATTGTAGAAACTTCCACTTCCGTTTGTTATTCGTGCGCTATTGTAGAAACTTCCGGTTTTGTTCCTTTTATTGTGCCATTGTAAAGACGAGACTGTCATCTCACTACAACTTTATTGAATAAATATTCTGATGTCATGATGGCATGCAAAAGATCTTTTAAATCTATTTTATGTTTTATTTATTATCTTGAGTAACGATCCGTGTAGATTTTATTACTACTTTTACTTTAAGCATATTGATTATGTGTCTAGATTGATGTTAACCACTGAAGTCAAGTGTCATCATATCAAATCATCCAGCGTTCATCTCAATCTGGCTAATCGTGTTTTATAATACGCGGAAAGGTCGGGTGGCTCAGGGAGTACGGCACTAGGGTTCGATCATGGTTTCCGTCCACATATTGGTCAAGAAATGTCAGCGTTAGGTTTAGAGTATATCAAATGCTGATTTGCAGTGGGATGACCTGTGTTTATGTCTGGTACACGTTTTGGGACATAATAACTCTACCTTTAATAGAATGTTAGAGTTAGGTGAATGCCTTTATATCGTTCGAAGATGAACACTTTCTGCATAGCCTAAGCAGGGATAAATAGTTCAGGTGGTAGGTGTTTTCATTAGATGAGACATGACATAAATGTAGTGTATAGTTTTATTACCTCAATACCTTGACTAAGTTCGATAATGAGACTCTACCGATCAGGTAAGTAGAGCAATAGGTAATTTGATTGGTCTAGATAACTTTGATTCGAATTGAGAGGAAGTTGTGAAATGTCGTGTATGGTTTTATTCAGAGATACGCATTTTCTGGCGACGCTAATTAAGTCCAGACCAAGTTAGATGTTGCAAATTATATGCTTAGGCTAAGTAGTGATAAACAATTTGATTAATCAAACCTTTTAATTTAGGTAGACTTCTTAAACTTAGAGTAGATGTTCATTAAATGGAAGTCATGACTGGGTTCAATGATTATCATTTTCCGCTAAAGCTAAGCGGGGCTAAGCAATTGCATTGGTGTAAAAACCTTGATTCTAACTGATGGAGAGTGATCAAACGTAGTATATAATTTCACTATCAGGTAATAAGTATGGATAATCAGTTGGATTGCTCGATATTTTTTCAAAACAATCAATGTTGCATTAATTAATAAGTTTCATCTATTTATTTGGGGTCTTGGCGAGGGATCTCAACCAAATTCTCCCTTTCAATTCACAATAGAACATGTGTCAATTCTAGTGTTTCCGTAATCTCGGCTAATGGAAGATTTTAACATGAGTCCCAGTGATGATGTACGTTGATCAAGCAAGCTCTAAAGTGTTACTTAATTTCCATAAATTGTTGTTAATTTTTCGACTTATTAAGAAACCACACAGCTTGGGAATTCTCTTGAAATAAGTTAAGTGGAAGCCATACTGAAATCTGTTTCTTGTCAAATCGGTGTTATTGCTCCCATGATTCTTTCTAATTTTGAGAGTCGCGGTGGTTGGGAAGATATAATACTAATCATAATAATAATGACTTTATTTCAGAAGGTTTGAAGATTTGGCTATAATAGCCTTTCTAACACCCTGTCCTTCATAGAAAATATAATACAAACGATAAAGCTAATAAAATTAAAACAACAAACCACAATAATTTACAATAGCGGACAAAAATATATACAAATCAGTTATAAGATTAATTTAAGTATATGTATATGCGGGTCATATAACAGAAAGTTCGAATACATATAGATATAACATGTATTAACCAATATGTACATGCCTATAATAAGTTACACAGAACAGATATCATAAGAGATAAGCTTAAAAGGTTTTTAAGATAAGATATTTGCCATGCAGTAGATTCAAGGTAAAGAAGAATTATTTCCTGAAAAGATTCAAGTTATTTAAAGTTTTTAAAGAAGCTGGCAACGGATTCCAGAGTTTGAGGCCTTTAAAGCGTATACTGCTTTTAACTACACTAATATTTGTCTTGAGAGTAGTACGTTTATTGTTAAGATGATTGTAAGGAGTTTGATAATAAGGTAACCAGGGCATTGTTGTAAAAGAATTTTATAAATGAATACACATTGATTAGAGATATGTCGATTTACTATTGTAAAAATTTTCAATTTCTCTAGTTGAGGGTAAACGTCAGCAGTATGTGTAACATCTAGAATTAATTTTAAGGCCATAATTTGCTGTCAAGAAAGACACTGGTTCACTAACCTGAAGGTCTAGAGTTAGATCTGGGCAAAGTTGTACATTTTATGTCTTCATTCCAACTACTAGTCGTTCGGATGGGACGAGAACACGCAGTCCTGTGTACACTTGAGGTACAGGTAAAAGATCCCCTGGCGGTTGCAATTCGATACACTCGTACGCCGTGGCGCAATTTCCCTCGTAGCACACTATATGTCGTAAAGGCCCCCGCACACGAGCCGAAAACTGCGTACGCAAATGACGCAGCGTCATTTTCGGCTCGTGTGCGGGAGTATTTTCGAGCGCATTTTGACGTTCGCCAAATATCTGTCATGTTTGATATTTTTTGACGCAGCGCCAACTGCGCTCTCGTGTGCGGGCGACTCAGCGCTATTTGCGTTTCATTCGTCGTCAATGCGCATGCGTCATCACTACTGCAAAATGGCGGCACCCAGTGAGTTCGTCAGTGACGCAATTTTAGAGGATAAAATCGTCGATTTATGGCAAGAATATCCTTGCTTATATGATACAAAATGCGTAGAATTTCGAGACCGCTGCCATTTTCGGATGAGTGGTGGTCACGTGAAGGACACACTTGTCGCAGTAGCTTTTGCGCAGCGTCGTTTTCGGCTCGTGTGCGGACGCCGTATTTCTGCGTCAAATGCGTACGCATTTAGCGCCGCGCTAAATGCGTACGCAAAATGCGCTCGTGTGCTGGGGCCTTAAGCCTGTCTTCATTAGCCCAGTTGGTGAAGAACAGTAGAACATTAAACACCTTTTTATTTCATTTCACCTCCCTATCAAGCTATCAATATCGACAAGGATCCGGGTACACGTAAAATAAATTAGCGTTTTTAAAAGGAAAAAAAGTGTGAGCTGGGTGAACTAGTGATAAAGTTTGTTGAAGGAATCCCCGCTGGCGTGTAATAATATAACACCATTTGTTATCTTGTTTGTTTTAAAGATTGATTATTGATATAGAGGTAATCGATCTACAAATCGATCTATATACCCTTTCTAATAACCATATCACATGCTAAAGGTCGATATTTTCACAAGTAACTGCCTATCTTTAAGGTTATGCTGATTTAACTGTATTACAGTACTCAGCGGTGTATTCTATCAAGTATTAGAATAAAGGAAGGAACGTGAAAATGATCTGTTTGATTACTGAGAATCGATGTGAGAAATGAAAACTGAATAAATAAATTGATTTTTAATTATAGATTTTATGTTACTTTACACGCATAATCGTTCAAAAGACATTGTTTGATTTACACTGCGGTACAAGTTTAACTTTCACTGCATCGATATGCTATAATAATTGTGTGTCTAACATGGGGGGGGGTGGCAAGGATAGATGTCTAGTCGTTTGGATGGGACAATTGGCGTGCATGTTAAAGATCGCCTAGCAGTTGAAATTCACCTGATAACACTATTTGCGAACAAGGCACAGCCATTTTGTGTTATATGTTGTGAGATATGACCGTAGTTCCACTACTCGGGCAAAATGTCCCTCAAAGCACACTGTATAGCGTATACCCGTCTTCATTGGCCCAGTCGAAACATAACTCCATTTCATTCCATTTCTAACAAGGGGATGAGGGTGTCTTACTCATACTTTTTACATCATACAGCCCGGCATTCAGTTAAGTCGCTTGGTTTCGACCCCACACATATACGTGACAAGGACTATAGCCGGCCAATATTCGTGGGATTTTCCCGGCTATTCCGGTTTACTCCCTCTGCTACAGAATCCGACGAGTATGTAAATTATTAAAATATAATTGTACCATGTTAGCCCCCCCTCTCTCTTTCTCTCTCTCTCTCTCTCTCTCTCTCCTTAATTCCAAGCATCTCTGTGGAATTAGTAAAAGAAATACACACCTCCGCGACCTGTCGACTCACTAGCAGTAATGGTATGGTAATTAAGATGGTGTCGATGACAGGGTGACAGTAATGAATGGTATTAAACCCGGGTCATACATATATAGAATTACAAACCTTAAATTACTCACCTACATAAATTAATCAATTAAACACCTTTTAATGAACTTGATTTCATTTTGATATGGATGTTACATCAATGTCAGGTCGTTAAACCCCATTTCATTTCATTTTGGGGGGTGCATGGCCGAATGGATAGCACATGTGCGCTATAGCATAAGGTCTGTTAGTGGTCGGTGTGAACACCGATAGTGGTTCAGCGTATCATATCCAAGTTTTGACGGAGATAATTCCGTGGAATTTTCAGGTCGGCCAATGTACAGTGTGTAGTTGTTTGGGAGGGACGACAAAACGAGGTACCTAGAAAAGGGCCTGACAGTGGTCAACGTACAGTGGTTTGAGTGCGCCGTAAAACCCTGGTCCAATATGTACCCTTGGGCATACATGTACAATTTCCGTTGACATTGGAATTCGAAGTAGCTCCTAACGCTGCTGTCTGAGCAAACTTTCACACATAGTACATTGTCTGACGTATGCCTGTCTTCTTTAGCCTGTCTTCTGTAAACCAGTCGGTACAGAATAGTTTTGACCCCATTTTATTTCTGTAATTAAGACCTGTTTTATGGTTAATGAGCATACGATATTTAAGAAAAATTTAATATCGTGCTAAGTCTCGCATCATTTATTTACAAATCATAATGAATAAAATTAAGCGAGACCAAGTCCAGACGTTTGCTGTCAATATTTTAATTTTATTGAGACCTTCTGTTTTATGGTAAACCGCGATTAAATGATCTGGGATCATAAGAAAACTAAAACATTATGGAAAGCCTTGCCTGATGAATTTAAACTAAGCGTGAACCAGGTCAAGCCAAGGCGTTTCTTAATTTCTGTTTAATTAAGATAATTAATTGGTGATCCAATAATTTTTTGTAAATAGGTAATTACTATGGACATATTGTACCGCGTTATCAAATTATAAAATTCGGATGGCAGGATTATAATAAAGCCTGTCACTGAGTCAACGGGCGTGGTTTCGAAAGCCGGTTGTACGTGACAAGTATCGTGGGATTTCTCCGGGTCCTCCAGTTTCCTCCTACTACTAAAGATCACTACGCACAAGCGAATTATTGAAATAAAACTTTTTTAAAAAATATGTTAGTCCCGAAATAACCTAGTTTGTATCGAGTTTGTTTCTATTCCTTCAGTTCGATTAAACCAGATAACCTGATTCATATAGCAACAGTTGACTTTGGGTAAATAGATACTCAGATATACTCAACTGGCTTGGTTTCGAATTCCCGGTTGAACGTGGCAAGGTATAGATTCGACAGTCCGATCTCGTGGGTTTTCTTCGGGTCCTACGGTTTCCTCCCACTGCTAAAGACCCCTTCGCGCAAGCGCATTATTGAAATGAAATTAAAACCATACGTTAGTACCGAAATGACCTAGTTTGTGTCAACTGGGCGTTAAACTCTATTTCTCGGATTGTACTCAAAATTGGTAATAACACAAGATAAAAAGGTCTTTGTTTATATAAAAAAAAGTCACTATAGAACACATGAGACGCAACAGAATACGAATTAAGAGTAGACCGGGCAAAATTTCACACATAACACACTGTATGGTATATGCCCGTCTTCAATAAGCCAATCGAGACAGACCAGAGGGACTTTAAATCGCATTTCATTTCATTTTCATTTAAAATAACAAATTGAATCCGGGTAAGAAATTGAATCCGGGTAAGAAATTGAATCCGGGTAAGAAATTTCGTTGAATCTCACTTGACGTTTTTTCTCGAGTGCTTTTTTGTATAAAGAAATTTTTGGCGACATGAAAGTTCGACTGCCAGACCTTCGTATTTTGTTAATGGCCTTCTGCTAAGACATTTACAATGATCGTTCCAGACACAGGACAGGACCATAATTTGATTTTCATCACTGACATTTATTTTTAACAACAAAATAACACAGAGTTAAATTAAAATCAGACTTTTGCAGACAAATAAATTAGACATTTGCTTTTAACATGACAAAAATATAAAAAGTTGGACTCCCAAGTAAAAATGTTTTAAGGTTTTGTAAAACCATCTGAAGGAGATAAATCATGTCGTCCATTATAACAACATGTTTTAAAACAGTGAAATAAATCTAGAACGGGCTATAGAAGATTAAAGTGTGAGATCCATTATATCCTGTGTTCGTGGTATGTTCAATAACTCGGGTCAGGATGGCCGAGAAAACAAATGGTAACATTGTTTACGATGTGTGTTTAGTTGGAACGTTTTACAATCTAGACATGGAGAACGTACAATTATTCAGTTCCTATCACTCTAATCTTTCTTTCATCGTTGACATTTCTTCGTCTGTAACATTTCTACACCTTCTTTTTGATGAGGTGACGCTTTTGGAAAAAGTATAAGGCTCCGTCAATTCAATTCAAGACCACTCGACATGAAAATTGGCATGCTTCTTCTATGGACCATTCTGTATCGATTTGGTGAATTAAATTTTTGAATTTCATCCATTGTAGAGTGAGACAGTTCCTCGGGTTTACTCTTATCAGTAGTGCCGAACTGGGGGCCTGGCGATGAACAGTGTATAGTCGTTCAGATGGGATGAGAAACCGAGGTCCTGTATACATATTGGCGTGCACGTAGCATAATGTGGAATTCGAAAAAAATGTTGGCCGTAATGCGGCTGTCCGGACAAAATGTCTCTTATATCTAAATGTATGATAGATGACCTCGTACATTACTCATTTACTAATTTGGACATGGAACCCAGAAGCCACAACAGCCCATTTGTCCGTGTCAATAGAAGCAACGTGGAAAAAGATAAACTCGTCAAATGAGAAAACTCTAGAAGGGGAAGTGATACCATGTGTTCCAAAAATAGTAAATACACATATTCCACCTCCCACGCGACATCTGCCTAAAGTGATAATGACGTGAAATTTAAACCTCTTGTCGAGTGTCTCTGTGGCAGCATGACTGTTAACTACTTGTATACGTCACTATCTCTATGGAAACATGACTGTCCCATTCTGTAATAGTTTTGTTTGTTTAAATATTATTATGTTTAAAAGCTATTAACAATCTCCAAAGGAACACCTGCGTCTTCAATTTTAACTTGGTATTATTAATGTGATTTGTACATGTGCTTTACATGTTCATCACGTCTGTTTCAATGCTACCAGTGTATAAAGTTTTCACGTCCTTAAAGATGCAATTTCGTTTTGTTTTACTTGTCTTTATTACACTAGGATCTGGAAGATCTGTTATCATTGACGTGATGTCAAGGATTAACAAATAAAATGGTTTGTTACGGCGAGCTTTTGGTGTGAGATGCGCGAAACTGTGCGTAAACCACTAGTAGAAAAAGTCACCGCCGAAGGATTAATCAATGTCTGGCATCATAAGTCAAAAGTCACTCGTTTGATCCCTGACCTGAACTCCCACTATAACTTGTCAGATCTTCATGTAGTGTAGACCATTGAGGGTATAAAAAAAAGAGTTTTTGAATCTGAATGAGATGCATTATGTCAGATTTAAACAAGTGCTCGCCCTGGTTTCTGCTATAAAAGTTAAAACATACACTATAAACCTCAGAATGCCACGTTTGGCATTTTTGTCCAAACGTCGCTAAAACGTATCAATAATTTTGCCACGAATTTGCCTCGGTGTAACGTAGTAAAAAAAATGCCACGTTTTTCTGGAGTGCTGAAACGTAGCTTTTTAGATTGACATGTTTTTGAAACGAGGTATTTTGTCCAGAGCGAGGCTGGGTAAAAAATGCCACGTTTTCAAAACGTGGTTTTCTTCACGATAATTATTACCGGTACTTTCTATCAACATTTAGAGTCACAAAAATTAATGTTCCGACCTTAACGTGAATAATTGCAGATCTACAAATTAGATTATTTATTGGGATATCACGTGGTTAATTATGATGGTTTAATTCACTGGAATTCTATTGTGTATAATAAACATGACATTTTGGGGTTCTTCTCGCATATGTTAGATTAAATAAACACTAATTTCTTCTCTGCGATATCAGTTTGGTGGAAGCAGAGTCAAATAAAGCTATTTCACACTTATCGTCGTTAATTAGTTTATGGGTTCAATCAGGTATCACCGCAGTCGCTACTTAAAACCTATTATATATAGGTCAATATTTTCAAGGAGTCTGATCAATCAACCATGACAATATGTTCACCTATTTTGGCTGTATATACGTAATTCGACACAACATTCGGTAAATAAGAGGGATTTAAATTGTTAAATAAAAGATTAAATATTTAGAATATGGATCATGTTGTCTATACAAGATGTCAAATCTAACTTTGAATAAGAAAAATAATTTTGTATTTAATCAATAGATTATTCACGGGATAACGAAACGAGCCAAATATCAAAGGGTTCATTGGCTTTAGGTCTATCGTTATTACATAATTTACTAACAGAGTGAACGCTTTTCACATAGAACTGGGTGTTTAAGTGGGTAAGACACTGGCTCGCTAGGATGGAGTGCGCGTGTTCGATCCTTGCATTGGCCGAAAACCTTCATTAAGACTTACCGAGTTGGTTTCCCCATGTCATTGGTGCAGGGCGGAGGCCTGACAAGGACGGCTGCCTTGTTGTTCAGATGGGACGAAAATAAATTAGCATGCGCGTAAAATATTCCTTGGCAGTTGGAATTCGATAAAAGAGTAGGCTATAGTGCTGCTGTCTGGTCAAAAATCCCCTCATAGCTCAGTTTGGCGTATGCCTATCTTTATTAGTCCATTTCGTTTCATTTCATTATTGATATACATGTGTCTTCATAATTAAACGTTTCAATTAAATTTTAATGTGAGAATGTGCGGTTTAGTCACGCTATTTTTCTTCAACAAATATAAAAAATAAACTGGCGTAATGGAAATATGCAATTTTATGCCTTTTTCAATGATAATAATAGATTTTGTTGCCGTGTTTGATGGTTCGTCGTTTGCATATTAGCTAGATAGACACTAATTTCTTGTCTGCATATCAGTTAGGTGGAAGCGTAATATTCAATTGAAAGAAACCAAACGATTAATAAGCAAAGAACCAATCGGGTCATTCTTTGAATTTAAATAACCTTTTAGTGTGCACCAAAGGGCAATCGAATGGCGCCGAAATGAAAATCAACAATCATCACAGAATTGTACCTGTCTTGTTGATTCAGCTAAGGTTATAAGTTCCATTGTATAATCACTGATTTAAACTTGACGATATATTACCTGGGATGTGATTTGAACATTTAAATAGTTCATAGAATAGACCTTTGATATTACTAATCATTATTAAATAGGATATTCGTAGACTAGTGCCAAGAATATACAGTCAAAATGGGTAACAAATAATGTCATTTTTGTCATGGTTGATTGATTAAAATCCTTGGTAACGTTGACCTATATAGGTGTTAAGTAAAAACTGCTGGTGCTGTGATAACTGATTAGGCCATAAATTAATTATGGGCGCTTTGTGTATGACATAGTTTTACTTGATGTCTGGTTGAACCCGACTGTTATCGCAGAGAAGGAATTAGTGTTTATTTGTTATAACATATTCAAGGAGGAAAACCATAAAACGCAACAAATAATCCATTATTATTGAAAACGGCATAACATTTCACATGTCCAATACGGTGATCTAATTTTTTACATTTACTGTAGAAAAATAACTCAAGTCTTTAACTTAGCATTGACTATATTTCTTTTGAAACCCTATAACAGTGCAGAAAATGTCATTATTGTAGCAAAGCTATATATACGTACTTATGAATGTTTCAGCTCATACCAATTGTCAATTAAACACTAATTTCTTCTCTGCGATAACAGTCGGGTTCAAGCAGACATCAAGTAAAACTATGACATACACAAAGCGCCCATAATTAATTTATGGCCTAATCAGTTATCACAGCACCAGCAGTTTTTACTAAACACCTATATAGGTCAACGTTACCAAGGATTCTAATCAATCAACCATGACAAAAATGACATTATTTGTTACCCATTTTGACTGTATATTCTTGGTACTAGTCTACCAATATCCTATTTAATAATGATGAGTAATATCAAAGGTCTATTCTATGAACTATTTAAATGTTCAAATCACATCCCAGGTAATATCGTCAAGTTTAAATCATTGATTATACAATGGAACTTATAACCTTAGCTGAATCAACAAGACAGGTACAATTCTGTGATGATTGTTGATTTTCATTTCGGCGCCAATCGATTGCCCTTTGATGCGCACTAAAAGGTTATTTAAATTCAAAGAATGACCCGATTGGTTCTTTGCTTATTAATCGTTTGGTTTCTTTCAATTGAATATTACGCTTCCACCTAACTGATATGCAGACAAGAAATTAGTGTCTATCTAGCTAATATGCAAACGACGAACCATCAAACACGGCAACAAAATCTATTATTATCATTGAAAAAGGCATAAAATTGTATATTTCCATTACGCCAGTTTATTTTTTATATTTGTTGAAGAAAAATTGCGTGACTAAAGCGCACATTCCTACATTAAAATTGAATTGAAACGTTTAATTATGAAGACACATGGATATCAATAATGAAATGAAACGAAAGGGACTAATGAAGATAGGCTTACGCCAAAGTGTGCTATGAGGGAATTTTTGCCAGGCAGCAGCACTATAGCCTACTCTTATATCGAATTCCAACTACCAAGGAATATTTTACGAGCATGCTAATTTATTTTGTCCCATCTGAACAACAAGGCAGCCGTCCTTGTCAGGCCTCCGCCCAGCACCAATGACATGGGGAAACCAACTCGATAAGTCTTAATGAACGTTTTCGGCCAATGCAGGGATCGAACACGCGAACTCCACCCTAGCGAGCCAGTGTCTTACCCACTTAGACACCCAGTTCTTTTCGAAAAGCGTTCACTCTGTTAGAAATTATGTAATAACGATAGACCTGAAGCCAATGAACCCTTTGATATTTGGCTCGTTTCGTTATCCCGTGAATAATCTATTGATTAAATACAAAATTATTTTGCTTATTCACAGTTAGATTTGACATCTTGTATAGACAACATGATCTATATTCTAAATATTTCATCTTTTATTTAGCAATTTAAATCCCTCTTATTTACCGAATGTTGTGTCGAATTACGTATATACAGCCAAAATAGGTGAACATATTGTCATGGTTGATTGATCAGACTCCTTGAAAATATTGACCTATATATAATAGGTTTTAAGTAGCGACTGCGGTGATACCTGATTGAACCCATAAACTAATTAACGACGATAAGTGTGAAATAGCTTTATTTGACTCTGCTTCCACCAAACTGATATCGCAGAGAAGAAATTAGTGTTTATTTAATCTAACATATGAAGAACCACAAAATGTCATGTTTATTATACACAATAGAATTCCAGTGAATTAAACCATCATAATTAACCACGTGATATCCCAATAAATAATCTAATTTGTAGATCTGCAATTACGTTAAGGTCGGAACATTAATTTTTGTGACTCTAAATGTTGATAGCAAGTACCGGTAATAATTATCGTGAAGAAAACCACGTTTTGAAAACGTGGCATTTTTTACCCAGCCTCGTTCTGGACAAAATACCTCGTTTCAAAATCATGGCAATCTAAAAAGCTACGTTTCAGCACTCCAGAAAAACGTGGCATTTTTTTTACTACGTTACACCGTGGCAAATTCGTGGCAAAATTATTGATACGTTTTAGCGACGTTTGGACAAAAATGCCAAACGTGGCATTCTGAGGTTTATAGTGATAGATAATGAGAAACGAATATTCATTCAAATGACCTTATTCTGCTTATTCTGCGCGACGTTTGACGGATTGAAGCCTTGGCGAAACACGCGTAGTCTCGATTGTCATTAATGAAATAATGAATGCAGTCAGTACTGTACATTTTACCAATAACCGATTAAATATCCCGTGTTTTCTAATCCACTTAATATTCCAGTCATCCATTGTGCTCCGTTAATGTGTCTAGTCAATAAATTAAACATTGTTTAGAGCCAATAGTAGTCCGGTTCAGCTCAAACATAATGATGTCATGACGTTTTGTTTGTTTTTTATATTTCCTTTTTTCTTCAACCTTCTTTAACCCTCATTTCATTTGATTTTTCATTTCCATACTATTTTTTTAGTATTATACACCTCTCTTATGACGTATGGACTCAGACTATTAATTCTCTCCCCACAGACTACGATAATAAATCCTTGATATTTCTTCACTTACAACATTTATAAACCTTATTTTATGTCATAGTCATTGGCTAAACAAAACATCAGTGTCGACGTCATTTTGGTATGCCTTGAATAATTCTACAACACTCGCGATCTTAGATATCAAATATATTCAAGTTAAATATCGGCAACTATCATTTAAAGATACATTATGGGAGCTAATTAGATAACGATTTGGCAGTTCGCACTATAAAAGTTAAAAACTACATAATGTAAAGACCACTTTCTGAAAATTTCAGTAAAATTGATCCACTATGAAACGAGAACTAAGCGAATAAAAGTTCCGCTTAGCCTCGATCATCATTATTAACGTCGGAAAGACAAAACTAGTAGTCTCGGTTATCCAATTAATCGTTAAATCACGAAGGAAAATTCTGCAGCAAATCGAACGACAATCCAACAAATATCGCAGACTAGCTTTGCCATCTAGAGTTGATTATAGCCTGGATAAGTTAATTAATATCTAATTATAGTTTTTATAAGATTTCAGGCCTAAAAAAAGATTTGCTTGTAATAGACAGATTTTCCTCTTGTATACTGTATGTTTAAACCCTGGAAATACATAAAACGACATCTCCGAACAAAGTCATGAAATATTAAAGATGCATTATTCAAGAGCCAATTCTATATCATCGGATAGTCCAGATTGTAATCAGATTAGTGCGGTTGGGCAATTTTATGACTAAATTTAAAATGAAGAAGAAAAGCTAAGTCTCGAATAACCAGCACCGTGGTTACGATAATAAACAACAAATGCACGCATCTTGTCAAAACTACAAAGAAAGAAAACTTCGGTCAGCAATTTGAATGAATCTATTTTTGATCGATTATAGCAACATCGGTCAATTCGTTTATCTAAATCTTACATAATGTATCTTTCTATATATTTCGTGTGTGCAGTAAAAGTCAGGTCAATGTATGCCCTATAGTAGTTTATTTAAATTTAATGTCACATGACGACATCCTATATATGATATAATCACGTGTCCCGACTCTTTATCTCTTGTGATAAAATAAAGAAATCGATAAATTTATTCGAGGTTTTATTTTAATTTCAACAGGTGTGTTTATATAATGTACGGGTAGGTTTGATTTTACTATAGAGACTCTTCAACTATTGTCCTAAATCATGTTCGTATTATTTTCTTTCAAGAGAACAATAAAAGGTTGATGGGCGGAATGGGGGGGGGAGAGGTGGAGGAACGGGGAGGAAGAAAGTGAAAGGATATGGGAAGAGAGATTGAGAAGGGAGGGGGGGTTAACATATACTCGATACAACTAGATCATGTTAGTCATGGTTCAATTTTATTTCAATATTTCACTTGGGTTTAGCTGTGAGAGGAAACTGAACAAGAATAATGACCTGGGTTTAATACAATTCATTACTGTCATCCTGTTAACCACACTATCTTAATTACTACATCATTAGTTCTAGTGAGTCAACATTTCGCGGAGGTGTGTATTTCTTTTACTAATTCCGCAGAGATTCTTAGAATTAAGGAGAGGGAGAGAGAGAGAGGAGAGAGAGACAAACACACACACATATACTAGGTTATTTAGGGATTAACATATAATAGATTTAACGTCCATTCAACACAAACCAGACTATTGTGCGATTAACAGATGTAAAATGTTGTTTAATTATTCTCTTTCCCGTATCGGTCTTTAGTAGTTGGAGGAAGCCGGTGGGCCCTACTCCTTATCCGCGCTACATGACTCCATGGTAGACTTTATGATATAAAACACGCACCACTCCCCACAATACAGCAAGGTGAATACAAACTACCTTGGTTTAGATTGTGGTTTGATTACCTGTTGAAATGAATATTTCTAATCACGATTCGTTTATCTTTACAGATAATCGTCCGGTCAAAATCAAAATGGAGGTTGTGAATTTAACGACAACGGATAGCACCGGATTGACAGCCAAGGAAACCAGTTCTACAGGAATCGAGGATACAAGTTTAGCCATCGTGTGTATCTTGGCCATATTAAGTGTATTTGGAAGTATTGGCAATGGATTGGTATTATACGTATTCTCTAGAAAAATGGATAATGTGACATCAACGGTGTTTATCTTGGCATTGGCGGGAACCGATTTAATAACATGTCTTGTGATAATGCCGTTCACGGCTGTTGCCATCATCCTAGAAAACGAACTGAAGTACGACTTCTTCTGTAAGCTTTACCACTTCCTTATAACTTGTAACGTTCCATTGTCAGCCTTCATCATGGTGGCCATCGCCGTCGATCGCTATTTCTGTATCTGTAAACCCTTTCTACACGCCATGAATCTGCGAAGAGCGAAGATCATTGTCGTTGTTTTGAGCTTCTTTGCTTTTATTTTAGGAACTGTTACTACGTTAGCTTACGGTGTGTATTACCGGGAGACGATTACCCACACGAATCAAACCCTGAATACTACAATGACTGATAGTGGTGTCGGTAATTCCAGTATTCAAATCACCAATGTTACAGAGACTCGGATTGTTTACCGAACAGAATGTAACGGCAACTACCTGTTAATATCCCAGTCAGTCATTAGTGTCTATCAGAAAATATACGCTTCGTTGTACCTGCTCTCTTTCCTTATTGTATTAGTGCTATATATGATCATCTACAGATCCGTCATCAAACGACGTAGATGGCGCCAGCGACAACGTTCCGCTCGCCCTTCCGGTAAATCTGTGGCTAGTTGTGTGACGGAAGTGGAGGTTATGGAATTACCGGAAAACAATGGCGTGTCGTCAGTGAAACACGAAGAATGCGTACGTTTGAACAGTGAAACTCGTAAATCAACCAAAGGGAAGAGAGACTATGACTTTTTGGCCAATATTCGAACGGCGGCCATGTTGTTTGTGGTTACCATAGTATTTATAATAGCGTTTTTACCGTCGTGGCTGATGGCGCATCGACTCATCAGCTTTAACATAATCATTTTTTATATGTACTTTCTTTATAACGTGGCTAATCCTGTTATTTACTCCTTCATGAACCAAACATTTCGTAAGGAATTAAAAGCAATGTTCCAAAGAGGGCGGAAATGCGTCGTGCGTTAAGAAATGGTGAATATATTAGTATTATAGACGAGAAGAATTGGGATCTTGTATCATAGTTTACAGATATTTAATTTTCTTTTTAAAACGTGGATCATACAATCGGTGTATTTGTCATTAACCTTTCAGTTTAGTTGAATAAAACGGGCAAATTTTAGTTCACAAAGAGTTCGGAATATCGAGGTTTAACTGTACATATTCGGAGAAAATTTTCTTTTTTGCAAAACAACTGTTGTATAATAATAATGTTTATAATTTGTCAGCTGTTTCCATGTGTTTTTATGTCCATATAGTCTGTTTGTATATAAGTATATAATATTGATCCTTGCGTGTGGAGGCCGATAAAGATCGAGCCGGAAGAGTTCCGTGTTGCTGTTTACGATAACAACGTTGTTAATATGATCCAGGTATAAACTGCTGAGAGATCGTTTTGACTTGCATCAAAGTTTTTAAGGATAAATTGATCAATTCAGAATTTCAAAATGTCATTAAAATGATTATTTGGTTAAACACCAAATTATATGTTTCGCAAAATAAATGTGTCGTGTCGAGCCATCGTTTAAATTTACACGTCCTTACTTTCACTGAGGGAGTTGTATATAAGATAAGTCAAAATAAGAAACAAATGTGCCGAGCCTTCGTTGAAATTTAGACGTTTTTACTTTCACTGAAGGTGTTCTGCAAAGGTTTTAGTGGTTTTAAGGGCGTGCGAGACATCGTATAGTGCTTGCTCTTTGCATTCTTTGGCAAGTCTCAGATTATTTTGTGAATATGATATTGATATTATTCAAAATTAAGTACATTTATTGGGGTAAGAGTGAAGATGTCTCTTTATGCTAAGGTTTGCGATTATTTTCATAGCACTTTAAAACCACGTGTGGTAATGTTATTATGATTATCACAAAGCTAGGTATTTGACCCTGGTCTTGTTAATATAGGTATGTGATCCCGGAGTTAATTAATTAAAGGCATTTAACCCTGGTGTTGTTAATATAGGCATTTGATCCCGGAGTTAATTAATTATAGGAATTTGATCCACGTCTTGTTAATTAATTAAAGGTGAAACTGATATAATTTTATGATTTATCAATGATGATGTATTTCACATTAAGATTTGAAAAAAAAAATAACAAAATTTGTTTTCGTTTTTTTTAAGAGTTCGGTTATTCATTTTTTTTTTGTTCGTGTTTAAAGCCGGTGTTAAATGAACGGGAATGCAACAACGACAATGGTTGTGGCAACTCTTCCCGGTTTAGTATCAACGAGCAGCCAACGTGACATCTGCACCGATAACGTCCTATTTTTACGACGTCATCATACGAAAACATAATTCCCTCATGTTACATACCACCATGCTGGACCGATTTCAACAATTTATTGTCAAAACTATTCTCCTTGTGGTTTAGTTAAAATACAATTCGTGATACTGTCCTGGAAACATAACAATTGTGTTTAATTGTGTTATGCGAAAATCCATCACTTTATATGCGATGAATATGGATAGACCAAAATATCAACAGTACATGTGAAGTAGGTCTATTGCGGTGTGTTTTCTCTCGGTATTCAGGTTACCTCCAGCTGGTGATGATCTCCTACGCGCAAACGCATATGTTAGTCTCGAAATGACATATTTTGTCTCGACTGGCTGTTACCCCCCCCCCCCTCTCTCTCTTCACTCTCGCCGCCCACCCTTTCAGTATCTTGCGCGAGGGGGAATCCGAAAGGTCCGTAAAAACCAACAAGGTTGTACAGGTGACACTACTCTTTGTCGTGTACAGGCGAGGAATCAAAACCGTACCACGTGACTCAATGACAATTTCTGAGAGGGACAGCGAGGGAGAGAGGGTTAATTTTATTTCAATAATTCCCTAGATCGAAACAGGTAGGATCGGAGTAAACCCTTAATGTATGAGCTGGAAATCTAAACCACAACACTTGGGTCAATGACAGGTCATATTACTATGACGACACACACACCCCTACACCCATCGCAACACGATAGTAAACTTTATAAGAGTACATATTGTGACGTATGGTCACGTGTCACCGAAAAAGCCAATGTACAGGAAATCTATGGTAGACCATAAAGAACAACATTCGTATTGTTTTCTCTTCGACCGTTGGACAGATAGTGAGGAAAGTCGTGGAACACCTGATGTCACACAGATTAACCTGGCAGCAGCGCTACGAGATTTTATGCGAACTGGGAACCAGATGAACGGTAAATGTACGAAATGGATCAAAATTATAAACATTTTGGTTAAAAGAAAATGTTGCTTAGCTTTCAAATTGCCTTGCATTTTGTCTTCCATATTGACCGAGAAAGATTCGACTTTATGATTTAATGTATGGATGATGATAAACACACATGTATATATATTGTCGAGTAGGTACAGTGGACATTGATATAAATTCATAACATAGGTCATAGGTCAATCGACAGATGTATGGAACACCAACAGAGTCATTAATCGGCATTTCAAATAATTTCCCCTCGATATCCATTAACAATTTTAAACTGAAGATTATTCATTTTTGAATTGTTTAAATAGTTTCGTTTTCACAAAATCACGTCTGGACGGATCAGACCATGATCTTAAGCGACAGTCGCCAAAGGATCCATGAGAATAAGCGCAATGTTATTTCATTTGTGAATCTAATTTATCTATGTTAAAGATAAATAATACAAAATAATTTCACAAATTAAAAAAAACTATATAGAGATGTTACTTCTGAATTTATTAACGTGCTAAACACCGACAACTGTATTTATAACGAAACGTAGCGTACCAATCAATTCAGAAGTAATATATCCATACAGTGTGTTTAATTATTGTAAATTATTTATATATTAGTAGAAAACATACTGTCCTAGCCGAAATAGTTTCCTACACTCGGATCTCGCAGAACCTGTGTCTTACAGATTCTTAAAACCGTGGTCCCATCCATTAACACTTGGAATTCTAAAAAAGGGTAGGCCGTTTTCCCCATAGTTCATTGTATGACGTATGACCGTCTTCATTAGCCCTGTCAGGGTAGAACAGTAGGACCTTAAACCTGCTTATATTTCAGTATCGTTCGATTAATGGCCTTTCTGGTCTTCCATAGATATGCCTTCTATGTATACTAATTATATATATATATATATGTAAATTCAATTTTGTGGTTATAAGCATAGAATATTATTAAAATATCATAAATAATCAGTTATTTGTTTTCGTTAAATCTAATCCTTATCTGTTAATTTATTTTTCCATCAAGTATATTTTGTTGGGTAATGGTTGTCAAAATGGACAGAGTCGGATTAAACAAGGGGCATGGTGTGACCCAGGCCCACTTAAGGGGTCCCCATAAAAAATTCAGTTGTTCTAAAAGCTAGTGGCATCCCTCATAGAACACTGTATGGTGAATGTCCGTCTTCATTAGCCCAGTCGGCGCAGAAGAGAAGCAGTACGTTAAACCCCATACAATTTCAATTATATGGAGCTATATATTCACAAGTAATATCAATAATTACAAGATTGTGTGGATCAGTGCATTAAGACGAATAGTTTTATTGATATTTCATGTTTATTACCTCAGTCGGCGCAGAACAGTTTAGGATGTTAAAGATACCTTTCCGCATACAATATAGGCGATTTGGTGATATATTTGGACTAAACACATATTCATACTTATTAATCTATCACAAATTAGCTTTTTAAAAATCGTTCTCAAAACATTGTATTCGTGGGAAAATACTCGAAACTATAAAGAAAAAAAATCTATTAAAGGAAGTCATTTTATGTCACATGACCTGGCTGTTGCGGTACCCACCAATGGGTGCGATGTTGTCTTTAATGATTATCCAATTATCATCAATATCGAAGCCTAAGTAAATTCTCGGATTATCCCATACCATATCAACGTCTTTTTCCGTTGTTTGTCTCGCAGACACGGTTTATTAACAGATACATCAAGCGCTGCCTAACGCTAACGGGTCGGCCAATCTACGCGTGCAGCCTTTGACATCATTTGGACAAACAACCCTTAACGCCCTCTCGTTTTTGTTCTGTATGCGCTCCATGTGTGTTTTGAAGGAATCCGGCATTTTGCTAGTAAGCTTAGGGTCTCTTTATTCCATAAACAGTGTATACCAACATTTCCATACTTTTATTGGAAATAACCACCCGATAAATATATTTGTGGAAAAGTATCTTTAACCAAAATGTTATTTAACTGTTATTACAGTGTTCAATCAACTGGACAGTAAATATCGAACTATATGGCGTGTAATCTGGTTTATCTTTTAACTCTATGCAAGATGCAGCGGGACTCATTTTAACGTTTTATTGGCGAAGCACGGTTTCTGGTGTTTTGTGGTTTCGTGAAAATGTCCGCTGAAATTTTTATAAACAAAATATAACAGAATTAGCTCTTAATTTTTTAACTGTGTGTCAGTATCATTAAAGATACGTTATGGGAGATTTGATAAACAGTTGGCAGTTCTCACTACAATAGTTAAAAACAAGATATTATAAAGATAATTTGCTGAGAATATCAGACAAATTGATCCACTATGAACCGAGATTTGTGGACTAGCCTCGATCATCATTACTAAAGTCAGTACGATTAAAACGTAGTCTTGATTATCCAGTTTTTTATTTAATTATCCGTGAGCATTAAACAGCATATATGAATCTAATCAAGTCAATATGGAAGGCATACGTTGACATCGCGAGTTGGTTATGGTCTGGATAACATTTCGGGCCTAAAGAAAGACTTGTAATAGACAGATTTAGCGCTTGCATAATGTATGTTTAATAGTCTAAAGAAAGATCACCCGACGTCGATACACGGGACTTCGGTTTTCTGTACCATTTGAACGACTAGACAACTGTCCTTGTCAGGCCCCCCGCCCTGCATCACTGACAACCACGCCGGAAAATCTGGATGCACTTTCTCAGCCAAAGTGGTGATCGAACACAGACCTCCAGACTAGCGACTCAGCGTCTTACCAACTTAGCCACCGTGATCACCGATCTGACAAAAAACAGCGTCTTGTTGTTCGGTGTACACGTAAAAGACGACCCCTTTACAGGCCCGCCCTTATTGGAGGATCACGTTGCCAGCATTATTTTATTTCAATGTATTCAGTGCAAAAACATACGTCAGCTATTATACATTCGTATTTTAGTTCTAGAATTTCCAATTTCCATTGCTTGGCAATACCAATGTCGCAGTATTAAATTAGGGAATATACTTTTCAATAATACAAGATACAGTATGATAGTTATTTGAAACATTACACTTCATCCATTCTGCATCACATTTTTCATTATAGACAAATGCATACTAGAACTTGGCATACAACATATACCTTATATGGAATCTAGACGAAGCTCATTTGCATACGGAAAGAAGTCTTGGCAGGATTGTGTACAAAAATAGGGCGTTAAACCTTATTTCACCCCTCCTCTCCTGAACAGTGAGAAATAAAAAAAAAATCACCAAATTATTTCGACTTTATTCCGATAATCCACTGATGACCAGCATCTCGTTTTTACTCCCATTAAAATCGTCATTTATCTTTTCTTGAAAATTCAGCAAATTAGTTTGCATTTTTTTGTAAAATTATAATAACGACCAGTTAAAGAGAATATTATAAAGGTCATAATATCACTGGGGGCCTCATTCATTTCTCTTTAACATCACTTTACATCTAATACATGCCACTGAGACCACAGCGGAATCAGATCATTTATAATTCCAGTTTTAAATAACACTGTTATTCTTCTTGGACGTTTGTTTTTTGTCTACTGTTAAATCAACATGGTAGGCGTTTTCTTTTTATCTAATTCTTTGTTCCGTTGTGTTTGTGTGCGTGAGTGGGTGGTGTGTCTAATTCTTTGTTCCGTTGTGTTTGTGTGCGTGAGTGGGTGGTATGCATGGGTATGAATGAGAGAGAGAGAGTGAGAGAGAGAGATAGGGCGAGGGAGAGGGAAAGGGAGATATGGTTTTCGACGTCCACACGAGAGGCGGTTTTGGCGGACACCGAGGACCCGAGGTTAGTCAGCCACCACCTTATCCAGACGACATTAAAATGTGTTTAGCACATAACGGTAGGATGTTCTAATGATAGCATGACGTGTCTATTACGCAATGATGTAACTCTATCACCAAGGAAGTGTTTAGTTTCTAATAGATGACGAACTTAAACCGATAAGAAGCAGGGGGGGGGGGTATTATTCGTGTAAACGTTGTGAATCAATCTTAGATTTCTCTTCCTCGTTTAATATATTTTGGTAGCTCACAAGCATTTTATTTGTGTACCATATTGTAATATCTCTCCCTCTCCCTCTCTCTCTATCTGTTTCGCTCTCACGCACGCTCTCACCTTCATAATTAAAATTAGTAAAAAAAATATACATGCTTGCAAAACACGTCTCGCAATTTATATCCCGGAGCGGGCATACATATGTTCTGTGTAGACATTGACGTTCACGTAAAAGATCTCTTGACATATGTCCGTCTTCATTATCCCAGTCGGAGCAGGACATTAGGACGTTAAATCCCTAAACCCTACACCTCAAAGCGAGACCGTTCAGATCCCTTAGTCATCTGTCACACGCCCGACACCCCAACCCGACACCCAGCACTGCCAACTGATCACATTTCAGAATATTATGCCATGTTCCTGAATCTGAGGCATATAACCAAGTATTTAGTCCCGGGTATTAACAAACATGCCACTGCCCTCGTGTTGTACAAATTAAACTTTTTGATTTCTGTCACATTTGGAATGGGAAGGGGAATAACTCCATTTATATAATTTTTCGGGTTCTCAATACAAGGGAAATAACTGACTTTTTTCAATCGTAATTGGAGAGAGGTGTTAAGAGACAGGCAGAGCAATATGTGGTAAGAACTTTGAAACATGTATGAGGCTCTGGATCGTACGAAACAATTGCTTGAAAACTAAATGGTAGCACTATTTTGATCAGGAGTGCAATGTAACACCATTTGGTTGAGTAACGTGGGGGAGTGGTGACGGGGTTAGATTGGGTGGGGTAGGTTGACTTTATGGTATTATTTGATTAATGAATTTAAAGATAGAAAGAACTAAATCTGTCTAGTGTAAGTGTTTGTTATACAGATTATTAAAACCAGATATTTATTCACTTGACGAGCCCATTTACACCCTGGGTTTATTAAAGGATTGGAATATAATCGTCTTTTCAAGTAATCATTTCGCTATTTTGAACTAATATTATGGCGAGAAGGTCAAGCTCTTTATCTAAATCATATATAATGCATCTTGAATACCTGCGTATATTTATAGGTCTAATCCAGTTTCTAATACTTATTCTTAGTATATATTTTACGTCACAGATACATGTGGATCAATCTATTTAATTCGCTGATAACGTGTGTGTTTGTGTACAACAAGAGCTATAAATCACTGTGACAGCTAATAGTCAGTGTCGCGATTGGAGTGAATGAAATGAAATGGGGCCAAGACCTGTATTTCTGTATTTACCTGGATAATGAAGATGGGGTCGGTATTGAACTCGTACCTTATTAGAGAGAGAGAGAGAGAGAGAGAGAGAGGGGGAAATAGGGTTTAACGACCACTCGACACAAACAAGGTCATTTCGGGAATAACATATGGTCCAATTTTATTTCAATAATTCGCTTGCGCAGAAGTGTCTTTAGCAGTGGGAGGAAACCGGAGTACCCGGAGAAAACCCGCGAGGTTGGACAGGACAGGCGACCCTACTCCTTTCCACGTACAACCGGTATTCGAAACCACGTACCTTTTTAGAAATAAAATGAATTGAAATGGGTGTAACATTTTACTGATCTACTCCGACTATGCTAATGAAGACGGGCATATGCCATACAGTGTGCTGTGGGGGAAATTTTGTCCGGGTAGCGGCACTATGGCCTACTCTCATATCGATTTACAACTGCCAAGGGATCTTTTACGTGCACGCCAATGTATACACAGGACCTCAGTTTTTTGTACCATCCGAACGACTAACTGGTCTTGTCGGGCCCTCCGCCCTGCACCGTCCACACCGACAATGCGAATGCAGGGGTCGAACACGCGACCCCTTACCCACCGTGGATCCGTACCCTGCTAGACTCGTTTCATTTCGTTTGTGGCTAGCATCAGTTATAGTTGTTTATTTCAGTAAACCAAAAGTTTAATATTGGTGTGTTTGGTTGCGCCGGTGACGTGGGGTATATATAAGTGATGAACTTAGCATTGGAAACTTTCAGAATGAAAGAGAAAACATGATCGGAATCAAAGTTTAACTAGCTTGTTTTGTTGTCGTAAATGTGTATTCATCGATTGCTGTTAAATATTTCCCCACTGTTATTATTAATATTTTTATTATTCGCCCACTTTGAATGGAAGTGCAATTAACTGCTGATTGTGTGTAGTTATATGTATGTATTATATTGTAAAAAGTGTACGTACTTCTTTTGTCTTATTTCTTTACACGTTAAAATTCTAGGGATTTGCCTGTTTCTCAGTCTTAAAATTAAATACAATATTGTTTATAAAATACACAGAGTGATGTTGTTAATGTGTATTCGTCGAACGGTAACTTCACAGGTCCCGTACTTAAAGCCAATATTGAAATATTACCATAATAAACGTTACTTGAAAAACTTGAATAGGATGAAATGAAAGACATATTGATAAATATCCTCAGATATTTGTAATAGCCTGATTCATATACTATCAGAGAGAGAAGGGGGGGGGGTACCATCCACTAGATACATCGATACAAACAAGGTCTTTTCGGGATTAATATAAATTGTTTCAATTTTATTTCAATAATTCGCTTGTGCGTAAAGGTTTTTAGTAGTGGAAAGAAATGGGGCAGACGACCCATTGGATTGTCGCGTATTTGAATTGAACCCAGGACGCTTGACTCAATATAGCTTATAATATAAAGCGCACGTGTCAAGACCGCGCCCCTTAAGGCCGACCGTCCCTTGGTCACAGACGTAAGTGAATTATTTGTATCACATCACTCAAAACAAGTAATTCACTATAATCAGACTTGTGTTCGAATCTTAAATATACTAATAATTTCTATGTTGTTTGCTTTGTTTTGTAATCCCTGTACTGCCGAGAGTAATGGTGGATAATCAGCCACAGAAACTCTAGGGCTTGTGGCCTCTTTGATTATAAATAAAATCAAACCAGACAGAAACAGTGGATTGGGGGGGGCGTTGCTAGGCCGCTTCGATTATTATAAATTAATTAAAAACCTTATTACTGAACAATTAAAGGACGGTGACGACAAACATACATGACGTCATAGTTAGTGAGTTGGTCATCATGAATACGATGATTGGCGGACGAATTTGTTGTCATAACAATTTACCCGATGTACACAAATAAACCAGATGGCGATTTGTTTATCCAGATTAGTGAATGGATTAATTAGGATTAAGCAGATCTCTATAAATGGATTATGATCAAGATTGTTAGGGAAAGGATTATCCCCTTAATTATTACCGATTTTGTGATATAAACATAGAATATGTTATGTATTTTGTCATTTATTACATTTCAAGCCGTACACCACACCGATCTGTATTAAGCCTAGTTAATTATTAACAAAATGGATTACTTAGAATATGAAGAGAACGATTTGGTAAGTTTCATCAAAGTATTTTTGTTACTCGATTGATGATTCGTGTTGTTGTTGTGCCCACATATCGTCCAGCCAAATCTGTTGGTTATAAGGGAGAGAGAGAGGAGGAGAGAGAGAGAGAGGGAAAGAGAGAGAGAGAGAGGGGGTAGAATGAGAAAATGGTTGGGACCGAACTAGAAGACTCGGTGAAAACGCATGAGCATGAACAGGCGACCCCCCCCCCCGCCTTCTGACGTAGACTTTCCATATCACCACTACATTTTAACACAATATTTCGGTGATTGTTTCGTTTTCTTGCTCTGGTGCATTTTTCCAAACTCTTTATCGAATTGTCAGAAAGTGTCATTTAATGTACATGTGCAGAATGTCCCTTGGCCTTGCATTGGCCCCACCTATAGCGAGAGAGAGAGAGATGGGGTTTAACGTCCACTCGACACCGACTAGGTGGTCATTTTTGGGACTTACATATGGTTTCAATAGTTCGCTTGCGCGTTGGGGTCTTTAGCAGTGGGAGGAAACCGGAGTGCCCGGAAGAAACCCATGAGGTTGAGAAGGCGCCCCTATCTCCATGCCACATGCGCTCACACCAGGGCTCGAAACCACAGTCGCAAGCCAGAGGTGACCGGCCAGCTAGCCTAGAGGTCGAAGCGCGGCACTAGGCCATCCCACCCCACCAGCCCGTAGCACTATAGACATATTCCTTGTCATTCTCACCGGGGCTACCCATGGCAGGTAGGAACCGAAGTTCTCGGCTCACATCGGGATTCCAACTACATGTATACCATTTCAATCGCATAGAAGTTTTTAAATAATTTATTTTTGTAGGCTTTGTTTTGTCGAGGAAAACGAAGAGTCCGAGTTCACAGAAATAGAGACAACCCACCAAAATGTCGGCGACAGCTTTTTGAAAAGTCTGACCCAGAAAATGATTGTCCAGTCAAAGAAGAGGATACAACTAAAGAGCAGCAATCGCCAGTAAAAGATTGGGTTACATGCTTGAAATCCTGTCTGGATTTCGAATATGTGACGTCATTAAACCAATTCCAATCCTACCTACAATTCATGAACTCTTTTGAAAACCAAACAGAGAAAATGACGTCATCAAATAATGCTGACACGTCACAGCAATTTAGTCAGATAATTGTTGATTCAGAAACTGGGAAAGATTTTGTTGTGTTAAATAATGTGAAAGACGATAGTTTTGAAGCTAGAAATAATATAGATGAACAAAATATTCTGGTTTATTTAAATAATACAAATAACTGCGTCATATCTCCTAATATAGAAATAACACACGATGGTGGGAATTATTACACTGACGTCATGTTATCTAGTGAAGATATTTCAGAAGATGAAGACGTCATCAGTTCCTGGGTAATAACAGATACGCCATCTTGTGGTTTGTATTGTGATGACGTGATGGGATCAGACGAGTTCGAGGTGGATCATGAAGAAGTGGTGCAATGTTTATCTGGGTCGTTCGATACGTTAAGTTGCCATTCTGACGATTTCAGCGGAAATGACGAAGGATTTCCTGACGATTTTATGGATGACGAATAAAGACATTATTTATGAGTGCTGTCGGTGCAATCCATATGTGATAATTTAAATATTTGAAAATCGATGGATCGAGTTTCATGTTTCATAAAAAAAAATATCAAAAAGAATTCCCGTTTGAAGATCAGATCACGAACAAATAGCTTGTTTGTGTCGGCCATTTTAAATCCGAATGGGGGAGTTGAGTATTCGAGTGGTTTCATTCTAAACATGTACCTGAGCAAGGGGCATGGTCACCTACCTAACCTCGAGGGTTCCTGCGGGACAATCAACCAATTGTGATGATATTTTATTATTTATTTACAAGTTTATTATTTATTTATGATATATTTTATATAATTTAAATTGTAAATATTATTTTATATTTTATACAGTTTGTAATATTTTTATATATTTATTATTATACGCAATAAAACATTTATATCATCAGTGTTGTTTAGCGTCATTGGGTCCTCCGTTTCACCCACAACTAAAGAGCCGTAGGTTTACACGTAAAATTTATATGAAATGGGGTTTAACGTCCTACTGTTCTGCTCCGACTGGGCTAATGAAGATGGGTATATGCCATATAGTGTACTATGAGGAAAATTGTGCCCAGAGAGCAGTGCTACGACCTAATCTAATATCGAATTCCAACTGGCGTGGGATTTTTTTTAGCGTACGTCAATGTGTACACGGGACCTAGGTTTTTCGTCCCATCCGAACGATTAGACAGCTGTCTGTGTCAGGCTCACTGTCCTGCACCACTGATAAATAAGTGGAGAGCACACTGGAAAATCCGGATGAACTTTCTCGGGCAAGACTGGGAACATCCCGCGACCTCCAGGCTAGCTAGCCATCGTCTCAGTCACTTCGCCACCTTGACTTCCGCCTCGCAAGCGAGTTATTATTGAAATTAGACTGTACCTTAATTTATCCCGAAATGACCTAGTTCGTGTTGACCTCCATCGACACTAGAGGCCCCACATTAGCATTTGGAATTCGCAAAGGGCGGAGGGAACGCCGACGCCCTGGCAAAAGTTTCTTATATAATACGCCACCGGTTGGTGTAGAGTGTTGGACTTTCGACAATTAATTCTGTGTAAGTTGGTGGAACAATGTCCAAAACATCTGTAAGCCAACGTACAAACTATGTTATTTCGGGACTAACATATTGTTCCATTTAATTTCAATGATTCACTTGGGGTGGGGGTGGGGATCAGAGAATCCAAAGGAAATCCGGGAGGTTGAACAGGCAACCCGATTCTTTGTCACGTACAACCGGGGAATTAAATCCACGTTAATTGAATCAATTGCAGACATTTTGTTACAACGCGTACGTGTTTTACTATTATAAGTAAGTAAAAGAAGTACTAAGGCGATCGCCAACGAAAACGACGTCAGACCTAGCAATAAATGGACATGGCCAACAGCCCGGTATAGGTATTATGGATTTATCTCCCTTGCACCAATTTCGCATAAAAGAACTATTCACGAGGCGAATCAATGCGAATTGTGATTTATTTACCATATTCTGCACCTATCAAATTAATTGACTCTCTCCCAAGTTTTATACTGAACAAGGAGACAAGCCATTTGTTCCTGATCTGAATCTTCAAACAGAAATTCTATTTGATATTTTTGTTTTATTAAACTTTATCCATCGATTTCAAATATTCCACTTATCACATATTGATTGCACGCACAGCACTCATAAATAATGTCTTTATTCGTCATCTATAAAATCGTCAGGAAATCCTTCGTCATTTCCGCTGAAATCATCAGAATAGCGACTTAACGTATCGAACGACCCAAATAAACATTGCACCACTTCTGCATGATCCACCTCGAACTCATCTGATCCAATCACGTCATCACAATTCAAACCACTAGATGGCGTATCTGTTATTACCCAGGAACTGATGACGTTTTCATAAATTTTAAATGTTCCTATTATCAAATATTTTACGCTGACATTTATTGTTTAAAATCTTCCTAACGCTTCAACGAAAATTTGACCTTTTAACCCAACTTTCGATGTCTAGGCTAGCTTTCGATGTTGCCTGAATCAGAATCTTATATGCTCCTTAACCCACGTTGATAATTAAATTTTTAAAAGATAGGCTGGCACTGCCCACATTTTTGAGAGATGGATAGAGAACAAGCAATACCGAAAGTGATTTTTCCTCATTAAGTCCTGTATTTCATACTGTATTGGGAGCAGCCATTTTGTTGGTCAATTCCAGTCTGATATTAATGAAATTCGAAGCCGACAATGATTATGGTGTGACGGTACAAAACCTAGAAATATTACTTTTCGTCAAAATCGGATAAGAATTGTGACCTGTAGAGAGTCCACAACCATGATATACCATATTTTTACACTATTCGCGTACAAACGGCGACCATTTCGTCCGGCAATTTTGGTAAGATTTTCACGAAATTCGAACTCAACCTTCCTTACGGTGCAACAGTAATATAATCAAGAGGTTTTTTTTTAAATCAGATAATAATTGTTCGAGAGATAGACAGAGAACAAGCAATACCCAAAGTGATTTTTCCTACAATCAAAGGCCATAATTCATTAAGTTAGAATTTGATATGCGCAAATATCGAAAAGAATAAAGATCTTTTGGTTATAAACAAGCTTTTCAGGTTTCATCAAAATCGAATTAAAATTGTGACCTCTACATGGTCCACAACTTTGATATACCATACTTTTACACTGTTCGCGTACAAACGGCGGCCATTTTTTCTGGCAATTATGGTCCGGTTTTCTCGAAATTCGAACTCAACCTTCCGTAGGGTGTAACGGTGATAGAGTCAAACGTTTTTTTTTTTTAAATCGGACAATAATTGTGACCTCCAGAGGGACCATAGGCGATTTTTCGGACAATCAGGGGCCATAATTCAGGAAGTTACGATCGGATATGTGCAAATAACGAAAGGAACCAAGATCTTTGGGTTATAACCATGCATTTCAAGTTTCATCAAAATCGAATTAAAATTGTAACCTCTACAGGGTCCACAACCATGATATACAATTTTTTTAACAGTATTCGCGTACAAACGGCAGCCATTTTGTCTGTCAATTTTGGTCCGATTTTCCCGAAAGTCGAACCCAACCTTCCTTAGGGTGTAACGGTAATAATATCAAGCGTTTTATTAAATCGGATAATAATTGTGACCACCAGAGAGACCACAAGCTAAAATATGGCGATTTTGCGTATAATCAGGGGACATAATTCAGGAAGTTACGTTCCGATATGCGCAAATATCGAAAGGAACCAAGATCTTTTGGGTTATTACCATGAATTTCAAGTTTCATCAAAATCGAATTAAAAATGTGACTTCTACAGGGTCCACAACCTTGATATACCATTTTTTAACAGTATTCGCGTACAAACGGCGGCCTTTTTGTATGGCAATTTTCGTCCGATTTTCCCGAAATTCGAACTCAACCTTCCTTAGGGTGTAACGGTGATATAATCAAACGGTTTTATAAATCGGATAATAATTGTGACCTTCAGAGGGACCACAAGCTAAAAAGGGTGATTTTTCGGACAATCAGGGGCCATAATTCAGGAAATTACATTCCGATAGGCGCAAATATCGAAAGGAACCAAGATCTTTGGGTTATAATCATGCATGTCAAGTTTCATCAAAATCGGTTCAAAATTGTAACCTCTATAGGGTCCACAAGCTAAAAACGTGATTTTTCGTACAATCAGGGGCCATAATCCGATACATGCCAATATCGAAAGCAGCCGAGATCTTTTGGGGATAAACCTATATTTCAAGTTTCGTGAAAATCGGATAAGAATTGTGACCTGTAGAGACTCCACAAACAAATTGTGGACGGACGTCCGGACGGGCAGGGGCGACGACAATATACGTCCACATAAAAATGTGGGCGTATAAAAATGAATGTTCGAGACTATGGTGTTTATTTTACCGACTTTAGAAATGATGATCGAGGCTAGGTGGAAATTTCAACCGCTTGGTTCTCGGCTCAAAGTGAATTAATTTGATTGAAATTCCCAGCAAATTCCCTTTACATAATCTAGTTTTTAACGATTATAGTGAGAACTGCCAGCTCTTTATCTAACCTCCCATAATGTATCTTTAAGATTTAAATTAATTAATTATTTGTTAGTGTACAACAAATATACGTTTGCTGCACAGTATGACAGTATCAACAATCAGGAATTGACAGATGCAGATGGTGTTAAACGTCCTACTTTTCCTCTCCGACTGGACTTATAATGAAGACTGGTGACAAATAGCGGTAAGAGGGTATGACACTGACTCGCTAGTCTAGTGGTCACGTGCTCGCTCCCCGGCGGACCAATTTCTCCCCTTTGTCAGTGTTACAGCACTGTGGGCTTGGCAAGGACAGCTGTCCAATCGTTCGGATGGGAGGCCCGAGGCCCCTTATACACATTGGGTTGCACATCAAGAGTCCCCTGGCAATTGGAATTTGATATAAGAGAAGGCCGTAGCGCCGCTGTCTGTACAAAATTGTGCAATCTTTCCATGTAAGACCTCTAGCCATAGTAAGAGTTTTTATTTATCACCTAATCCTTTCTTAGATGCACAAATAAATAAATATTGTTCTTTGGTATAGATTCCAGTTTTACCTATTGCACAGTCCTATAAATTGTCCTAGTATTTCCCTCAGGGTCAATTAAATAAAAACAATTTCTTATTAACATAAAAAGGAGTTACTTTTTTTTAAAAAAAAAACATAAGTGGTTTCTTTAAAATAAAAGAAAGTAGTTCTTTTTTGATTGACCAATCAAATTCATGTAAAGCCATATCTCCTAGATTATGTAATTAGTCACACAAACGATTTCTACTGTCAAATTAGTTATTGGGTTAGAATAAAACATAGCCTTTGGTAGTAGGTCATTAGAGATGGCATTTTGCGGATATACACACGGCTCTTTTCCGGATTGGTAGATATTTAGTGTTCATCTTCAGTGGTCTCATTCCGTTCTACTCCACTATATCTTGGGTTAACTATGGGGTATTCGTGTATTCAAATTAACTGCCCTTGATCGTAGCTTGAATATACGAACCAATCAAAAAAACAGTTTACCAACCAGTCTTCTTAACCTTATCGTCTACGGTGAGGGTGTCCTCATTGAAACGTTGCAGTCAATTAACCTAGTATTGCTTGATAACGGTGATAGTGTCGCCATTGAAACGTCGCAGTTAATCAACCTAGTGAATTGTATCCATAAAGCTGTCTGCTACTTTATATCGCTTTTACTAAATGTCATTCAAAGATACTAGTAATGTGTGAAATAACTTTATTTTACACCCGCTTCCATCGAGGTGATATCGCAGACACACAAAGTAGTAAACTGAAAGGTAATGCATATATAATGTAGTGAAAAAAAAGAGGCCATAACATCTATCCGGTCACAATAAAAGTGAATTCTATTCGTGTATAACCAGTGATTGTTTTCAATATAAATTATGCTGTGTTTGAAAATTCTTTGCTCCGTCGCTACATGCCGTTCAGGATTATATGATACTAAAACTTCCTAATATTTGACTGGCAATATTTTGATGTTTTTAAATTATTAAACTGCCAATTACGCAATTCAATATAGTTTGTCTTATACACGGGTATGCCTAAATACGACACAGGTGTCGCTTGACCCCATTCATCATTGTCAACAACAGACTCAATGACAGGCTTTATGATAAAGCGTGCACGGGCTAAACATTCGATGACCACTCCCCCCCCCCCATATAGTGTGAGATCGGGCAGTCCGACGTGTGTTTTGTGTTTAAAGGTGACACCCCGAGTCATACAGGATGTTGTATGCAATATTGCTGTCGGTGGAACCGGACGTTATGTACTACGAGAGGGTTCGGGGTCACGCCCAATCGATACCAACTAGGTCATTCCAGAACAACATACGGGTGCACGTTTATTTCATAATTTGTTTATTCGTAATTAATTCGAGAAAATGTAGTAATAAAAAACTATATTATGATTCAAGAAAATTTTCAGGATAAAGGTTTAAGCTGACAGATGCGCATGTATGAAGAGAGAGAGAGAGAGAGAGAGAGAGAGAGAGGCTCAGCTGAGAGATGACCGTAGTTTATTTCGTGTATGGAGCCTAAAACACCTGATAGCACGTCTCTGTTTACATAATATATTTATAGTAATATTAGCAGCTTCCTTTCTGAAGTGATATCCATATCCTTGCGCGGCATCTCCCAGCTGAAGTCTTTGTTCTGCAAATGTTTTTGAATCATGTCATATGGGCACCAGTGTATTGATTTGACATATTTATTGAACATAATACTAATACGTGGTTTAGTGTTGTTTGCAAGAAGCTGCCAGAGCAAGTAACGAATTAAACGAATTTTGATAAATTTTAAATCTAAAAAAAAAAAATAAAATTAATTTCAAACAATAGTTATCAGTTGGTCACGAATTTTTAAAATGCCTTGACCAATGTACAATAAATTAGTTTTTGCTTAGAACCAAGAAGCTTTAATGACGTGGAGGAGCCTTGATGCCATTTCGGTCTAGTCACAAAAACAATATGGATTAATCTCCAAAAATCATCTTTGTAATTCTTTTGCCAATATGCCTGCCTGGTTTTAATCGGCATATTGGTTAAAAGATGACATACCGTCTCCAGTTTACGAAAGCTTCTTGTCCTTAGAACCAAAAGTACTGTACATGGACTATTCCCTTCTAATACTGATTGGTTGACCGTCAGCTGTGGCATCATTATTATCATCATCAACCTCGTCCTTAATCTGATTGCAAGTGGTATCTTGAATGCTTCCTGCCAACCCTGTGTTTACGACCATTTCTTCCGTTTGGTCACGAGGTTTCTGCACGGCTTCTTCAATGTTTGGTTTGGAAGATTGTTGATTGGACGAAAGTTGAGCAAGGTTGTTACTGGAAGACGGTTGAACAGGGTTAATGCTGTACGGTAGACCGGGAAAGAAATATAATTTTTTACCCGACGTTGTTCGCATTTCTGGTGTCTGGAACGTGAGATATGGGCTATCCCATCTGTGTAAGAGGTTTGTTACCTGAAAACCAAAATAATTAGAAGTCGTGTACTAGATGGATACAAATTAAAACTTCCCATGAACTAAAACCGAAACTTGAAGAATTTATTAATAACTTAATCCCGCTTCATTTGGTGTTATTAATAATAGATAACAGTGTGATATTGCCCGGGTAACAAGTTATCACTGCGTGTTCAACTTAGTTCGTTGCGTGTGGGTAGTTGCTTTGGTGTCGTCAAGAACGACATGGTAGACCTCCTTGTTGGACAAAATTTAAATATCCAATTCACCACCTCACTGGAGAATTGTTCACAGATGAAGCGACAGTATGGGATGGCTGTACTATTGTCATGTAATGTATTAATGTTATTGTTTATGTTCCTCGTGTATTTTAGTTCCTGTTTGATTTATGTTCCAGGTAGCTGCTTCATATCCTGGTTCCGAACTAAATAAGTCCTATATTTAAAAATCGATCTCTGTTATCAGTAATAGTGTTACATGCCACCCTAACAAGAAGAACAACGAAATCAACGAGATGAGTAGCGGTTAGCAAAATTAAACAGATGTAGCACGTAATTCAGACTATTACTCTAGGCTAATAGTCCCGAAATGTATAGAGCAAGGTGGGTACTGTGGGTTTCGAATTTTGTCATCATCGTGTACCCATCTCTCCCACGTTGATCAGTACGAAATGAAATGAATTGGGTTTAACGACCCACTGTCCTGCTCCTAACCTGGGCTAATGAAGACTGGCATACGCTATGAAGTATGCTATGAGGGAAATTTTGCCCGGGCAGCAGCATTACGGGCTACTTTTATATCGAATTGCAACTGCCAAGGGATCTTTTACGAGCACGTCAATGTGTACACGTGACCTCAGTTTTTCGTCTCATCCGAACGACTAGACAGCTGTCCTTGTCAAACCATCCTGCATCGCTGACAAGGGGAAACCACGCTGGAAAATCTGGATGAAATTTCTCGGCCAATGCAGGGATTGAACACCCAATGTCCAGGCTTGCGAGCCATCTAGCCACGTGATCCCCGGGATCAGTACGAAAGGGAGAACTGAAGAACATATTCCTCGGTATTATGAACCTACCTTTCTAGAAAGTTCCATTAGATGACATGTATGTGCGAATTTCTCTATGACGTATATCCATGTAAATATAAACCTAGTGCCGTACTCTTCATAACGATAAGACACGTGTCCTGAAATCAAACAAAACAAACCAAAATACAGACAACCGACGGAACAAAACGTTCACACAAAGAGGAATAAAAGCAGTTTGATAGCACCCAACCAAAGCCATGTCATTTCGGTACAAACATATGGTTCAATTTTATTTCAATAATTGGCTTGCGCGTAGGTGTCTTTGGCGAAAACCCACGAGGTTGCAGAGGACTCCCCACTCCTTCCCCACTAAACAAATGGACAAATTTTAAGTTGGAGGAAACTGGGGAATGTCGGGAAAACCCACAAGAGTATCGCGGACAACCCAATTATCTCCAGAAAAAAGACCTTGCTATAAATACATCCGCTTTAAAGGTGCATCATGTTATAGTGTAGAATATATTTAGATAAAGAATGGACAAGGGTGTGTTATACCTCACCATCTACAGGGCAGGATGGATTATACAATAATATCTCACCTTTTTAGGACAAGGATGGATTATACAATAATATCTCACCTTTATAGGACAGGGTGGATTATACAATAATATCTCACCTTTTACAGGGCAGGATGGATTATACCATAATATCTCACCCTCTGCATCATAGGTGTGGATTATACAATAATCAGCCTTTACATCACAGGGGTGGATTATACAACAATATCTCACCTTTTATATGACAAAGGTGGATAATACAACGCTATCGCACCTTTTATAGTACAAGGGTGGATTATGCAATAATTTCTCACCTTTTACAGTACATAAACTAGTAAAGAAATCAGCTCTTTTTGGGTGTCCACCACATGCGTCAGTTCTTTCTCGGTGATCAAGTGAACGGGTAGACTTCGATAAGCCCTCTAGGGAATCAAATAATTCTGTAAGATTATAAAAAAAAACACAGATATATGATGTCTCTGACCAAACAGATGTAAATCCGTCCCCCGTCGAAATCCCAAAATAAATAGATGACACATATTAATTAATCGCACATTTATTTTTTTCAAGCGTATCGAGCAATCAAACTGTACACGAAGTGTCATCCAAAAGTGTTTTATAAAGAAAAATGCTAAAACCGACGAGAAAAATGGAAATGTACCCTAGTTCGGGGGACCCTAAAGGCAGACAAAAGGGCCCCCACACTTGACAAAAGGGCCCCTCTTGTCAAGGGAAAGGGCCCTCGTGTCCGAGTCAATCGTTTCTATACACTGTTACTGTCGAATCCATTACTGAATGAGAATGCAGTCATTGTATTGGCATAAAAATCATCAATCAAGATGAACCTAAGTTATCTTGTTCCAAAGTATCAACCAATCAAATTGCTTATCTCTGGCTACCCTAAGCAGAAAATGCTCATCTTCGAACATCAAGATGAACCTAAGTTATCTTGTCCCTAAGTATCAACCAAACAAATTGCTTATCTCTTCCTACCCTAAGCAGAAAATGCTCATCTTCGAACCCCATCAAGGCATTGACCTAATAAGCATACACACCAATTAGGAACATTTTAACTCAATTAGAAGGAGAGTTATTGTGTTCCAAAGTCTACATTTTAACTCAATTAGAAGGAGAGTTATTGTGTTCCAAAGTCTCGGCAAATCAAATTGCTTATCGCTCTGCTTAGCCTGAGCAGAAAATGCTCATTATCGATCTCTTAGTCAAGTTTCATCACTCTCACTTAATTAGAACTAAAGTTATCGTGTCCCAAAGCATCAACCAATCAAATTGCTTATCTCTGCTTACCTGAAGCAGAAAATGCTCATCTTCGAACTCCATCAAGGCATTGGGCTAATAAGCATATACACCAAGTTTGAACATTTTAATTCAATAAGAAGGAGAGTAATTGTGTTCCAAAGTCTTGACTAATCAAATTGCGTATCGCTCAGCTTACCCTGAGCAGATAATGCTCATTATCGAACTTAGTCAAGGTATTACTGTAATGAAACTATACACAAAGTTTCATCACTCTCACTTAATTAGAACTAAAGTTATCGTGTCCCAAAGCATCAACCAATCAAATTGCTTATCTCTAATTACCCTAAGCGGAAAATGCTCATCTTCGAACTCCATCAAGGCATTGACCCAATAAATACATACATCAAGTTTGAACATTCTAACTCAATTAGGAAGAGTTATTGTGTCCAAAAAAGTGTGACGGACAGACGGACAGACAGACAGACAGACAGACGGACGAACCCATTTTAATAGTCCCCCAACTTTCTTCGAAAGGCGGGAGACAATAAAGATTTTATCGGACCCCAGCAAATTTGAAAATACATGTATTTATAATAGACTGATACCCGAGATCTACAAATTAAATTCCAGTACCTTAAATGCTTCAGTCTAGAAAACAAAACAATCATTGATTTTGAAAATTAAAGGAAATTTGAACTTATTTTTGGAGTAGAATGGAACGATACCACAGAGGATACTGATGATGAGAAACGAAAATAAACTGTATTACATAGCAAAAATTCCCCCTTAACACACTGCATGGCGTATGTGTGCCTCTCTTGCTAAACCCTTATACCATACATTGTACATATAGCGATATCTTGACAGAGTCCCAAAACAATTTGTTGGCAAAGAGAACATTACTCAATGTCTTTTAGTTTGGTGTTTCCTGTCGCAGTCATGAAGCTACGTCGAGACACCGCACAATTGCACCTGTGAATTCGAACCAGGTATATTCTGGTCGAGATCATTGAAGTAAATGCTGATACTTACTCCCTTGACAAGCTTGAATTAAAAATATCTTTGGTTTCTCGGCAAGGGTCTCACACTGTTTACCATTAAAATAATCATAAATATTTTCCCATGGCATCTTTTTTCCATCGGATCCTGCAATCCCATCGTCGTCACCATGCGACAGAATAAAACAAATAAAACAGTCAAAGCTACTGTGATCCATTTCACTATAATCCCGTAAGATCTTGGTCATATCCTAAAATAAAATAACCAAATCAAAAATAGGTTAATGCACGGATCAATGTGATAAAAGCTTACATGTCAGAGGCAACGTATCTTTCGGCGTCCTGAATTTAGGGGGATTCGACTAATATGTCTGTCCTGTGCTTATACGAATTCAAATAATGTTTGCATATCGTATCCAGTGTATTATATTGAGTGAGTCAGAAAAAACGGGAACAATATTTAATGTTTATCGAATGTTTGGTCTTGTAGGTGGCTGGTAAAATTTAACCCCAGTAAAACAGTTATTATGATTTTTAGTACTTGACACTTTGAGAATAACTTACTTTTTGAATTTAATGACGCTTCACTATCTCCTGTAACTATTCACAAACATCTAGGAGTTATTTTTAGTAACGATTGTAAATGGACAAAACACATTGACGTGCTAATACATTCTACAGTAGATATCGCTTATGTTATAATGTCATGATTTAATCCAATATTTATTGGGAAATATCGCTTTACATGAATGGGATTGGTCAGCTAAAAAAGGACTTCTTTATAAATTTCAAATTACATTTAATTTTTTTTAATAAAAGTAAGTTCTTTTTTATTAAAAATAAATTATTATTATTTAATTGACGTTGATGGAAACACTGTGTCAATATAAAGGACATTGCAATAGTTGAATTGCTTTCAAAAATTGATGTATAACTACATCATAATGTAATCAGGTTCAGGAAAAGTGAAATCTATACCAAAGAATTATATTTATTTTTTGTGCATGTAAGAAAACTCGTCTTTTTTGATACCAAAAAATATCAACACTCGTTGATAAAGCAAAAATATCTTTTCATCGTCTTTTTGATACCAGAAAGTATCAACATTCGGCAGAGTCTCGTCTTTTTTGTATTTTATCGACTTGCGTTGATATTTTTTGATATCAAAAAAGCCTCGTAGGAGATTCTCTATATCACGATCATATCGGAGTAACGAACAACTGTTATGATAGGTTACCTCAGCTGTCTTGTCGGAGTGGACATCAACAATGAAATGTAACTGTTCGAACAACTTTTTTATAGCTTCACCATCGACCGTTGTACCCTCTCTAGTCTCTATTCCGTTATCAAAGTTTTTATTGTTGATGACCAGAACATAACCCCTTTTTGGTGCCGACATTTTGTATATCTGTAATGGACACCAGTTAAAAGGGCTTTATGTAAGGATTAGATAAAGAGCTGTCAGTTCTTGCTATAACAGTTAAAAACAGAGAGAGGAATTGGGTTTAACGTCCACTCGACACAAACTAGGTAATTTCGGGACTAACATAGGTTTTAAATTTATTTTAATAATTCGCGTGCGCGTAGGGTTCTTTAGCAGTGGGAGGGAACCTGAGGACCCGGAGAAAAACCCACGAGGTTGGAAGGCACTCTACTCCTTGTCACGTACAATAGGGGATTCGAAACCACGCCACGTGCTAACCATTTGGTCATCCAACCCCCACGTACGTTAAGAATTTCTGTCAAATCGTTTGACTCTGAGCCGAACTCTCGCCGATACAATAACAGTGTGCCTGCCCAACCTCGTGTTGTTTCTCCGGGTACTCCGATTTCTTTCCACTGCTAAAGACCCTTACGCGCAAGCGAATTATTGAAATAAAATTAAACCAGATCTTAGTCCCGAAATGACCTAGTTTGCAGACGTTAAACCCCATTTTTCTCTCTCTCAATAACAGTGTTGCCTCGATTGTCAACAATCGCATACCGTATTCAAATCTAGTGAAAATATAGATTGTCTGATGACATCATGAGTTGATTATGGTCTTGGTAAGTTAATTAATGTCTAATTAACTTTTCAGGCGGCCTAAAGAAAGTCTTGTAATAGGCAGATTTAGCTCTTGCATAATGTATGTTTAACACATTAATACAATGTCATATGAGGAATTTTAAATCATTCGAAATATTGCTGCCACGGGCATACCGTATGTCGCATACGTTTCAATCTTGGTTCGCCAGTAAAAGACTATCACTTCGATAAGGTTAAACACAAGAACAATAGACCCGTTTACACTTGGCCGCGATAAGCGTGCCGTTCGGGGCACGGTACCAGGGAGCGATAAATTTCCCGTTTACATTACTCTAAATAAACTGGTCTCAGAACCGTGCCAAGCACGCCAAATGTGGAACTCTTCACAGAAAAGTTAATTTGAATCCCTATACAAATTCCCCAAATGATAACAATTATAGTGGTTGATTTAGTTTGAACGGCCATTTTGAAAGAACTGATTACAGAACTGTCGATGTTTGCGGGGAAAAAGTCAAGGTTCGTTTCGAGCCTTTCCAGATATTCGTACTGAAACCGTACTGAGATCAGACAGAGTTTAACCGCGCCTCTCCTGGTACGGTGCCGAGACCACCACATTTCAGTGGCCAGATTGGCGCGTTACTCATTACGGCACGCTTATATCAGACCCTTTTACACTACAAAATGTGGCATGCTTAAAATGTGTAATGTAAACGTGGTTAATGACCCGGGTTTATGGGCGAGGGTATGATTCAGTGGTGTAGAACATGACTTAATCCACTAGATTCAACTGTGTAATGAAGGATATGATCTGGTTCACTGGTTGTATATTAAATCTGTTAATCTAGACGGGTGAATCTGTGACTCTAGACGTGTAAATTTGTGAATCAACGGTAACGGTAAAGATTATATGTTATATGTCAAATTAACCTACCTGTTTGCTATTTCCCTCTCTTGACTTTACGAATTTGTTCATAATTTCACTATCTTTATTGCAGTCCTGCACTTGGATATTATTTGTGTATTTGCTTTTCACTCTTTCTGGTATTGGCCACACTATAACAGAGATTGTAAATAAAAACAAGTTATTACGTCGACAAAGTTCCATTTAAAACACAACTTTGTGTGAGAATTACGGAAATTAGCTACAAAAACTGAAACTGTTGTACGAGGATGATGTAAAAGCCTTGAAGAGTGATATTTGGATGAAAATGAGTGTTAAACTAGGGTCATATTTTTTATCAGGCCGACAAATTCCATCGTTTGTGTACATAAAATCAGTTATTATCCATCTCCATGTCTGTTTGTCTGTAAATTCAAACGAAGAACAAAACAGTCCTCTTACCCATCCGCACCATATAGAAACACAAACAATATCGGTTTCGATCAGAGGGTCGTGGTTGACAAAAACTGACTTATACAATACTGACATTTTAGAGACCCAATTAGCCACCCTGATCCCCCCCCCCTCCAATCTGATGTATTAAAGATATATTTTGTCTGATCTTCCTAATCAAATATATATTACAAAATGTTCTAACTGTACTGCTGTATCATACAGCTTGCCATTGAGTCAACTGGTGTGGTTTCAAATCCACGGTTGTACATGGCAAGGAGTAGGGTCGCCTGTCCAACCTCGTGGGTTTCATCCGGGTACTCCGGTTTCCTCTCACTGCTAAAGAACCCTACGCGCAAGCGAATTATTGAAATAAAATCAAACCATATGTTAGTCCCCAAATGACATAGTTTGTGCCGAGTGGACGTTAACCCCCATTTCCCTCTCTAACTTTACTGAAACAGACCATAATATTAAAAATTTTGATGGAATAACCTTTAAATAGAAAACGTTCATCAGTAATAACAATTAATTAATCAATCAAGTACTTAGTAATATCAATATTTATACACCAATTAAGTTATCGGTAATCTCAGATTATCTTAATCTTTATAAACATTGAATAGAGAGCCAACAAACGAATTAAATATTCCAGTATGTGATATTGCCCCTTAAGGATACATTAATTAAGAAATCAATAAAAAGTTGGTCATTCTTGCTATAATAGTTCAAAGATATGTTGCCAGGCAACGAAACATACGCCCACAGCAGCTAAATTGTCCCGGCAGTCAACAAGGGTTGTCGCATCTTTTTACTTCTTTTGGTAATGAAACATTTGTAATACACTTAATTCTGATTAAGCGTAACAACTCATTATGTAATTATCAGAAAATCATTAGAATTTGTTTGCTTTTTAAAAAGTTTTGCCCCAGGGTTTAGCTGTTCTGTTACCAGTTACCAAAATTCGTTGAAAATCAAAATACTTGTTCGTTTCAACACCTTAAACTCTGTGTATCAATCGGATGATAAGTTTGGCCTCAATAGCGTCACAAGATTTTTTGAAGTAATCAAGGGAGATAACTCTAGCAGTAATTATTGGAAATCGCTGAAAAACAATACGCTTCTTCGTCTCGTGACCTTTAACACGTTGTATAAATTTAAAGACAATCGGATATTACCTTTAACCTCTAGAGCGGACGCCGGACGGACGGACCGACGGACGATCATGACCTTCTTGTGTTAATAAATGTCTAATTAATAGTTTAAATAACATTTCCGGCTTAACGAAAGACCTGCGATAGGCAGATTTACATAATGAATGTTTAACTTATTAGCGAAGTATAGAAATTTACCTATTCATAAAAGCACAATCGCCCAGTTAAAAAATCGACTTCGGAAGACCAAAAAAGAAATGATTCGCATGAAGGCTAATAATGAAAATATAAAAAAAAAAAAAACAATTGGGAGGTAAAAAAAAATGTCCAAACCTTTTAAGAAGTACGAAGTAATTGTGTATGGTGTCGAAAATCAAAGATACACAGCAGAATGCCATGATTTGGTCATGGAACGTAAAAATCTAAACAACGTAGCAGTGGTTATAACCGCGTGTTTAGCTGTCGCGGGACAAAAATCGAAATACACCCAATCAAAATCTACAATTCAAAGAATATGCGAGTGCGTCGGTGTATCTTTAAAACATGTTTCGGAAACCTTGAAGTCGGTGAAAAATACCACGCTTTATACAGACTAAATTACAAAATTTGGCCCTATATTCGGCACATACGCAATAACACCGCTGTCTCGACACATATGCCACTTATTCTTGGTCTTCGTGAAATGACTGATAAATCTGCGCAAACAACAATAACTGAAATTTTGGCAGTTCTCGACGAAATTGCTGGAACATTTAGTAAATCCGTTATTTTCAAAATTAAAAATACCATGTCAGACAGAGCCAGCACCGAAAAGTGTAAGATTATTAGATTTATATGGACGTCTATCTCCCTCTCTCTCTCCCTCTGTATAACCAAACTGATCCCGCAGTGAATATTCGCTTGGCCGCTACAATCACTGATAAGCATGACATCGACGAGGCTTAATGAGTACGGCATATTAACTTTTTTACTCCGACAAATTAAATTCTCAAACATTTTTTTGAGGTAAAAGAAAAATAAATGAAGACGTTTGAAGTATTTGTAGTTAAAAAATATTTCCTATTTAGTGTAAATGGGTATTAAAATGAGTAAAATGCATCATTTTGCCCGAAGCAGTTAGGTGTTAAGTAAACATTGCACGAGCCGTTGAGCCAATGACTACGAGGCGCGTGGTCAACGCACGTGCTATGGGCAGTCATGCGTTACAGAGATAATTCGTAAGTAATTCTCTGTGAAACAGATTGCTGTATAACATGCCGTTATAAGCAGACCAGTGTCTGTGGG
Source organism: Patella caerulea (assembly GCA_036850965.1). Lineage (NCBI taxonomy): Eukaryota > Metazoa > Mollusca > Gastropoda > Patellidae > Patella > Patella caerulea. Next base: position 73,489 of record JAZGQO010000010.1, on the reverse strand, counting down.
TATACAGAAATAAAAGCTCTGTTCATTTTAATACATGTATTAGGCTAATCTTGAAACAATTCATGTCAAATGTCGATCTTTTCGTATCCAGATAAACTTGTATTTTAATTTCCACTGTAGCATTATAAACAGTTAATATTAAGAAAGGCGTCGGTGTATTGTTAAAACAATTAAGCGTTTGCGCATGCGTACAGATGTCAGATTCAATGTCTCATAGAGTGTATTCCGTTGCTTCACAGCAAGGAATTAAACGATGTTTTCAGACTGCTATAAAATAGTTCTTTTCAGGGGCGTCCGTTGTGTTTTTTAACAACCAAGGGACATAACTCGTATTCTCACTAAACGTAAACTCCCTTGATTATGGAAGCCGGAAAGACTTTGAATCATTTACAACATATTTCCAAATGGTTATATTTCCTCAAAAATCAAATGTGGTCCGACTTCCATTGTTGATGAATGAAGTTTTTATTGTAAGTCTTATCATATAATATTAAAATAATCCCCAAATAGTATAATATTAAAAAATTTACATTGGTTACCTATTTCTTATAGAATTGATTTTAAAATTTCATTGTTAACTTTTAAATGTTTGAACAAATTAGCACCTGTTTATTTATCTGATCTTTTAAATATGTATACACCAGGGCGATGTTTACGCTCTTCAGATGATAATTTTCTTTTAAATCCCAAATATTCAAAGCTGTTGACTTTTGGTCAAAGATCTTTTAGTGTGCAAGCACCAGTTTTATGGAATAAGTTACCCTATGATATTAGGTCCTGTAATAATGTTAATGCTTTTAAGAAAAAACTTAAAACCCATTTATTTCTTCAAGCATTTTAAATGTATATATATTTTACAATTCATATTGATTCTTGTGTTTTATATTTGTACCATTGTAAAGCACCTCTGAACACGTGTATGTGAAAGAGGGGCTATAACAAATGTTTGTAATAATTGTAATAATAATAATAAAAACATTTTGAGCATGGATCACTCTAATAACGTTATATATGACTGAACATCAAAGTGGTTAAAAATATTTCTATAATAATATATTAAAATTTCCCACCTATTTCTGTTTAAAGTTATCAAACTCTCGTTGCTTAATAATGACAATATCTGAGTTTAAAAACACAAAACATCCCCACTTTCAATTTCTCTCACAAACCAATACTATGTAATTCCGACTTTGCATTATTAATCCATTTATCATTGTTTGTAAACATATCTTTATAACAAGCTTTAAGGACAACATTGTCAGTATTAATTAAGCGAGACCAATATTTGAATATTGGCAATTTTAGATGAATAGTGTGTCCAATTTCAAAATAGACCATAGGTGTGTTCATAGACCATGGGTGTGTTCGTGTTTTATCTGACATAAAGTATTCCTTTCAAAAAGTAAAGGTGCAATAAATCGATATCATGGGCACTATGGAAACCCCATACTTCGGAAGCATAGTTAAAGATACAAGAGACAATGGTATCTAATACAGATAGCCTAGTGACCAAATAAAAATTGTTTCCTTCACAGGTTTTCATGATCTGCTAAGGTTTTTTTTTTTTTTTTGAGTTAATGAAAGTTTAACATTCAATTCATACCTAAGTAACTACAATTGTTGACAATATCAATACTGACTCCATTGACCCCAATATTCAAATGCTTTTTATTGGTCGTCATTTCTAAAAATTACAATCTTGGTTTTATCTGTGCTGACAATAAGACCCCATTTGTTTGCATTAAGTATATCCAAAAACAGTACTTTGACATCTGCGTACACCAGAAAGAATAGCATTATCATATCCGCCATATTCAATGTGATTAAAATACACATTTATATTTCGTTTCGTTTTATACTTTCGATGGCCTACACTACATAGGTCACGTCAGAGGTCATTTAAACGGCTTTTGACCCTACGACCTCAGACATTGATTAACCAATCAACATTTATGTTACTGGTGGATAACCCATAGTTCCGTGCAAAACATGCCTAAAGCTTGCCACAAAAGACCGCTTCATTATCTTATCACTCACATCATTTACAACACATCAATGATAGCAACTCTTCCAGTTCCTAGTGTAGTAAAGACAAGTAAAACAAAATTTGGAACTATTAAAAACGAAACGAAATAGTAACTCTGTTTAAATCAGATATCGCCATATGTATTGGTTTACATTTCTCAGATATACATTTATTCGTTGAGTGACCTGATGACCTATAACCATTCATTGAGAAGTCAAATAAGTGCGCAATGCATGTTCGATGCATGCTCTTTCGAAAGGTAATGTTCACCTACACGTTATTGGTTTATCCAGACAACGTATAATACAACTTGGGACACTGGTCTCTATTCCCAGATGAAGAATGGCGGGTGTATGCTGTTTGAAAATATATCACAAATATTGAGTTAGTTGCTCGGCCCTAAAACTAAGCCATTTTATTTTCTAAAATCTAATTAAATTTTACCCTCTAATGTATCAATAATCACCAATCAATTAGTTTTTATTAGAATAGGTTTTAGAGTCTTGTCGATATATTTCCTGTTTATGTTGAGACTGACATGCTATATTTCCTTTATTTTGATAGTGTCATATTACCCTTTAAAGTAAAGATGCTGCGAACTGACTGGGTACTGACTTAACGTCCTATTGTTCTGCTCTGACTGGGCTTATATAGACAGGTATATGCCATAGAGTGTGCTATGGGGACATTTTGCTCTGCAGCGTCACTATGATCTACACTTATATCGAATTCAAACTGTCAAGGGTTCTTTTATATAAGTGTACGGGACCTCGAAGATTCGTCCCGTCTTCATGAACCATGTCTGATCAGGTCAGTAGGACGTTAAACCCTATTTGATTCCATTTTAAACAGGGGGGTGCTGGTCTGAATTTGACAACGAGAAAGCCGAAACACGACTGTCCGAGCTAAATTCTCCCTGACAGGACAGTTTCTGCAGGCAAGTTAGTTGGACGTTAAAACCCCATTTTAAATTGTAAACATACCGTCAGGTAAATCATCGTCATCAGTGGATATTTCCGATATTTTTGCTTGTTCAAATATGTTGGTCACCTCTTGAACATTTGGTTCGGATTCTTGAACAGGCTTCTGGCGTTCGCTCTTTCTCCAGCTCATCCTCTGGTGTTTTAATTTAGGTTTGAGCAAGTCAGCAGCCTTTCCCTCATCATGATCAACAAGAATTTTATAAAACTCCTCAAAAGCTTCGTCCTCTCTACGTGGTAAAATATTCAGTAATTCGAATACTCTTCCCTGTTTAGTTGATTTGCTCTGAATAAATTTACGATAATTGTAAAATGAAACAGGTTATACATAGATGTAAAAGATAAAACTTCAGGCGAGTGTATGGAAAGCCTGATTCATAAAGGAAAATATCTATTTCAGTTTGGCTGTAAGCATGAGGAGGTAAATATTGTCAATCAACTTAACAGGACATGACGGTTCATTACTTGCAGAGCAATAGATTTCATATCGGCGTGCATACATCAATACAATAGTTATTTATTAGTAATCAGCCTATGGAGGCGCGGTAGCCCAGCGAGTAGGGCAAAGACTCGGTAACCTGCAGGTCTTATGTTCGATCCCGATATTAGCCAAGTGACAAAGAATAGTCGCCCAAATGGGATGAAAAACCGAATTCTCGCGTACACATTGGCATGCACGTAATCGAACCCTTGACATTTGGAATTACTAGTACGACTGTATGACCATACGACCGAGTCCGAGAGGAGAAGTAGGAGATTGAATCTCTAGTAGAATATGTAGTAATAAAACCCAGGAAGACTTGTATTATGATACACGCGCCATTACCAGGATCATATCTTTCATATTGTCTGTGATTACGTCTTCTGAAAATAAAGATTCAACCACAGACGCCACATCAGTAATAGATTTCGCCAGCTCCATTCTCTGCTTCCGAAGTATGTTAGCATGGTCATCCTTCATTGTGGACAATTTTCAACAACCTATAGTAATGAAATATGTGCATACGTAAGTCGGGATGAATCGTAGTCATATATGTTCAGCGTGTTCATTGCGTCAACTGACCCGGTTTCTATTCCCCAGTCTGTTGTGACGAGGGGTGAGGTCGCCTGTCCAACCTCGGGGCCTTTCTCCGGTCCCCCCTAATGCTAAAGACATCTACGCGCAAACTGATTATTGAAATAAAATTTAACCTTATGTTAGTCCTTAAATGACATAGTTAGTGTCGAGTGGACATTAAATCTCTCCCTCTCGTTCTGTTTGAACCCGTGATACCGTGATGCTACAAGCGTACACCTAAAATAGCTATTGACGGAATTAGGCGAAGATTGAGGGAAAACAGCGCTGTCCTGGCATGACATATATAAAGTATTCATATTCGCCCAGTTTGTTCAGAAAAGTAGGCTACTCCCATATTTCATTCCGACATAATAAAGTTAATAAGCGTACAGCTAGTAAGCTACGTATATAGATATTATGTATGAATAGGCTATAGTAATTCAGTCTGGGACATATTACATCCTAGTATATACTCATACACACTGACCTATTTATCTACCCAGCTGTTAAAATCTGTACACATGCATATAACGACCACATTGTCGTCTATCTACCCCTCCCGCCTCGCTTAATCGCCCCCCCCCCTCCTCTTTCATGGCACGATTAACTTGTCATTCTTAAAGTAAACTAAGTATGGTGTTCACTGAATGTTTCACTAACAATATACCATAATATATATTGCTAGATATGAAGTCAGTCAGGAAGTATTTGGATAGTGAATATGTTTATGTTATTTACCTTTTAGCTGTTTGTTTCCCGGATTTAACAGATTGTGTCCATTCATTAATCAATATATATTAGACTAAAACAATAAACTGGGAGATTCCATCACATATCAACGTTGTAATTCTCCGTGTTTGTATTTTATGAAGTCAGCAATGCACGGATACAGAAACAGAAATCGAAAGTAAACTATAATTGGCTGTTCACACGCGATTAATGTAGTCAAAATCATCCCTTTTCGTCAGTAATAATTCCAATAAATGGTGATATGGTAGAAACCACAGTGAAAAACAAGACTACGAGGGCTAGAGTAATCGAGACTGCAATAAGGAAGTATTATAATATTCTATTTCTGGACACTGTACACCAACAATTTACCCCATGGACTCTAATGTTAATTATCGTCTATTTGACTAGCTCGAATTTTTTCGTGGGGTTGAATGTTTTCTAGCACAGATGGAGCAACATGTGGCAATTTCTTGCCCAAATGCATATGTACATAATGGAAAACTTGAGATACACAAACTGAAAGTAGGATACATACAACTGTTTGCCCTACATTTCCACCCCTTAAACCTCGTATCCCCCCGCCTCAAAATCATGAAAATGTATATTCAAATCCTTTTCGTCGATTTGGCCCAAACAAGTCAACACAAACCACTATGGTAATGGGGAAAGGGAGGGGAGAAACAAACTATAAATAACTTTTGTCCTACATTCGTAAGGGTCTCTAACAGTGGCGGGTGGGAGCGGACCCGGAGAATACCCACGAAGATAGACAGGGGACCCTATTCCATGTCACGTTAAAATTTGGGATTGAAACCGTAACATTTGACTCAACGACAATAACATAATAATACATGTAGTAATAGAATGTATAAAGCGCCTGCATTAAAAAACCTGCTCCACGGCGCTATTATATTGTGTAGATATGGTAGATGCAGGATAAATAATAACGAATATACATACACTCACGGACAATTTAAGAAAAATGACATAAGGCGTGTGTCGTTTATGCCACAAGACAGAGAAAATGGGACTTAGCGTACATCCGTCCCAAATTAGGTCATTTCGAAACTAATGATTTTAGTTTTATTTCATTGCAAACAATAGCACGGTACATTTGGTGTCAGTGTATACAAATGTGTTAATATGTTTCAGGGTTCGTCTGGAGATCTAAAGGGCAAATTCATTTAAATAAGATTTATTTATGGGGGCGGTACATGCTAAACTAACCTCATCATATATTTTAATAAAAATAACAGCATTGAAGGCCTGCAATCAAGTTACAGACAGCTGGTTATCCCCCCGAGGGAGAATGTCCCATAATAATTTGCTAGAAAATAAAGAATGACAATTTATTAAAAAGTATCACCCTTAATTAAATGCAGCATAATTTTATATTATTTGATATTGTAAAATATTTATATTATTATTGTCATATTCATAATAACGCCAAGACGTCATGTAATTGTTTACTATCTCACTCTTAAATGTCTCATGGTTCCCGTAGTGTAATTAGTTGTTTTACTTTCTAAAAATCTCGTATTTTTTTCTTAGAAAACTGTATGAAACGTCCGCAATAAAATAACTATCTAGAATGGACGCATTTACTTTATTTTACGTGTATACTTTATACATATCAAAATATTACCACAAACGTAAAACTGTACTACCTTTTACATTATAGGTGAATTTTGTCAAACATCTAAAAGTCTGTATTGTTATGAATATCTAAATAGGTGTATGTATAAGCCACTTTAAATCCTATCACCACCAAAACATGAAGTCTCGCTATCTTCTTGTATAGCGGTACTGGTGTGTTTTAACACTAAAAGAACATTACATAAGATAATAAAAATCATGTTTTGGTTTTGTCACATTAAATGGCAATAATCTAACCCAAGTTTCGTTTGTTGCGGTCGTAGACAAGAAAATACACCCACCAAAACTACAAAACCAGAGCTACGACACATGATATCAGCAACTGTGCACCTTTGCTTGCAGATTTATTTCTCTATTCCTATGAAGCCGAGTACATACAGGCACTAACTAAAGCAAATAAAGGATTAGTCAGATATTTTAATTTTACTTATCGGTATATCGATGATGTTCTATTACTGAATAATCCTTTACAAATTCCAACCAAATGATTCACCGACTGTTTCTGGAGACCAGCGATGACATCTCGAGTTCGATCCCGATGTTGACCGAGAAACGTCATATGAATTTCCCGGTATACAATCGGTACAATGCATAGTCGTTCGGATGACACATGCAAAAATTAAAAAAAAAACGGGACCCGTTTATACGTTGATGTAAGAACCCTTGACAGTTGAAACTCCAAAAGGTAGTATGCAGTAGCACCACAATCGAAAAAAGCTAAAACTATTAGTAATATATATATATTTTTTTTTTAACAATATTTATTCACAGAAGCTGGATTGGAGAACAGGCAGAAGCCTATAGACCCCCTCCCCATAAAAGTACAAACATAAATATATATTGATATTGAAAAGTACAGTAAACTAAAATAGAGGAACAATTAAATTATAAGATGGCTATATACACTATATACACGATATGTACAAACCACAATCAAAATGCCTATATTTCATACAGTTTCATAAGGAATTTTCAAAGGCGTTTGGAGATCTCGAGGAAATTGTGTACTGAAGAAAAAATTTCTTCAGAAGTGTTTTTGTTTTCAGTTCCGAATAATAAATTATAAGAATTTTGATAAAGTTTTGGAAGCTTTGATATAGACGCAGATCGTGCATCTGAACGTAAGGGGCAGATTAAAAAGAAAATGTTCGGAATCTTCAAAGGGGTGACCACAATCGCATATAGGGCTTGTCAGAAATATGCATGAGAAAACGATGTCCGTTTAAATCGCTGCAAGAGAGTCGAAGACGAGAGTCTTGAATTTGATTTTTCCCGTTGCCAGAGGAGTATGATGAGGGTATAATTGGATCAAGGTAGGCGAGTTTAGGTTTAAAAGAAGATAAAGTAGGTAAGTTTCTAGTGGAAAGATCAACTAGATTCCATTCTCGAATTGTAGATGGTATAAAAGAAGAAGAAAATAAAGAAGTTCTGCAGAGGTATGTTGGAATGTTACTTTGGTTACGTAGGCGATAGGAATTGATATTAGGTGGTATCAGTTGAAATAAGTATTCGGGAGTGATATGGTTTATGATTTTGTAAAATAAAATTAATTTATGTCGCCTTCTTCTCTCCTGCAGTGTAATAAACCCGGTTTCCTTATATAACACTTGGTGACTTGTACCTTTCACAGCACCGCATATAGTCCTGAGTGCATCTAGTTGTAAAAGTTCTAGTTTGTGTGTTAGTTCGGGGGTACTCCTATCCCAAATAACGTCACAGTAGTCGAAATGGGGAAGAATATATGAGGTATACATGTTTTGGAGAGATCTACGACTTAACCTATATTTAAAGGAGCGAAGACAATTTATAAGTTTACTTGTTTTGGTCAAAATCTTATTTATATGAGTATCCCACTTACAGTTTGTTTGGAAAGTCAGCCCCAGGTGATTGTGCTCAGAAACGTCTTTGATCGAAACATTGTCTAGATTTAGTGTAGGAAGAAATAAATTCTTTTTATTTGCTAGTGCTAGTGTTTCAGTTTTCAGCGGGTTAAAAGATACAAGCCACGTCTTAGCCCAAAGGTTTATTTTCTCTAGGTCATCATTTAAGACTTCCGCACACTCGGTTGGTAACACATTCTCTCGGAAATCCCCTTCATTAAACTTTAAGCTGACATTTAACACATCGGAAGATTTGTCACATAAACAGTTGCAGGCGCACTACTTATAATGATTACCTTGTAGCAAGAACCAATATCCTGATTACTTTTATGCGCTCTTTCAAATATAGATTAAAAAGTAAATCTGTGAGCAGTATTTACAAGTACTTCGTTATACCAATCTTTGACCATTGTGACTGCGTTTACATAACCTGCATGACATTAGGAGCAGAGCTGTAGGACGTTAAACCCCATTTCATTTTCATTTACCTCCCAGTTTATGTGCATTAAATAGACATGTTCAAGTGTCCGTAATTTAGGTTTTGATTTTGATGAAAATGGTCTTTCATCTAGTCATGTTACTAAAGCATGTCAGTTCGCCTTTTTCTCTCTGCATAAAATTGTTCCTATTCGAAATGTTTTAGACCGCAATTCTAATGAATCACTTGGAAAAAAATCACCTGAAAAAAATTAATCTTAAAAACTCATTTTTTAACGAAGCTTTCGTGTTTCCCAGGTGCGATCGTTACCCCCCACCCCACCATTATAAATATTTTAACAGTGCACCAGAGCAGCTAATTAGCTGGATGTTAACACACTATAAAGGTCCATTATTATTATTATTATTATTGTTCACCCCAGGCCTTGATTACTGTAATAGTATTTTGCATGGTCTCTATCCACGATCTCCACTGGTTACCTGTGCACAGCCGCACTGACTTCAAAATTCTCACATTTACTTATACATGCCTCAATCAGCTAGCACCACCATATCTGTCTGGTCTCTTAACACTGAGTGTTCCACAGAGGCGGACCCTCTTAACAATGCCTCTTCCCTGGACTCATTCATAAAACATCTCAAAACACATATTTCCCAACAGCACAACTCTGAATGTTTCATTTACACAGCTATTGCTTTTATTTCTACTTTGTTTTGTGTCATATTGTACGTTTTTACGTCATATTGTACGTTTATACGTCATGTTTTTACGTCATATTGCACGTTTTTACGTCATATTGCACGTTTTTACGTCATATTGTACGTTTTTACGTCTGTACATTAAGTCATATTGTATGTTTTTAAGTGATATTGTATGTTTTTAAGTATATTGTATTATATGTTTTTATGTAATAGTATATGTTTTTATACATATTATATTCTTATGTCATAGTATATGTTTTATGTCATGTTTTATGTCATTTTATATGTATGTATTATGTTTATACATGTTTTATGACACATTTTAGTTTTATGTCATTTCATATGTCTTTATGTGATATTATATGTTTTTATGTAATATATTTTTTGTACTACGCACTGGGATTATTTTTATGATGTAATGCGTATAACAAGAAATAAATTTTATTATTATTATTTATTGAATGTCATAGTATATGTTTTATGTCATGTTTTATGTCATTTTATATGTATGTATTATGTTTATACATGTTTTATGACACATTTTAGTTTTATGTCTTTTCATATGTCTTTATGTGATATTATATGTTTTTATGTAATATATTTTTTGTACTACGCACTGGGATTATTTTTATGATGTAATGCGTATAACAAGAAATAAATTTTATTATTATTATTTATTGAATGACCTGATCCCAAACTCCTCACGACTCCCCTTTTCAACTCGTCCTCCTTTCATATTGTCATTGATTTATTTTTTACCCCCCAGCAAAACACCAAAAACCCACGAGTATCATTACATACATATCAGTTAGAAATAAACCTTAACGGAAAAAATTAATTGATAAATATACATGCATGTAACTCTAAAGACAGACTATCATCCAAAATCAAGATCACCGACAGAACCTGAAAGATAATATGACGCCCTGAGATTGCGATCTCCTCAAAGTTTACACTCATGCTTACGTTTTGTCAATCCAAACAAGTCACTGGACATAACAGATAGCGAAAATTCGAAATATAATTAAATACTACAGATAAATTTTACAGTAATTCTGTCTTCTTTTTGATCACTGAACGTAAGAGAGATACGATTAAACTCCACAGCGAAACGTATGTATTTAGATTATATTTCAATGTGGCAATACCATTCTAACCTTCGTATTTAAAACCAAATTTTAAATAATATGAAAGAAACAATAGATTGCAATATACAGCCAACGATAAAGTACAGTTGAGAGAAATAAGAAATACGATTACATCATACAGCAATAATAAATTACGATGGAGAGATATGCCAAATAATATTACATGTACATCCCATGAGAGGGAGAGAGGGTGGGATTTAAGGTCCTCTGGACACAAACCAGGTCATTTCGGGACAAACACGTGGTTCAATTTTATTCCAATAATCAGCCCGCACGTAGTGGTCCTTGGCAGTGGGAGGAAACTGGAGGACTGGGAGACAGGCGACGCTTCTCCTTTTCAGGTAAAACCGCGGAATCGAAACCACGCCAGTTGACTCAATTACAGACCTTATGATACAGCGCGTACGATGCTAACCATTCGGCCATCCAAGCCCCAATTATATTACAACTAAGTAAGAGTACTACAAGATTAGGTTACATTATAGCAATAACAAACAAGAATTCGGTCTACGTTGTTTTCTTTCCTAATATAATCAGTACCGCCTTGTTATAATTCCTCGTACATTATCAGGTTGTGTGAAGACAAGAATGATTTTAAACATTTGACAAATTAAATAAACCATTGAATCTGAGTGTTATATTAAACCAGGGAATATTTTAACCGGGTTCGTATCGCAATTTGAGACTCAAACGTCCGATTTTGCGAATCAAATTCATATTTGATTAGCATTATTAGCTTAAAACCCTGCTTCAGCGCGAATCAAAGTTTTGAAAATTAATTTTAACTTTAAAACCATTCAGTATCGTAAAACAAATCTCAAATCTCGCAATTTTATTGTCTATATCATCAAGACTCTGCAACGGTCCAGTGGAACGAGAGCAGTACATGTTGACGTCTGCTATTTATAGACGTAAAAAGTTTTGATGACAGAGATGCCAACACTACATACTTTCTTTCTATATCTGTTGTAGTCACATTCGTCAAGACAGACATTCAAAACACTACAAGATAAAATTACCGGATGATCGAGGGTACGTCGCGAAATTCAAACACATGATATTATGTTCTGTCTTCAAATTCGACATTAAAATTAGCAACAGTTCAAAATTGGGTGAGGAAATATGACGCAGAAAAGATCTGACTAGAGTATGGAGTAAATAAAGAATGTCCAGGTTTCGTACAAAGAATAACATGTGGTCACATACTTTTATTTTTATTTTATATATAAATACAAACAACCGTTTGGTAATACAAATAATGTGGGTATTGTTATTGTCACATATAGGCCTAATTATGTGAAATAAGAATTCTATTACATACTAAAAAACTGCTAATCAATTGGTAAATTTTGCTACTCAATTATACAATTGACTAGCATTCTTACACAATTTTTCTGGAAACTGCTAATCAAATGTAAAAAAGTAAAATATTCCCTGTATTAAACCTATCGTATTAGATAAATATTAGCACGGTACCTATTGGGGTATGATGGAGATATGATCGTGTTTACAGGTGATATTAGCACGGTACCTATTGGGGTATGTAGTAAATCATACCCTATTACGAGGTTGATATTAGAAATATCCCAAGACCGAAGGTCGGGGGCTATTTCTAATATCGAACCGAGGGTGAGTGGGGTATTATTTGACATACACATTGAAATCACTTCAATGACATATAGCAACATAATATCGTCTCGTGTTGTTTTAACATGAGGGCTACGTCACTGCTGGAATGAGTATACTAATAGTGAACTGTTGTCCACCACTGTTCAAAATACACCTGCTTTATTTTAGTCATACATCGACCAGTTCACTAGTAAAATGCTGTCAATGACTGAGTCAAAGGAAGAACTCCTTTTTGCCAGCCAGATTGCCGAAAGCAATTTAAATTTATATGAAAATTCGGACGAGGATATAATTGCAGCAAGTCAGCGTGTAGAATCATTAAAGTATATTTTCGATATGGATGTTGGAAATCCAGCGCTGTATTCCGATATTTCGGATGTTAAGGAAAATCAACCTGAAAATGACAAACGTTTTCATATTGCCAACGCAGAAAGGATTTTAATAATACTGTACCAAAAATTACTTTAAGGCGTAATACTTACTACAGATGTAAAGATTGAATTAAAACGTGATCATAACGAAGGATTACATCACGGAGCAATTCTAGATAAAGTTTAGATGAAGAAGTAGCCACTCATGCTGTAATAGTTCGAAAGTAGATAATGTAAAATGAATATTTTGCAAATTTCATTCAAATTACTCGTTTGCACTGCAAGATGCATAGTGTGTAGAAATGTCGCCAGGGCTTTTAGTAATGGACTTCTGCGTTAGAAAATCCTCCAAGCAAGTAGAAAAGTTTAATTGTGGTTACTATTCATGGAAACCGGTGAGAAATATACGTACGTCAGTTTTCTTATAAATGGTCAGTAATAATCATAGGGTGAGTATTTAAGTTAATCACTTAGTTTTTCTAACTTGTGTCAGTGTGTAAAAATAACGTGACTAATTAAACAAACGAGAGTTTATACGAACATACCACTAGTCAGACGTGTGCGGGAGAAATTGGGAAAAGCCTGACTACCTGGGTGAAACCGCCAGTTATCTTTGATGTGCGTCAGTAAGTTGAAGCGTCGCCAGTAGAGCGTGAAATCGTTAACTATATAAATTTTGGGTGAGTATTGTTACAGAACGTGATTATATGTATATTAAGTATTCTGAATAAATGAATTATTATTTATTAATATTCTCGAATCAGAGGAAATTTTTAAAACAATAACGGATGGTAGTGAGCAAAGGGAATATTTGTTGGCGATTTCGATAACGATCGTAGTTTGGTAGTTTGCCAAAGACATCGAAGATGGTTAGATAGATCGATCTCTAAATACCTCCATGTAAAAATACAAATTTAAATGCTCAGTTACGCGGTTTGATTTGTCACACTATTTGTACCATTTCACGTTTTTACAGTGGGTTTCCCATGCAGAATACGGCACAGGGTATAGTGTTTTTAAATTTACAATTTATATGTTTTCTCGTTACACGCGGGATGGCACATATTTTTGGGCAGACGGCACTGTATGGATTAGTAAATTTGAAATGAGAACTAATGGTTTAAAAAGATCATCAACACAAATTTGTTTTCGGTAATTTTGTTTAAACAGATAATATGATAGCAGATAATATTGAACTTCATATCCATACACATATATACATGCTGAAATTCTGAGCACTGAAGAATCATGTGAGAAATAATAACTATTAATCAATACATATAATATATTTACATTTGAGAATAATAACTATATAATATATTTACATTTGAGAAAAAATAACTTGATCAATATATATAATATATTTACATTTGAGAAAAAATAACTATTAAACGATATATATAACGACGACGATAGTAAAGACATATAATAAGTACGATATACAATGTTAAAATACAATATGATCGTACCTAAGAGAAAAAAAATGAATTTCATTCAAGTAATTCGAAATTATGACCACTGTAAATATAACCCATACATTGCATGCAATAGTGAAATAGTAAAAACATTTAAGACGTTCGATCTTGGGATACCTTTAATATGTGAAATTTGAAAGTCATGTAGATATCCCGTACTAAGGCTGTTAGAAATACATATATAGGCACGTTGAAAATTATTCCCTAAAAAAAAACAGTTATAACTAAACTATATTACATATTCAAAACTGATACAATTCTAAACACGAGAAATTACAAGAAATTGCGAAACGATATCGAAACTATTGTCAAAGATTTTCAACAAATAGAGCATTTTTATTTGACAGTTACATATTCGAAATTTTCGTCCAACCCTAACCATAAACCCTCAATAGTCACAATAACACATTTTTTTTTTAAGGAGTGGATATTCGCCATTCGAATGGCGAATAGCCCAGGCCCATAAGGATGGGCATTCGCCATTCGTTTCATACAATAGAGAGGTTTTATGACGTGCGCCCCACGTCATACGTCACAAAAACTGATGACGTTTAATCCTCTAAATGTAAGTGTAAATGTAAAGTTGCGAAACCTCTCTAATAAGCTTAAAATTCTTGCAGATTGTGTGTGTTTTTATTCAAATTACAGACCCAGAACCCCTTTGAAATTGTCATTTGAAGCGTCACCGTGTAAATGAAAGCCTTCGTTCACAGCGAAGCGAAGACAGAGAAACCGACATCGTGTGTACATGGAAGTAACACTCATGTGAAAAGTTCCGTATTCTGTGAAATTTTGTATCTATTACTAATCCAGAAATATTTTATCTGTGACCCGTAGTTTATATATGTTATTAACCATTCCTATATTTCATTTCCTACCAACACATTTTATTTCCTACCAATACATTTTATTTCCAACTGCTTGTTACATTTGCCATCCGTATATTTCTATTTATACATTCCAATTCAAACTGGAGAGGTGGGGGGGGGATTTTAACGTCCACTCGACACAATGTAGGTCATTTCGAGAATATCAAATGGTTCAATTTCATTTTATACATAATTCGCTTGCGCGTTGGGGTCTTTCGCAGTGGTTGGTCAGGCAACAATACTCTCGTGGGTTTTCTCCTGGTCCTCCCACTGCTAAAGACCTCTAAAGTGAATTATTAAAATAACATTAAACCATATGTTAGTCCTGAAATTACCTAGTTTGTTTCGAATGGACCTATGGCGAACGGTTTCCTTCTCTCTCTCCTTCTCTCTATCTCCTTCTCTTCTCCCCCCCCACTCTCTCTCTCTTTTTCTCCTCTCTCCCTTCCCATCTTTTCTTCTCTCCCTCTCTTCTTCTCTCTCTCTCCTATTCTCTCTTCCCTTCTTCTCTCTTAATCCTATTAAAGTCTCACAATGAGCCCCCCCCCCTGTCTCTCTCTATCTCCCTCTCTTCTCTCCTCCACTCTCTGGTTCTTCTCCTCTCGCTCTCTCTTTATTGCTCTCTCTCTCTCTCCACTTCCCGTCTTCTCCCTCTCCTTTTCTCTCTATTCTCTTCGCTCTCTCTCTGCTCCTCTCTGAACCGTATTAAAGTCCCGCAATGAGCCCCTCCCCTCCTCTCTCTTTCTCCTCTCTCTATCGTCTCCCCTCTTCTTTTCTTTCTCTCTCTCCCCTCTCTCTATCTTCTCTCCTCTTCGCTCTCCCTTCCCCTCTTATCTTCTCTCCCCCTCGTCTTCTCTCTCTCTCTCTCCTATTCTCTATCTCTCTTCCCTTCTCTCTTAATCCTATTAAAGTCTCACAATGAGCCCCCTCCTGTCTCTCTCTATCTCCCTCTCTTCTCTCCTCCACTCTCTCGTTCTTCTCTTCTCTCTCTCTTTCTTGCTCTCTCTCACTCTCTCTCCACTTCCCGTCTTCTCCCCTCTTCTCTCTCTCCTTTTCTCTCTATTCTCTCCGCTCTCTCTCTGCTCCTCTCTGAACCGTATTAAAGTCCCGCAATGAGTCCCTCCCCTCCTCCCTCTCTCCTCCACTCTCTCTCTCTTTCTCCTCTCTCTATCGTCTCCCCTCTTCTCTTCTTTCTCTCTCTCCCCCTTTCTCTATCTTCTCTCCTCTTCGCTCTCCCTTCCCCTCTTATCTTCTCTCTCTCTTTTCTCGAATAATTTAAATAAAATTGAACCATATGTTAATTTCGATATTACTTGTGTCGAGTAGACGTGTCACCCCTCCCTTTCTCTCTCTCCCTTTCTCTCTCTCCCTTTCTCTCCTCCCCTCTCTCTCTTCTGTCCTCTCTCTCCCCTCTCGTTCTCCTCTTCTCTCTCACTTCTCTCCTCTCTTTCTCTTCTGCCCTCTCTCTCACTTCTCTCCTCTCTTTCTCTTCTGTCCTCTCTCCCTCCCCCTCTCTTTCTGTTCTCTCCTCTCTCTCCCCCTCCTCCTCTCTCTCTCATCTTCTCTCTCTCTCTCCTCTAGTTGCTCTGGTTCCTCTCTCTTTCTCTTCTCTCTCTCATCAGGGTATACAGTGAATATCAACATAAAATAAAGCATTGTGCCATTCGTGTTTATTTTTCATTATCTCCAATCCATATACTTGAATAAAACTATTTTGTTTTATTTAAACCTTTAACGGACAGGTCATAAATTATGGTACTTTTTCGGGTAGTCACCGCTAGGCTATAAATAGACCTCCAATGGCACTCTGCCAAACAACGTTTCTTGTGGTAGTAATTTTCACATTTTTACTGCAACGAAAATGATATATGTTCATTTTGTACGACGAAGTAAAACTAGTTTAAGCGTTTGGTAACATTACCCTTCGACCAGACATCGCGTTAGTACAGAAAGTATCTATTTAAAATAAAGAATGGCAAACAACGAAAACGAATGGCGAATAACATAAACGAATGGCGAATAAATCTTTGCCATTCGAATGGCGAATATCCTCTGCCTTTCTTTTAATGATACAGTTTATCAATAAACTTAACAGAAATTTATATAGTTAATGAATTCACGCTTTACTGAGGTGGTAAACCAACCCAATCAACATTCTTAATCTCTTGAGCACTATAACACAAAGGTTCTAATTAAGTGATGAGATTAACAGAATTTAATCCCATAAAAGATTTAATATACAAGACCTATATTACTAATGTACGGACTATTATCTATCGTTCTAAATTATAACACCGAGTTTAATATCAGTCGCCTTGAAACCAAAAGTTTTTCAATATGAACCCTGAATAAGCGCATGCACGCTTGTACATGTATAAATAAAATTGTTCCTTTGATCTAGAAGGGTTACTTAGTTGCCGACTCAGTGCTTTGCACGGACTATTCGTGAAACAGTAAGACGCGAAGTCTGAAATAGTCGGGTTGACGTTTGAATCATATGCTCTTTGTTTTATCTGGAATCGGGTTATATGGTACAAATTTACAAATAATAATGTAATTCTTCAGTGCTCAGAATTACAGCTTGTATGTATATACGTGTATGTATGAAATTCATTATTTCTGTTATCTGCTATCATTATCTACGGAAGCCTCCTGGTGCCACGATTTTGTTTTTAGCGTAATTGTGACTTTTTATCTCCTAATTAGGGCTTTCTATCTCTTAATTAGGACTTTCTATCTCCTAATTAGGACTTTTTATCTCCTAATTAGGACTTTTATTCTCCTAATTAGGACTTTTTATCTCCTAATTAAGTAAAACGGTAGTATTTAAGTGAATCTCTATAAATAACACTTACTACTACTATATACTACTATAAACAATGCTTACTACTATCATATACCGCTATAAAAAGCACTTACTACTACCATATACTGCTATAAACAACACTTACTATTATCATATACTGCTATAAAAAGCACTTACTACTACTATATACTTGATGAGTTCAAGTGCAAAACCGAGAAACACCTTTCCGACGAAAATAAAACCATGCCTACCAGCAGACACATCATAACGCCATCTGTTGATACCGGTATTTTTGCAAAAGGCGGCAACTCCAATGAAAAACACATCGTTATTCAACATTTTATTACTGACACCAAGAACTGCCGATACTGTTTTACTGCAAATAGCTTCTCCGTTTTAGCCTATAATGTACCTAAATGCAATCACGCTGTGCTGTCACCATTCCAGTATGGCGGCGTCCATGAATTCTTGGTTCAAAGGCCTACTATAGCTCGTACACACAATTGAAGTAATCACTGTCTCGCCGTATCCCTGGCCCCCAGAGACCTGACATACACTCACGGTCAGCTGTATCAAACCACAGATAAAGTAGAGCCAGGTGCTACACCCCTGTTTTGCATGAATATAACGACTGCGACTAGGTGACTAGGTCGGTGACGTTACGAAGAGGAATGTGCGTGACTACACTGTGAAAAATACTGCATCCTGCCATGGAGAAATTCCTTGTGTGCATCTTTGGCGAGTAAAGCACACGCGTAGGGTGGCTGAATGAGATTTTTGCTTCACTGTTCCAATGGGCAAATCTAGCATATTCAGGTGAAAAGATAATTAAGGCCTGAAGTAGCTATGGCGCTGATATTAACTATCCTATGTTTATGTTGCCCGAAGAAGATCCAACATGTTAGACAAGTAAAAGCACAACGGCCAAGTCTGTATTATTGTGTTGGATCGTACACCACCCTGTTAAATACACGAGATGGCCTAATTAGTCAGGAAGCACTACATGCCCGGGACTGTACAGCGCAGTGGACGCTTACAGCTAGCCCTTTGATCACTCAATGTGTTTGTGATTTCTGCGTATTGTGTCTTGTCTATATAATTTGTTTTTGTGTAAATTATGTGCGGTACAGCCCCCCCCCCCCCCTACACTTACTATTAAATAATTAAATAATGACGATGTTGATAATGATGTGATCAGGGATCAAGTCTGGCAGGTTTATTTCCATCACACTCTCTTATTTGTTTTTCTTTTGATTATTTCAGAGTTAAAGGAAGATCGGTTGACGAACATAGTCAAGTACCGGTTGTCGAATGAAATAGCAAGGCCTGAAAATCGTGGTGATGAGAAATGTTGAAAGGAACAAGGCACAGGAGTTATTCGAGATCAGATCAGGACATTCACTTATCGGGTATACACCGGAAAACAACCGGAAAACTACTGGAAAACACCGGAAAAACACTACCCTTCCCCTGCAGAGGACCAGGCTCCGGATTACCTATTTTCGGTGTTTTCTGGTATTTTGCACTTGGAAAGCAGACGTTTCCTCTTTTGAACATTGAACACACCTTCCCTCTTAGAAGTTACAGCTTCTTGCCTGCCGGTCAAGTATTTGGTAGAATCGAGCAAGATATTAGGAAAATCAACACCATTTTACTTCGTGAAGGATACCACGAAATTCTTGCCAACTTTAAGGCTTCTGCAGCTGAATTTTGCCAATCCAAGAGCTCATTCAGAATCAGTGATACGCATTCACTCAGATAAGTGTGGCTTTAAACGGGTCTATGGTGGTGATTGTACCGTGCATCTTGCTCTTAGAAGAGGGAAAATTTGACCGATTTCAGGCCAATGGTCAGTTGTGTGAAACAGACTAAGAAATATGATGTCTTGAAACGCGTAGATGATTCTGTGATTCCACTGTAACTTTTTATTTGTGTTATACGACTGCAAACCCTGAAATTTCCGTGACCCTAAAATTCGCAGGTATTGTGGTTATTTTGAATTCTCGTCCATTTGATTTGTCGTTTCCATGGGTGGTTTAATGTGAAATGCCTTGCAGCAATGGTGTCCTCACGATTTTATTTCCACGTGTAACATTTGACCAACAAAAACCCCCCAGCATTTTCAGTACAGAAATAGGCCTATGACATTTGGTATGAATGGCGCTCATGGGATATTTGGTCCATTCGGATGGGAACCTAACAAGGACAGCTGTCTAGTCGTTCAAATGAGGCGACAAAATAAGGTCCCGTATATACATTGACGTGTACGTAGAAGATCCCTTTGTAGTTCGAATTCGATATAAGAGCAACCTTAGCGCCACTGTCAGGTGAAAATGTCCTTCATAGCCCACTTCTAGATGGAAACAATACTTACCTGTTATAACTTTTTATTTACAAAGCAAAATATTTGATATTTCTGTCCAATTTTGAAGTTATATAAAAAGTTTGGAGTTGTCTGTTCTGGGCAGAAAAAAATGTTTGAGTTGTCTGTTTTTGCGGTTAAACACAATGATATGACGCCCTGTTCATCTATATGTTAAACAGGCAGCAGCTGTTTGAGTCGCTGTTATCTCATATGATTATAATATTTATTGAATAATAAAAACACGGTATAAAATAAGTCATTTCGATTTTAAAAAAAAACCGAAGTTGGTTGTTAAGTCCTGTGCACACGACGACGTGTTTGTTTGTCAATTTTCGACAGTTCCAAGCCTCACCACACTTGGCTGACATTGCGTGCTCTTATCAACCACAAGACCACCTTTTCCTAGTCCTTTTATGTCAGAGCTTAACGACTGCTTTCACCCAGGGGGTATCGCAGACAAGTGCCTGAATTAACTAAGTGAAAACGGCGTGCAGGGGTTTTGCCTGTGCGAGGAAACGGGAGTAAACCCACGAGAGGGCTTCCCTTTATCCCAGCAATATACCCGTCATCCCTCCCCCAAGACACAAGGTACATGGAAGATATTATTGGTGAGAAATAAGCGTAGGTCTTACTGAAGAGTGCATAGATAGCATTTACCTTTTATGTCGTCAAC
Source organism: Patella caerulea (assembly GCA_036850965.1). NCBI lineage: Eukaryota > Metazoa > Mollusca > Gastropoda > Patellidae > Patella > Patella caerulea. The sequence goes on along the minus strand of JAZGQO010000010.1, from coordinate 52,682 downwards.
AATGTCTGTAATTATGTCGTCACCAATGTCCATTAAACCTTTTATATTGTATTGTAAACACCCTAAGCTGATGGTTTGTGATCGATTATAAATTCAAACGATATGTGCATCATCGCAAAATGAAAAAAAAAAGATAAAAATTTTAGTCGATTGGGTGACTAATATTTATCTTGCTGGTTTTATGAGATTACGATTGTGCTCAGCAGGACGTACTTGTGTAATAGTTAGGGGTATAGTATATAAAATAGGCTGCATATGAATTTTAAACCAGTAGAACTCGTGACAAGAAGATCTATATTATAGTTAGTACAACGTTTGTCGATACGATGTTGACTGTAGTTAGAGTATTAATCTGTCTGTTTGTATCCAGTCAGGTTTATTCTACATTAGGTAAGTTATATATGTTTCAATTACTCAATCAAACTAGGATTTATATAGCGCAAATGATACTTCGATAAAGTACCTATTGTGCTTAATAGTTTAGTGTTTATGTTCGTCAAAAAGATTTGTCTTCAAACGTGATTTGAAGATGTCTAGAGTTTTTGATTCTTTGATAACTCATTATCTATTAGGTGAATTTAAAAAAACAAATCTATTTGGTAAAGTCAACTGATCAGAGGGAATTTAAAACTGAAACAAAATTATCCATGATAACTATATCTGACAGCATATTTCTATAACCATGGTAACTATATCTAACACTACCATTCTCTCTCCATGGTAACTATATCTCGAAGTATAAACAAGCATCATAAAACAGATAAGCTAAAAAAAAAACATCATTTAACACCGACCGGAAATCGCCCTGCACCTTTCTCAGTTATTTCCATGGTGAGGTCGTTTGTCCAACCTGGTTGCTCTTCTCTCCCGTTTCATCCCATTGCTGACCGATTTGAATTTTTCAGAAATGTGTATGTAAGATTAATAATTTGCTCAATGATGTAAGCGTACGGTCAATGACATTTTGTTACAGAAAGACATAACCATATTAAACAGACACATTTTTGTGTATGGTGCCGGTCATAGAAGAGAAAGGAAAATATTTAACGCCCACTCGACACAAACTAGGCTATTTCATTTCGAGACTAGCATAGGATTCAATGTTATTTCAATAATTCGCTTCGTGTAAGGATACGAAGCAGTGGGATGAAACGGGGGAGAAGAGCAACCAAGTTGGACAAACGATCATACCCCTCACCATGTACAAGCTGGAATCGAGACCAAGCCAGTTGATTTAATAAACATATCTTACAATCTAAAACGAGTGCGTTAGACCCCCTCGCCACCCCCACCCCCGCCAAGAAAAGTATGGCGTATCCATTGTGGATGGGGATGTAAGCTCAATAGTTTTGTTTTTTCTCTTTAAGATTCTGAAGAAAATCAGTCACAGGAAGTGATGCCATTTGTCCGAAACGTTCTCAATTGTCAATAATCGGCCATATTGAAACCTAACTCGTTTTTGTATAAAGTATCGATTAATGTTAATACAAATAACCTTTTCCGACAATATATAATGTATGTTAGCAATTACAATAGCAGCAATACATAGCAATCTATCCATGGTTATTTATGAATTCAAAGCTTACATACTTGTGCAAATAAAATAATTAATACACAATTAGGCCTCTTTGGCCTTAACGGAATTTCCCTTAAATTAAAGTGGTCCACCAGTAAGTCTGTAGTTCGCTAACCAGCTGTGAGTAGAGTTCATTGGTGTGAGTAGAGTTCATTGGTAGAGTGTGTGCTGTGCGATTGTGTTTGACAATTGAGTGCCTATTTATAACGGCCGTTCCACTGTTCTTGATTTCCTGTAATTCTCCATGCCTGTCCATTTGTATAAGGATACTTGTTAATTTATCCACCAGTTGTATTATTTGAATGGACAGTTAGTTAATTATCTAAAATTTGCTTTAACTAAAACTAGAAATAATAAAAAAAGTATTTTATTTATTAACCAAATATGGTTTTCATTTTAAGTAAGGAGCCATTAAAAAAACGCTAAAAAAGCAAAGACAAAGCACAATTTTTGTTTAACGAACATTTTTATATATATTTAAGCCCAAATTTACGTTTCAAGACATTCATAGCGATAATTGCACAATGTCCTCAAAACGTAAATATGAATTTCATGAGCGTACTGTAACAGAAAAATACATGTATTTTTCAAAGATTTGGTTGAAATGGACCAATAGTTGGTGAAATAATTAGTTCGAAAACTCACCCAAAAATAAGGAACACTTCCGACGGCCCATTTTGTTTCTAAACGTTTGTTAAGATTTTACTGTTCTTGTCCAATACTAGTGACAGATTATCTATCATATTATGTATACGTCATTAAATCATTATGTATATGTAAAAATCATTTTGTTAAACTTTTCTTCATATTTACCACAGGTTCATCTAATGTGGCACTTAAGAAACCAACAGTACAAAGTTCAACTTATGATAATTTAGTTTCCGGTAAAGCTGTAGATGGAAGTACTAATCAAAATAGATATGCTGGAAGCTGTTCTATCACTGACAACAAAGCAACCAACGAATGGTTGTGTGTCGATCTATTGAAGATTTATGATATCAGTAGAATAAAGATATACAACCGACTAGATGGACGTATGTATAAATATAACTCTTTGTATACAATTATAACATTGAATTATAACATAACTAAATATAAATTATGCAGAAGTAAATTATGATTGTACAATCTATAACATAATAATCACCAAATGTAGATTTACTTTTATTTTCTGAAGTCAGACGTGTACCAGTTATATCCAGCGGAAAGTAATAAAACGATATTTTCTGTTTTTTACAGCTCAAGCTTTTAAAGACAGACTAAAAGGGTTTGAGGTCAGACTGAGTTCTACAGGTAAATGTGATGAAACTGGTTTTAAAACAGCTACACCATGTTATAAAGACGACACACCAACAGCACTGTCTGTGTATACAATAGAGAAATGTAACCAAAAATGTGTACAATCACAATTGGCTAGATTTGTTTATGTTTCAATATCACGTGAATATTTGCAATTATGTGAACTGCAAATATTTCCAGGTGAACAACAAATATTCCCAGGTAAGTCTATTATTAATTCAACGGTTTACCACTACTGGAATAGCATTATATTCGCAATAATTCGCAATCTCAATTCCGAGTTAAGGAACCTACCATATAGAATCTCGATGTTTTTGATTGAGGTAGAATGTTAAAGCTTGGTTAAGATGTTCTTTAGCTAAGCAGAGCTAAACTATTTCTTTACAAGCGAGAAAGTGATGTAGTTGGTTCAACCCAGCTCCCTAGTCTAATAGTAAGCATACAGATTTGGCATAAGTTTACTGCTTTCTTTTGTTGCGTCGTCGTTTGGCCAAAAGTCTGATCACATGATCTGTTTGTTAGAACATTATAAACACGAATTCATGTTTTTAACGTTTAATACACAAAGCCGACGGGTAAATGCACTAACACTGAACAGTACGTTGAGGCCGAATTCCCGCCACATGGCTAATAGTTTACTTCCACTCGACACAAACTAGGTTATTTCGAGACCAACATAGAATTCAATTTTATTTCAAAATTCGCTCCTCGTATGGGTACGGAATGGCGGGATGTAACGGGAGAAAAGACCCAAGAGGTTGGACAAACTACCATATTCTTCCCCATGTACAAACTGGGATAGAAACCAGTCGATTTAATATTACATATCTTACAACCTAAAGCGCGTTAGAACCCCTCGCCACTCCTACCCCCCCCCCCTTAGAAAAGTATGGCGTATCCATTGTGTATGGTCAACGTATATGATTTTTCAAAAACCTTAAAATCAGGATCCTAACCCTTTTGCTGTCATTATTACCATCTGCATAGTCTCCATCATTCATACAAATATTCTACGAATATTAGTCTAAATGGGTCCTCAAAATTTGACGGAAAATATGTCATTGTCTGTATTATGGCTTCTCACAATTTTCTTAATTATTCATCGCGATCCATGCTTATTCCTCGTCTCTATTTTGTTTCTAATAATAGATGTGCCAAGTGAATTGTGGGATATATTTCAACCACGCTTTATAGAATCTAGCAAAATCGGCCCGGCTTCATAAGATCTATCACTTACCGAGACTTTCGCCAAAAGGTTCCATTGCACATGCGTAACCAAATGTTTGTTTTTTTGTGGTGGATTATCCAGTAATTTTCGTCAAAACTTGAGAACCGACCCAGACCCTCCGTGCGTTGAAGACTGGGGGGTTCTGGGTGACCGAGACTACCATCTGTACCAATACATCTCTCCGGTATAGCGCCATATGTGGTTTGGCAAGGAAGTATTATTAATATGCTTGAAACTCCTCCACTTCCGACTAACCAATCTGTTCCTAAATGTTGGTTAGGACGGACTGCTCTTGTCCAATTATAGTGACATTAAAATCATTATGTATGACTCTTCTTCATATTTATTACAGCTCCATCTAATGTGGCACTTAAGAAACCAACAGTACAAAGTTCAACTTATGATAATTTAGTTTCCGGTAAAGCTGTAGATGGAAGTACTAATCAAAATAGATATGCTGGAAGCTGTTCTATCACTGACAACAAAGCAACCAACGAATGGTTGTGTGTCGATCTATTGAAGATTTATGATATCAGTAGAATAAAGATATACAACCGACTAGATGGACGTATGTATAAATATAACTCTTTGTATACAATTATAACATTGAATTATAACATAACTAAATATAAATTATGCAGAAGTAAATTATGATTGTACAATCTATAACATAATAATCACCAAATGTAGATTTACTTTTATTTTCTGAAGTCAGACGTGTGTAAGTTTAATCCACCGGAAAGTAACAAAACGATAGTTTCTGATTTTTACAGCTCAAGCTTTCAAAGACAGACTAAAAGGGTTTGAGATCAGACTGAGTTCTACAGGTAAATGTGATGAAACTGGTTTTAAAACAGCTACAACATGTTATAAAGACGACACACCAACAGCACTGTCTGTGTATACAATAGAGAAATGTAACCAAAAATGTGTACAATCACAATCGGCTAGATTTGTTTATGTTTCAATATCACGTGAATATTTGCAATTATGTGAACTGCAGATATTTCCAAGTAAACAACAAATATTCCCAGGTAAGTCTATTATTCACTCGGCAAACCTCGGATGATTTCGAACAATCTAAACTCGGCTGTATGATGCATTCCGCCATATTGGAACTACTTTAAAGGTCCCGGATGAAACATGGCTGCGCCCATTCCGTACTATTTGGCAAGCGACCTATTCGACCGATCCAGCTGACGAAATTACACTTTTATTCTGAGCTAAAGGAATGGATAAAAAATAATATATTCTACTTTCATTTGATAGACATAACGTTGGATTTTATTGGTTGATAAATAGATGAGTTAAGGCGACTGTTGTCTTTATTCTAAATAGGTTTCCAACGAACAGATTGCAGCTCGATCGGTCGAATAGGTCGCTAGCTGAATAGGTTCCCAATTTGTGTAATAGCGTCAAGTTTTCCTGTTAAAGTAAACCGGTAGCTGCATCGCAAATGTATGGGCGTAGGTACATACCACTTACTGTCATACAGCCGAGGCTAGATGTAGTTTACGGAATCAGCCGAGATTTGCCGAGTGTCTATTATTAATTCAACAGTTTACGACTACTGGAATAGGATTATATTCGCAATAATTACCAATCTCAATTCCGAGTTAGGGAACCTACCATATAGAATCTCGATGTTTTTGATTGAGGTAGAATGTTAAAGCTTGGTTAAGATGTTCATTAGCTAAGCAGAGCTAAACTATTTCTTTACAAGCGAGAAAGTGATGTAGTTGGTTCAACCCAGCTCCCTAGTCTAATAGTAAGCATACAGATTTGGCATAAGTTTACTGCTTTCTTTTGTTGCGTCGTCGTTTGGCCAAAAGTCTGATCACATGATCTGTTTGTAAGAACATTATAAACACGAATTCATGTTTTTTAACGTTTAATACACAAGGCCGACGCGTTAACTCACTAACACTGAACAGTACGTTGTGGCCAAATTCACGCCACATGGCTAATAGTTTACTTCCACTCGACACAAACTAGGTTATTTCGAGACCAACATAGAATTCAATTTTATTTCAAAATTCGCTCCTCGTATGGGTACGGAAAGGCGAGATGTAACGGGAGAAAAGACCCAAGAGGTTGGACAAACTACCACATATTCTTCCCCATGTACAAACTGGGATAGAAACCAGTCGATTTAACATTACATATCTTACAACCTAAAGCGCGTTAGAACCCCTCGCCACTCCTACCCCCCCCCCCACTAGAAAAGTATGGCGTATCCGTTTTGTATGGTCAACGTATATGATTTTTCAAAAACCTTAAAATCAGGATCCTAACCCTAACCCTTTTGCTGTCATTATTACCATCTGTATAGTCTCCATCATTCATACAAATATTCTGCGAATATTAGTCTAAATGAGTCCTCAAAATTTGACGGAAAATATGTCATTGTCTGTATTATGGCTTCTCACAATCTTCTTAATTCTTCATCGCGATCCATGCTTATTCCTCGTCTCTATTTTGTTTCTAATAATAGACGTGCCAAGTGAATTGTGGGTTATATTTCAACCACGCTTTGTAGAATCTAGCAAAATCGACCCGGCTTCATAAGATCTATCACTTACCGAGACTTTAGCCATAAGGTTCCATTGCCCATGCGTAACCAAATGTTTGGTTTTTATGTGGTAGATTATCCAGTAATTTTCGTCAAAACTTGAGAACCGACCCAGACCCTCCGTGCGTTGAAGACTAGGGGGTTCTGGGTGACCGAGACTGCCATCTGTATCAATACATCTCTCCGGTAACGCGCCATATGTGGTTTGGCAAGGAAGTATTATTAATATGCTTGAAACTCCTCCACTTCCGACTAACCAATCTGTTCCTAAATGTTGGTTAGGACGGACTGCTCTTGTCCAATTATAGTGACATTAAAATCATTATGTATGACTCTTCTTCATATTTATTACAGCTCCATCTAATGTGGCACTTAAGAAACCAACAGTACAAAGTTCAACTTATGATAATTTAGTTTCCGGTAAAGCTGTAGATGGAAGTACTAATCAAAATAGATATGCTGGAAGCTGTTCTATCACTGACAACAAAGCAACCAACGAATGGTTGTGTGTCGATCTATTGAAGATTTATGATATCAGTAGAATAAAGATATACAACCGACTAGATGGACGTATGTATAAATATAACTCTTTGTATACAATTATAACATTGAATTATAACATAACTAAATATAAATTATGCAGAAGTAAATTATGATTGTACAATCTATAACATAATAATCACCAAATGTAGATTTACTTTTATTTTCTGAAGTCAGACGTGTACCAGTTATATCCAGCGGAAAGTAATAAAACGATATTTTCTGTTTTTTACAGCTCAAGCTTTCAAAGACAGACTAAAAGGGTTTGAGATCAGACTGAGTTCTACTGGTAAATGTGATGAAACTGGTTTTAAAACAGCTACACCATGTTATAAAGACGACACACCAATAGCACTGTCTGTGTATACAATAGAGAAATGTAATCAAAAATGTGTACAATCACAATCGGCTAGATTTGTTTATGTTTCAATATCACGTGAATATTTGCAATTATGTGAACTGCAAATATTCCCAGGTAAGTCTATTATTAATTCAGCAGTTTACCACTACTGGAATAGGATTATATTCGCATTTTTAACAATCTCATTTCCGAGTTAGGGAACCTACCATATAGAATCTCGATGACATACAGACTTGCAAAAAATTGGAATGTATATGCCTTGATCAAAAAACATTCTCGAAAAGGTAAGCACGCCGTCCCATCCTCACAATAGCAATTATTGTTATATAGATGTCAATTTTTTTTTTAAACAATATTTTATTGAATGTTAGGATTGGGAAACAGGCAAAGCATATATAATCCCTCTCCCCAAAATTATAACATGTAAACTAATAAAACAAGGGAAGTATGTACACTATTTACAATAAAATACATAAGTATAGCTATGTTTATAATCAATCAGTCAATTGCACATGCATTCAAAGTGGGCTAGTAATATTTGTATTTAAATAATAACAAAAATAATTATATATACATACATGTATACAAATAAACACCACATACACACATACAATACACATATATATATATATATATATATATATATATACATACCTACGCACACATGTAAACATACAAATAATACTAAGCCTATTAAAAATTAAAATCGTTTTGTAATTTCTATGAAGTTATGAACTATTGAAAATATGGAGCAATTAGTAGCATATGTAAGTTCGGAAGATCCAGAAAGTAGTATTTTTATGTTTTTCTGCTGTGTTGGGAGAGTCTCAATTGTTATCCGTCGTTCATCCAAATACAGGGGGCAAACTAGTAGATAATGATAGCTGTCTTCAAACTGATGTCCACAATTACAATAAGGATTTTGATGAATATATCTTAGAAATTTGTGTCCGTTTAAATCGCTCATATTAAGGCGGAGTTTGGAATGTATTATTTGATGTTTTCTAGAGCCATGGTCAAAATAGTTCGGAGGTAAAGTATCAGATTCAGAGAGATACGTTTTGAAAGATCTAAGGGAGGGTAAATGTTTCGCCGTATCGGGTAGAGAATTCCAGAGTCCGACTGCAGAGGGAAAGAATGAGTTATAGAAGAGAGAAGTTCGACAATAGAATTCAGGGATATTGTTATTTCGAAGGTTATAAGAAATTGATCTAGATGGAATTAGAGCAGAGAGATAGTCTGGGGTTAAATTATTTAAAATTTTGTACATCAATGTTAACTTATGTCGCCTACGTCTCTCACGAAGGGTAATGAAACCTGTTTCACTATAAAGATCGGAATGGCTGGTTCCTTTTACAGCCCTGCAAATAGTGCTGAGTGCGTCAAGCTGTAGGTGTTCCATCTGGTTGGACAAGTGATGTGTGCAACCGTCCCATATAATATCCCCATAATCAAAATGTGGTAGTATGAAAGAAGTATATATCGTTTTGAGTGATTTTCTGTTTAACCGATATTTTAATGAACGAAAATGGTTAACGAGTTTATACACTTTTTGACTGATTGAATTTACATGCGAATCCCATTTGCCGTTAGACTGGAAGAAAAGACCAAGATGTTTATGTTCGTTTACTTCTTTAATTTGCACCGATCCCATAAAAAGGTGAGGTAAGTTTTGCTGTGTTTTAACTGAAATCGTGAGAGTTTCTGTTTTGAGGGGGTAAAGGATACCAGCCATTTCTTTGACCATTCATTTATTCTCTCAATATCTGAATTTAAAACACGTGCGCATTCGGTCGGATCTTCGAACGATACATAAAGTGACGTATCGTCGGCAAATAGTTTAATATTTGATTCTATGTTTTCGATAATATCATTTATATATATTAAAAAGAGTAAAGGCCCGAGAACAGAGCCCTGGGGTCAGAGGAGACACTACTCAGTACCACCATTTGTTGTCTGTTGCATAGATAGCTTCTAAACCATTGGAGTAGCTGATAATTACAACTTGGGGAAGACAATAGTTTAAAATGCACTCAGGTGACGAAAAGAGTGTCTTGGAATCAAGGAAAAACAATTCTTTTTACCTGTACATCTGTTTCTGTGTATCTTTACCGTGTCCACAGCGGAGATAAACAATTTGATTGGTTGATGCTTTGGGACACAATTACTTTTGTTCTGATTAAGTGAGAGTGATGAAACTTGATAAATAGCTTCATGATTCCAATCACTTGACTTTATCAAGTACGATAATTACCATGGGTAAGCAAGGCGACAAGCAATTAGACTTGTTAGCAGGGGCGGATCCAGGAATTTTTGCAGTTGGCAGAGGCGTTTTTATAGCTGAGGCGCCAGCCTCCTCGCGAAAAAAATCAAAGAAGTTGAACAAATAAAACGGAAGAAAAGTGCTAAAACCGATGAGAAAAATGAAAATGTACCCTAGTTAGAGAGGGCCCTAAAGGCAGACAAAAGGGCCCCTCATCTGACAAAAGGGCCCCTCTGGTCAAGGGAAAGGGCCCCCAAGTCCGATTCAATACCTTTCTTTACACGTTCTCTATCGAATCCACTACTGAATGAGAATGCAGTCATTGCACTGGTATGCAAAACATCAATCAAGACACCCCCACCCCCCGGACCCCCGCGAAAGAGGCCTCCAAAATAGTATAACCTCCGCCATGATAAACCTTAAAACTCCCCTGGCAGGAGGGGGTTTGCCAGGTTTCTGTTACGGAAATCTACCATCATCGTCTCTAAATTATATAGGCATACATACAAGTTGAGCTTTTTAAACAGAGAAATCGTTTTCATACCGATGTAGGGTCACTTTGTGATGTAATTTCATTGATGCAAGGCATTATTTTTTTTTGTAGCTGAGCAGGGGGGGTGGGCATCCGTCCCTGGTTAGGACTTCGGAGCTCGATAAATTTGATTCTAATCGAATGGGAATGGTGAAACATCGAGACTAGTTTCATTTCGTTACGCCAGTACCATGACTACATTTGATGGTAAACCTTTTCTGCTTAGGATTAGTAGATAATTCAATCTGATTCTACGAGACTTTGGAACACAATAACTCTCCTTTAAATTCGGGTAGAATGGGGCAGGCTTAGGGTTTGGTGTGGGTGTTTATTAGGTGAATGCATTGATTGCTTGATCATACATATTTCCATTAAGGCTTAACAGATAAATTGGACGATAGTGTTGAAACTCTTGAGTATAAATTCACTCTATTAATGAGAATTTTCTGATTCGGCCAAGTAGCTATGATAATTTGACTGGTCAAGACTTTGGAACATAACAACTCTGCTTTTGTTTGCGGTAGAATGTTAAAGCTTGGTGTAGATAATCGTGAGGTGAATGTCTTAACTGAGTTTCAGTTCAGTAATTAACATTTTCCACTAAAGCTAAGCAGAAGCAAGCTATTTCATCGGCCGATGCTTTCGGATAAGATAACTTAGTGTAGAATTGGTTTAATAAATTACCAGTATACATGACTGATAGGTTTAACACACACATTCTAATATAAACAACGTGCTTACTGTCTAATCGAAGATAAATAGAAACTGCAATAATATCCTCTATAACACAAGCAAATTCATATTTTTTAACGTTTAATACACAAAGCCGACGCGTAGATCCACACGGCTTATTGTTTACACCACGTGGTTTGTTTGACACCCGTCTGCTTCGATATTTTTGTGCTTACTGACAAGTGTTTTTCAATATAAACAGACCAACATTATGGGCAGGCATGTGAGACATATAGTGCATTTTGACACATAATGTCAAGGTGAATGACTTTCTTGGATTTCCTCCAGAGAATGACTGGGCTTGAATATGTATGTGGCATTACGTTTATTATTGAATCTTCGCGTCGGATTTGTGTATTAAACGTTAAGTTACACCTAATTGCATATTTATAAATTTTCCAGTAAACAGTCCCTTCGGTTGGATTCTCATCCACATGACGATGTTTGAACATAATTTCATAACGTATGCTTCTTATAGATACAAGTGAACGTATTGGACCAACTATATATCGCTTCCGCTTTTAATCAAAATTACTTTCTCGCTTAAAAAAAAAACTTTTTGCGTGGGTTAAATAGGGGAATAATTAAGGATACTTTGTTGAAAATCCTTGGTCTTCCCCTTTAACTCCAATTTGTCTATAGCTTTAAGCTATGATTCAAATCAAATACTACATAACTTCCATCTGCTTATTTCTGATTGACTGATAGTTCTATAAGCAAAGGTTAACCCTTTTTTGTCTGTTGTTGCTTAACAGCTAGTATGATCATCTATGGTTATTTGGTAGCTTAACAGAAATGAAGCCATTCTCGGTATCCCCAGTGACCTCATTTCTTTTCACTCCACTAAGTATCTGCCTTGATAGTGAAATTTTTATCGATCAATCCAAGAAATTGTTGTTGGCGAAGGAAAGTAACCCCTATATTGTTGTGAGCGTTAACCTTAAACTACCTTCTCCGGAAGTAGCGCAACTCTTACTTGATTTTAGCTCAAAAGTTCCATTGCCCATGCTTGACCGGTTGAGTTGTTATCTGCTTGATTATCCAGTAGAAATTCGTCAAACGTGGACAATTGTGATCCAGACCCGTTGTACGTTGAAGACTCGGTGTCCGAGACTATGTGGGGATGGGCGTGCACTACCTAAAATTATTTGCTCATATTTGTTTTTAGTTCTTATATTTAATATTACTTGGGTCTGTTTTCAGGTTTTTGAAATTGCCCGTTCGTACCATTCCACTGAAACAAGTAAGCTGAAAATAAATCGCTGCTAATGAAAACAAAGGGAAAATAAAGAATGTTGCGAAAATACACGTTTCTGTATTTCAATTGAATATTTTATACAACTGTAAAATTTAATAAGCATTTTAGATACCTCATACGAGTAAAATATTGCTGTTGCTTCATTTTTGCTGTTCTTTTTTTCTGGCAAATATTAAGTGTGCTTATATTTTCATATCATAGCAATTTACTGTGCTTAATGCATATAACTGTGAATACATGTTTGATTTTTAAACTTCGAGCAAAACTTCAAGTGTTTTATCTGAATAAAACTTGAACACAATTTTATTTGTTTGTTGTATTTCCTGTTTCTTGTCAAATTATATAAAGCGTGATTAACAACAGGCACGCAATATACATTTCATTCTATTGAAAGCGTGTCCATGGGACGAAGCTGATACATGAGAGACCCAGGAGAGAGCTTATACATTTTAAAGGACGACTTTACTTTTAAATGACCCCAGTTGCAAGAATATTTCTATCAAATACCCTTTTGAGTCTGCGCGACCAATCACACCAGTGCATCCTTCCAACCCTAAATCGTATTTCTGCACCCGGCCTGGAAAGATAATTTTGTTCGGGGTGATGATACTATGGTTTTTAAATCGAATTTGTCAAGGTCAAAATATACCACCCTGCCTGAAACAATACACTACCCTGCCTTAAACACGAGATTCTCCTCCGAGTTGTGTAAGAGTACTGTATACAACTACAAGAACGCACACAGTTTCAATCGGCAACTCCCTTTGATGTCCGCATTAGTATTTTCTAAAAGAAAGTAAGATCATAAATTTAAATGGTGGAAAATCATTTATAATATTAGTCTTATCTCATGTAAAAATTCGAAGTCTTGCAAAACAAACAAATTTGCATGGATTGAATAATTATGGAACAAAAATTTTATATGGAATATGTAAAACAATGCAAGTTGACACATATAGAAGTTTAAAAGTTAAAGCACAAATGTCAGCTTCAATATTTATATGTAAAATGGCATCACCCAAGTAACAGGTTTTCCGCATCTCCCACAGGTATATTGAGCCCCAATAAGCAAGGAAATAAAATCAGAATGCAAATGTTGAGTGTTTATAATTGACAACATTTCAGTAATTAGTCTAGCCCTTTTCCAACCCAAATTCTTGCCTCCATAGAAGAATACACATAAAAACATACACTGTGAATATGATGTTTGTAGTAAATCGTGTAGTTTTACATTTTTCAATGTGTGAAATGTATCTGGAGAAGTTATTTAACGTCTAATCCATGACCAATTTAACGCTAGAGTAACCTTTGTTACTAGGATGTTTACCCATGTACCGTTATGTCACATGCCTTTGGCTGGTTAAGCTCAGCCCTAATTGCTAGCGCAAGCTACCTAATATATATTTGAATCATTAAATCCTTCTAAATCTAACACCTTTTTTCTTCTAATATTATTTTACTAATAAACCGAACATGGAACCTTGTTGATATAAACAGTTTGCGCAGAACATCTTTACTTAATGTAATTTTTTTAGGCCCCCAACCTCGTGGGTTTTCACCGGGTACTCCGGTTTCCTCCAATGCTAACGACCCCAAGTGAATTATTGTAATAAAATTAAACCGTATGTTAGTTCCAAAATGACCTAGTCTGTGTCCAGTTGAAGTTAAACTCCATTTCTCTCTTTATTGACACAATACTCTTTCTGTGTCATTGATGCAAGTCTTCACTATCCAGACCTTTTTAAATATGACAATTCCTTTAGTCTTGGTCATCTTGTACCCAACCAAATGAGCATAGCAGTAATTGCCTATTGCAAACCTGTTCAGTAGATTTTCTCTTCGATTGATGAAGTTAAGATTTTCTAGATTACACTATTTTCCTTTAAGCTTAAAGTCACCAAGTAAACCAATATTTGAATCATTTTGTCATACCTTTTGAATTTAAAGCCTATTTTTCTCATTGCCAGTATTTACACTACACTGTTAGAAATATTTTTTACCCTAAAAATACGGTCATCAAAAGTTGCCCCATAAAGATAGGTACAATTACATCTACTAGTTATTTAACCTTCTACTATAAATCAACATTTACATTTCTTGTACAAATACATCACAATGTTAAATTACATTTCTTGTAAAAATACATCACAATGTTAAATTACATTTCTTGTAAAAATACAATACAATGTTAATTTACATTTCTTGTAAAAAATACAATACAATGTTAATTTACATTTCTTGTAAAAATTACATCACAAGGTTAAAGTACTAAATGTTGGTAATTTTACATAGAGGTTACGGGCAACTTTTGCTGCCCGTTGTTTAGGGTAAATTAACATTGTTTTAGGGTAGTTTCTTGTAAAATCTATTAAGTATGCAATGACTGACACAAAAATTAAAAAAAGCCACATTTTAATTTAAACAAATTTTATTAAACCATGTTAATGTCAAACATGTAACAAAAAGTACAAAATAAAATAGTTTATAAAACCACGAAAACATAAATGAAATGAAATAATTGACAAAGATAATTAACATTTGATGGTTTCATAAAATTAAAGTCAATTAGGTGAGAACTTTAGTTTCTTAAAACACCCATAAGACGTTTTGATGTGATCAAGGGATACAACTGAAGCTTTGATTTAAAAGCAATAAATTTAATTTCACTGCAACATATATGCGATTTTGTTGTAAAGAATCATGGGGTCAAAGGGAAAACTTTTTAACATCCCAAACGGTTTTATCTGAT
The DNA here is from genome assembly GCA_036850965.1 of Patella caerulea. Classification (NCBI taxonomy): domain Eukaryota; kingdom Metazoa; phylum Mollusca; class Gastropoda; family Patellidae; genus Patella; species Patella caerulea. Next base: position 37,572 of record JAZGQO010000010.1, on the reverse strand, counting down.
ATTTTACACGGAGAAAGAGGGAATGGATCATTAATATGTACTAGTATGCATTTACAAGGTTTGTCAATTTCATATACTCCTAAATCGCATCTGTCTGTCTTATAATATTCACATATTAAATATGGTTGTTCATTTAGCAATATTACACAAACTTCAACACCAATATTTACAAACATACCCTTTTTAATTGAAATTTCCTGAACTTTAACAAAGTCTGTTATATTATTACTTATTTGTAAGTTAGGAAATAGTAACATTATACATTGTGTCATTCTTTTATCTAACATTGAAACCTTTCCTTCTATGACATTATCGCATATCATTTTGTTTGGGAATAAATTTCCAGCATTACAATACGCTTGCAATAATTGATGTTTATTTGCAAGAGATTTTGTGACATTAACAAAATTTTTTGAGCTTCTGATACAACGTTTAAAATAAGTGTGTTTACTTTCAAATCTCATGGTCCATGCATGTAAAAGAGGACCAAACTGAGTTATTAACCAAGGAAAAGGCTGTAAATGATGATGTTTAGGCCTAAGTTTATTATCAGGAAACGGGGTGATTCTAAAGTCAACGTATTCTTCAATCAATCTTTGAAGCACATCAACTTGATTAATTGAAATTTTTTAAGTACAAATAAACTCTATCAATTTTCTCAAATTCAAAATTAAAATCCAAATATCATCCTCAGTATTTTCAATGTATTCTCCTGTAAGGATGGGCAGAAAACTCAAAAATGACAAATTCTGAACAGCATGTCCTTTAAGACATGACATATTATCATCCTTGAGTAGAGCTGGTCTATTACCAATGTCACTCCCCTTGAGTAGAAGAGAACGAATTTTATGATTTACTATTTTCACATTGAACCATCTGTGGTAATCAATTCTTTGAGAAAAATAGCAAGGTCATATTTTACTATTCCTTCAAAAAGGTCATGACCTACACAAGATAGGGGTCCTGGATTTAACACATGAAAACCATCCAGAATATTGAACAAACATTCAGATTTAACGCCCATTTTATACACTTTAACACATTTCATACAATCTTCATAATTTTCTTTTGTTCTCAGTAATGCATTCTGGTACATAAAGGATCATGTTCATAATCTTCCCTTTGAATTAAACAATATCTACAGAATCAAACTCAGTAATTGTGTATCCATAAAATTGTAGCTTGTGTTAATATGTTCAATTACTAAATGCCAATCAATGAAGATGTGCATCTTGATACAAGGCAAGTTTAATAGCGTCTGGATTTTGCATAAAATATTCATTGTTCTTGGATGATTCACCATCAATCAAATCATAAAATATTCCTTCATTTGAAGAGGTAATAGGGTTTTTTAACTGGATTGAAACACTACTGTTTAAAAGTACAGTTTCAAGACTGTCAAAAAGGCATACAATGAACTACAGACTGTTTGTTACTTTCATTTAATCCCAGAGCAATTTCTACTGGGTCTATAAAATTAAAATTTGATTTAAAGATTTTTTTTCTTTTAAAGTCGGACAAAAAATGCCCTTTGTCTGATGTAGATAGCAGTTTTGGGAACATTTCATCCTCAAACAATTTTTTCATCAAATTAATAACAGTGTCATCTTTAATGTTTAAAGACAAAAATGGACTTCTTAATTAAGATTTCGGCATGTCCGTGGACAACTTATGCAAATGTGACACATCAGATAATAGTACCAACTGGTACTCAATGCACTGCTTCCAACTTCGTGAGAAACAAGCCAACAGTGAGGCTGATGTCCTCCGCTGAAATCCCAAAATAAATACATGACACATATTAATTAATCGCACATTTATTTTTTTCAAACGTATCTAACAATCAAAATGTACACGAAGTGTCATCCAAAAGTGTCTGATAAAGATAAATGCTAAAACCGACGATAAAAATGAAAATGTACCCTAAATACAGACAAAAGGGCCCCCACGCTTGACAAAAGGGACCCTCTGGCCAAGGGAAAGAGCCCTCGTGTCCGAGTCAATCGTTTCTATACACTGTTACTGTCGAATCCATTACTGAATGAGAATGCAGTCATTGTATTGGCATAAAAATCATCAATCAAGATGAACCTAAGTATCAACCAATCAAATTGCATATCTCTGCCTAGCCTAAGAAGAAAATTTTCATCTTCGAACTCCATCAAGACATTGACCTAATAAGCATACACACCAATTTTGAACATTTTAACTCAATTCGGAATAGAGTTATTGTGTTCCAAAGTCTCCGAAAATCGAATTGCTTATCGCTCTGCTTACCCTGAGCAGAAAATGCTCATTATCTATCTTAGTTCAGGTATTACTGTAATGAAACTATACATCAAGTTTCATCACTCTGACTTAATTATATCTAAAGTTATCGTGTCCCAAATCATCAACCAATCAAATTGCTTACCCTAGGCGGAAAATGCTCATCTTCGAACTCCATCAAAGCATTGACTTAATGAGCATATACACCAAGTTTGAACATTTTAACTCAATTAGAAGGAGAGTTATTGTGTTCCAAAGTCTCGACCAATCCAATTGCGTATCGCTCTACTTACCCAGGGCAGAAAATGCTCATTATCGAACTTAGTCAAGGTATTACTGTAATGAAACTATATACCAAATTTCATCACTCTCACTTAATTAGAACTAAAGTTTTCGTGTCCCAGCATCAACCAATCAAGTTGCTTATCTCTGCTTACCTTCAGCGGAAAATGCTCATCTTCGAACTCCATCAAGGCACTGACGCGATAAGCATATACACCAAGTTTGAACATTTTAACTCAATTAGAAGGAGAGTTATTGTGTTCCAAAGTCTCGACCAATCAAATTGCGTATCGCTCTGCTTACCCGGAGCAGAAAATCTGCGATCAAATGACAAAAACCTCTTTGTTGTACCAAAAGTGAATCTCCAAATGTGTAGACGTTCTTTTAGATATGCTTCATCTGTATTGTGGAACTCGATCGATCCTAATCATCACCTTAAAAAGTCCAAATCAACTGACATATTCAAACGTAGACTAAAAACATATGTTCCAGTTACACTTTGGAAGCGAACTATCATAAACTTTGCAAGCGCACTAGGGACCTTGTTACTATGGTGTTTGTGCGCGATATAAATTTCCGGATTATTATTATTATTATTAATTGACCTAGAATGTTCAAACTTGGCGTATGTGTTTATTTGGTCAATGCCTTGATGGAGTTCGAAGATGAGCATTTTCCGCTTAGGGTAAGCAGAGATAAGCAATTTGATTGGTTGATGCTTTGGGACACGATAACTTTAGTTCTAATTAAGTGAGAGTGTTGAAACTTGGTGTATAGTTTCATTACAGTAATACCTTGACTAAGTTCGATAATGAGCATTTTCTGCTCAGGGTAAGCGTCGCAATTTGATTGGTCGAGACTTTGGAACACAATAACTCTCCTTCTAATTGAGTTAAAATGTTCCAACTTGGTCTACATGCTTTTTAGGTCAATGCCTTGATGGAGATTTGAAGATGAGCATTTTCCGCCTAGGGTAAGCAGAGATAAGCAATTTGATTGGTTGATGCTTTGGGACAAGATAACTTTAGTTCTAATAAAGTGAGAGTGATGAAACTTGGTGTATAGTTTCATTATAGTAATACCTTGACTAAGTTCGATAATGAGCATTTTCTGCTCAGGGTAAGAAGAGCGATACGCAATTTGATTGGTCGAGACTTTGGAACACAATAACTCTCCTTCTAATTTAAAATGTTCAAACTTGGTGTATATGCTTACTAGGTCAATGCCTTGATGGAGTTAGAAGATGAGCATTTTCCGCTTAGGGTAAGCAGAGATAAGCAATTTGATTGGTTGATACTTTGGGACAAGATAACTTATTTTCATCTTGAATGATGATTTTTATGCCAATACAATGACTGCATTCTCATTTAGTAATGGATTCGACAGTAACAGTGTATAGAAACGATTGAATTGGACACGAGGGCCCTTTCCCTTGGCCAGAGGGGCCCCCTAACTAAGGTACATTTTCATTTTTCTCGTCGGTTTTAGCATTTTTCTTTATAAAACACTTTTGGATGACACTCCGTGTACAGTTTGATTGCTCGATACGTTTGAAAAAAATAAATGTGCGATTAATTAATATGTGTCTTCTATTTATTTTGGGATTTCGGCGGGGGACATCAGCCTCACTGTTGGCTTGTCCTCTTTAATTTCCTCAAGAGAATAGAAATTAGTTGTACAATTTTTAACATTTTCTTTTATAATTGAAACTTGTGTACAACAACTCTGATGGTTAGGGTTTCTTGAAACTTGGATATATTCTTAAACATTAATGAATTATCTTGTCTAAAATTTGGCGCAGACGGTCAACTTTTCGTCGTTTGTTGCTGCAATAGGCAACACCGAGTAATTGGCAACTCGAGGTCTCCTGACTGGCAACGAGAAGCAATTTTTCCCCGGAAATATCCGGCATGCAGATATCACGTGATCATTCAAAATAGCTCCGTACATACAACATACGACAGTAGAGCGCTCGCTGATTGGACAGTTTTAAACAGTTTCTTGTTGCCTGTTGTCGCCTACCGCCGCAGACGAGCAATTTTGAAGCAACAGATGGAACAATTTCTCGGCGACGAGCGATTTTCTGTTGTCGAATATCAAACATGTTTGATATTTGGCAACAAGAAGCAACTCGGACCAACAGCAGGCAACTATTGTTACCCGTTGGCGCAGACGAGCGATGTTTTCTTTCAACGACCAGCGATTTCACTGTTGCCTGAAAGTTGCTCGAAAAAGTTGCCCGTCTGCACCTGGCTTACATGAATGAGAACGTGTCATGTGACTTTTTAGAGACGTAAATAGAACAAATTTAAAACATCATGTATCATATCAAACAAGGGAAAATAATATTTTATACATTAGCATGTAATCTGTAATGACCAAGATATTCCTGCACACTTGTTAAAATTGGCAAACGAAAGACATATTCAGGAACTAACAACTTAACATTTACATCTTTTTTCAAACATTTTCAATTCATTAACTAATTGTAATTGTAAAACTTTAGGATGAACTTGGTACTTTTTGCCTTGCTTTTTCTTGTTTTTTGATCCTTTCACTGGGTTAATGCCCATATATGCTCTGAAGAATAGAAAAAAAAAGAATCAACATAAAATCAAATTTATGCAGATTACAAAATCAAATTTTGTCACATAAATCCGGTATTAATAAAGGCTAAAGTATACATGTAACAAAAGAAATTATAACAAAAGAATTGCAAAATTATCCACACTGGTTAAAGATACATTATGGGAGATTAGATAACAAGTTGGCCGTTCTCACTATAATAGTTAAAAATTAGCTAATGTAAAGGCAATTTGCTGAAAATTACAGACAAAACCAGTAGTCTTGGTTATCCTTTTTTATTGGTAAATCACAAAACTCTGGACATCGAGAGATGATGTTGGTCTGAATAAGTTAAATAGTTTTTATAACATTTAAGACCTAAAGAAAGACCTACAATAGACAGATTTTGCTCTTGCATAATGCATGTTTAAGAAGTGTTGCAATACAAGGGAAAATATTACAAACAAATAATTTATCAACAAAATATCATCCATGTTCGTAACAATGGATATAAATATTCTTGCTGAATCATTGTTTTATCAATAAAAAGCGGACCAGTCTGTTGGATTTCTAACTGATTTGGTTTGCAATAACTTCCAGATACACTAGCGAAAATTTTGTGTATAAACGATTTTAACATATTTTACCTTTGTAGAAACTCTAAATTGGCTGTGCAGGTTGACAGATATTCTAAATTCAAAATATAGTGTAAAGCGAACATAACAATTACAGCACCATCAAATGTGTGTAGAGCAGTGACTGATCTATTCTCTATTACAACATGAAATATCGTTCTTGTGAACAAACATCCTGTAAAATACATTTCAAAACTTTAATGTACATCGATTTAAACATCATCAAAGAAGGACTGGAATAAATGGTGTTTAAAGGCCCCCGCACACGAGCGCATTTTGCGTACGCATTTAGCGCCGCGCTAAATGCGTACGCATTTGACGCAGAAATACGGCGTCCGCACACGAGCCGAAAACGACGCTGCGCGAAAGCTACTGCGGCAAGTGTGTCGTTCACGTGACCACCACTCATCTGAAAATGACAGCGGTCTCGAAATTCTACGCATTTTGTATCATATAGGCAAGGATATTCTTGCCATAAATCGACGATTTTATCCTCTAAAATTGCGTCACTGACGAACTCACTGGGTGCCGCCATTTTGCAGTAGTGATGACGCATGCGCATTGACGACGAATGAAACGCAAATAGCGCTGAGTCGCCCGCACACGAGAGCGCAGTTGGCGCTGCGTCAAAAAATATCAAACATGACAGATATTTGGCGAACGTCAAAATGCGCTCGAAAATACCCCCGCACACGAGCCGAAAATGACGCTGCGCCATTTGCGTACGCAGTTTTCGGCTCGTGTGCGGGGGCCTTAACATCTTATTTTCTGCACCAACTGGCTTATTATGATGTACAAACTCTAATATAGTGTGGCATTTTTTGTCCAGAAAACTTTGAGGTTCAACTGCCAAGCATATGTCTGAAGCAATGGCCCGACAAATCCCCCTCTGGCCATTGCTGGAATAGCGTCTGTTTCTTGAACTTATGCGGGAGTGTGTCTATTCTTTACGCTCAATGAAAGCTATCACTTAAGTACAGCAACATGACAGTCCTTCGTTTAATCTGTGTCTTCCCTAAAACTTTGGACAGTGATTTAAGGTATTAAAAACGTTGAAAGTATGATCGTTCCCAAACAGCATTGTTTACATTTCATTCGACTAGATAGCCTCGTTCGTCACGCAATTAGTTTTACTGCAATATTCTCTATACACGGGTTAATTAGGCATAATAACGTTATGTAAACATATTTGGTCCAATATTGGCACTCGTTTTAAATGTAAAGCTTTTGTAGGGCAGCTAGTCAGACTACTGACCAATCAAAATTTAAAACCACAATATGCACTCATAATAGCTCTGATCAAACGAAACGTTGCGCGGAGCATGCTGCCATGGGTCAACGTGTGCCATGGAAAGCTATTTTTGATCCCATTCAAACGACAATACACTATTTCTGGCCCCGCCCTCTGTCCTACATCACCGATGCATTTTCAAAGCCCCAGGACCTCCTGGTTAGTGGACTAGCTTCTTACTTATTGAGCCACTGTGGCTCAGACACCAAAGCAGGAGAATTTAAATTTAATGTAACAAAGTAAGCTTATGTATTATACTGCTGGGTAGCGCAAAGTATAAACGATAGAAAATTAATTGGTTGGTGTAGGTCTACGATATCATAAAAATCTTTTTTTTTTTATTTATTGCTTCAATCTTTTAATCTATTGTACATGCAATTATATAACATCTATAGATATTAGTCATAGGTATCTCATGGTACCCCAATACACATAATATCAAAGAAAAGTTAAATATATGCCACCCTTCATAAAACTTAACGAAAACAAAAATATTGCCAACAGTTTTTTGTCTCGGCTCTTCAATTTTCTAAGTATCAGTTGCCAGCTGAAATTCAAAACATTGGAGATCAATTTCCTTTATAAAAACTAAATCATTCCTGTACTCACATGCAAAATATATCCTCCTCCTTCTCTTGCTCCTGTCCCTCCTCATCAAAACGAATGCGTTTCGTTACCCTGGAAAACGACATTTTACCATATTAATAAGATTTATTTACCCTTACATTAATAGATGTAGTATATTATAAGTTTATAACAACATGTTTAAGGATAATGGGAATGAAGTGGGATTCCGAAACATTTCATTTGGAAGATGTACGGTATATAATATGTGCCAAAGCCGAATGTTTTATTCTTTTTGTTTATGTTATTGCAATACGCGCAAACTACACTAGAGGGATCGATGGTGTATGTTAAAATTTACGTAAATTTATTACATTATATGTCTATATAATATATATATATGTATATTACTGCAGATTCTTGTTGTATTTAAGTAAACTATGTAAAAGAACTTATTCAAATTTTGTGACATACTCACCTTGCGGCTGTCTCTTCCAACTCCTCGAGGGTGGTTTTAATCTCCCCCACCTCCCTCTTGGTCCCCCTCTAATCCTCCATTAGATCTTCCACGTTTGTGGTTACAAACTCAAAGCGCCTTAATGCGTGGTCGACTTTTTCTCGAAATTGTTGCAGGGTTTCTACAACAAATTGCCTGATTCCCTCCAATTGGGCCTCCACCAACAGTTGAAGCTCTTCCATATGCAAATACACAGATTTATACTACAATGAATGGGATGTTTGGGATACATTATTTCATAGCTGACTGAATGGGAGGGCTGCGCTAAAAGTCATTTCATGATACGATGAATACATGTCATGTTTGCGTATAAGTGGCATCTTATAATAATGCATCTGTGTTTTTGTGGAATGGTTCATCTGCAAGGCCAGGTCCACGCTGACCTCAGGCCGGTCCCTCAACACCCGAGTCACTATGGTTTTCCTTATGGCTCGGGAAGACGGATTGCGGCCTGCAGGTCGCTTGTACCTGACCCGCAAAGTGTTGTTGTACGTCGAGCTTGTTATGAAGCCGCCACTGGCAAAGGATAGTAGGAAGGCCTTTGCCTCTTAGTGACTGGTGAGTTGGCCACGATGTCGTGCATCTCTGAGGTCAGCAGGTCGTTGGCCATCTCCAATTGTAGGCGGTGGCGCCGCTCTGAAGCCAAGTAATTAAGTTTTACCCGCCAACGAGTGAAGGTTTTGACTCAGAGATCATAGACTCTCTGGGACATCTCGGGTTTTCTCCCCACCCCAACGATTACCCTTTCTGGCTGGACCCCCACTGCCCACAAGCTCTGTAATCCAATCCTCACAGCAAGCAGCAAAATCCCCCTTAACTTTCCCACCCTTACCCTAAGCCCGAACATACGTCTTACTCACTGAGCCGCTATAGTTCCCTTCTAGACCCCTCCTCTGGTGCCTACCTATTTTGGGACAAGAGGACATACATTCATATGGGGATAAAATCATTTAATAACATAACCTGGCATTATTTTCGCATATTTTAGTCGAAAAATTTCACAAACATGGGCCTTAGAACAAATTACACGGCCTGCTGGCCAAACTTGCAAGTCAACTTTTCAACCCTTACTATTCATTTTCAGGAAACAGGGGAGGACTCTTCGCCAACAGACAGCTTTGTCTTCCGCCAAAAAACAAAGAAAGAAGATATTTCCAATGACAACCTTTAATTATTAATAATCAAAATATTAAAAAATAATAATAAATATGTCGAAAAAAAGGGAAAAAAAAAGACTGAAGTGCTTGCATGCACCGCGTAGGTATATTAGTCGTGTGAGTTTTAAGAATCATTTAACTGGAAAATACCAGCCAGTGATTTCTATTCGTCATCTGTCTCACTACAAATAACTGGGTTTTTCGCATTCACCGTAGGTATATGTTGTTTTATAAAGCGAACGGCGGTAGCCGTGAAGCTCTGTAATATTTAAAAGTGTTGGATCCGAAGAAAATGGCGAAACTTACTATCCCTGGCCAATATCAATGCGAAAGTTGTTGTGTGTTTATAAATAACATTTTGATTAAAATTAGGGACAGGGTTGGTGTTAGATGGAGATACTCGTTGATACCAGGCATGTACCCCGAAGGTTACCTTACCCAAATTCTCCGCACCTAGTATGATCTTGCGAGAAAGAAAGCAGATAACCGGACCCGAAGTCAACTCACCCCAACCCTGTAACCCACCCCAGTACCTCTAAAAATAAGATTTAACATTTGTTAGTGTGGGAGGTTTGAAGGAATTGCCACAAGATTTCTTTTTAAAAATGCTTACTTGAATTAGGAAATTGGTTATTTAATATTTTGATTTAAAATAAAATGCATTTTTGTGAAGTGATATATAATGGCGTGTTTATATGCAAAGTTGTGCGTGTGACAAGGCACTTATTACGCTACGCTAGAAATTAAAATGACCGTATTTCAGTTTGAAAAGATGTCGAAAAGTTTGAGCAAATAACAGAAAGAAAAATTGATAATGAGCTAGTTTAAGATATTCTTACATTTGAGGAAAGATGGTTAACCAGTTGTGTATATTTCGGGCTATAATTTAGCGTAGGTATTGTGGGAAGAAAACGATTTTGAACCAGTTCAAATTCAAAACGGGTGTACCCCAATAGTATACCCCAAAACAATCGTGAATTTGATTTGTATTTTACGAGCTAAAATTTAGCGTAGGTATTGTGGAAGTAAACGATTTTGAACCAGTTCAAAACGGGTGTACCCCAATAGTATACCCCAAAACAAAGTGAATTTTATGTGTAGATTACGGGCTATAATTTAGCGTAGGTATAGTGGAAGAAAACGATTTTGAACCAGTTCAAAACAGGTGTACCCCAATAGTATACCCCGAAACAACCGTGAGTTTTATGTGTATATTTCGGGCTATAATTTAGCGTAGGTATTGTAGAAGAAAACGATTTTGAACCAGTTCAAAACGGGTGTACCCCAAAAGTATACCCCAAAACAACCCTGAATTTTACGTCTTTTGGCGAATATCTGGTGTCCTCCTGAAATTAAAAACGATGGACAATAAGATAATAGAAAATCATTAAGATAATTTATTAGCTTAATTTTGCTGCATGAAAATAGATTTCTTTGATTCCAAGTTAAAAAATATTCCCTTGATTTAACGTTAAAGCTATTTCACTTTAAAACAATGCAGAAATGAATGTTCTAAATTTTAAAAATACGAATTGCTTACACATACTTCCTTGTTCTTTCTGATTTCAGGTTTGCGATGAGACAGACACCCACAACAAGCCAGAATAAGATTATAGAAAATCATTAAGATAATTCATTGGCTTGATTATGGACTTTGTCGTTTTCTGCATTAAAATAGATTCCTTTGATTCCAAGTTAAAATATATTCGTTCGATTGCATGTTAAAAAAATGAATGGTCTAAATTTTGAAATTTAAAAAAAAAACTCGAAAATTTGGTATCAGTGTTAACCCGGGTTCACCCTAGGTTCATCCCCGGGGTCCAACTAGGGCCAAAGTGGAACCCAAGAAGAACCCCAAAGTGGAAACCTAACAAGAACCCCAAAGTGAAACCCAAGAGGAACCCCAAAGTGGAACCCAAGAAGAACCCCAAAGTGGAACCCAAGAGGAACCCCGAAGTGGAACCCCAGTTCATCCCTAGGGTTGGGTAAATGGGGTTGGGGTTGGGGTGTAGAAGGGTTAGGGTTAGGTTAGGGTTAGGGTTGGGTTAGGGTTAGGGTAGGGTTAGGGTTAGGTATTGTGGAACAAAACGATTTTGAACTAGTTCAAAACGGGTTTATCCTTTGACAACTTTGCGTGTAAGGGTGTACCCTAGCGATTTAACAACGGACTGTAATTTAGCGTAGGTATTGTGGAACAAAACGATTTTGAACTAGTTCAAAACGGGTTTACCCTTTCAAAACTTTGCGCGTAAGGGTGTACCCGGGCGAGTTATGAAATGGATATAATTTAGCGTAGGGTTTGCGGAAGAAAACTATTTTGGACCAGTTCAAAACGGGTGGATCCTTATGAATTGGGTCCTATTTTTCGGTAGCTTTGTTTTGTTGTTTTTTTTTGTAGACCCATCATTCCAAGTATACAAATTTTCAAAATTTCGAAAATGTTTCTTTAACATGGACACGTGTTCGTAATCAAAAGAAAATTATTGCAAACGCCAGAAAATGGTGTTAATGACATTATAAGACCAGAATGCCAATTTTAACTACTTACAAACCTCCTTTTGGAGACTAACCTGGGGTAAACATTGTGTATACATTTGGGTATACCTGTGAGAGGGCACGTGATTTGAAATCTATCACGTGACGACTCACATGATAAGATGGCGTCTGAATATGACGGATTAGTCGGAACAGGAAGACTAAATACGGAGAATTTGCTTGATATAATGGGTAATCACACATCAATTGCAGAATTTCTGCGAGACGAAGAGGTACGATTTTCTTTTCATGCCACGCATGCCACCGAGCTCGAGCAAGAGATCTTGATAGAGGGAGAGTTTGATTTCGATGGTGTTGTTGTGGATTTGAATTGTTTTTCTGCCATAAAGAGTCCTATATTCTATTTACTGTTAGACCACGAGAAAGTGGAATTTAATCAACCGGCCTATCATCTGCTAAAGAAGCACATTGGACTATCGACATTTAATGTTGCTGAAATAGAACGACTCAAGAGGACGCTAAGCTTTAACATTGGTTACACAAATGGTTGGCGAGTAACACTGACTTTAATGCCAGAGTTAGGGTTAGGGTTAGGGTTAGGGTTAGGGTTGGGTTAGGGTTGGGTTAGGGTTAGGGTAAGAGGTTGGGGCTTAGGGCACACAAAAAGTGACCACTAAACACAGAAGCACGGGCCTAGGGTTCAAAACTGTAGCCGGACAAACACGCCTGTATAGGGTCTTTCCAGGGTTAGCTGTAGGTCAGGTTATATTTAATTTAAGTATAATTTATAAAAGTTTGTCGGGGTTTGATGCTCTTCTTCTTGATTTAACAGCTGGGAAAGGATCTGTATTCTGGGAAAATGAAAATCTGTTGGGTACTATAAATGACGGCTTGCTTAACTTTGATCGGGTGTCTGGATTGCGGGATCTGCAGGGCGGCACGGAAGACTTGGACTTCTGGACGATCTTGGCCTTTTTCAAAGGGGAAGCAACTCTGGTAGGTGGCGCTCTGGTCTTCTTAGACGGCGTCCTCACTGTGATAGGTTTAACAGAGACGCCGGTAGGTGGCGCAGCAACGGGTTTTACAGAGAAACTAGCAGGGGGCGTGACGGATCTGTTCTTTTTAGGTGGTCTTTGAACTTTGGGAGACGGAGTACGGGGCGACGGACTAGCAGGAATCTCGAGCGGGGATCCGGGCTAGGGTTAGGGTTAGGGTTAGGGTTAGGGTTAGGGTTAGGGTTAGGGCTATATTCCTAAGGTACATATTGCCAGATATGGGACATAAATCTGGATCCATAACACCAACTTGGCCTCAAGTCCCTTTTTGGAGGGGATTTAAGGCCAACTTGGTCTTATGTCCCTGGCCTCAAGTCCCTCTTGGTCTCATGTCCCTGGCCTCAAGTCCCTCTTGGTCTTCTGTCCCAGGCCTCATGTCCCGTATGGGACTTAAGACCAAAATTGGGGGACATAAAGCCAGGGACATAAGACCATGCTCTGGGACATAAGGCGAAACACCCATAAATCATGCCCATGGGGTGGGGGAGGGACAAATTTTTTTTTGCGTATCCCCGGGACCCAAGGGGACATGCCCATATAGGTATCGGGATAGTGTCCCGTGAGACCGATTTTTAAAAAATCGAAGAGTAGTGGGACTAAAGACCACCTTTCTGGCCTTAAGTCCCACAGTTTTTGTTCTTTATTATAATACCGCGTACCCACGCGAACGAGATTGCATTGCATCTATGACATCTTATTCCGGAAGCTACATCATTTGGCTTTACAGTGAGACCTCGCAGGATCATTTCTAACCCATCTGCCATATTTCATGAGTATTTCCCCTATATAAACATTTTTTTTCCGAATTTCCACCAAGTCTAAATGTGACTGCAATTCGAAGTACCACAAAAGATCATGACATGTAGTTTTTTGGAATGCTTGACCTTGACTCTGTTAGAGAAAAAAGTTCAATGTCATCGGAAGTCATCCAAAAATTCTACCTCTTGAACTTATTCTATTTATAAGATTTCGGCCAAGTCCGAAATGCGACTGAAATTCGAAGTTAGATAAAAGTTCATGACATCTACTTTTTTGGAATCCTTGACCTTGATTTTGTTCAAGAAAAAAAAAGTTCAATGTCATCGGAAGTCATCCAAAAATTCTACCTCTTGAACTTATTCTATTTATAAGATTTCGGCCAAGTCCGAAATGCGACTGAAATTCGAAGTTAGATAAAAGTTCATGACATCTACTTTTTTGGAATCCTTGACCTTGATTTTGTTCAAGAAAAAAAAAGTTCAATGTCATCGGAAGTCATCCAAAAATTCTACCTCTTGAACTTATTCTATTTATAAGATTTCGGCCAAGTCCGAAATGCGACTGAAATTCGAAGTTAGATAAAAGTTCATGACATGTACTTTTTTGGAATCCTTGACCATGATTTTGTTCAAGAAAAAAAAAGTTCAAGGTCATCAGAGGTCATCCGAAAATTTTACCTCTTGAGCTTATTCCCTATATAACTCGGAAGTCATCCAAAAGTTCTACCTCTTGAACTTATTCTATTTATAAGATTTCGGCCAAGTCCGAAATGCGACTGAAATTCGAGGTTAGATAAAAGTTCATGACATGTACTTTTTTGGAATCCTTGACCTTGATTTTGTTCAAGAAAAAAAAAGTTCAAGGTCATCAGAGGTCATCCGAAAATTTTACCTCTTGAGCTTATTCCCTATATAACTTTTGTGACAGGCCAAATTTTGGAATCCTTGACCTTGACTTTGTTCACGAAAAAAAAAGTTCAAGTTCATCAGAGGTCATCAAAAAATTCTACCTTTTAAGCTTATTCCCTATATACATTTGGGGACATAAGGCCAAATTGTGGGACATAAGGTCAAGGGACCTAAGGCCATGTGGGACTTGAGGCCGGGGACATAAAGCAATTGCCTTAGCAGCCACACCCGGGAGTGGAGGGGATACAAAATTAATTCAGCGTATTCCTGGGACATTGGGCGATGTGCCCATACAAGTATCGGGCATGTGCCCCTTTTAGCTGATTTTTAATAATTCAAAGAGTAGTGGGACCAAAGGCCGAGTCTACAGACGTGATTTTAAGCATGTCAAAGGTCAATAACATGAACTTTTTGGGAATCCTTGACATTGACTATCTTAAAGAAAAAAGATTCAACGTCACCGGAAGTCATCCAAAAATTCTATCTCTTGAGCTTTTTTTTCTATATAAGATTTTGGCTATGTCCGAAATGCGAGTGCGATTCGAAGCACTACAAAAGTTCATGACATGTACTTTTTTGGAATCCTTGACCTTGAATTTGTTCACGAAAAAAAAGTTCAAGTTTATCAGAGGTCATCAAAACAATTCTACCTCTTAAGCTTATTCCCTATATACATTTGGGGACATAAGGCCAAATTGTGGGACATAAGGTCAAGGGACCTAAGGCCGAGTGGGACTTCAGAGAGTAGTGGGACCAAAGGCCGAGTCTACAGACGTGATTTTAAGCATGTCAAAGGTCAATAACATGAACTTTTTGGGAATCCTTGACATTGACTATCTTCAAGAAAAAAGATTCAACGTCACAGGAAGTCATCCGAAAAATCTATCTCTTGAGCTTATTTTTCTATATAAGATTTTGGCTATGTCCGAAATGCGAGTGCGATTCGAAGCACTACAAAATTCATGACATGTACTTTTCTGGAATCCTTGACCTTGACTTTGTTCACGAAAAAAAAAGTTTAAGTTCATCAGAGGTCATCAAAAAAATTCTACCTCTTAAGCTTATTCCCTATATACATTTGGGGACATAAGGCCAAATTGTGGGACATAAGGTCAAGCGACCTAAGGCCATGTGGGACTTGAGGCCGGGGACATAAAGCAATTGCCTTAACAGCCACGCCCGGGAGTGGAGGGGATACAAAATTAATTCAGCGTGTTCCTGGGACATTGGGGGATGTGCCCATACAAGTATCGGGCATGTGCCCCTTTTAGCTGATTTTTAATAATTCAAAGAGTAGTGGGACCAAAGGCCGAGTCTACAGACGTGATTTCAAGCATGTCAAAGGTCAATAACATGAACTTTTTGGGAATCCTTGACATTGACTATCTTCAAGAAAAAGATTCAACGTCACCGGAAGTCATCCAAAAATTCTATTTCTTGAGCTTTTTTTATATATAAGATTTTGGCTATGTCCGAAATGCGACTGCGATTCGAAGCACTACAAAAGTTCATGACATGTACTTTTTTTGGAATCCTTGACCTTGACTTTGTTCATGAAAAATAAAGTTCAAGTTTATCAGAGGTCATCAAAAAATTCTACCTCTTAAGCTTATTCCATTTTGGGACATAAGGCCAAATTGTGGGACATAAGGTCAAGGGACCTAAGGCCATGTGGGACATAAGGTCAAGGGACCTAAGGCCATGTGGGACTTTAGGCCGTTGACATAAAGCAATTGCCTTAACAGCCACGCCCGGGAGTGGAGGGGATACAAAATTAATTCAGCGTATTCCTGGGACATTGGGCGATGTGCCCATACAAGTATCGGGCATGTGCTCCTTTTAGCTGATTTTTAATAATTCAAAGAGTAGTGGGACCAAAGGCCGAGTCTACAGACCTGATTTTAAGCATGTCAAAGGTCAATGACATCAACTTTTTTGGAATCCTTGACCTTGACTATCTTCAAGGAAAAAGATTCAAGGTCACCGGAAGTCATCCAAAAATTCTATCTCTTGAGCTTTTTTTTCTATATAAGATTTTGGCTATGTCCGAAATGCGAGTGCGATTCGAAGCACTACAAAAGTTTATGACATGTACTTTTTTGGAATCCTTGACCTTGACTTTGTTCACGAAAAAAAAAGTTCAAGTTTATCAGAGTTCATCAAAAAATTCTACCTCTTAAGCTTATTCCCTATATACATTTGGGGACATAAGGCCAAATTGTGGGACATAAGGTCAAGGGACCTAAGGCCGAGTGGGACTTCAGAGAGTAGTGGGACCAAAGGCCGAGTCTACAGACGTGATTTTAAGCATGTCAAAGGTCAATAACATGAACTTTTTGGGAATCCTTGACATTGACTATCTTCAAGAAAAAAGATTCAACGTCACCGGAAGTCATCCAAAAATTCTATCTCTTGAGCTTTTTTTACTATATAAGATTTTGGCTATGTCCGAAATGCGAGTGCGATTCGAAGCACTACAAAAGTTCATGACATGTACTTTTTTGGAATCCTTGACCTTGACTTTGTTCACGAAAAAAAAAGTTCAAGTTTATCAGAGGTCATCAAAAAATTCTACCTCTTAAGCTTATTCCCTATATACATTTGGGGACATAAGGCCAAATTGTGGGACATAAGGTCAAGGGACCTAAGGCCGAGTGGGACTTCAGGCCGTTGACATAAAGCAATTGCCTTAACACCCACGCCCGGGAGTGGAGGGGATACAAAATTAATTCAGCGTGTTCCTGGGACATTGGGGCATGTGCCCATACAAGTATCGGGCATGTTCCCCCTTTAGCTGATTTTTAATAATTTAAAGAGTAGTGGGACCAAAGGCCGAGTCTACAGACGTGATTTTAAGCATGTCAAAGGTCAATAACATGAACTTTTTGGGAATCCTTGACATTGACTATCTTCAAGAAAAAAGATTCAACGTCACTGGAAGTCATCCAAAAATTCTATCTCTTGAGCTTATTTTTCTATATAAGATTTTGGCTATGTCCGAAATGCGAGTGCGATTCGAAGCACTACAAAATTTCGTGACATGTACTTTTCTGGAATCCTTGACCTTGACTTTGTTCACGAAAAAAAAAATTTAAGTTCATCAGAGGTCATCAAAAAAATCTACCTCTTAAGCTTATTCCCTATATACATTTGGGGACATAAGGCCAAATTGTGGGACATAAGGTCAAGGGACCTAAGGCCAAATTGTGGGACATAAGGTCAAGGGACCTAAGGCCATGTGAGACTTCAGGCCGTTGACATAAAGCAATTGCCTTAACAGTCACGCCCGAGAGTGGAGGGGATACAAAATTAATTCAGCTTATTCCTGGGACATTGGGCGATGTGCCCATACAAGTATCGGGCATGTGCCCCTTTTAGCTGATTTTTAATAATTCAAAGAGTAGTGGGACCAAAGGCCGAGTCTACAGACTTGATTTTAAGCATGTCAAAGGTCAATGACATCAACTTTTTTGGAATCCTTGACCTTGACTATCTTCAAGAAAAAAGATTCAAGGTCACCGGAAGTCATCCAAAAATGACTTTGTTCAAGAAAAAAACGGTTCAAGGTCATAAGAGGTCATCAAAAAATTCTACCTCTTGAGCTTACTCCCTGTATATCCTAACCCATAAGGCCAAATTGTGGGACATAAGGCCACGGGACTTCCTTATCCCGGGGGTGGGGGATTTGACACCCCAGTGGATATTTAGGGTGTTGAGTTGTAGTTTAATCCCACGGGTCGGCTTCCCCGGACAGAGCCCTAGGGGCTCACAATAACCCTAACTAACGTTTTTTGACCTCTTAAAGGTCAAGGTGAAGGACAAAATAAGTTTCTATTTTTGAAATCCTTGACCTTGACTTTGTTTATGTAAAAAAAAAATCAAGGTCAAAGGAGTTGAAATTAAAAAATGGCGGGTCGTTGAATATGAGAAATGACATTTGGTCTAATTAAGTGATGAGTTTGACCTCTGACGACTTTGAAAATTTTTTTAGAGAATAAACTTGAAGTCAAGCATTCCGAAAATGTATATTACTTTGGCATTCGACCAACTTCAATTTTTTCGGAAATTACTGTTGCAGTCCAAGTTGTTGCAGATTAAAAGTCAAGGACATTGCCGTATACCTTGGCCTCTATGTTATTCTTGTAAGAAAAGTTCAAGGTCATCAGAGGTCAAACCAAATATTTACATCCAAGTATGTCTTTTTTGGCCTTTATTTCTTTGACATGTTGGAAGGAAAAAAAATTTTTTGACCGGCTACCCCGGGGTATCCATTCGAAGGAGTTTCAAAGAATACAAGACGTGGCGACAAATTTATGCCACAAAATGGCCACTTGCAAGACGCTTTTCTTCGCAGGACATGCGTACCTATTATCTTTTTTAGCCTGACGGACAGAAATTTCAGTCGTAAAATTTCAAAATTTTCAGAAGTAGCCCGGCAAGGTACGCCGTAAACTAATTTGGGTCTTATTTAGGACTACCATCTTTTTTTTCAAAATGGCTGCTCTTTAGCTGTAGTATATTTTTTAAGTGTCAATTTTAAAAGGTATTTTGGTCTTTTGTGCCTAACTGTGCCCTGGGTGTTTCATTAGTGGCTACCATTTTTTGATATGTTGAAATACTGACAATTATCTACCTAGCCAATACTAAAACTTTGACCTTGACCTTTTGTCCAGCTTTTTACAAGGGCCTTTGCGTTTTGACCTGCGGCGAAGTAAATAAGAGACTGATGGCCTAGTTCAAGGTCACATATGAAAGATCATTTTACATCCTTTACTTTTGTATTCCGAGGTCAAGTGGCTAGGTCAAGGTCAAAGGGTCGAAAATTCACCTTGAAAAAGAAGTTTTATTATAAAGCCATTTTTCACCTATTTGACCTTGACCTAGGACTTTGGACTACATAACAACATTTGAAGGCCATCTAATGTACTTTTGAACCGTAACCTTGAACTTGGCCAAAAGTCCCACTTTCAACTAGAAATGAGGTCAAACGCAAATTGGCTTGTTGTGACACCCCCTGTAAAGCTTTTGGGAAGGTCAAGGCAGTTTTTCGGTAGGCAATTGTATGATGTCTAACATATCAAAAAGCCAATTGCGTGACATGATCACAGAAGTGACAGTAGGGTCTAGAAATTCAACTTTTTTTTCAATTTTTGGACAATTTTCAAGTTTGACACGACCTTGACCTCTGGAGTCAAAAACAAGGTCATTTTCTGGTTCGTCGTGTTTTATTTAGGGGGGGTAGCCGGAGTCTCATAGCTGTAAGGCTTCAAATAAATGATTTATCCAAAAAAAGCAAATGTTCAAGCCAAATTATTCTAAGTCCAAAATTTAACATGGACTCAAATCCGTGCAAACGCTATATCTCTGGAACCCTAATGAGTATCGATCTGAAATTCACGGTGTGTTGTGCTTGGACCCCCGGCCGGGTGCCCTGTAAATTCCAAGCCGATCGTTCAAATACTTTTGCCGCTAGGGGTCTGTAAAGACAAAAATTGAGAGATTCGTTTTAAGACATCCTCCAGTCCCCTAGTCAACCATACCCCGCTAGTAGCTTTGGTGTACTGATATTTCTCAACTTCCTTATCCCGGGGGTGGGGGATTTGACACCCCAGTGGATATTTAGGGTGTTGAGTTGTAGTTTAATCCCACGGGTCGGCTTCCCCGGACAGAGCCCTAGGGGCTCACAATAGCCCTAATTAACGTTTTTTGACCTCTTAAAGGTCAAGGTGAATGACAAAAAAAGTTTCTATTTTTGAAATCCTTGACCTTGACTTTGTTTATGTAAAAAAAAAATCAAGGTCAAAGGAGTTGAAATTAAAAAATGGCGGGTCGTTGAATATGAGAAATGACATTTGGTCTAATTAAGTGATGAGTTTGACCTTTGACGACTTTGAAATTTTTTTTTAGAGAATAAACTTGAAGTCAAGGATTCCGAAAATGTATATTACTTTGGCATTCGACCAACTTCAATTTTTTCGGAAATTACTGTTGCAGTCCAAGTTGTTGCAGATTAAAAGTCAAGGACATTGCAGTATACCTTGGCCTCTATGTTATTCTTGTAAGAAAAGTTCAAGGTCATCAGAGGTCAAACCAAATATTTACATCCAAGTATGTCTTTTTTGGCCTTTATTTCTTTGACATGTTGGAAGGAAAAAATTTTTTTTGACCGGCTACCCCGGGGTATCCATTCGAAGGAGTTTCAAAGAATACAAGACGTGGCGACAAATTTATGCCACAAAATGGCCACTTGCAAGACGCTTTTCTTCGCACGACATGCGTACCTATTATCTTTTTTAGCCTGACGGACAGAAATTTCAGTCGTAAAATTTCAAAATTTTCAGAAGTAGCCCGGCAAGGTACGCCGTAAACTAATTTGGGTCTTATTTAGGACTACCATCTTTTTTTTCAAAATGGCTGCTCTTTAGCTGTAGTATATTTTTTAAGTGTCAATTTTAAAAGGTATTTTGGTCTTTTGTGCCTAACTGTGCCCTGGGTCTTTCATAAGTGGCTACCATTTTTTGATATGTTGAAATACTGACAATTATCTACCTAGCCAATACTAAAACTTTGACCTTGACCTTTTGTCCAGCTTTTTACAAATGCCTTTGCGTTTTGACCTGCGGCGAAGTAAATAAGAGACTGATGGCCTAGTTCAAGGTCACATATGAAAGATCATTTTACATCCTTTACTTTTGTATTCCGAGGTCAAGTGGCTAGGTCAAGGTCAAAGGGTCGAAAATTCACCTTGAAAAAGAAGTTTTATTATAAAGCCATTTTTCACCTATTTGACCTTGACCTAGGACTTTGGGTTACATAACAACATTTGAAGGTCATCTAATGTTCTTTTGAACCGTAACCTTGAACTTGGCCAAAAGTCCCATTTTCAACTAGAAATGAGGTCAAACGCAAATTGGCTTGTTGTGACACCCCCTGTAAAGCTTTTGGGAAGGTCAAGGCAGTTTTTCGGTAGGCAATTGTATGATGTCTAACATATCAAAAAGCCAATTGCGTGACATGATCACAGAAGTGACAGTAGGGTCTAGAAATTCAACTTTTTTTTCAATTTTTGGACAATTTTCAAGTTTGACACGACCTTGACCTCTGTGGTCAAAAACAAGGTCATTTTCTGGTTCGCCGTGTTTCATTTAGGGGGGTAGCCGGAGTCTCATAGCTGTAAGGCTTCAAATAAATGATTTATCCAAAAAAAGCAAATGTTCAAGCCAAATTATTCTAAGTCCAAAATTTAACATGGACTCAAATCCGTGCAAACGCTATATCTCTGGAACCCTAATGAGTATCGATCTGAAATTCACGGTGTGTTGTGCTTGGATCCCCGGCCGGGTTCCCTGTAAATTCCAAGCCGATCGTTCAAATACTTTTGCCGCTAGGGGTCTGTAAAGACAAAAATTGAGAGATTCGTTTTAAGACATCCACCAGTCCCCTAGTCGACCATACCCCGCTAGTAGCTTTGGTGTACTGATATTTCTCAACTTCCTTATCCCGGGGGTGGGGGATTTGACACCCCAGTGGATATTTAGGGTGTTGAGTTGTAGTTTAATCCCACGGGTCGGCTTCCCCGGACAGAGCCCTAGGGGCTCACAATAGCCCTAATTAACGTTTTTTGACCTCTTAAAGGTCAAGGTGAATGACAAAAAAAGTTTCTATTTTTGAAATCCTTGACCTTGACTTTGTTTATGTAAAAAAAAAATCAAGGTCAAAGGAGTTGAAATTAAAAAATGGCGGGTCGTTGAATATGAGAAATGACATTTGGTCTAATTAAGTGATGAGTTTGACCTTTGACGACTTTGAAATTTTTTTTTAGAGAATAAACTTGAAGTCAAGGATTCCGAAAATGTATATTACTTTGGCATTCGACCAACTTCAATTTTTTCGGAAATTACTGTTGCAGTCCAAGTTGTTGCAGATTAAAAGTCAAGGACATTGCAGTATACCTTGGCCTCTATGTTATTCTTGTAAGAAAAGTTCAAGGTCATCAGAGGTCAAACCAAATATTTACATCCAAGTATGTCTTTTTTGGCCTTTATTTCTTTGACATGTTGGAAGGAAAAAATTTTTTTTGACCGGCTACCCCGGGGTATCCATTCGAAGGAGTTTCAAAGAATACAAGACGTGGCGACAAATTTATGCCACAAAATGGCCACTTGCAAGACGCTTTTCTTCGCACGACATGCGTACCTATTATCTTTTTTAGCCTGACGGACAGAAATTTCAGTCGTAAAATTTCAAACTTTTCAGAAGTAGCCCGGCAAGGTACGCCGTAAACTAATTTGGGTCTTATTTAGGACTACCATCTTTTTTTTCAAAATGGCTGCTCTTTAGCTGTAGTATATTTTTTAAGTGTCAATTTTAAAAGGTATTTTGGTCTTTTGTGCCTAACTGTGCCCTGGGTCTTTCATAAGTGGCTACCATTTTTTGATATGTTGAAATACTGACAATTATCTACCTAGCCAATACTAAAACTTTGACCTTGACCTTTTGTCCAGCTTTTTACAAGGGCCTTTGCGTTTTGACCTGCGGCGAAGTAAATAAGAGACTGATGGCCTAGTTCAAGGTCACATATGAAAGATCATTTTACATCCTTTACTTTTGTATCCCGAGGTCAAGTGGCTAGGTCAAGGTCAAAGGGTCGAAAATTCACCTTGAAAAAGAAGTTTTATTATAAAGCCATTTTTTACCTATTTGACCTTGACCTAGGACTTTGGGTTACATAACAACATTTGAAGGTCATCTAATGTACTTTTGAACCGTAACCTTGAACTTGGCCAAAAGTCCCATTTTCAACTAGAAATGAGGTCAAACGCAAATTGGCTTGTTGTGACACCCCCTGTAAAGCTTTTGGGAAGGTCAAGGCAGTTTTTCGGTAGGCAATTGTATGATGTCTAACATATCAAAAAGCCAATTGCGTGACATGATCACAGAAGTGACAGTAGGGTCTAGAAATTCAACTTTTTTTTCAATTTTTTGACAATTTTCAAGTTTGACACGACCTTGACCTCTGTGGTCAAAAACAAGGTCATTTTCTGGTTCGCCGTGTTTCATTTAGGGGGGGTAGCCGGAGTCTCATAGCTGTAAGGCTTCAAATAAATGATTTATCCAAAAAAAGCAAATGTTCAAGCCAAATTATTCTAAGTCCAAAATTTAACATGGACTCAAATCCGTGCAAACGCTATATCTCTGGAACCCTAATGAGTATCGATCTGAAATTCACGGTGTGTTGTGCTTAGATCCCCGCCCGGGTGCCCTGTAAATTCCAAGCCGATCGTTCAAATACTTTTGCCGCTAGGGGTCTGTAAAGACAAAAATTGAGAGATTCGTTTTAAGACATCCACCAGTCCCCTAGTCGACCATACCCCGCTAGTAGCTTTGGTGTACTGATATTTCTCAACTTCCTTATCCCGGGGGTGGGGGATTTGACACCCCAGTGGATATTTAGGGTGTTGAGTTGTAGTTTAATCCCACTGGTCGGCTTCCCCGGACAGAGCCCTAGGGGCTCACAATAGCCCTAAATAACGTTTTTTGACCTCTTAAAGGTCAAGGTGAATGACAAAAAAAGTTTCTATTTTTGAAATCCTTGACCTTGACTTTGTTTATGTAAAAAAAAAATCAAGGTCAAAGGAGTTGAAATTAAAAAATGGCGGGTCGTTGAATATGAGAAATGACATTTGGTCTAATTAATTGATGAGTTTGACCTTTGACGACTTTGAAATTTTTTTTTAGAGAATAAACTTGAAGTCAAGGATTGCGAAAATGTATATTACTTTGGCATTCGACCAACTTCAATTTTTTCGGAAATTACTGTTGCAGTCCAAGTTGTTGCAGATTAAAAGTCAAGGACATTGCAGTATACCTTGGCCTCTATGTTATTCTTGTAAGAAAAGTTCAAGGTCATCAGAGGTCAAACCAAATATTTACATCCAAGTATGTCTTTTTTGGCCTTCATTTCTTTGACATGTTGGAAGGAAAAAATTTTTTTTGACCGGCTACCCCGGGGTATCCATTCGAAGGAGTTTCAAAGAATACAAGACGTGGCGACAAATTTATGCCACAAAATGGCCACTTGCAAGACGCTTTTCTTCGCACGACATGCGTACCTATTATCTTTTTTAGCCTGACGGACAGAAATTTCAGTCGTAAAATTTCAAAATTTTCAGAAGTAGCCCGGCAAGGTACGCCGTAAACTAATTTGGGTCTTATTTAGGACTACCATCTTTTTTTTCAAAATGGCTGCTCTTTAGCTGTAGTATATTTTTTAAGTGTCAATTTTAAATGGTATTTTGGTCTTTTGTGCCTAACTGTGCCCTGGGTGTTTCATTAGTGGCTACCATTTTTTGATATGTTGAAATACTGACAATTATCTACCTAGCCAATACTAAAACTTTGACCTTGACCTTTTGTCCAGCTTTTTACAAGGGCCTTTGCGTTTTGACCTGCGGCGAAGTAAATAAGAGACTGATGGCCTAGTTCAAGGTCACATATGAAAGATAATTTTACATCCTTTACTTTTGTATTCCGAGGTCAAGTGGCTAGGTCAAGGTCAAAGGGTCGAAAATTCACCTTGAAAAAGAAGTTTTATTATAAAGCCATTTTTCACCTATTTGACCTTGACCTAGGACTTTGGACTACATAACAACATTTGAAGGTCATCTAATGTACTTTTGAACCGTAACCTTGAACTTGGCCAAAAGTCCCATTTTCAACTAGAAATGAGGTCAAACGCAAATTGGTTTGTTATGACACCCCCTGTAAAGCTTTTGGGAAGGTCAAGGTAGTTTTTCGGTAGTCAATTGTATGATGTCTAACATATCAAAAAGCCAATTGCGTGACATGATCACAGAAGTCACAGTAGGGTCTTGAAAGACAACTTTTCTTCAATTTTTGAAAAATTTTAAAGTTTGACACGACCTTGACCTCTGGGGCCAAAAACAAGGTCATTTTCTGGTTCGCCGTGTTTTATTTAGTGGGGGTAGCCGGAGTCTCAAAGCTGTAAGGCTTCAAATAAAAGATTTATCCCAAAAAAGCAAATGTTCAAGCCAAATTATTCTAAGTACAAAATTTAACTTGGTGTCAATTTCGTGCAATTGTCATATCTCTGGAACCCTACTGAATATCGATCTAAAATTCACTGTGCGGCGTGTTTGCACACCCCGCCAAGTGCCCTGAAAGTTTCAAGCCGATCCGTCAATTTGTAGATGAGGTCTGTAAAGAGATGAAATTGACCTTTAGTTTTAAGACTTGTTCGGAACCCTAATCGAACTTACTCTGCTATTAAATAACAGCCACGTGGATGACCTTTTGTACCATGACCTTGAAATTTTTCTTGACCTTCATGGTTCGAGGCTAGATAGGACCAGAACATTTGGGAGATTTTAAGTGCCAAGGTCAAAGATCAGATCAAAGGTCAAGGTATCTGCTTAAAGGTAAATGAATTGTCCATCTGGTGTCGTGACCTTTGGATTGCCACGTGTGCCCGGGTCTGGGCCTGGCGACCCGAAGCACCACATCTGGTCTTAATTTTAGTGACCTTGAACCCTTCAGGTGACCTTGACCAACTTGGGTCAGTCCGGATGAAGTGACATGTCGAAAGGTAAAATTCCGGTGAGCGTGACCTTATTTGATGGACCTCCAGAGAGTGAAAACTGAAATAATTCAAAGGTTCCTAGAAGGTCAAGGTCACGACTTTTGGTTGGCGATTTTAAAAAATGAAGAACAAATGTGGGGTCGATCTATCACGTCACAAAATTTCAGCTCGATCGGATAACTTTTTTTTTCAAATCTTTTCTCAAAAACTAAAAATTGCTAGTTTTCATCTATGTGGTCTAAGGGGAGATAATTCGGACAACGTGGGAGTATTCCTACGACTTAGAACTCGCGGCTTTCAAATATAAATCATACCTGGGGAGTGTCGAGCTGACCTTGGTTTCGACCTCAGGTGTCAAGGTCAAGGTCAAATGGCACTTTTAGCTTGATTTTACATACTTCCGCTCATCGGGAGTAAATTTGAAGAGCATCACGTGGCTCGCAAGGTTCAATTTAGGGGGGGTAGCCGCAAGGTCTGGTTTCGTCAGACACTTTCGAAAAAATTTCAAATATGACCGGTATAAATTAACTCTAAACTTTTTTTGAAAAAATGATTGAATTTTGACGTTAAATTGAAGGCTTATTTCTAAACCGATTTACTAGGGAAACACACCATATGAAAGGTCAAGGTCCCGGCATCAAGAACATCACCATGCAATTGACCTTGACCTCACCAATCATCTTTGTTTTTTTTTCGAAAATTTATGTTATTTTTTAATGCAAAAGTCGGGCGTTTTTCGTAAATAAAGTCTATATTTTTTGATTGAGGTATCTGGAAATTTTTTAATGACGAGACATTTTTAGCGGAATTCGGCACCCAAAATCTTGGCTTCCTGTGGTTGTTTTTTGCGCATTTATTGCAAAAAAAACGTTTTTGGTCTTTAGTCCCACAAAGTTGTTAGGGTTACGCAAATATTTAATTACAGAGCCCCTAATTGAGGTTTGGGGCCTTACTTCGGTAGTATGATGGATTGGACATCCAGCTATCAAATGCACCAATCAGATACTTCATATGACGTTTAGTTCGGTCACACGTGCCATTTGAAGCCTAAAAATGTCCCTAAAATCAAACTTAGGGTTCCGTTTTAAGGCTCCAAAGCCACTTTGGAGGCGATCTGGGGCAGATAGAGGCTTGAAACTTGCTGACAACTTAGACACTATTACAATACAGGTGTGGAGGTAGATTTCGAGGCTGTGACGTCATTTCCGGCTGAGATAAAGACCAAAAGTGACAAAAATGGGACTAAAAGCCAACCGTTTTGGACACCCTACGTGGAACGCCCCTACTGGCGCCCCCTTTGGGACTAGAGATCTGAAATTTTTTGGAGCGCTGCCCAAGACAACTGGGCAGGTGCACACAAAATTTGAATTAGATCGATTGAGTAGTTTATTTTTTTTTAATTTTTAAAGATAAAGTTTCAAAATTAGCCTGCAAGGAGCGATTCAGAACCAGTAGTCGCCTATATACCACTTGGGC